>OX451741.1:704592605-705271357 GCA_948472305.1 Vicia faba | reverse complement strand
GCATGTCTCAGTTGAATGTAGGGGCACAACCTTGTCTCATATTTTAGTGGACACTAGCTCATCTCTGAATGTATTACCTAAAAAAGATCTTGATAGACTTGACTGCGAGGGACTGACATTAAATCCAAGCAACATAGTAGTAAGGGCTTTTGATGGCTCGAAAAGGATGGTGCATGGGGAAGTGGATATCCCCATAAAGGTTGGAACCCCAAACTTTCAATTCAACTTTTTATGTAATAGACATCCTCCCTTCATACTCCTGCTTGCTATGCCGACCATGGATCTACAATGTTGGCGCTTGTTACTTCTACGTTGCACCAAATGCTGAAGTATCCAGTTCAAGGGAAGATCATTACTGTTCATGGAGAGGAAGAATACATGATTACCATCTCAATTCCTTCATATATGTGGAATTAGATGACGATTTTATTGAAACTCCATTTCAACACTTTGAAGAGGTCCCCAAAGATGTGGAAGTGACCAAGGCTATGTCTCAGGTTCCCAAGATTACAAGGCCTCCACTCCGGATGTCATCTCTGAAGGATGCCAAAGCAGTGGTAGAAGAAGGTGGGTACACTATCTGGGGACAACTCCCAGATATCCCATATAAGTCTGACAAGTTTGGCCTAGGTTTCACTTCAAGTGCTCAAAAGGTTGTACGTCGTGCTCGTGCTGGAGGACCACCCTTGAATATCAGCAACCGCGAATTCAACGCGGTAGAAGATGGTGAGGATGGTTGCAATATGGAGGATTGGATCTTCCCAAATGTCAATGGAGGGCTCAACAATTGGGAGGCTAGAGACTTTGTCCCGATCACTTTTATCCTACAGTAATTTGTCTTTACATTTTTTTGGATCTGTAATATTGAAACAATTCGCACTCTTAAAACCTTGTGTCTTACCCGAGGCACAATGGTCCATTTGTAAGGGTTATTATCGCATTTTCATATGACATCAACGAATCATGGATGTTTTCGCATATAACTTTTGTGCTCATTGTTTTTCTTTTACATTTTTATTTTCTTTCAAAGATAGTTATACCCTTACACACACCCACACTCACAATGCAGGTATACATCCATTCGGGATCCCATGGGTAACGATATTGCTATGGCCTTTTGTGACTCTGAGAATCTAATCTACTAAGATGAAGACGAAGGTGAGGAAGATTGTGAAGTACCAGGGGAACTTGCCAGACTGGTACAACAAGAAGAGATAACCATTCAACCTCACGAGGAACTCGTGGATACAATCAACCTAGGTACCGAAGAAGACAAAAAAGTGGTCAAGGTGGGTGCCAATCTGGAACCTAGTGCCAAGGAGCGTCTGATTCAGTTATTACATGATTATGTTGAAGTCTTTGCCTGGTCATATGAAGACATGCCGGGACTTGATGTAGACATTGTGGTACATCGTTTGCCTACAAGAGAAGATTGTCCGCCAGTAAAGCAAAAGGTTTGCCGCATGAGACTTGATATGTCAGAAAAGATTAAAGCAGAAGTCATGAAGCAATTCAACAATGGATTCTTGGTTGTCACCTCTTACCCTCAATGGGTTGCCAATATTGTTCCTGTACCCAAAAAAGACGGCAAAGTGCGAATGTGTGTGGACTACAGAGATTTGAATAGGGCGAGCCCTAAGGATGATTTTCCACTCCCCCACGTTGATATCCTAGTTGACAATACAGCACAACACAAAGTGTTTTCCCTCATGGACGGATTCTCAGGTTACAACCAAATCAAAATGGCGCCTGAAGACATGGAGAAAACAACATTTGTCACACAGTGGGGCATATTCTGCTACAAGGTGATGCCATTCGGACTAAAGAACGTTGGGGCAACCTATCAGCGTGCCATGTTAGCTTTATTTCATGACATGATACATCACAAAATAGAGGTCGATGTGGACGATATGATAGCCAGATCTCAAACAGAAGAAGAGCATCTTGATCACTTACAAAAATTGTTTGAGAGACTGAAGAAGTACAAGCTAAGGTTGAATCTAAACAGATGCACATTTGGGGTACGGTTTGGTAAACTCCTAGGCTTTATCGTCAGCAACAAAGGTATTGAGGTCGATCCTGCCAAAGTTAAAGCAATACAAGAGATGCCTTCTCCTCGTACTGAGAAGGAAGTCAGAGGATTCTTGGGACGTTTGAACTATATTGCCAGATTCATTTCTCACCTGACAGCTACTTGTGAGCCAATCTTCAAACTATTCAAGAAAGATCAAGTAGTCAAATGGAATGATGAATGCGAAGTTTCTTTTGACAAAATCAAAGAATACTTACAAAAGCATCTTGTGTTGATGCCACCAGTCGAGGGAAGACCATTGATCATGTATCTGACTGTTTTAGAAAACTCAATGGGGTGTGTATTGGGGCAGCATGACGAGTTTGGTCGAAAAGAGCACGCTATTTACTACCTGAGCAAAAATTTTACCGACTGTGAAACAAGATATTCACTGCTCGATAAAACTTGTTGCGCTCTGGCATGGGTTGCTCGCCGGCTAAGACAGTATATGTTGACTCATACTACCTTGTTGATATCTAAAATGGACCCGATAAAATACATCTTCGAGAAGCCTGCTCTTTCTGGGAGAATAGCGAGATGGAAAATGATCTTGACAGAATATGACATACAATATACTACCCAGAAAGCAATAAAGGGCAGTGTATTAGCCGATCACCTTGCTCACCAAGCTGTAGAAGACTACCAGTCCATGAAATTCGAATTTACGGATGAAGACATCATGACATTAGACAACTGTGAAGAATTCAGGCCATATGACGGACTAGAATAAGGATCCCGATGGACCCTGTTCTTTGATGGAGCATCCAATGCACTTGGCAATGGTATCGGTGTTGTACTAATATCTCCTGGAGGGTGTCATACTCCCTTTACCGTAAGACTATGCTTCAATTGTACAAACAACATGGCAGAATACGAAGCGTGCATCTTTGGTCTCAGAGCTGCCATAGACTTGGGGATCAAATCCTTGGATGTATTCGGAGATTCAGCTTTGGTCATCAGTCAGATCAAAGGGGAGTGGGACACCAAACACCCTAACCTTATCCCTTACAAAGAACATGTTTTGACATTTCTACCACATTTTGAGAAGATTACCTTCGAGCATTTCCCGCGAGAAGAAAATCAGCTAGCAGACACTCTAGCCATAATGTCATCTATGTTTAAAATTAATTGGGATAATGAGGCTCCCCAGATCACCATTGAACGAATGGAGGAACCATCACATTGTCATGAGATTAATACTAAAGAAGTAGTAAACCAGCCTTGGTTTCACGAAGTCAAGAGGTATCTCGAGGCTCAAGAATATCCTGAAGGAGCTTCGATCAATGATAAGAAGTTCTTGAGAAGATTCTCTGCTAAGTTCTTCATCAGTAATGGCATCCTCTACAAACGCAATCATGACTCTGTGTTGCTTCGGTGTGTAGATAAGGTTGAAGCTGAAAGGATCATGGCTGAATTACATGAAGGCACTTTTGGCACCCATTTCAGTGGGCATACGATGGCAAAGAAAATCCTACGGGCAGGCTATTACTGGTCTACCATGGAAGCAGATTATTATCAACACTCTCGAACCTGCCATAAGTGTCAAGTTTATGCTGACAAGGTGCACGTACCTCCAGTTCCTCGGAATGTCTTGACGGCTCCTTGGCCATTTGTTATGTGGGGAATTGATATGATTGGGGAAATCAAGCCGATGGCCTCCAATGGACACCGCTTCATCTTAGTGGCTATTGATTACTTTACAAAGTGGGTGGAGGCAACTTCCTTCGCTTCTGTTACCAAGAACGTTGTTAGCCGTTTCATCAAGAAAAATCTCATTTGCCGGTACCGTATCCCAGAAAGGATCATCACTGACAATGTTACAAATCTCAACAACACTATGATCATCGCCTTGTGCGAGCAATTCAAGATTCAGCATCACAATTCTTCTCCTTACCGGCCAAAGATGAATGGTGTTGTCGAAGCTGCAAATAAGAACATTAAAAAGATCATACAGAAAATGACAGTCACATACAAAGACTGGCATGAGATGCTACCATTCGCTCTCCACGGGTATCGTACCACATCTCACACATCAACCGGGGCAACACCTTATTCTCTGGTTTACGACATGGAGGTTGTCTTGCCTATCGAGGTCCAGATCCCCTCTCTGAGGATTATGAAGGATGTAGATTTGAACTAAGATGATTGGATCCAGACTCGACTTGATCAACTGAACTTGATTGATGAAAAGAGACTTACTGTTGTTTTCCATGGTCAAATGTATCAAAAAGGGATGATCAAGGCTTTCAACAAGAAATTCAGACGCCAAGTGTATCAAGTTGGGGATCTAGTGATCAAACGCATCATATTTCCACAAGGTGATCCCAGGGGAAAATCGA
The DNA here is from genome assembly GCA_948472305.1 of Vicia faba. Classification (NCBI taxonomy): domain Eukaryota; kingdom Viridiplantae; phylum Streptophyta; class Magnoliopsida; order Fabales; family Fabaceae; genus Vicia; species Vicia faba. The sequence continues at coordinate 705,266,947 of OX451741.1, read as the reverse complement.
CTCCTACCTATGAAGGACCATTTGTAATCAAAAACATATTCTCAGGTGGGGCAATGATTTTGACCACCATGGATGGTGACGACCTACCGCATCCTGCGAATGCGGACATAGTCAAAAGATACTACGCATAAGAGACCCGCTAGGTTGACATACCTAAGTAAAACAAGGGCATCCCGACGAACCAAAAGGTTCGGGAAAAAATTAGGGATAAAAAAAATTGTACACCCGGAAAGTTGAAAACCCGAAAGGGCAACTTGGGCAAAAAAAGGTTTCCCGGTTGATTGAAAACCCGAAAGGGCGGTCCAGGAAAAAGTTAGGGAATTAAAGTGTATGACTATGTCCCGTTGGATCAATTTACGGATAACCTTTGGCTTCCACTAACAAACTCAGAGGTTATGATCAATTCAATCATCTTCGGACAAGGCATCAAATAGACAAGATGCTCAGAGATAAGAAGGCTATAGCATAATGGAAACCCCATGGGATTATTACACATAGCTATCTTTTCTTTGTATCAAAATATTCATTTTTTACAAACCGCATTCTCTTACTAGAATGTTTGTCTCATTATACAAAAATACTTACTCAAAGTCAATAAAAGATATCCTTTTGAAAGTGCAAAAACTATTTGTCTTTTCTCTACGCTTATGTTTTGTTTACAAAAACGTCCAATGATTCATTTTTGAACATATGCATTTGAACATAGTTACTGTTTACAAATAAACAAAATGAAAAAAAAGGCAATTACTGATAGGTGGAAGGGATAGGGAAATACCTCTAGGTTATTCCATACAGTAATCCCCCGCAGTATGTCGTTTAATCCCCAGCGGAACAAAGCTTCCAATTATCAACCCCGATAGAAATCATCTAATTTCTCCAAACAGATTTTTAAGCAATACATGGCATTTCCCTTACAGCAAAGTTTATTTCTCTAAACAGAAATTCATCAACACTTCAAGACATGAAGACTTACATATCCTCAACAGCAGTCAGGGATTTATTTTCCCCAGTCCAATAGCAGTGCAGCAGATTAGTTCGCATACACATACATCACATCCATATATCATAAACATTGATGCATTATATCATACATTTCATACAACATGACTTCGCATTTTAGCTAACATTTTACCCTTTTCAGGATAAGATTAATAGCTATCATTAACAACATTCAGATTCTCTTTCATATACAGTTCAGATACGCTCCAAACACGGATGCCATTCTGATACTCATTCAGATTCTCTTTCAGACACAGTTCAGATACGCTCCAAACACGGACGCCATTCTGATACTCATTCATATTCAATTTCAGATACAGTTCAGATACGCTCCAGACACGGACGCCATTCTAATACTCATTCAAAAGCATCCTTCAGATACAGTTCAGATACGCTCCAAACACGGACGCCATTCTGATACTCATTCAGATTCAACTTTCAGATACAGTTCGGATACGCTCCAGACACGGACGCCATTCTGATACTCATTCTTTCAGCTTACTAATTACAATTCAACAATCATTATTGGATGTCATCTAAAACCCATCTCTAACAAGTTTCTATCATCTCTCCAAATGGCATATTTAAGCCCATTCCCTCAACCATCACATCATCGAGTGCAAATTCCTGGGCACTCTAGTGTTCAATCATCTTCCACCTTCAAGTCACGAATGGAAAAACTTGCCAATCTAACTCTTCAGGTTTAAGAAGATTCAACAGGGGAAGCTGTTGTACCCCAAAATTTTACCTCTCACTTATCAAGAATTTTTATCACAAGATCTCCTGGGCTCAAGACTGTACTAGGGTTGGATCAGCTCAAGACACCTACTCGTGCACTGATGACCAAAATTAGGGTTTGAGTTTGCACAAGGATTCTTGGACTATCAATGCTTAATATGACTTTCAAGTATCATTATGGACCCCCAAGATTACTCATGTCAAGTTTCAAGCCTTGGATCACAGTTTTGATCAGTCAATTGAACAGTTGACCTAAAAATCAACTGTATTGGGGAAAAAGTCAACCATGGCCAATTTACAGTTAAACTTCATAATTTTTTATCCATATCAACATTTTAGACACATATGTATCATTTGATCAAGTTTGGACCATATTTCCTCAAGAAATATGATCAAATCATCAAAAGGGCAAAATGGTCAAAATTAGGGTTTTAAATGAGGAAGGGCAATTTCTGATTTTTGACCAAGAAAATGATCAATTGGTTTAAGGCATGATCTCAAGAGTCCAATTTCATCATTTTGACCTAATGACATGATTCAAAACATTGCAAGTCCATTGGATTGACAGATGAATTTTGCAGTCAACTGATCAAAAGTCAACTGTATATTGAAAAGTCAAACTTTGATTTTTTGGTCAAATTCAAGTGCCAAAGATCATAATCCATCAAAACATGTCAAAATGTGAAACTTATTCATCAAGAAATAAATAAAAAAGTCAAGATTTCATTTTGAAAAGTCAAAATTTCTAAACTTAGAAATTTTTCTAGAATTTTTTTTATTAATAACCAAGTATTAAAAAAATATTTCGCAAATAACCGGGTTTCGGAAAAAATTACGCAAATAACCATGTTTGAGATGGCTCCACAAAGGAGGAGCCAAGTCATTTGGCGCATGCACCTAGGGTTTTGCCCTAGGCGCCATCTCACTTGGCGCCTCCATTGGCTTTTAGCCAAGTGAGATGGCGCATGCTCCTTAAAAAGGAGAGGAGGCGCCATCTCACTTGGCGCCTAGGGCAAAACTAGGGTTTTTTGCTGTTTTATAAATAATTCGTCCGTTTCTTTGAAATTTCTCACACTTTCTCGCACTGTATTTTTATTTTGTACTCCCTTATTTACGTAATGACGTCGCCTATGATTTTTAGCAGAGATGGTTACGTTATATTCTCCGCCACGAAACCCGCGATGAAAATGAAATTCTGGCACATTCACTCCATGGAGCGTCTGAAGCGGGAGTTGATGCCGTGGCTAGATGGAGACATCGCCGAGGGGGAAAAAATTCGAAGGATCCAGCGAAAACGAACAACAACCTCGCATGCGACAGGAAGACCTAATGTGTGGTTGGAGGAAGTCAAAACAGACAGTGATGTAATGCTGATGATGCATGGGTCAGATGAAATTGTGTTAACAGTTGTAATTTCCTAGATTGATTATCGTTAATCATTGTTGTACGCGAAAACCCTAATGTACTTTCCTATATTGATTATCGTTAATCATTGTTGTACGCGAAAACCCTAATGTAATTTCCTATATTGAATTTCTTAAATTGTGTGAACAGTTTTATTAACGGAAAACCCATAATGTTTACAACACAAATATTGAAAAGATTTATTGTATTACAAAATTTATGTGGTCGAGCCAGACGCCTGATTCGGACAGTTTTTGCGATTGTGTCCGACCTGACGGCATAAACCACACTTTCTTTCCAACCTGTCAAGATCGTCCATTTCTGTTGTTATGCGCCTGCTTTTGGGACGACCCTTCTTGTTCCTTCGCATTTGGTCATTGTGCCAAACTATATCACCGTTGTATTCAGGCCAATAGTCCGGTTTTGCCACCAAAGGAAAGTTGTTGTTGTAAACAGTGAGCAACGTTTCAGATTTATAAACGTTTGAGAGCAGTTGAAGCGCGTCTTGATGGGTATGCGCACAAGCGGCAATGACATGAGAGCAAGGCATACGAAAAGCTTGAAACCTGCCACAATCGCACCATTGAGAAGGTAAAATGACCCTGTATTCTTGTCTTGCCAGGCCTTCATTGTGGTCAATTGTCTCTTTCACAATGAAGTTGTGGCTATGGCGGTCAAACCGTGTAACCATGTGAGTGTTGGCTTTAGCACTTTCAGCCTTAATGTATTTCATACAGCTTTCACTCCATAGTTGTCCTGATTGCAAGACCGCATACCACATTTCACCTCTTTTGGCAAATAACGCAGCCATCCTAAAATACGTGGATTTCACCAAGGCAGTGATGGGGAGGTTTCGTATGCCCTTGAATACCCCATTCATTGATTCAATCAGATTTGTTGTCATATGCCCCCATCTTTGGCCATTGTCGTATGACCTAGTCCACTTTTCGACCGGTATATTGTCGATCCACGTACCGGCTTCTGGGTTAGACAAACGGATCTCGTTGCGGTAATATTTGAATGTGGGCTGTGTCAGTGCGTATCCCGCATTCATCACCGCTTTCCTCAATGTTTTGTCCTTGACCTCCCTCGAGAAATTCTGGACGATATGCCTGACGCAATAGACATGCTTGAACATGCAGTCAGGGTGGACACACTTGATCTTGTACCTTTCCGGGTTTACACGATCCACCTTATAATCAACCGAGTTGAGCATGTGAAATTTTTTGATGGCCCTTATGCATTCCTCTCTATTACGAAACTTGTCCTTCTCTTTTAAATTTTCATCTGATTGCATATACGGTTGGAAAAACAAGTCCGTAGAAGGTTCATCTCCGCCCATGTTGAAGTTTGTCATGTGCGTAGGTGGTGTGTAGATTTTGTCGGTAGGAATACTTGGGATGCCATCATCGTCAGAATCGTCGTTCACCATTTCATCGAACTCTAACTCGTTATCTTCTTCCTCATCATCAACTGCATCCACCTCATCTTGCTCATTCTCCAAAGGATCAACCTCCTGTGTCACCGGAGGCTCTACCTCCTGTGTCACCGGAGGCTCTTGAAACAGAACGTACAACTCAATAGAGTCGTTTCCAGAATAGACATGGCTGGAAATCATGTTCTGGAAATCCTCGTCATCTTGAATTGCAACCTTATAAAATATGACTTGGTTGTTTCCAAAAAAGACTGGACTCTGATAAAATATCTGGGATACCGGGCCTCGTTCAAGTTTGGCCTCCAATCTTTTCTTAAAGTAGGAGAAATTTGCTTTCCCGTTTAAGAGAAATCGGACATTGTCGGTGTTTCTAAACAAAAACCCAACTGTGGGACACATGTATGTCTCACCGTTGAAATGTGCTTTGACAATAAATTATGGTGAAGAGGCCATTGTGTAGAATTGTTTTAGGTATGAAGGTGGGAATGTTTTGGGTTTATTGATTATATGAAGGTAAGAATGCTGGAATGTTTGAAGGTTAGATGACTGATTCGAAGGTTGGAAAATTTTACAGTTTAAGTGAATGAATGTTATGTTCAACCTAAGGCAAAATATTTCAATTAAGTAAGTGATGCAACCCCCCAAGGCTGCCAATAATATTACATGCATGGGCTTATGCTGCCACCTAGCCTGGCCCTATTCTTCACACATAAATGTTTTGTCTAAGCCTGCCACCCATCAGCTCCAATGGCCTTGCATGCAACAGAGAAAGGAATCCCAAAGGCTGTCACGTAGCCTGAGACAATGCTGTAAAACGTGACACCTCTTATTCGCCAAATGGGGTGGCGACAACATTCATTTTTGTACTATTTCGCCAAGTGAGATGGCGCCTCCCTTACTGTCCAATCGTGATACATGCATGGGCTTATGCTGCCACCTAGCCTGGCCCTATTCTTCACACATAAATGTTTTGTCTAAGCCTGCCACCCATCAGCTCCAATGGCCTTGCATGCAACAGAGAAAGGAATCCCAAAGGCTGTCACGTAGCCTGAGACAATGCTGTAAAACGTGACACCTCTTATTCGCCAAATGGGGTGGCGACAACATTCATTTTTGTACTATTTCGCCAAGTGAGATGGCGCCTCCCTTACTGTCCAATCGTGATACATGCATGGGCTTATGCTGCCACCTAGCCTGACCCTATTCTTCACACATAAATGTTTTGTCTAAGCCTGCCACCCATCAGCTCCAATGGCCTTGCATGCAACAGAGAAAGGAATCCCAAAGGCTGTCACGTAGCCTGAGACAATGCTGTAAAACGTGACACCTCTTATTCGCCAAATGGGGTGGCGACAACATTCATTTTTGTACTATTTCGCCAAGTGAGATGGCGCCTCCCTTACTGTCCAATCGTGATACATGCATGGGCTGCCACCTAGCCTGCAAGAGTGACACCTTACATTATTTGTAAATGCATGCATGCATATGTGTAACTCCCTAAGCATGCAAATGTGACACCTCGCAGGCATGCAACCACTACATCAGAATTATTTGCCTATAAATACATACCTTATGAAACATATCTCACACCCACACAACTCTCACTCTCTCACTCTCTGCTACGAAATATTTCTTAAGTCTATCATACTCCTTATTTCTTCCTAAGTCTTTCATTCACTCAAGCGTTCTGAAGAATGGCCCTTCTAACAATGGGAGATACTCACAGAGGCACAAGGGAAAACATTGCTGCATTTGTAAGTCTCTTCTTTGGTTATACATTTTTCATACTTTAAAAAACGTGTTGTTCATCTTAATTAATCTTACTCTTGTTTAATTATGATCTCAGGATACACAAAGATTCAGAATCCGTTCGCACAAATACCTGGCCCCCGACCCTTTTATCGTCCCTTATCTGGAATATGCAGGTTTTGGACACGTGATAAAGATCTCCAACTGCACCATTGACTCCAAATTCATCCTTGCAATGTTGGAGAGGTGGAGACCGGAGACCCATACATTTCACCTACCAATAGGTGAATGTACCATCACTCTCGAAGATGTCTACATGCTACTGGGCCTCCCTATTGACGGTAAAGCGGTGAACGGGTCGGTTCAACAACCCAACTCACAATGTGAAGAACTGTTGGGTAGGGACATGGTAGAAGGTGGTGGAGCAAGAGGGCAGGGAATACTACTCACTGACCTGAAACGACATTATGCAAGTATGGAATTAAATGAAAATTCCTCAGAAAATGACCGAGTAGTAAAAGCCCGAACGTATATTATGATACTTTTTGGTACTTTTTTATTTCCCGAAAGTACGGGAAATAGTGTAAATTTCATGTACTTACATTTACTAACCAATTTTGATAAAACTAGAAAATTTAGTTGGGGTTCTGCAGTATTAGCCCACCTGTACAGTTCCTTGTGCAAAAACGCAGTCAAGGAAAAATGTACATTTTATGGGTGCGCATTTTTACTACAAGCCTGGGGTTGGTGGAGGATGGAGTCCTTAAACCCCATCAACAACAACACTTTTGGTTTCCCTTACGCAACAAAGTAAGTCATTAAGTTATAGCATTTATAACTATTCTTCTCTTTCCAAAATATATGCTAAAAATAACATGTTTCTCATTTCCTATAGGTACTGCGTGAGGGGTATGGATTACGGCAAGAATCCCAGATTCAATGTCGCACTCTACCGGAATCTGTTGGATCACCTAGGCCCAGATGACGTAAGTCGTAGCTTTTAACTTTTGTTCATTTTATTTATTTATACATTACTTTTGCGCTTACCTGATTTAAATTTTATCGCAGTTCGTCTGGAGACCATATTTGGGTTTGGACCATTCTCCAAATCCAGAGGATGCAGCAACTTGGACTGCAAAGACTGCACTCATTCGGTTCAACATTGTGGAGATGCACCACAGCGACCGTGTGAAGATGCAGTTCGGAATGATCCAAGAGATACCAAGTGACCCAACAGATTTGTCCCCCTGGCATCTAAAAAGGGTCGACGCCCAGTGGAATCTAACCAACTGGAAAGACTTTGCTCCAGAATGGTGTAAAATGTGGCAAAGGCGTCACCGCTACATCTTGCAATCCCCTGTTTTCCTTACTCAAGGTAACATGCGACACACCGATCAATATATGTCGTGGTACAGGTCGGTTAGTAACCCAGATATGCACGTGTCTCATCCGAGGTACTTGGTTGACCCACGCACACAATGGGCACAACCCTCGATTCCCCACCAACAAACCCAAAATCCATCAACCTCAAACCCACCCCCAAGAAGAAACAGACCAACAAACACATAACCACATTCCCCACCACAACACAACTACAACCAAATGTCGTACTACCAACCACAATCACCGCCAAACTACCAATACCCAGATATGCCTCAAACCCAACCACAATACCAACCCCAATACCAGCAAACCCACATACCCCATACACAATTTCAGTCTTCCACATATCCCAATATGGGGCCCTCAACATCCAGCCTTAGCCCTGATATGGGAATGTCAGAAGATTACGACCAACCCAACCAAACCTACCATCAACCACCATATCACCAAACAACCCAACATCCACAGTACCAAACACCCCAAGATCCATTTCCTTTCTACCCCCCATACTCAGACGACCAATGCTACCGACCTACCATGGAACCCCACCCACCGCCAACACGACCAAACTTCGAGGGCATGGGTAACCGACTGTACCAGAGCGGATCTTCGAGATATGGAGATCTTACTGATTTTATGGATTCGGATCGCATTGACTTCGTTGGGCCATCGACCTTGCCGCAACAGGAAACGAGACGGCACCCAGCAAGAGAAAGGCGAGGACGGGGATGCGGAACTGGGGGTCATTACCGGGTTCCTGGGGATCATTGATGTATCTTTTTTTTTCAGTATTTTTTGTATCTATTTTTTTACTGTTATTTAAATGTAAAACAGTTGAATGTAATTATTTTTTTTCAAATAAAAAATCAATTTTGGTTATCTCTGTCTAATACGCAACGCGCAGGAAAGGAAAAAAAAAATTTTTTTTTGACCTAATTTTGCACATAGGCGCCCTCTCATTTGGCTTAGGGCTTGCCATTTGCCCTTAGGCGCCAAATGAGATGGCGCCTCCCTTATAAAAATAGGAGGATGCGCCAAATGAGATGGCTCCTCCTTTATGGAGCCATCTCAAACATGGTTATTTGTGTAATTTTTTCCGAAACCCGGTTATTCGCGAAATATTTTTTTAATACTTGGTTATTAATAAAAAAAATTCATTTTTCTAAGTGTTGGAAATATCATGTTTTTTCATAACTTTGATCTAAATTTTCACCATGATCCAAGATGATTCAAGAGAAACTCCAAACATGAAAGTTGTATATCTCCATGAAATATACAACTTTTCTTCACACAACTTCTCCTAAAAATGCTTGTATCTCAAGTTATAATTTTGTGAATACATGCTCATGAACTAAAAAACACTTGGTGAAACTTTGCCCTAATTAGGCAGATTTTTTACCTAACTTCATGGCAATTTTTCACATAGTTATAAGGGGAATATTCAAAAGCAATTCAAATATAAGTTGTAGAGGACATTGCAAGCTTTCCAAAATGTCAAAGAACTCATTGAGATCATTCTTGAGTAGGGAGAATTGAAGAGATGAAATTGGTGTTTTGTCACTTGAATTATAGGTCATTTTCATGATGAACACAAATGCAAATCAATGTTAGGCTGCATAATATTTGCTTTGCAGGCCTCAAACTTGTTTGTCACTCCATAATTAATGGATTACACAAACGTTTAATCTATAATCCAAGTGATTTAAGCTTTATCTAATTCACATTGCCATTTTGGGAAGAAAGCTAACAATACCATTCTTGTAAAGCAAGCTTTTTGCATAAATTCCACTCTTGAGCCTCTAACTTGTTCCCTCTGGTCACACTTCATCTACAAAGTCAGAAGCAAGTATGTTTAAAGCTTAACCACTCTATCTTAGCAAGTACACAAGCATTGAAACTTGTTTTCTCAAAAATCACATGTTTAGCTTAAGGATGCAAATTCAAATTATGAGTTGTTACAAGCCTCAAAACCTCTTGCTTATAAGTATACACACTATTTGCAAGTTGACACACGAATGCTAGTGCCCTGAAACTCACTCAAACTCCCTCTAGCCAGAAATTATCTCAAAACACCATTGTTGTGCAAGTTCTGACTTTACATACCAAACTCACATTTCCCTCGTGCATTTCTTGGCCTTTTAGTTTCTAAAGCTTCCCTGCATCAAGAGTAACTTATCCTTGTACCTGTTTCATTTCTGTAACACCATTTTCCCTGTCTTCCATAACCAAAAATAGAGCACCACAGTTGGACTTCTCCAGACCATTTCAGCCATCCTCAGCTCAAGCCAGCCATTGCATTAGCTTCCTAGAGGTCCAAGGAAGCTAACCTGATCATCAGCACTGCCTGAAACAAGCTCATTTGCATTTCATGATTTCCAGTTTTGAGGTATTTTTCTTGAACTTCTATCTCATTACTTAGGCATTGTTAGGCTTGCATTTGTGAAGATAAAATGTAGACCTCATTGCCACGAAGTTGTACATATCCATAGTTTGCATTTATATGGCTTGAGCTTAGAGATTTTTAGAGTTTAAGTTTCTAAAATTTTTAGGGTTTAAATTAGGGACAGAGAAATTCTCATTTATCTTTAACTTTCAGCCTTATTTATTTACATGGTTAGATTCGCGAGGAAGAATGCAACAACTTTCATTTTGTCACTTTTAATTTTTGTTGAGAAATGAAGAAGTTACAGGTACACCGGCTGGAGGTTGAAGATGAAGTCATCAGGACTTGATTTGCCATACATATTTATGGTTTTGTTTATATAAATGGATGTATAGCCACCCCAGTGGTAAAGCGCGCGCCTGTTCACCCTATGGTCTTGGGTTCAAGACCCAACGTGACCATTTTTACTTTTTCCATATTTTGACATTTTTCTGATTTTTGTTTGCAGGCGCTGGGCCCTTTGGGCCTGGTTTTCTTTTTTTGTTTTTTTTGCTGATTAACCCCCTGGTTACTTGTGACACCCCCTTGGCCCATTTTATTTTTATTTATTTATTTATTTATTTATTTTTCTTTTAAATATATTTTTTCTAAAATACCAAAAAAAATCATAAAAAGTATAAAATAATAGATTTGTATTTTGACATAATTAAAATAATTTTCCATATAAAAAAATATTTTTTATTCATTATACTTTATTTATCTTTATTAATTTCCATGTAAATTAAATTAAAACTAGATTATTATTTATCTAAATATATTTATTTTAATATAAAAAAGACCAAAAATATTTCATAACACCACATATTATTTTCAAGACAAAAATACAAAAATGCTTTTTTTCTTTAAACTTATTTTCTTTTAATCAACTAAATAGAATTAGGGTTTTATTCAAAAACCTTTTCTTAATTAATTTCTTTTCTTAATTAACTTAAGTTAATTTAATTTAATTATTTCTTCTCTAATTAGGTTTAGATTAAAACCTCTTTCATACAAAAAAATCCAAACACAAAAAAATCATTTCTTTCTATTTGCATTTGTACTTTATATATTTCTTCAATTATTTGTACAATATTCAATTTGGTTGTAATAGATTAATTAGGTTTATATTATTTCAATCCCCATTCATAAATTGTATACCCCCCCCCCCCCCCCCCTCTTCCACAAATGTTGTAATAGCGTAGTAACCTTAAATTTTGCAATTTATCGCTTCGACATAACATGCTAGTAATTAGGGCTTGTAGGGAAAGATAAAGTCAACAAGTAGCAAACCCTAATCAAAGACTAAACAAAGCATGAAAATCAACACACTTGCACACAAGAACCCCTAGGGTAAAATCCACTTGGTTGCCTTATACAAAATGGCCATATTACGCATGTAAGGTGTCTTAGCAAAAACAAACAAATACAAGATCATAGTCCCTCGATGACGCTATTCAAAGTTGCCTTAAAAAATGATCTTAGTCCCTCAAAAAATAATGCTAAGTGTTGTACCCAAAAATTTTCCCTCTCATTTTACTCAATGCATGTCCATTGAGATCTTCAATTTGCTCAAGGTTTCCCAAGAGTTGACCATACAAACTCTCTCCTAAGGCAGTGTACCTCAAATTAGGGTTTCCATTTTCCTCAAGATAGGTGGACTCCAAAGGTCTAATATGATCTCCATGGTCTTAATATGTTTTCAAGACCCTATATGGCAAGTTTCATTCCTTGCACAAGGAGTTTGCTCAGTCAACTGCTCAGATGCTTGAGAATCGACTGTATTAGGTCAAAAGTCAACTGTGACCCACATACAGTCAAACTTCAAGATTTTTGGTCAACATTAACATTTTGAAGTTAATTTAATCATTTGATCAAGGGTTGATCATGATTCCTCAAGGAATGCTCCAAATTCATCAAAACCCAAAAGTTGCTAAATTAGGGTTTCTCAGTAAAAGTCAACTAAACTTTGACCAAGTATAACTTCCACATGCTTTATCATTAACTTTCCATCCAAACCTCATTTTGAATATGATGCAATTCCCTAAAACTCATCTTCATCCCACAAGTTCAAAATATGCACTCATAAAAAGATATAAATTTCTACATTATGGGTCCTTTTGAAAAGTCAACAAAAACACCTTTTGGATCAAAGCTTCTTACATGAACATGGAAGACTCAATTGAGATGAGTCAAACTTTGCTTAGGGGACATCCTAATATTTCCAAAAATTCCAAGAACACCTCTCTAGGGTTAAAATTGGAAGAGATATGCCTTGTCAAAGTTGACCCTTTTTGCAAAATTGCCAAAAGTCAAATATGCTCAAAAATGCATTTTTTGCTAAATGGGCCTAACTTTTTATGCTTGCACCACTTATAATGTGATCCACGACCCAAATACTCATCCACACATTATTTGCTTCATTTTTCAATTTATTTTGATTTTTTATTAATTAAAAATTGAATTAAATCAAATAATTGATGAATAATAGCAAAGATATGATTTGATTTGGTTTTTGGACAGGTTGGCAATCAAAATATGCTGAATTATCAAGGCCAAAACGAATCAAGCATAATTGGTACAAGAAAGGGATGATTTGGCTCAAAATAGCAAGTTTATGTGTAGCATGAAAATCAAATCAAATATCTCATAATTGCAAAGATTCAATCCAAGTTTGTAACCCTAATGCATTCCTAGATATATATTGGACAAGAACAAAGCATGGCACAAGGTTTTGCAGTCGTGAAAACACCAAACAAAATTCAAAAAAAGTGACAAAAAGTGATGGATCATTTTTGAACTTAGAGATCAATTCAAGCCATTCCAACGCTTCCAATCGTTTCTTGAACCTTCCCAGAAGCTAATATGATCAGTTTCACGCGTTCTCACGCCCAGAATCTCCCCCTAGCATTCATACGATTTGCCCTTTATTTCAGAATTGATTATTGTATTTCTTGCATCATTAGCATGTTTAAGTTATACATTTGTGATCCTCATCGAGTTTGCAAGCTAACTGAATAATTTAATTTCATTTTTGAAGCCTATACGTGCCTTTTCCATTGTTAGGGTTTACGTGTGCAATTTAGGGGTTTGTTCTACAGGTTAAATTGGGCAAAAAGAAGGGTACCATGATGTTCACAAGATCAAAACGAGTTGATTTATATAGTTAGATTTCATTTATCTTGCATTTTGTGGATTTTTGAGTTTCACAGGTTTGTAGCTACAGACCTTTGTCCGTAGGTAAAAGTACCAGAACCTAAGACGACGGAGACAGGAAGAAGAAGGTTAGGTGTCAACCAGCCATTCGCCCATTCAAACCAGCACGCACGTTTTTGTTTGTTTCCCACTAACCACTTTGTTTCATATATTATATTGTGTTTTCATTATAATAACAACTGAACATGATAGCCTAGTGGTTGGGCGCGTTAGTGGTAAGAGTGAGGACTTGGGTTCGATCCCAGGTCCTAACAATTTTCTTTGTTCTATTTTTCCTTTACAAATCAGGTACTTCATTCTCTCAAGCGTCCACCATGTGCTAGTAATATCCAACCAGTGGATCTAGGATCAATCAGATCCAACGCCTCAGGCAGTGAGGGACTATGGTACGCCTTCAAGTCAACGCTACAAGGAATCCAAGGCTGACTGGGCTTGGAGCGTTTTGTGTTAGAACAAAGTTTGAATCTACTACCCTAAGTTTAAGTTTTGATTATAACAAAATGCAAAGATATATTAATTGTATGATTCATGTAAGACAAATATGCTATCTAAAAATTACATTCTGTTTTACAGAAACTCTGATGTATATCAGCAAGAGAACATCATCATCAGCATCAAAAGATAAGATATCAACATCAGCATCAGAAGATGTTATATCAGATGCCAGAATCAGAAGGTCAACTTGTGCTTACGCTGAAGCGTGATGAATATATATGCGCGTAACAAGCTGAACTCTGATCAACAACAGGTCATCAGCACCTAAGCAGTGTCAGAATGAGCCAAAACCAGAACACGCTTAAGTAGCAAAGGTACTGTGCATTCAAGATGCTTTATTACCAACGGCATCATTCCAGACAAGATCTACTTAATAAGGAAAGAATGTTATTGGCATTGAAACGGAATTACTACTCCAACGTACCTTATTTCCAATGCTATATAAACTAGTCAGTGAAGATTGAATTGGCTAATGCTCTACAACACTCTACACGCCTAAAGCTATTCATCATCTTCCTCACTCTCAGTTTGCTAAAAGCTCTCAATTCTTTACTCAATTATTTTAGCACTCTAGGTCTCATAAGCTTAAATTGTGTAGTATCACAGTTGTGATAAACAGTTTTTGTAGAAAACATTCACACACCTAGATTTCAATTCTTTGTAAGAAAGTATTTCCTTGAGAAACCGGTTTGTGGTTTGACTCAAGAAGGCTTTAGCAGTTGTTAAAGAAGTTGTAATATTCAGTTGAATATAGTGGATTAAGACCTCGTTGGAGAGAGGTGAAATCACCTTGACGGGTGGACTGGAGTAGTTTGAGATCAAACGAACCAGGATAAAAATACTGTGTTGACTGCAATTGATTTCAAGTTTTTACAATTCAACCCCCCCTTCTTGTGTTTTTCACTTCTTCAATTGGCATCAGAGCGCCTGGTTCTGAGCTAAAACACTTAACCGTGTCAGTACAAGATCCAGCGTCAGAAAAACACAATGGCAGGAACTTATGAACACACCAGCAATGACAACAATGAAGACAGAGACAGATTCAGCGGCAAACCTCCAGTCTTTGATGGAGAAAATTTTGATTACTGGAAAGACAGAATTGAAAGCTTCTTTCTGGCACATGATGCTGATCTGTGGGACATGGTGACAGATGGATATACGCACCCAGTGAATGCAAGCGGTCAGAAGATTGACAGGAAAGCAATGTCTGACCAACAAAAGCGTGACTTCAAAAATCACCACAAGGCCAGAACCATCCTTCTCAGCGCCATCTCTTATGCTGAATATGAAAAGATCTCTAACAGAGACACAGTGTTGTACCCCAAAATTTGCCCTCCCATTTCTCATTGATTTCTCATCACAAAGCCCTTGGAGATCAAGATCCAGTTAGGGTTTCATCTGCTCAAGACTTCTCCTTGCACTGTTAACCCAAATTAGGGTTTGTGTTTGCACAAGAGATGTTTTGACCTAAAATTCCTAAGATGACTTTCTTGCTTCATATTGGACTCCCAAGTTTATCCATATCAAGTTTCAAGTCTTGATTCCAAGTTTTGCCCAGTCAATTGGACAGTGGACCTAGAAATCAGCTGTATTGGGGAAAAAGTCAACTGTGGCCAATTGACAGTCAAACCTCATGAAAATTTACCCACATCAACATTATAAACTCACATGGATCATTGGATCAAGTTTGGATCACAATTCCACAAGAAATTTGATCAGATCACCAAGAGGGCAAAATGGTCATTTTTAGGGTTTTGACTGCACAAAGGCAATTTTTGACTGTTTGACCTAGCCAATGGCAAACCAAGCTCACATATGGACTCAAGGACTCCATGGAATTACCTTGACATGCTCAACAAGTTCAAAAGATCCCAAATACACAAGATTGACAGTTGAATTTCCCAGTCAATTGATCAATTTTGACTGTATACTGAAAAGTCAAACTTTGACTTTTTGGTCAAAATCAAGAGTCAAGATTCATTTTTCATCAAAACATGCCAAATCATGAAACTTGTTCACCAAGAAATCAAAAATTGCAAATTAGGGTTTGAAATGAGAATTTTTCATAACTTAGAATTTTTCTAAGTTATGAAAAACCCTAATTTTTTCCCAACTTTGCCCCACTTTCTCACCAAGATTCATTTGGATTCAAGCAAAAGTCAAAACATGAAAGTTGTAGCTTGGTGCATAATCTATAACTTTGATTCACAAAGTTTTCCCAAAAGAAGCTTGTATCTCAAGTTACAATTTTTGGAATAAGGGTACTAAACCATTCTTAACTTAGTGAAATTTTGACCTATTTTAGGCAAGGTTTCTACCTAACTTCAAGGCCATTTTCCACATACTTCCACTTGGAATTTCAATTTGCATTTCAAAGATGGATTGTAGTACACATTCCAAGCTTTCCAAAATGTCCAAGAACTCATCAAACAACCTCATGACTTGAGAGAATCGAATTTTGCAATATGGCATTAACTCACTTTTGAATTGGCCAATTTCCATGTTCATAACTTATGCATTTTCAAGTCAGCTTGGTTTATGCTACATTACAGGCCTCTAAACCCTTTTGCACTCATAAATTTAATGCATACTCATTGTGCCAAAGCCTTATTTTGTGTATCCAAGCATTGTATGCAAGATTAGGCCATAAATGGAAAAAGTGAAATAGCCATTTTTGTAAAAGCAAGCTTTGTGTCATAATGCAAATCCAAGAAGTACAGATCAAATCCCCTTGGCACAAGATTATGAACTAATCACTCTAATCAAGGAGAAGCTTTGCAGCATGTTTAGGGGTCCTCTATCAGCCTAGAAACTCAAGTGACCTTTTCTTGCTTAAGTGTTAAGAAACCTAGCATATCCCAACATAACTTTCATCTCAGCACAAGCAAGCCTAAAAAAAGTTATCAAACATATCCTAAACATCAAACACAAGCTAGCACACGACCCCAACACCTCCAATACCTCCACAAACTCAAAATCACCATGGAACTGCACTAAAACAAGGCTTGCTGCAGTTTGAGTTCCAACTCTCATTCCTTTCATGCTTCCTTGCTAAAAGCTCATCAAACACATTCCCTAGCATCACTTGAAGCTAACCCAAACATAAAACACGACTTGTAACTCCTCTATACAGTTCCACCATATTCACTTTCTTGTTTTGCAGTTGAAGGTCCATAGCTCGATTCAAGGTGTTTCAAAGCAAAGTAAGCATTGGAATAGCATCACCACACTTCAGGCAAGCTGTACAGATCATCATCTTGCCCTGAAAACTCCCCCATTGCCAGATAGAACTTCAACTGAACAGGTATCTTCTTGAACTTCTAACTCTCAGTGTAGGCATCATTAGCTCTAAGTTTGTGAATAAGAAGTGTTCTACTCATGCCCCTGAATCTGTACATGCTTTTACTTTTCATTTATTTTGCCTGAGCTATGAGAATTTAAGGTCTGAATATGGAAGAAAACTTAGGTCAGGATTTGGGAATGTTAAATTTCTCTCTCATTTCTGAGAGTTAGGATGAGTTCTTTACATATTTAGAATCGTGATTCAATGCTTAACATTTCTTATGTTGAAAGTTTGTGCAAAAGATCAAAGAATCCAGGTGTTTGAATTGATGAGCAAGGCGCGCGTTTTTTGTCACAGTTTTGTCTGAAGGTTGAAGAAGAAGCCACATGGGCTGGGCCTGCTTTGTCTTTTCTTTTCACACCATACTTTTGATTTCACACCCCCTGAGCCCATTTTGTTTGTTTTATTGATTTTTTTACTTTTCTTTTTTTTTATTCTGACTTATTTATTTTTCCTAATAATATTAAAAACTAAAAAAACATTTTTACACTATTTTTTCTATTTTTTAGACATTTATTTGTTTATATGAACCATTTGTACATAAATAATATATATATATACTATTATTTAGAAAAAACTAGAAAAATAATGCAAATATACTTTATTTCTGATTTTTATTTCATTTTTTCTTTTGAAAATATTTTATACAAAATATACTTTTTTTTATAAATATTAAATATTATTATTTTTGTATATATAATATTTATTTAGTAAATAATAAAGATATTTATATATATATTAGTATATTTAGGTAAATAATACAAAAAATATATACATTTTTATTTTATTAATATTTAACATGAAAAATACTTTTTTATGAATATACTTCATTTTTATTTTATTTTGTATATAATTATTAAATATTATACATATTAAATAGTTGATATATTTATTTAATGAAATTAGGGTTTACCCTTAAAATACAAGAAACTCCAAAAATATTACTTTTTTTATTTTGTTTATTGAACATAAAAAATATCCTTTTTCCATACATATGAAAACCCTTTTTGCATTTTGCATCTTTATTTTATTTTCCATTTAATTTATGCAATTAATTATTTTATAAATAAATTCCAAATTGATGTAATAGCTAGGTTTAAATTTCTTGTCTATATCCCCCATTTGAACATTTGTACCCCCCTTCCCATATTGTGTTGTAATAGTTTAGGAAATTTAAATTTCGCACTTTATTGCTTTCTAAATATACCATGCTAGAATTAGGGTTTGTATGCAAATAAAAAGAATAAAAATAGTTGACCTAATTTCAAAGATAAACAAGCATGAAAATGGACAACACTTATCACACTTGCACCCCTAGGGTATTCCACTTGTTGCCTTCAAATAAATGGGCCATATTGCATGTTAGGTTTCTTTGGGCAAAAACAAAGCAAACAATCAAATGATCATAGTCCCTCGATGACGCTTTCGAAAAGTTGCCTAAAATGATCAAAGTCCCTTTCAAAGAAAATTGCCCAAAGATACTTAGCACTATTGCAATTATGGTCTAAACAATGACCCACGCCCGTCCCTTTCACATCCTAAACACAAGATTGTCCACCAAATGCAATGGTGGAACAAAATTGTTAAAAGGGTTAAAACATAACAAAAATCTTTGAGAACTTTAGGATAGATAGCTCTTAAGTACTTGTCCACTTGCAAAACAAAAACACTTGCCTATTTTCAAACCACACTTCACAAACACTTTCAAAACAAACTTTCAAAAAACCTTGAAACATCTTTTCAAAAAAGACAAACACCTTTTGTAAAACATTCGAGTAAAGAATTGTTACAAGGGTAGCCTAGACAGGGCATCTTTTTCAAAACATTTTCAAAACCACACACAAAGCACCATTTCAAACAATTGAAAACCAAGGCAAGTTGATCTAAGCAAGTACCTAAGAGCCCATGGATAACCATGGATAGAAAGGGTGCTAATACCTTCCCTTTCTATAATCTACTCCCCGAACCCAAGAAAAATCTCAAAGGTTTTTGTTGTGCTTTTTAAACCTTTCCTTAGGATAAAATAAAAAGTCGGTGGCGACTCTTGCTCAACCGAAACATTTGCGAAAACAAACGCAAAACCATAGTCAGTTCTCCCACCGTATTACAGAACTGGCGACTCTGCTGGGGACAATTTTAAAAGTGGAGTAACCTTAGGGCTTAGATCACCCTCTTGCATGATTAATTGTTTGATTTGATTGCTTTATATTTTGGCTCTCTTGTTTGGGCTCACAATCCTACACCCGGATTTTGGGAAACATTTCATAGATAGCAATACGTTGTGGAAACTGTGCGGGGTATACCGACACGGTCGAAGCAATAGCTATATTAGTGCGACATATTTGTGAGTACCGGTAACCCTTGAGTTCAATCAAGGAGAGTACGGGGCCGCTGAGTGATGTCACTAAGCACTAATGACCTAGAACCTTACTTGACCATCTTGGCCTTTTATTAGGGGTAGTGAGATGACCGGCTTTGATGCAGTCCGAAGTTGGTAGATACTCGATACTACACTCATTGAGGGTTGTTTTCTTGGAATATTTTGGTCGCTAGTTAAGTGGCTAAACCAAAACAATGAACAATGAAAACAATCCAATGATATTGAGCTCCTTAGAACCCTTATAGGACAGGTTTTTAAGCCAACTACACTCAAGAGGGTACTTACCTATGAAACCCCATGCAAGCCTGAAACTAGGGTTTGGTGTGAATTGCTTGTACATATGTTTTGTGCATACATCATAAACATCATAAAACATCATATGCATTCACTAACCATTTCAAGGGTTTGGATCTTCATCTTTGTTCTTGTTTTGTAGGTCATGGAAATTCCTCGCAGAAACACCATCCAAGTCAACCTTGTGAGAATTTCTCCTCAACTCAAGGAGCTCACCTCAAGAATTCCGGAAAGCTCATCCTTCAGTGAAAGACATGGTAGACTGCTCAGCTTAGTCAACACCAACATTGAAGAAGACATGATGAAAGTGCTATTCCAGTTCTTTGACCCTCTTCACCACTGTTTCACTTTCCCTGATTACCAGCTGGTGCCCACTTTGGAGGAGTTTTCTCAACTCCTGAGAATTCCTATCCTTAATCAACTACCCTTCAACGGTACGGAAAAGGAACCAAAGCCGGAAGATGTTTCTCGAGCATTACATCTACAACCATACGACATCAAGGGGCATTGGGAAACCAGAAGCGGCGTCAAAGGATTCTTAGCAAAATTCTGGTTTGAGAAGGCACAAGAATGTTGGAACTCATTGTACCTACAAGCTTTTGAAGAGATTGTGGCACTCCTTATCTATGGGTTGGTCTTGTTCCCAAATCCTGACCAATTGGTAGATGTCAACGCCGTCAAAATTTTCTTGTCCAGAAATCCAATACCAACATTGCTTGGGGACATTCTTCACTCATTTTACACACGAACAATGAGAAAGAGGGGTGTTCTCATGTGCTGTACTCCTCTCCTTGCAAGGTGGTTTATTTCGCAGCTTCCACAATCTGTCTTAAAGAATGACCAAGGCTCAAGGTGGTCCCAACGGTTGATGACTCTTACTCACTCTGATGTACATTGGTGTTCTTGGTCCAGAGAAAATGTCATCATCGTCGATCGTTGCGGAGAATTTCCTAATGTTCCTTTACTTGGAATCAGAGGAGGTATCACCTACAACCCTTGCCTAGATTTGAGGCAATTTGGATATGCACGGAGGGATGGCCCTCATGACATGTTGATTCCTGACTTAGTTTTTGACTTCGACAACGATGCGCAAGGACTTCGCCAAAGATTCATCAGAGCTTGGGGAAGACCCAACAAGGTTGATAGCAAGACTTTGGGACACAAGAACTCCATCCCTCTTGAGCCTTATCTCAAGTGGGTACGAGCCCGAGCCCAAAGTCTGATGATGCCTTATCCTCATGTTCTCCCTGTGATTAAAGAGCCCGTCAAGAAAGGAGAGGTCCCCTACACCATCCTACATCCAGACATGCCTACATCGTGGGAGGAAATGCAGAAAAGTTGGATTCAGCTCAAGGAGGAACGGAACACTTTTGAAGCTAGCTTTTACGCCAGCGAGAAGAAGGTTTTAGAGCTTACCCGCCAACTCCATGAGCAAGAGGCCCTCAACACCTACATTGCGCCAAAGAGGATGCGCAATGTCTTTTTACCTTGAGAAGTTTTTGTAATATTTGGCCCATGGGGCATTTATGTACTAACAAATTTCTTCTTATTAATATGACGTGTGTTCTTCTTTGTCTGAAACAATTTTGAATGTCCTAAATCCTTGAATGCATTGCATACATAAGCATATCATTCATCATGTGCATAAGCAGGTCTCACTCCAGGTTTCCTTATTTGTCTGCTGTTTATTTCAGTAGGATGGATCTCGAGCAAACAGTCAAAGACCTACAAGCTTAGAATGCACAGTTTCAGCAACTCCTGACAACCTTGGCTAAAGGTCAGGAGGATCTCAAGACCTTGCTGGGGAATAAAGACCCAGTGAAGAAGAAGAAAAAGAGACTCGGGGTGGCTACTCTGGGGAGAAGATTTGATGGAGAAGCTCGGCGAGTGCTTGAATTTCCTCCTACTTCTGATGAAGCAACCAACAAAGGAGGTGGGGCTGCGGTACCTTCCGAGTCCGATGTGGAAGAAGAAGAGGTCGAAGAGGATGAAGATTATTCTGATCAGCAATACCCTCCAGCTGATGATAAATACAAAGGGCTAGAAGACAGGTTGGCCGCCATGGAGCTACAAAGAGTACCGGGTTTGGATTTTGAAGACTTGGGTTTGGTTGTCGGGATTGTGATTCCCCCAAAATTCAAAGTGCCAGTGTTTGTGAGGTATGATGGGCTGTCCTGTCCAAAAATGCATCTCAGGTCTTACGTGAGAAATATCCAACCCTATACGGCAGATAAAAACCTTTGGATTCATTTCTTTCAAGACAGCCTTTCCGGAGCTCAGTTGGAGTGGTTTTATCAGCTAGAGGGAACCAGCGTCCGGAATTGGGAAGACTTGGCCACCGCTTTTTACAAACAATACCAGTATAATTCTGACCTTGCTCCTACTCGTACCCAACTTCAGGGTATGTCACTAGGAACAGGCGAGGGATTCAAAGAATATGCACAAAAATGGAGGGATTTGGTTGGCCGGGTGCAGCCTCCTTTAACCGACCGCGAACTTGTTGATATGTTTCTTGGGACCCTATCTGGGCCATTTTTCAATCATCTGATTGGTAACTCTTCCGCGGGATTTACCGATTTGATCTTAACGGGCGAAAGAATAGAAGCTGGCATCAAGTCAGAAAAGATTCAGAAGGGTGTTGCTGTAAGTGTTGAGAAGAAACCTTTTAAGAAGGAAACAGTTGTGGTATATTCTCAGAGAAGAGCAGGGAAGACAGAGCGTCGGCCAACTGTGGGGGCCGTAATGATTCAAAATCCTTCAACTGAGCAGCCTCGCTATAACCAATCCAGACCAAATCAACAACGAGTGGAACGGCCACAACGGCAGTTCACCCGTATTAATATGACTCCAGCGCAAGTGCTTCCCCATCTGTTAAAGTTGAATCTCGCTGCTATCAAAGAGGCACCAAAGAACGTGGATACGTCCTCTCTGCATTATCATCCTAATGCTAAATGCGCCTACCACTCTGACAGTGTCGGGCACGACACCAATGATTGTTGGGCACTCAAGCATAAAATCCAAGACCTGATAGAGGCGAAGGAGGTAGAGTTTGACGCTCCGGAGAAGCCTAATGTGATATCTGCTCCCATGCCGAAGCACGGCCGAAATGTCAATGCCATTGAAGAAGATTTGTATGTTGCTGATGTTAATGATCTGATAACTCCTTTGTTAACCATTAAGTTGAATCTGTTAAGGGTCGGGATCTTCCCGGGATGTAAGGAAGACTGCTATTGTTGTTATTCTCTGCCATTTGATTGTCCGTTACTGAAGAAAGGCATCCAAGGCCTTATGGATAGTCGACAAATTTTGTTTGAAAAAGTTTCTGCTGTTCCAACTCATACTGAAGATGTCTCAATCATAACCATTCACGCCAATCTTTCCAAGGCCGTCAAAAAGCATGTTAAGATTACACCAGCTACGAAATCTGTTCCTTTGAAGATAACGATGCCAGGGCCTGTCCCCTATGTTTCTGAGAAGTCGATACCATGGAACTACGGCGGCGACGTCTACTACCATGGTATTAAACAAATCGAAATAACTGAAGAAAGTTCGGATGATGAAGAAGCCAGCATTGGTAACATTGCAGGCACGAGCAAAATCACCAGGAGCGGGAGAATATTTTCTCCAGAGATTTCCCCTCCAAGAGCAATCTTTGGACCCTCATCTGCCGACAAGGTCATCCCTGCACCAATAAAACTCTCTGATAGAACCCCTTTGACTGAGGATGTTGTTGTTCCTAGTACTGTCTCTCCTACCGCTGTTGATAAAGGTAAGGGAATCCAAGATGAGCTCGTCAGGACGAGGGCTCAACCCTTGGTCATACCGGAAACCTCCAAGAAGGAAATGGATGAGATTTTGAGGATAATCAAAAGGAGTGATTACGATGTGGTAGAACAGCTGGGGCAAACCCCCTCAAAGATCTCCATGCTGGCACTACTACTTTGCTCAGAAGCACACGCTAAAGCCCTGATAAAATTCCTGAAGGCAGCCCATGTGCCCCAGGAAACCTCTGCAGATCAATTTCAAAATTGCATGGCTAGCCTGACTGCAGATAATGGATTAGGTTTCTCTGATGCCGACTTAACTCCTAAAGGTAGAAACCACAATAATGCTTTGCACATTTCAGTCGAGTGTCGAGGAACCACTCTCGCACATGTCTTGGTTGACACTGGTTCATTGCTGAATGTACTGCCTGAGAAGGCCCTGGACCGACTAGATTGTGAAGGGTTGGAGTTGAAACCGAGTGATATTGTTGTCAGAGCTTTCGATGGTTCGAAGAGAATGGTCCATGGGGAGGTTGAAATTCCCATCAAGATAGGCACTGAGGTGTTTAAATCTACTTTCTATGTGATGGACATCCGTCCGTCATACTCTTGCTTGTTGGGTAGGCCTTGGATACACCATGCTGGGGCAGTCACCTCCTCCTTACATCAGATGTTGAAGTATCTTGTCAAGGGAAAGATCATTATTGTCCATGGTGAAGAAGAGTACATGATTAGCCACTTGAATTCCTTCCGATATGTGGAGGTAGAAGGGGAGTTCATTGAGACGCCTTTTCAGCATTTTGAAGAGGTCCTTCCTGAAATAGCAGTAGCAAAGTTGGCAGCTGAGACACCGAGGCAGATGGCCACGATGGCATCTTTGGAGGACGCGAGGGCCGCAATAAAGGAAGGGAAGAATTCAGCATGGGGGCAGTTACCTGACATTCCCCATAAAACAGACAAATTCGGATTAGGGTTCACTACCGCAGGCCAGAAAGCGATGCGCCGTTCGAAGATTGAAAGAGCGCCAGTCAAAATTTCTCCCTACGGAATCAACGCTTTGGAGGATGAAGACAAGGAGAGAAACATCGAAGAGTGGATTTACCCAACTGTCAAAGGAGGATTGAGAAACTGGGAGGCAAAAGACTTTGTCCCCATCACTTTTATTCATCAGTAATTTATCTGTTAAACATTTCCTATTTGGTCTGTAATATTTACTTTCAAACAATCTGTACACTATCTTTTCACCTCATGCCTTGCTCGGGGCATGTAAGTCCATTTGTAAGGGTTTTGATTATTTTTCATATCCATATGCCATGTTTAATGATTCATTGGACGTTTTTCATTTGTTAAACTGCTTGTGTTCATTTTCTTTCCTTTTGCATTTTTTGTTTAAGGATGGCTATCCCTTACACACACCCACACTCACCAATGCAGGTACCCATCCACTCCGGATTCCATGGGTGACAATTCTGCTATATCCTTCAATAACTCTGAAGATCTGGTCAATCAAGCCAGGTATGAAGATGACGAAGGTTGTGAAGTACCAGGGGAACTAGCTAGACTTCTACAACAAGAGGAAAGGGCCATCTTACCGCACGAAGAGTCATTGGAAACTGTCAACTTAGGGACCGAGGAAGATCGGAAGGAGGTGCAAGTGGGTGCCAATCTGGAATCAAGTGTCAAGGAACGCCTGATACAGTTGTTGAATGAGTATGTTGAAATCTTCGCTTGGTCTTATGAAGACATGTCGGGTTTATACACAGACATCGTGGTTCACCGTCTCCCCACAAGAGAGGATTGTCCAACGATCAAGCAAAAGGTCCGCCGAATGAGGTCTGACATGTCTGAAAAGATCAAAGCAGAAGTAATGAAGCAATTCGACGCTGGCTTTCTGGATGTTACGTCCTATCCTCAATGGGTCGCTAACATCGTGCCAGTACCTAAGAAAGATGGCAAAGTCAGGATGTGTGTGGACTACCGGGATTTGAATAGGGCCAGCCCCAAAGATGATTTTCCACTTCCACACATTGACATCTTGATCGACAATACAGCTCAGCATAAAGTGTTTTCCTTAATGGATTGATTCTCAGGCTACAATCAAATCAAAATTGCCCCCGAGGATATGGAGAAAACAACTTTTGTCACACAATGGGGCACTTTCTGTTACAAGGTGATGCCGTTCGGGTTGAAGAACGCAGGGGCAACTTATCAACGCGCCATGGTAGCTTTGTTTCATGATATGATACATCATGAGATTGAAGTTTACGTAGACGATATGATAGCTCGGTCACAAACAGAGGAGGAGCACCTTGAACATCTAGAAAAGCGGTTTGCCAGGTTGAAAGAATACAAGCTCAGGCTGAATCCAAGTAAATGCACTTTTGGAGTTAGGTCTAGTAAACTCCTGGGATTCATTGTAAGCAACAAATGCATTGAAGTCGATCCAGCAAAAGTGAAAGCAATACAAGAGATGCCTGCTCCTCGTACTGAAAAGGAGGTTAGAGGATTCTTGGGGCGCTTGAACTATATTGTCAGATTCATCTCTCATCTAACTTCTACCTGTGAGCCAATTTTCAAACTCTTGAAGAAAGATCAGGTAGTCGAATGGAACGACGATTGCCAAGCTGCTTTTGATAAGATCAAGGAGTATTTGCTAGAACCTCCTATTCTGATGCCACCCGTCGAAGGAAGACCATTGATCATGTATCTGACCGTCTTGGATAACTCAATGGGGTGTGTTTTGGGCCAACATGACGAGTATGGTCGAAAAGAGCATGCTATTTATTACCTTAGCAAAAAGTTTACCGACTGTGAGACTCGCTACTCACTGCTCGAGAAAACTTGTTGCGCTTTGGTATGGGCTGCTCGCCGACTAAGACAGTATATGTTGACTCATACTACCTTGTTGATTTCCAAAATGGATCCTATCAAGTATATCTTCGAAAAGCCCGCTTTATCTGGAAGGATAGCTAGGTGGCAAATGATCCTAACAGAGTATGACATCCAGTACACCACCCAAAAAGCTATAAAAGGGAGTGTACTAGCCGACCATCTGGCTCATCAAGCTATCGAAGACTATCAACCCATGAGATTTGACTTTCCAGACGAGGACATCATGAATTTGGACAACATTGAAGGTAACGGACCGTATGATGGACCCGAAAAGGGATCCCGATGGACCCTGTACTTTGATGGTGCTTCAAATGCACTTGGAAACGGTATCGGCGCAGTACTCATTTCTCCGGAAGGTTGTCACACACCTTTCACGGCCCGACTTTGCTTCAGCTGCACAAACAACATGGCTGAATACGAAGCTTGCATCTTTGGTCTCAAGGCTGCTATAGACTTGGGGATCAAATCTTTGATCGTATTTGGGGACTCGGCTTTGGTTATCAGTCAAATCAAAGGAGAGTGGGATACCAAGCATCCTAATCTTATCCCATACAAAGAACATGTCCTGACATTGTTGCCTCATTTCGAGCAAATTACCTTCGAGCATTTCCCGCGAGAAGAGAATCAGCTAGCAGATGCTCTAGCCACAATGTCCTCCATGTTTAAACTCAACTGGGATAACGAGGCTCCCCAAATCACCATCGAGCGAATGGATGAACCTGCGCATTGTCATGAGATTAATACCGAAGAAGTAGTGGAACAACCCTGGTTCCATGAAATCAAAAGGTATCTCGAGACTAGAGATTATCCCGAAGGAGCTTCCGTAAATGACAAGAAGTTCTTAAGGAAATTTGCTGCTAAGTTCTTCCTGAGCAACGGCGTCCTTTACAAATGAAGCCATGATTGTGTATTACTCCGATGTGTAGACAAAGCTGAAGCAGAGTTGATCATGACTGAGATACACAGCGGCACATTTGGCACTCACTTGAGCGGGCATACAATGGCTAAGAAGATCCTAAGGGCATGCTATTACTGGTCTACCATGGAAGCTGACTGCCATCAACATTCCCGTACTTGCCACAAATGTCAAGTCTACGCTGACAAAGTTCATATCCCTTCGGTTCTTCTCAACGTTCTGACTGCTCCTTGGCCATTTGTAATGTGGGGCATTGACATGATTGGAGAGATCAAGCCCACGGCTTCCAACGGACATCGCTTCATTTTGGTTGCCATTGACTATTTCACCAAATGGGTCGAAGCAGCTTCCTTCGCCTCTGTTACTAAAAACGTGGTTGCCCGCTTCATCAAACAAAATCTCATATGTCGGTATGGTGTTCCAGACAGGATCATCACAGACAACGGTACGAATCTGAATAACACGATGATCACCGCATTGTGCGAACAGTTCAAGATTTATCATCACAATTCATCTCCCTATCGGTCGAAGATGAACGGTGCTGTTGAAGCTGCGAACAAAAACATTAAGAAGATCATTCAGAAAATGACAGTCACTTACAAAGACTGGCATGAGATGTTATTGTTTGCTCTGCATGGATACCGTACGACGGCACGTACTTCAACTGGGGCAACCCCATTTTCGTTGGTATATGGCATGGAAGATGTCCTGCCTATGGAAGTTCAGATTCCTTCTCTAAGGATTATGAAGGACACAGGTTTGAATGAAGATGATTGGATGTAGACCCGACTTGATCAACTCAATTTGATCAACGAGAAGCGACTCGCTGCTATATGCCATGGTCAGACGTATCAAAAACGGATGATCAAGGCCTTCAATAAGAAAGTCAGACATCAGGTGTATCAAGTCGGAGATCTCGTAATCAAGCGGATTATCTTACCGCAAAGTGATCCCAGGGGCAAATGGACTCCTATATATGAAGGACCATTTGTGATCAAGAGCATATTTTCTGGTGGTGCAATGATTCTGACCACCATGGACGGCGACGATTTGCCGCACCCTGCAAACACAGACATAGTCAAAAGATATTACGCATAAAATAACCCGACAAGTCGAAAACCCGAAAGGGCGGCTTGGGCAAAAATGGGCATCCCGGTGAACCGAAAACCCGAAAGGGAGGTTCAGGCAAAAGTTAGGGATAAAAATATTTAAAAAAATCTGTACACCCGGCAAGTCGAAAACCCGAAAGGGCGGCTTGGGCAAAAAGGGGTTTCCCGGTGGATCGAAAACCCGAAAGGGCGATTCAGGCAAAAGTTAGGGAATTAAAGCGTATGACTATGTCTCGTCGGATCACTTCAAGAACAATCTCTTCATCAACCAGTTCCAGGCTTCTGATCAATCCAGTCATCGGCAAACGAAGCATTGAATGGACAGATATTCAGAGTTGTGAAAGCTATAGCGGAATGGAATCCCATGGAATTATTTCACATAGCCATCTTTATTTTTGTAAATCTTTCAAATATTTACGACAAAATCCTCTTACTAGGATGATTGTCTCCTTTGTACAAACATACTCAGAGAAAGTTAATACAAATACTTTTCCCAGAAATTTGTGTCATTTCCTTTTTCTTTTCTCTTGCACTATTTGTTTATTTTTGAGAAACGTCCAATGTTTTGTTAAATAGGCATATGCATTTGAACATAATCATTTCCTTACGAATCAAGAAAGAGGATTACTGATAGGTCAAAAGTGCAGTTGGATATCTTGATGCCCTTCAAAGGAAACCCCCAGGAGATTTGGAATCCATATCCTCCAGCAAACCTTGAAGCTTATCCCCAGTAGATTTTGGAAGCTTATCCCCTGCAGAGTACGGACGTCTCTCCCGAGTTTTATTCAAAGTTATTCCTCACAAGGGCTTATAACTGGGTTATCCTCAGCTTATTACCACGGGAGATCGCACCCGGCAAATTTCTTCCTATCCCCAGCGGAGTTCATCAAAGTTCCCCAGCTTAACTTATCAATACAATCCCCCAGAGGAACCTATTTTTGTTATCCCCAGCCGGGGAATCCTCCAGAACTCAATTCCCCTCAGAATTTAAGTTTCAGTATCCCCAGCAGAGCCAGACTAATGAGCCTTCTCCCCACAGAGTCTTGGGAGGGCAAATCTTGAGTTCCCCAGTGAAGTCGCCAGAGATACTTCCCACCAAACTGAAGATTCTCAGTCTTACCTCCCCAGCATGAGTCTATTAGATTGGAACTCCCCAGTAGAAATCATCAGGAATTCCCCAGAAGATTGGTATGCAACCCAAGCTCTTTGTTCTCCAGCAACAGCCAGGAATTATTCTTCCCAGCAGTAGTCAAGATGCTTTTATCTTCAGCCTTCTCGGATCCATCTATCCTTTGCAAGACAGCTCTCCAGCTTACCTGCGCATCCATTTACATTCATATCATATAACATACATTGTATCATGCATCATGACATTGCATATAACTAACTCTTTACCTTTTCAGGTAAGATCTGTCGAAAGACTAAAATCATTATCTTCCAAGATCCTTTCCAGGAATAGTTCGGATGTGACCCAGGCATGGCAACATTCTAATGCTTATTCCAGATTCATCCAGGTGCAGTTTTACACGAGCTCATCATCAGGGAACCCTACACCGGTTCTTCTTCCAACTTCAAGATTTCTGAAAATAGTTCACGAGTTCTCCAAGTAACGGATGTTAACCTATCGCTTGTTCAGTTTCTTCTCAAGACTTCTGAAAACAGTTTATGGATTCTTCCCAACAACGGATGTTAATCTATCGCTTGTTCAGATGCAACTTTTGAAAATAGTTTACGGACGCTTCCCAACAACGGACACTACTCTATTGCTTATTCAACTTCAAGATTTCTGAAAACAGTTCACGGGTTCTCCAAGTAACGGATGTTAACCTATCGCTTGTTCATATTCTTCTCCAGATTTCTGAAAACAGTTCACGGGTTCTCCAAGTAACGGATGTTAACCTATCACTTATTCAGTTTCTTCTCAAGACTTCTGAAAACAGTTTATGGATTCTTCCCAACAACGGATGTTAATCTATCAGCTTGTTCAGATGCAATTTTCGAAAACAGTTTACGGATTCCTCCCAACAACGGATGTCAATCTATTGCTTATTCAGACCCCCGGTTCAGAGATGGTCCAAAGCATGGACACCCTCTCTGATACTCATTCCAGATGGCATCTTTAAGCCCATCCCCGACAAGTTTCTGTCACTCTTCCAGATGGCATCTTTAAGCCCATCCCCGACAAGTTTCTGTCACTCTTCCAGATGGCATCGTTAAGCCCATCTCCAAATGGCATCTCTAAGTCCATTCCCGCACCCATTTCTTTGACGAGTGCAAATTTCCGGGCACTCTAGTGTCCAATCTCCTTTTACCCTCGAGTCACGAAAGGCAAAATTTCCAAGCTAACTCTTCGGATTCAAGAAGATTGAACAGGGGCAACTGTTGTACCCCAAAATTTGCCCTCCCATTTCTCATTGATTTCTCATCACAAAGCCCTTGGAGATCAAGATCCAGTTAGGGTTTCATCTGCTCAAGACTTCTCCTTGCACTGTTGACCCAAATTAGGGTTTGTGTTTGCACAAGAGATGTTTTGACCTAAAATGCCTAAGATGACTTTCTTGCTTCATATTGGACTCCCAAGTTTATCCATATCAAGTTTCAAGTCTTGATTCCAAGTTTTGCCCAGTCAATTGGACAGTTGACCTAGAAATCAGCTGTATTGGGGAAAAAGTCAATTGTGGCCAATTGACAGTCAAACCTCATGAAAATTGACCCACATCAACATTATAAACTCACATGGATCATTGGATCAAGTTTGGATCACAATTCCACAAGAAATTTGATCAGATCACCAAGAGGGCAAAATGGTCATTTTTAGGGTTTTGACTGCACAAAGGCAATTTTTGACTGTTTGACCTAGACAATGGCAAACCAAGCTCACATATGGACTCAAGGACTCCATAGAATTACCTTGACATGCTCAAAAAGTTCAAAAGATCCCAAATACACAAGATTGACAGTTGAATTTCCCAGTCAATTGAACAATTTTGACTGTATACTGAAAAGTCAAACTTTGACTTTTTGGTCAAAATCAAGAGTCAAGATTCATTTTTCATCAAAACATGCCAAATCATGAAACTTGTTCACCAAGAAATCAAAAATTGCAAATTAGGGTTTGAAATGAGAATTTTTCATAACTTAGAATTTTTCTAAGTTATGAAAAACCCTAATTTTTTCCCAACTTTGCCCCACTTTCTCACCAAGATTCATTTGGATTCAAGCAAAAGTAAAAACATGAAAGTTGTAGCTTGGTGCATAATCTATAACTTTTATTCACAAAGTTTTCCCAAAAGAAGCTTGTATCTCAAGTTACAATTTTTGGAATAAGGGTACTAAACCATTCTTAACTTAGTGAAATTTTGACCTATTTTAGGCAAGGTTTCTACCTAACTTCAAGGCCATTTTCCACATACTTCCACTTAGAATTTCAATTTGCATTTCAAAGATGGATTGTAGTACACATTCCAAGCTTTCCAAAATATCCAAGAACTCATCAAACAACCTCATGAATTGAGAGAATCGAATTTTGCAATATGGCAAAAACTCACTTTTGAATTGGCCAATTTCCATGTTCATAACTTATGCATTTTCAAGTCAGCTTGGTTTATGCTACATTACAGGCCTCTAAACCCTTTTGTACTCATAAATTTAATGCATACTCATTGTGCCAAAGCCTTATTTTGTGTATCCAAGCATTGTATGCAAGATTAGGCCATAAATGGAAAAAGTGAAATAGCCATTTTTGCAAAAGCAAGCTTTGTGTCATAATGCAAATCCAAGAAGTACAGATCAAATCCCCTTGGCACAAGATTATGAACTAATCACTCTGATCAAGGAGAAGCTTTGCAGCATGTTTAGGAGTCCTCTATCAGCCTAGAAACTCAAGTGACCTTTTCTTGCTTAAGTGTTAAGAAGCCTAGCATATCACAACATAACTTTCATCTCAGCACAAGCAAGCCTAAAAAAAGTTATCAAACATATCCTAAACATCAAACACAAGCTAGCACACGACCCCAACACCTCCAATACCTCCACAAACTCAAAATCACCATGGAACTGCACTAAAACAGGGCTTGCTGCAGTTTGAGTGCCAACTCTCATTCCTTTCATGCTTCCTTGCTAAAAGCTCATCAAACACATTCCCTAACATCACTTGAAGCTAACCCAAACATAAAACACGACATGTAACTCCTCTATAGAGTTCCACCATTTTCACTTTCTTGTTTTGCAGTTGAAGGTCCATAGCTCGATTCAAGGTGTTTCAAAGCAAAGTAAGCATTGGAATAGCATCACCACACTTCAGGCAAGCTGTACAGATCATCATCTTGCCCTGAAAACTCCCCCATTGCCAGATAAAACTTCAACTGAACAGGTATCTTCTTGAACTTCTAACTCTCAGTGTAGGCATCATTAGCTCTAAGTTTGTGAATAAGAAGTGTTCTACTCATGCCCCTGAATCTGTACATGCTTTTACTTTTCATTTATTTTGCCTGAGCTATGAGAATTTAAGGTCTGAATATGGAAGAAAACTTAGGTCAGGATTTGGGAATGTTAAAATTCTCTCTCATTTCTGAGAGTTAGGATGAGTTCTTTACATATTTAGAATCGTGATTCAATGCTTAACATTTCTTATGTTGAAAGTTTGTGCAAAAGATCAAAGAATCCAGGTGTTTGAATTGATGAGCAAGGCGCGCGTTTTTTGTCACAGTTTTGTCTGAAGGTTGACGAAGAAGCCACATGGGCTGGGCCTGCTTTGTCTTTTCTTTTCACACCATACTTTTGATTTCACACCCCCTGAGCCCATTTTGTTTGTTTTATTGATTTTTTGACTTTTCTTTTTTTTTATTCTGACTTATTTATTTTTCCTAATAATATTAAAAACTAAAAAAACATTTTTACACCATTTTTTCTATTTTTTAGACATTTATTTGTTTATATGAACCATTTGTACATAAATAATATATATATACTATTATTTAGAAAAAACTAGAAAAATAATGCAAATATACTTTATTTCTGATTTTTATTTCATTTTTTCTTTTGAAAATATTTTATACAAAATATACTTTTTTTTATAAATATTAAATATTATTATTTTTGTATATATAATATTTATTTAGTAAATAATAAAGATATTTATATATATTAGTACATTTAGGTAAATAATACAAAAAATATATACATTTTTATTTTATTAATATTTAACATGAAAAATACTTTTTTATGAATATACTTCATTTTTATTTTATTTTGTATATAATTATTAAATATTATACATATTAAATAGTTGATATATTTATTTAA
The DNA here is from genome assembly GCA_948472305.1 of Vicia faba. Taxonomy (NCBI): domain Eukaryota; kingdom Viridiplantae; phylum Streptophyta; class Magnoliopsida; order Fabales; family Fabaceae; genus Vicia; species Vicia faba. The sequence continues at coordinate 705,233,107 of OX451741.1, read as the reverse complement.
TGAAATTAGGGTTTACCCTTAAAATACAAGAAACTCCAAAAATATTACTTTTTTTATTTTGTTTATTGAACATAAAAAATATCCTTTTTCCATACATATGAAAACCCTTTTTGCATTTTGCATGTTTATTTTATTTTCCATTTAATTTATGCAATTAATTATTTTATAAATAAATTCCAAATTGATGTAATAGCTAGGTTTAAATTTCTTGTCTATATCCCCCATTTGAACATTTGTACCCCCCTTCCCATATTGTGTTGTAATAGTTTAGGAAATTTAAATTTCGCACTTTATTGCTTTCTAAATATACCATGCTAGAATTAGGGGTTGTATGCAAATAAAAAGAATAAAAATAGTTGACCTAATTTCAAAGATAAACAAGCATGAAAATGGACAACACTTATCACACTTGCACCCCTAGGGTATTCCACTTGTTGCCTTCAAATAAATGGGCCATATTGAATGTTAGGTTTCTTTGGGCAAAAACAAAGCAAACAATCAAATGATCATAGTCCCTCGATGACGCTTTCGAAAAGTTGCCTAAAATGATCAAAGTCCCTTTCAAAGAAAATTTCCCAAAGATACTTAGCACTATTGCAATTATGGTCTAAACGATGACCCGCGCCCGTCCCTTTCACCTCCTAAACACAAGATTGTCCACCAAATGCAATGGTGGAACAAAATTGTTAAAAGGGTTAAAACATAACAAAAATCTTTGAGAACTTTAGGATAGATAGCTCTTAAGTACTTGTCCACTTGCAAAACAAAAACACTTGCCTATTTTCAAACCACACTTCACAAACACTTTCAAAACAAACTTTCAAAAAACCTTGAAACATCTTTTCAAAAAATACAAACACCTTTTGTAAAACATTCGAGTAAAGAATTGTTACAAGGGTAGCCTAGACAAGGCATCTTTTTCAAAACATTTTCAAAACCACACACAAAGCACCATTTCAAACAATTGAAAACCAAGGCAAGTTGATCTAAGCAAGTACCTAAGAGCCCATGGATAACCATGGATAGAAAGGGTGCTAATACCTTCCCTTTCTATAATCTACTCCCCGAACCCAAGAAAAATCTCAAAGGTTTTTGCTGTGCTTTTTAAACCTTTCCTTAGGATAAAATAAAAAGTCGGTGGCAACGTTCAGGTCAAAGAAACTAAAGCTCTTGCGCTCATTTAGAAGTATGAGGCATTCAAAATGGAAGAAAGTGAATCCATTGAAACAATGTTCTCAAGATTCCAAATTCTGGTGGCTGGTCACAAGGTTCTGGACAAAGGATACTCTACTGCTGATCATGTCAAGAAGATCATCAGAAGCTTGCCAAAGCAGTGGAGGCCAATGGTTACTGCGCTGAAGCTAGCTAAAGATCTCAACAAAATTTCTCTGGAGGAACTTATCAGCTCCCTCAGAAGTCATGAGATAGAGCTGGAAGCTGATGAACCTCAGAAGCAAGGTAAGCCTTTAGCATTAAAATCTAACAAAAAATATGAGTCTAAAGTTTTGCAGGCAGTTGAAGAAACATCTGATGGATCCTCATCAGAGGAAGACGAACTTTCCCTCCTCTCCAGAAGAGTGAACCAACTATGGAAGTAGAGGCAAAGGAAGTTCAGGAATCCCAGAAGATCTTATCAGAACGAGTCCTCTTCCAGATACAGAAGGTCAGATTCTTCCTCTGGATACAGAAGATCTGAAGGCTCCTCAGGAAGCAGAAAGCCAAACACCAAGGACATCATCTGCTATAAATGCAATGAGCAAGGACACTACAAGAGTGACTGCCCAAAGCTTCAGAGGGAAAAGCTCAAAAAGAAGTTTGGAAGAGAAAAGAAGAAAAGTCTCATGGCTACATGGGATGACTCTGACTCGTCTGAAGCTGACTCAGAATCAGATGATGAGAGAGCAAACATAGCTCTCATGACCAACATTTCAAAAGACAGTGAAGCTTCTGAATCAGACTCAGAATCAGACACTGAAGAGGTATTTCCTGACTTTGCAATTAATTTTACTAAGGTTGAACTTGCTGAAAGCCTTAACGAAATTCTGGAAAGGTACCAGCAGATTAGAGTTAAATTCAGAAACCTGAAAAGGAATCTTGAATCTGACTCTGATAAGACTGAGAGTCTTAAATTGGAAAATTCTGAGCTGAGAAATAAAATTTGAAAATTAGAAAATGTTTTACAAAACTCTCAGAAGGAACCAATTTCTGAAACTTCCAGCAGCGCTGATGAGATCATCAAGGAGTATGATCATAGTTTCCAGAAGTTTCCTTGCTAAAAGCATAGATAGAAGCAAAATGGCTTCAATGATCTATGGAGTTAGCAGAAACGGCAGAAAGGGAATAGGATACCAAGGTGAGGTTCCTACACCAAAGAATGCCATGGACTTAACCATTAAACACACTCCTCTGAACTCACATTTTGTGTATGGTCACACACATGATATTAAATACACTAGTAGTAAGTATTCTGTGAAACCAAAATTCAACCAGAGTTTTGGTAAATCTAACAAATCAGGACCCAAGAAAATCTGGGTACCTAAGGATAAAATAATACATGTTGCAGATATCTTTAGCAGCAAATCAGAAACACCAGTCATGGTACCTGGACTCTGGCTACTCGCGACACATGACGGGAAGAAGGCATATGTTCCAAAGCCTGGAACTTAAGCCTGGAGGCCACGTTGGCTTTGGAGGCAATCAGAGGGGAAAGATCATTGGCTCTGGAACTGTAGGTAATGGAAATCTTCCATCTATAAATAATGTTCTGCTAGTAGATGGATTAATGCATAATTTGTTATCCATAAGTCAATTAAGTGATAACGGTTATGATATAATCTAATCAAAAATCATGTAAAGCTGTTAGTCAGAAAGATGGGACTATCCTATTTAATGGAAAGAGGAAAAACAACATTTATAAAATCAAACTTTCTGAACTGAAAAGTCAGAATGTAAAGTGTCTTATGTCTGTTAACAACGAGCAGTGGATCTAGCACAAAAGATTGGGGCATGTTAGTATGAGAAGAATATCTCAGATTAACAAACTCAATCTGGTCAGAGGACTTTCTAATCTGAAGTTCAATTCAGATGCTCTGTGTGAAGCATGTCAGAAAGGCAAGTTTGCAAAACCTTCTTTCAAATCTAAAAATGTTGTTTCTACCTCTAAGCCATTAGAACTTTTGCACATTGACTTATTTGGACCAGTTAAAACTGCTTCAGTCGGTGGCAAGAAGTATGGGTTAGTAATCATAGATGACTATAGCAGATGGACATGGGTAAAGTTCTTAAGACACAAGGACGAGTCACACTCTGTGTTTGTTACCTTCTGTAACCAAGTTCAGAATGAAAAGGATCTTAGAATCGTTAAAGTCAGAAGTGATCATGGTGGAGAGTTTGAAAACAAAGATTTTGAGTCATTCTTTAATGACAGAGGCATTCTGCATGATTTCTCTTGTCCTAGAACTCCCCAACAAAATGGAGTTGTAGAACGAAAGAACAGAACATTGCAAGAAATGGCCAGAACCATGATCAATGAGACAAACGTTGCTAAGATCTTCTGGGCAGAGGCAATAAACACAGCGTGCTACATTCAGAATAGAATCTCAATAAGACCTATTCTGGAAAAGACTCCATATGAATTGTGGAAGAACAGAAAGCCCAAAATTTCATATTTTCATCCATTTGGATGTACTTGTTTTATGTTAAATACAAAAAATTATTTGAACAAGTTTGACTCTAAAGCACAGAAGTGTATTATGTTAGGATACTCTGAACGCTCAAGAGGGTACAGAGTATACAATACAGAAACACAGATTGTGGAAGAATCAATCAGTGTTTGTTTTGATGATAAGCTTGACTCTGAAAAGTCAAAGCAGAATGAAGTTTTTGCAGGTATGGAAGTTGAATTTACAGGTTCTGAAGACAAGTCATCAGAAGCTCTCAACAAAGACACTCCTTCAACATATGAAAGGAGCACTTCTAGCAATCCTACAATAGCTGCTGATCAACCTCAGAAGAGACTACCCAGAAGCAGCTTGGATCACCCAGAAGAAACTATCTTAGGAAGAAAGGAAGATCCAATCAGAACAAGAGCCAGCTTCAGAAACTCTGAAGAATCCCTCATGGGACTTATGTCTCTGATTGAACCTTCTTATATTGATGAAGCACTTCTGGACAACGACTGGATTCTAGCAATGCAAGAAGAGCTGAATCAATTCACCAGAAATGATGTATGGGATCTTGTTCCTAGACCAAAAGGATTCAACGTCATTGGAACAAGATGGGTGTTCAGAAATAAGCTGAACGAACAAGGTGAAGTTATCAGAAACAAAGCACGACTGGTAGCACAAGGTTATAGTCAGCAAGAGGGGGTAGACTATACAGAAACCTTTGCCCCAGTCACCAGGTTAGAATCTATCAGACTTTTAATTTCATTTGCTGTTAATAAAGGCATCACTCTGTATCAGATGGATGTCAAGAGTGCATTCTTAAATGGTTATATAGAAGAAGAGGTTTATGTGCACCAACCCCCTGGTTTTGAAAGTACAAAAAACCCAGAATATGTTTTCAAACTAAAGAAGTCACTATATGGTCTGAAACAATCTCCCAGAGCTTGGTATGAAAGACTAAGTAACTTTCTGTTAGAAAATGAATTCACCAGAGGGAAGGTGGACACTACCTTATTCTGTAAGTCAGTTAAGAATGACATCTTAGTTTGCCAAATTTATGTTGATGATATTATTTTTGGATCTACTAATCCTTCTCTTGGAAGAAAATTTGCTAAGTGTATGCAGGAAGAATTTGAGATGAGCCTCATGGGAGAACTGAAATTCTTTCTGGGAATTCAGATCAATCAGAATCCTGAGGGAACTTACATTCATCAGAGCAAATATGTCAAAGAACTTCTGAAGAAATTTGACCTCTCAGAATGTAAGCCATCAAAGATTCCAATGCATCCCACGTGCATTCTGGAAAGAGAAGAGGTAAGCAAAAAGGTAGAACAGAAGGTCTACAGAGGTATGATTGGTTCTCTCCTTTATCTGACGGCTTCAAGGCCTGATATCTTATTCAGCGTATGTATTTGTGCTAGATTCCAATCAGATCCTAGAGAATCTCACTTAACAGCTGTTAAGCGAATTTTCAAGTATCTGAAAGGTACTACTAATCTGGGTCTATTTTATAGAAAATCTAGTGATTACAGCTTAGTAGGCTACTGCGATGCTGACTTTGCTGGAGACAGAGTAGAGCGTAAAAGTACTTCTGGAAGCTGCCAGTTTCTGGGAGAAAATCTGATCTCTTGGTCCAGTAAAAGGCAATCCACAATTGCGCTATCAACAGCAGAAGCTGAGTACATAGCAGCAGCAGGATGTAGCACACAAATGCTCTGGATGAAAAGTCAGCTTGAAGACTTCCAGATTTTTGAGAGTAACATCCCTATACTCTGTGACAATACTTCTGCCATTTGCTTAAGTAAGAATCCTATTTTACATTCTAGGGATAAGCATATAGAAATAAAACACCACTTCATTAGGGACTATATTCAGAAAGGAATTTTGAACTTAAAATTTATTGATACAGACCATCAATGGGCCGATATCTTCACTAAACCTCTTTCTGAAGATAGGTTCAATTTCATTCTGAAACATCTCAGCATGAAACTCTGCCCAGAGTGAAAATGTTTTAATTTTATATATTAACCTTAAAAATGTGTTTTCCTTTTACTGTGAACTTCTGATCAATCTTCTTTCAGAAAGATAGACATGCAGATTGTATCAGATTCTATTCTTAAAGATCTGAGTGTTTCAGCTCAAGGATAGACGTGCTGCTCACTAAATCAAACAAGTGTCATCCAATCATCAGCAAATCTCTGAAGCAGAACACGCGTGCACGCTTCTGAGAAGGCAAAACGCTGATTGGGTGCATTGAGACACATGTCTCGTAACCGTTCCAAGTATCTTTCTCAAATCCCCCAAAATCAGCAAGCATTAAATGCACGTAATCATGTTTTAAAATATAATCATGAAATAATTCTCTTTCTTAAAACCGTTTACGTTTTCAAAACTTTTTTTGAAATATATTTAAGCACATTAACATCATTCATTAATCTTTTACCGTTTCTTACAATCATCCAAATACTTTCTCTGCATTCTTACTTGTGTGTTCATCTTTCTCAAAAGAAACCCATTTTCTCAAGTTTTTCTCAGAAAACCCTAAGTGTGAACATGGCAACCTCTAGCAATGTTTCTGCAGGTTCTCAGAAGGAGGCTTCATCTGAACAATACAAAATTCCCTTCAGAACGCTCCTTACACCAGTGAAGAACTTGGAAGTTCTGTCTGAACTGATTGTTGATTTCTCAAGTCTGAAAGAAAATGGATTCGATTTGACAGAAGAAGTTAGGGCACAAGGATGGGAGAGATATTTTGATAGGTTGGTGGGTCCAACATTTCCAGTATTGGTCAAGGAATTCTGGATTCATGCGTCTTCATTAACACATCAATTATGAACAGGCACAACAGAACTTCAGCAAGCTGCTGAAGGAAGTTGAAAGTCAGCTGCCACAGGACGAAGTGCTCTTTATGGATAGTGAGCCATGGTATGTGAAGCGTCCAGCTTCAAAAGTGCAGCCAGCAGAAGATCAGACTATTCAAGCTGAAGATGTTAGTCAAGCTGGAGATGTTGCAGAAAGCTCTCAGAAGTATCCTGCTTCTGACGTTTCTCAAGCTGCCTTGGACAGGCATACTCTGGAAGAGCTGAAGCATAATGATATTCGTCTGCAGCAAAGAATGGATGAGAATGATCAGAAGATGAAGGAAAGGATGGATGTGCAAGACAGCAAGATTGATACAGTAGTCAGCATGATGCACAAGCAGAATGAAACTGCTGATCAGATTAAGACAATGCTAGAGACTTTGTTCACACGCTTTCCACCCCAACCTTAGTTTTTCATTCATGATATTTTCACTATTTTCTTTGCATATCATCTGTACTGTTTGTCTGGCTCTGAATTAAATATAACAAGTTCTTCTGCTCTGATTGTTTTAGCTTATATTACTTGCACTTTTTGATTGCTGACAAAAAGGGGGAGAAAAAGAATGATATTTTTCAATAACGGATTACTGAGACAAAAAGTCTCAAACATTCTAACACTCTGATATACTTGAATGTTTTCTGTTTTGCATAAGCTTACAGGTACAAGAAGTTAATCATCTCTGATACACTGAAGCTCTGATATTCTGATCTAAAGCTCTGATATTTTGATGTTCAAAGAAAGTCAATAAAGATCTGATCCTGAAGAACTCTTGGAATTAAAAAGGGAAGTAATAAACTCAGGGGGAGTATCTCTGATCTAAACTCTGATATCTCTTTATCCCTTATCTTTGATAACTTCCTATTTAACTCTGATACAATTTATTATTTGGTTATCTCTGATACTTTTCACGTTAATTTTCAATTAAAAAATATCTAGTTTTTGTCATCATCAAAAAGGGGGAGATTGTTAGAACAAAGTTTGAATCTACTACCCTAAGTTTAAGTTTTGATGATAACAAAATGCAAAGATATATTAATTGTATGATTCATGTAAGACAAATATGCTATCTAAAAATTACATTCTGTTTTACATAAACTCTGATGTATATCAGCAAGAGAACATCATCATCAGCATCAGAAGATAAGATGTCAACATCAGCATCAGAAGATGTTATATCAGATGCCAGAATCAGAAGGTCAACTTGTGCTTACGCTGAAGCGTGATGAACATATATGCGCGTAACAAGCTGAACTCTGATCAACAACAGGTCATCAGCACCTAAGCAGCGTCAGAATGAGCCAAAGCCAGAACACGCTTAAGTAGCAACGGTACTGTGCATTCAAGATGCTTTATTACCAACGGCATCATTCCAGACAAGATCTTCTTAATAAGGAAAGAATGTTATTGGCATTGAAACGGAATTACTACTCCAACGTACCTTATTTCCAATGCTATATAAACCAGTCAATGAAGATTGAATTGGCTAATGCTCTACAACACTCTACACGCCTAAAGCTATTCATCATCTTCCTCACTCTCAGTTTGCTAAAAGCTCTCAATTCTTTACTCAATTATTTTAGTACTCTAGGTCTCATAAGCTTAAATTGTGTAGTATCACAGTTGTGATAAACAGTTTTTGTAGAAAACATTCACACACCTAGATTTCAATTCTTTGTAAGAAAGTATTTCCTTGAGAAACCAGTTTGTGGTTTGACTCAAGAAGGCTTTAGCAGTTGTTAAAGCAGTTGTAATATTCAGTTGAATATAGTGGATTAAGACCTCGTTGGAGAGAGGCGAAATCACCTTGACGGGTGGACTGGAGTAGTTTGAGATCAAACGAACCAGGATAAAAATATTGTGTTGACTGCAATTGATTTCAAGTTTTTACAATTCAACTCCCCCTTCTTGTGTTTTTCACTTCTTCATTTTGGGCCTTAAAAAACTCAGATTTGCATCCCCCCCATTGGCTAGTACACAGGCCCAGTTTGCATTTTCTTTTCTATTTTCTTTTTAATTTCTTTAATTAATTTCTTTTATTTGTTTTAATTAATTAACCCAAAAATCATTTTATTTTTTTTAATCAAAAAATCAAAACAAACTACAAAAATCTTTTTTTAATAAAAAATATTTTATTTCTTAATAAATTTAGTTTAATTGACTTAAGGAAATTTAATCTCCTTTTATAATTAAATATAATTAGACTTAGGATTTGAATTGTACATAATTTAATTAATTTTCTTTAAAAGTACACCAAAATCTTTTTTTTCATTAAAATATTTATTTTAATCAATTAGGTTAATTAGGTTAACTTCAACTTCTTTTCATAATTAAAAAGCAATTAGAAATTAGGGTTTCATTTAAATTGTAATTTCATTGTTTTCTCTAATAAAAAATGTACAAAAATCTTTTTCTTTCAATTAGGGTTTAGTTTATTTTTCAACACCCCTCGCATTTGATTTACCGTGCGCATTTTTATTTGTTTTATTATTATTGTAACTGTTTCGAGCTTGTAATAGTTTTAATTAGGGTTTTAAACTTCCGCATTTTTATTTTCAGTCGAGATAATTATGTAACTGTCAAAGCCTTGTAATAGCTAGGTTTATTTTTCGCACTTTAAATTCCTGCAAATATTAACTGTCTAGATGTACGCTAATAGGATTGTATGGCAAGAATATCTTGAAATTAAAACGGTAGATCACCTAATGTGCAAATATTAAATAACTGAAACAATTCATATGCACATATTCACTCCTAGGGTTTACCTCACTTCGGTTGCCTTCGGTAAACAATCATTAAGCATAGGAGATTTTAGTGGTTACCCTCCAGTCTAAAAGATCAAAGTGTCTCATTCGAATGTTACCTCGGAAATGTTGCCTCAGAAATGTTGTCTCGAAAATGTTGCCTCGGAAAGATCTTAAGACTCTAGGGTTACTACTAAAGTTTTCTAACTGTTGCTTTAGTGATTGTACTTGTCCCTTTCGAATGTCCCTTACAACTCCAACGACGGGGCTACCTACTCTTTAATAGTAAGATAGCGTTGTCTAAAGGAAACGAGAACGAACAATTTTTTTTCCGAGTAGGTAGAATCTTAAGTACTTGCTCAGTAAAAACTTTTCACACAAACACCTTTCAAGACAAATTTTCAAAACAAACTTCGTCACATCCTTGAGGACCGATACAAGGGTTATCATGAAGTAAAACATTTTCAAAACAAGCACACACACAAGTAAATTGAAAAATGAGCAAGTACCTAAAAGCCCATGGAAAACCATGGATAGAAAGGGTGCTAGCACCTTCCCTTTCTATAATCTACCCCCCGTACTCAGAATATCTCGAAAAAAGGTTTTTTTCTGTTCTTTTTCCTTTTCCCTGATTGAATGAAATAAAAGTCGGTGGCAACTCTTGCTTACCGCGACATTTTGCAAACAAAAAACGCAAAACGCAAACCAGTAAAAATAGTCGGTTCTGCCACTGTATCACAGAACTGGCGACTCTGCTGGGGAATAATTTTGTTGTGGTGTATACCTTAGGATCTAGGTCATTAAATTGCTTCTCTTAATTGTCTTGATTGCTTTAATTTTGAGGTTTTGTTTAGGGTTACTATAGATCCTACACCCGGATCTGGAGGCACTTATTAGGTAAACAACAATAGATCATGGAGATTATACGGTGTAGACCGATATGGTTTAAGCGATGGATGTGTTGGTGTGACACTTTGGTTGGTACCGATATCCTTCATGGGGAAACGAGGAGAATACGAGGCCGCCGCGTGGTATCGTGAAGCACTAACGGACCTTAGAACCTTAGTTGAACAAACTTGGCCATTAGAAAGTAGTGAGATAGTCGGCCTCGGTGTAGAGATGAGGATTGGTTGATACTCGATGTTACACTCATTGAGATCAGACTTTCAGGATATTTCGGCTGCAAGAAAAGATTGCTTGAGCTGAGACAATGCCCGATAAAGGATGGTCAGTGATATTGAGATCCTCTAAAACCCAGTTACTTTTTAAGACAGGTTTGAAACCAACTAAACTTCAAGAGGGTACTACCTTTGACCTCATGCAAGCCTTAAACCTAAGGACTTTGTGTGATTTGGTTGTGCTTGCTATACCTGTGTTTGTTATACATGTGTTTTATCATGACATCATGCATCATAACATAGCATCCATTCTTATTACACTAACCATTTCAAAGACCAAGGGAATTTATCTTTGTTCTGTTTTGCAGATCATGGCTTCCGTTCGTAGAAATACTATCCGAATCAGCTTTGTGAAAATACCTTCCCAACTCAAAGAGCTAGCATCAAGGGTTTCTGAAACTTCTGCGTTCACAAAGAGACATGGTGGACTTCTCAACCTGGTTACTTCAAACTTTGATGAAAAGATGATGAGTGTACTCTTTTAGTTCTTTAATCCCAAGCACCACTGCTTCACCTTTCCAGACTATCAGTTGGTGCCTACCTTGGAAGAATTCTCTCAGCTGTTGGATATACCCATTCTTGAACAATTGCCCTTCACAGGTATAGAAGTAGTTCCTAAGCCAGAAGTCATTGCCTCGGTTTTGCATCTGAAACGGTCTGACGTGGTATCCAATTGGGAAACAAGAAGCGGAGTCAAGGGTTTTCTAGCTAAGTTTCTGATAGACAAGGCCCAGCTGTTTTGGGATGATATGGATTTTCAGGCTTTTGAGGAGGTTTTGGCTCTTCTAATCTATGGGTTAGTCCTATTCCCTAAACCGGGCTCATTCGTAGATGCGAATTCTATCAAGATCTTTCTCTCTCGCAATCATGTGCCTACCTTTCTTGGAGATATTATGCACACTCTCCATACTCGCACCATGAAGAGAAGAGGGATTCTTATGTGTTGCACGTCGTTGATGTCGAGGTGGTTTATTTATCACCTCCCTAAGCCCATACTGAAGAATGAAGAAGGTTTGGGCTAGTCGCAAAGGATAATGTCACTCGCTTATACGGATATTCTTTGGTGTTCTCGAGCTATGGAAAACACTGCTATTATTGACCGCTGCGGGGAGTATCCTAATATCCCGCTACTTGGCATCAGAGGGGGTATAACCTACAACCCTTGTTTAGCTCTGCGACAATTTGGTTACGCTCAAAGGGATGTTCCCCATGAGTTACTTATCGAGGGTATTATATTCAACTATGAGAATGATGTTAAAGAGTATCGCCGAAGGTTCATACGAGCTTGGGGCATGGTAAACAGGTCTGGCGACAAGGCTTTGGGGCCAAAAACTTCCATTCCTATGGAACCTTGCCTTTAATGTGTACGAGCTCGTGCCCAGAAGCTTACGATGCCCTATGTGGCTGTTTTACCAGTGATTATGGAACCCACTACTGAAGGGGGGTATTCCTTACACGGTTCTCTATCCTTATATGCCCACTGATCTTGGGGAATTACAAAGGTCTTCGATTCAGTTGATGAAGGAGCGGGATACTTACAGGGATCAGTTCCATGCTCAAGAGAGGAAGGTTTTAGAGCTCACAAAGCAGCTGCATGAAGAAAGAGGACTCAATGACTATCTCGGCACAAAGAGGAAGCATCCATGGGAACTTTGATGTCTTTTATAGTTTTAGATTTGTTTTTTAATTGTAACGCCTAAAAGGCATTTGAACTTCAAATTCAGCTAATAAAGTTTTTGTTTATTTTGGTTTGCAAATTTAAATTTCCCGAAGTCTTTGAAATCATTACATGTACATCCCATTATCATACACATCATTACAGGTACCCTTATAGGTTTCTCGTCTTCTTCGCTGTTTATTTTAGCACGAGATGTATTCCGAGAAAACCATCAAGGACCTCCAGTCACAGAACACCCAGTTCTAACAAATGTTTATAAGTCTGGCAAAAGGGCAGGAGGATCTGAAAGCCCTCATCCTGAAAGAAAAGAAGAAAAAGAAGAAGATTGTCGATATTTGGAATATGAGCAGAAGGTTCGAAGAGCGGTTGAAGCGACAAACCAATCTGACCTCTTCATCCAAGGAAGGGGAGAATCAAGAAGAAGAGAAGGACCCCATTCCTGCAGTTTCTGACAATGATACTGATTACAATGATGAGCAATATCCTCATGTTGAGGATAGATACAAGTAGTTAGAATATTGTCTGAGTTCCATGGAAGTTCAGAGGATACCTGGACTAGATTTCAAAGAATTGGGATTGGTGTCGGGAGTAGTCATCCCGCAGAAGTTCAAAGCTCCATTTTTTGCTAAGTATGATGGGGTGTCCTACCCAAAACTCCATCTCCGTTCTTATGTCAGAAAGATCCAACCCCACACCACTTATAGAAATCTATGGGTTCATTTCTTTCAAGATAGTCTGTCAGGGACTCAGCTTGAATGGTTCTACCAGCTAGAGGGAGCAAATATCTGAAACTGGGAAGATTTGGCTGCTGCTTTCTACAAGCAGTATCAGTACAATGCCGACCTTGCTCCTACTCGTACTCAACTCCAGAGTATGTCCATGGGCGCGAGTGAAGGCTTTAAAGATTATGCATAAAAATGGAGAGACTTGGTTGGGAGAATTCAACCCCCGTTGTCTGATAGGGAGTTAGTTGATATGTGTTGTACCTCAAAATTTTCCCTCCCATATTCTTCAAGATTTGCAAAGAACATGCTTCAAAATCTCCCCAAGGGTTGCACAGTTCAATTGCCTCCTAACAGTCAAAAACTAGGGTTTTGGTTCTGACAAATAAATTGAAGTTTCCAAGGGCCCAATCAAGTCCCACATGCCTACAAACATGGTCAAGCATCCATATGTCAAGTTTCAAGACTTACAGCACAGAATTGCACAGTCAAAAACCATAATTGCTCAACAGTCAACTGCAGGGGCAAAATGGTCATTTGACAGTCAAAAGTTCAAATTTTTGGTCAACATCTTATTTTGAAGCCACAAACATCATTTGATCAATTCTTGATCATGATTTTCAAGGTATGGCTCAAAAAGTCTCAAGATGCAAAAGTTTCCATATTTGGACAGTTGAAAAAGTCAACTGTAACTTGACCAAGGCATAACTTCCACATGGTTTATCAGAAAAATTCCATCCAAAGCTCATTTTGAAGAGAAAGACATTTCCTACAACTCCTCTTCACACTTCAAGTCCAAGAAATACTCTCACAAAAAGTTATCAATCTCAACATTATAGGTCATTTTCAAAAGTCAACAAAAAGGCACTTTAAGTCAAAGACCGTAACTTGAGATTGGTAAATCAAAATGACATGGGACCAAAGGCATTGGTTAGAGGACTTCAATAACTTTCCAAAATGTCCAAGAACATGATCAAAGCTTAAAAATTGAGCAAGATATGCCTTGTGGAAGTTGGGAAATTTTTGGGAATTTTGAAAAGTCAACTTTGCTTCAAATACCTCAAAATTGCTAATGGGCCACATTTTCTTCCAAGAATCATCATCCAAGATCTATGCACGACCATTTGACCCAAAGGGGATTTATTTCATCATTTTTTATTATTTATTTGAATTTTCATCACCATTAATTCATTTAATTAAATAAAATATGACAAAAATACTCAAGCATGCATTTTAAATCTTTTTATGCAGCTAATAGGTCTATCATAACTCCAAGATTTCGTGCACACTCAATTTGGAAAGATTTGGCCATGATTGACATCAAAAGGGCATGGAAAAGATTTAAAAAATATCCATGGAAATCAAATCTCAAAAGCATTGAATGCAAAGGTTTTTGGTTGAAATTTCTACCCTAATTTGTTCCATATACATACACAAGCACAAACCTAATGCAAGGGACCTGAAAGTTGCGCCCAAGAAGAACACACACATTGCACTTTTTTTCCAAAATTCCTCAAAACTGTTTTCATAGTTTCAAGGCATTTCAAGGCGTGGAAAGGATCTCAAAAGCTTGTTGAGACCTCTCTGATCATAACCCAATACATTTCAAGCCACCATACACAAAGAATCGGTAGAATGAGGCCGCCCTGTTCTTGACTTTTTTCATATTCGTGTTTTAATTTATACGCATCATCCTTGCATTTTTCTTGTTGATTCATACTAATATGGTTGTTCTAAATCTATTGGCATCATTTAATTGAGTTTTTGTGCCCTGTACGAGAATCTGCCATGGAAGTTTTCTAGGTTTTTAAAGATGTGAAATTGGGGACTTTTGCATATGGTAAAATCAGAACATGAGACTAGGACCATTGAACTCGTAGCATTCCAACGAATCTAAAGCACCCATCGCGCTCAATTTATCATTGGCCAATTTATATTCGCTATTTTTGTTGTCCAAGATTGTGGGGGTTCAAAACCCCCGCTATTTGATGTATTTTTTTAGGCAAAAGCAAAGGCGTGGTGGAGAAGATGCTGAGGTGTCTCAACCATACAGGGCCATTCAAATATTCGCGCATTTTCTTTTATGTTTACCAATAGCACTTGCTCTCTCTCATATGAATCAGGTTCCATTAATATTACAAACGAACGCGCTTGGCTGGTTGGTAAGTGAGGTGTCATACAATCAATGGGACCTGGGTTCGATTCCCAGGTCCCCTCCCTTCTCAATGTTATTTTGCTTTCTATATTTCCATGCAGCGCTCCCTTCAGAAGTCCACCATGCACCCTACGCTCAAGCTGGCCACGCGTCCCACAACATCAATCCAATGGCCATGATCTGGAGTCCATCATGGACATCAGTCAAACGTTCCACATGCATCCCAGAAAAGTCAAAAGGGCCTCCTTCAAATGGGCCAAATTACTGCGCATACACCTCCTACTGGGCCAGAAAACCCCCTATGGTTTGCATTTTTCTTCTTTTTTTAATTCCTTTTATTTTCTTTTGATTAATTATTTTATTTAATAAAAATAATTTTATAACACAAAAAATAACAAAAAATCAGAAAAGACAAAAAACAAAAATATATTTTATTTAATAGTTTTTTTTTTTTGTAAATAAATTTTATTAACTAATTTAGTTCTAATCTTAGGTTTAATTTTAATATTTTTTTTAATAAATTAAAAAATGTAGAAATTAGGGTTTTAATGCTTTTATTCTTTTTTCTTTTCTTTTGCCATATTTAATTATTAATTATCTTGTAAATAAATTTATCAATAAATAATTAGGTTAAAACTAGGTCAAACTTAAACATCTTTTTTTAATAAATTAAAAATAGTTTAGAATTAGGGTTTTTAATTCCAATTTAATTTTCTCATTAAACTCCATAAATACAAAAAAACTCCAAAAAATTCTTTCTTTTATTTAAACTTAATTAATTTATTAGTTGTAATTTAATTTCTTTAAAAAGGTCCAACGCCCTCGCATTCCCGATTTTATTTCTTTTCGCATTTACTTTTATTTCTTTTTGTGAATATAATGTATTTATCCCAAAGCCTTGTAATAGATTAATTAGGGTATTTATTTTCCGCATTTTATTTTATTTCAAATCGGGTCTTGGATTAATTTGGCGATGTAGACCCGCGCCTTTGTAATAGCGTAGGACTTTTATCTTCCCGCACCCTTTAAACTGTTAATCACATGAAAGAATGTATGCCAAAAATAAAAACAAAGCGTAGATTACCAATGCATGAACCAGACAAATATAATTGAAAATGACACACAAATCACACACCACCCCTAGGGTACGCCTCACTGTTGCCTTGCCCCTCGAAAAAGTGGTCGTCGAGTAGAGGATGTTTTAGTAAGTCCTCATGTCCATGAACATGGCATGAGGGTAGATTCTAAGGTGTCTTCCCATTGCTCTGGTGACCACAATGTCCCGAACCCTCGAATTGACCCGAACACCTCCAACGGTGGTGCTACCTACCTCTCAATGGTGGGATGGCACTACTTTAAGGACATTTACACAGACGAATTCCTTAGGGTAGGTAGATGACTCGTAGATACTTGCTCTAATTCAAAATAAATCAAAAAACTTCTTTTCACATCAACACTTTTCAAAAAGCTTTCAAAAACAACTTTTCAAACACTCTTGAGGACTGGTACAAGAGTCGAACTGAAATTTTAAAACGAAACTTTTTCAAACCCATTCACCTTGAAAAGCAAACAAACACTTTTGAAAACACAATGAGCAAGTATCTAAGAGCCCATGGATAACCATGGATAGAAAGGGTGCTAACACCTTCCCTTTCTATAAATCTACCTCCCGAACCGAGAACTAATCTCAATAAGGAATTTTTCTGTGCTTTTGTCCTTTCCATTTGGAGAAAATAAAAGACGGTGGCGACTCTTGCTTCCGCGACATTTCACGAACCAGCGTTAAACAGTCAGTTCCAGATCCACCGATCACAATATGTTTCTGGGGACGCTATCTGGTCCATTTTTCAATCATTTGATCGGCAGCTCATCAGGTGGTTTCACCGAGCTGATCCTAACTGGAGAAAGAGTACAAGCTGGGATTCAAAGAGGCAAAATACAGAAGGATGCCTCTTCAAGTTCAGTAAAGAAGCCTTTTGCTGGTAAAAAGGAAGCCAGTTCCATCTATAGCCCGAGGCGCCAAAACAGGGCTGAACAAAGTCAGACAGTAAGTGTCGTGATGATACCTAGACCTACAGTTGCTCCACAATGCAACAATCAACAAAGGGTGGAAAGACCACAACGGAAATTCACCCGAATCAACATGACATTGGCTGAAGTTCTACCTCATCTACTGAGATCCAACTTGGAAACCTTGAAAGAGGCTCCCAAGAATCCAAATACTACATCTCCCTGATATAATCCAAATGCCCGATGTGCCTATCATTCTGAGAGTCCTGGCCACGATACTAATGACTGCTGGGCTCTGAGGAACAAAGTACAAGACCTGATTGAAGCCAAGGAAATATATTTTGATGCTCCGGAGAAGCCAAATGTCATAACTGCTCCCATGCCTAAGCACGGCCGTGGAGTTAATGTTGTTGATACTGATTTGTTCGTTACTTCTGTTAATGAAGTTTCTACTCCTCTCATGACTGTCAAGAAAAATTTGTTGTTGGCCGGTTTATTTCTGGGTTTTGGTGAAGGTTGCCACATGTGTTCGTTTCTACCTTCTGGTTGCCGTTTGCTGAAGTTAGGTGTTCAACGCATGATAGATAGCAAAGAAATTCTGTTTGAGAAAACTTTGGTTCCCGTTGTACCATCTGAAGACGTTGCCATTATAACCATTTCCACAAATCCTTCCAAGGTCTCCTCGAGAAGACCTGTTAGGATTACATCTGCTCCAAGAATTGCTCCGCTGATAATCACTGTTCCTGGTCCTGTCCCATATGTCTCGGACAATGCTGTCCCATGGCATTATGGTGTCGATGTGTACTATCATGGCATCAAATAAGATTTGAAAGACAAAGAAGTTGATCCTGATATTGGTAACATTGTCGGAACCAGCAAAGTTACCCGAAGTGGAAGGGTCTTCTCTCTTGAGATTTCCCCTAAGACTGTTAAAAAACCTATTGTCATTCCATTTGTTGTTCATGCTAGTAAATTAACTATTGTTCATGTTCTTACTCCAGTTATTACCCCTGTCGACGAATCATTTGGTACCCGCGGCAAGGAAATTATAGGTGAGCCTACCCGGACGGAGGCACCTAAGAAAATTGTTGTGGAAGCCTCTAAGCAAGAAATGGAGGAAATACTGAAAATCATTAAGAAGAGCGACTATAATATGGTCGAGCAGCTGGGGCAGACCCCATCAAAGATATCCATGTTATCCATGTTGTTATGCTCCGAGGCCCATGCGAAGGCTTTGATTGCATTCCTCAAAACTGCACATGTGCCGCAAGAGACTTCAGCTGATCAATTCAAAGATTTTGTGGCCAGCCTGACTGCTGATAATGGGCTGGGTTTTTTAGATGCAGACTTAACACCGAAGGGAAGGAAGCATAATAATGCTCTGCATGTCGCGATTGAATGCAGAGGCACCACTATGGCTCATGTGTTGGTAGATATTGGGTCTTCGCTGTTCTGCCGAAGAAGGCGTTGGACCGGTTGGATTGTAAGGATTTGACTCTAAAGCCTAGTAACATTATGGTAAGGGCTTTTGACGGATCGAAGAGAATGGTGCACGGGGAAGCAGACATCCCTGTCAAAGTAGGTTCTCATACTTTTGGGTCTACTTTCTATGTGATGGATATCAGGCCGTCGTATTCTTGTTTGTTGGGTTGTCCTTGGATCCACGAGGCTGGGGAAGTTACTTCCACACTCCACCAAATGCTGAAGTATTCGGTGAAAGGAAAGATTGTCACAGTGCGGGGTGAAGAAGAGTACATGGTGAGCCACCTCAATTCCTTCCGCTACATAGAGATGGACAGGGAATTCATAAAAACTCCTTGTCAGAACTTCGAAGAGGTCCCTCAGATCTTGGCATCAACTGAAACTACTAGCAACAAACCTCCCTTGAAGATGGCTTCTCTCAAGGACGTTAGGGTTGTCGTTGAAGAAGGTGGGTGTACCAATTGGGGACAGCTCCCTGATTTCACTCACAAAACTGACAAATTTGGTTTGGGCTTTACTATAGGAGCTCAAAGGGTTGTTCGACACGCCCGGGCTGGAAGACCTCCCATACACATCAACAATCCTGGGGTTAATACCATCGAAGACAGCGAGGAAGACTCGGACATAGACAGTTGGATCTACCCAACTACCAACGGTGGACCGAGTAACTGGATGGCTAGGGACTTTATACCTGTTTCTTTTATTCCGCAGTAATTGACTTACTTGTTTTGAGATTTGTAATAAATAATTTGAAACTTTACGGCCCAGTGCCTTTCCTGAGGCACCTTGGCTTTGCTTGTGAAGGCTATTATTTGTCATTTCATATATCATTAATAAAGCATTGGACGTTTCTTGCATACAAATTTTGCACCCTCTATTTTTCTTTCCTGCTTTCACTTTATCAAAACAACTATTCTCTTACACACACTCACGTATCATAATGCAGATCCATATCCACTCTGGATCCCATTGATAACAACTCTGCTACTTCCAGTTATGACTTCAAAAATCTGATCAACCAAGCCGAGGACGAAGGTAGGGATGATTGTGAGGTGCCTGGAGAACTTGCTAGACTATTATAGCAGGAAGAAAGGGCCATACAACCCCGTGAAGAGTCGGTTGAGACAGTAAACTTGGGTACTGAGGAAGACAGAAAAGAGGTTAAAATAGGTGCAAATCTGGAACTTAGCGTCAAACAGAGATTGATACAAATGTTGCACGATTATGTTAAGATCTTTGACTGGTCCTATGAAGACATGCCTGGTTTAGACATTGATATTGTGGTACATCGCCTATCGACTAAAGAAGATTGTCCTCCGGTCAAAGGTTCGTCGTATGCGCCCTGAAATGTCAGAGAAGATCAAGGCAGAGGTCATGAAACAGTTCGACGCGGGATTCTTAGTTGTCACTTCCTATCCACAGTGGGTTGCCAATGTTGTTCCGGTACCTAAGAAGGACGGTAAGGTACGGATGTATGTAGATTACAGATACCTGAACAGGGCAAGCCCTAAGGATGACTTCCCACTTCCTCACATTGATGTTCTGGTCGACAACACCGTGCAACACAAAATCTTCTCCTTCATGGATGGTTTCTCTAGCTACAACCAGATCAAGATGGCTCTTGAAGACATGGAGAAGACAACCTTCATTACATAGTGGGGCACCTTCTGCTACAAGGTGATGCCTTTCGGATTGAAGAATGCTGGGGTAACTTATCAGCACGCTATGGTCACTTTGTTCCACGATATGATTCACCACGAGATAGAGGTTTATGTTGATGACATGATTGCCCAGTCTCAAACCGAAGAGGAACACCTTGATCATCTACAAAAGTTGTTCGACAGGTTGAAGAAATACAAGCTGAGGTTGAATCCGAACAAGTGTACCTTCGGGGTAAGCTTCTGGTTTTTGTCGTCGGTGATAAGGGTATTCAGGTAGACCCTGCGAAGGTGAAGGCCATACAAGAAATTTCAGCTCCCCGTACGGAGAAGGAAGTTAGAGGCTTCTTGGGGCGCCTGAATTATATCGCCAGGTTCATTTCACATCTGACTGCTACTTGCGAGATAATCTTCAATTTTCTTAAGAAAGATCAAGTGGTAAAGTGGAATGATGAATTCCAGACCGCTTTTGAAAGAATCAAGGAATACCTTCAAGAACCACCAATTCTGATGCCTCCAATTGAAGGAAGACCGTTGATATTATACTTGACAGTGTTAGACAATTCAACGGGGTGTGTGCTGGGGCAGCATGACGAGTCTGGTCGAAAAGAGCATGCTATATACTACCTTAGCAAAACGTTTACCGACTGTGAGACACGATATTCATTGCTCGAGAAAACTTGTTTCTCTTTGGCATGGGTTGCTCGCCGACTGAGACAGTATATGCTGACTCACACTACCTTGTTGATATCAAAGATGGACCCAATCAAGTACATTTTCGAGAAGCCCGCTCTCTCCAGAAGGATAAAAAGGTGGCAGATGATCTTAACTGATACGACATACAATATACGACCCAAAAAGCAATAAAGGGGAGTGTATTGGCTGATCATTTGGCTCATCAGGCCGTGGACGACTACCAGTCCATGAATTTTGAGTTCCCGAATGAGAATATTATGTTGGTGACTGACTACGGAGAACCTGGACCGGGTGAAGGACCTGAGGAAGGATCTCGATGGTCTATGTACTTTGATGGAGCCTCAAACGCACTAGGTAACGGCATTGGCGCTATAATCATATCTCCCGAGGGTTGTCATACTCCATTCACCGCCCGATTATGTTTCAACTGCACCAACAACATGGCGGAGTATGAAGCATGTATCATGGGTCTTCGAGTTGCTATTGACCTGAGGATTAAGTTCTTAAGTTTATTCGGGGATTTCGCTCTGGTGATAAGTCAGATAAAAGGTGAGTGGGATACGAAGCACCCGAATCTCATTCCTTACAGAGAGTATGTAATGACATTGCTCCCACACTTTGAGGAGGTAACCTTTGAACACTTCCCATGAGAGGAGAACCAGTTAGCGGACGCGCTAGCTACCATATCTTCTATGTTCAAGGTTAGGTTGGACAATGAAGCTCCCCAGATTACCATTGAGAGGTTGGATGAACCAGCACACTGCTGTGAGATCGATACTGAAGAAGTGGCAGATAAACCCTAGTTTCACGAAGTCAAAAGGTATCTCGAGGGTCGAGAATACCCCGAGGGGGCATCTGTCGATGACAAGAAATTTCTGAGAAGGTTTGCTGCAAAGTTCTTCCTCAGCAATGGAATCCTCTATAAGCGCAATCATGACTCTACCTTACTGCGGTGTGTAGACAAGAGCGAAGCAGAGAGGATCATGACAGATCTACATGAAGGCACCTTCGGAACCCATTCCAGTGGACATACCATGGCTAAGAAGATCCTACGGGCAGGATATTACTGGTCCACTATGGAAGCCAATTGTTATCAGCACTCTCGAACTTGTCATAAATGCCAAACCTATGCTGATAAGGTGCATGTGCCTCCCGTCCCCTTGAACATCTTGACAGCTCCTTAGCCCTTTGTGATGTGGGGCATCGACATGATCGGCGAGATCAGACCTATTGTGTTTAACGGGTATCACTTCATCTTAGTAGCCATTGATTACTTTACAAAGTGGGTGGAGGCAGCCTCTTTTGCTACAGTAACCAAGA
Organism: Vicia faba; assembly: GCA_948472305.1. Classification (NCBI taxonomy): domain Eukaryota; kingdom Viridiplantae; phylum Streptophyta; class Magnoliopsida; order Fabales; family Fabaceae; genus Vicia; species Vicia faba. The sequence continues at coordinate 705,210,940 of OX451741.1, read as the reverse complement.
ATGTCGTGGCACGGTTTATCCGACACAATCTGATCTGTCGATATGGTGTACCAGAGAGAATTACCACTGACAATGGTATGAATCTCAACAACACAATGATCACCGAGCTCTGTAAACAGTTCAAGATACAACATCATAATTCTTCCCCTACTGGCCGAAGATGAATGGCGTTGTTGAAGCAGCTAACAAGAACATCAAGAAGATTGTACAGAAGTTGACGGTGACATACAGAGACTGGCATGAGATATTACCATTTGCTCTTCATGGGTACCGTACCTCAGCACGGACGTCGACAGGGGCAACACCCTACTCTCTGGTATATGGCATGGAGGCAGTCCTACTCATCGAAGTCCAGATACCCTCTCTCAGGATTATGAAGGATGCGGGTTTGAACAAAGACAACTGGATCCAAACCCAACTTGATCAACTAAATCTAATCGATGAAAAGAGGCTTACTGCTATCTTCCATGGTCAGACGTATCAAAAGTGAATGATCAAGGCTTTTAACAAGAAAGTCAGACGCTAGGAATATCAAGTCGGGGATCTAGTAATCAAACGCATCATACTTCCACAAGGTGATCCTAGGGGAAAATGGACCCCCACGTACGAAGGGCCATTTGTGGTTAAGAATATTTTTCAGGTGGAGCCATGATTCTAACCACCATGGATGGTGACGACCTTCCTCACCCTGTCAATGCAGACATAGTGAAAAGATACTACGCCTAATCAAAGACCCGCTAGGTTGACTGGCCTAGGAAAAAATAAGGGCTTCCGGGCTAACCAAAAGGGTTCGGGCAAAAGTAAGGGATGAAAATGAGAAAATCGTACACCCGGCAAGTCGAAAACACGAAAGGGCGGCTTGGGCAAAAAGGGGTCTCCCGGTGGACTGAAAACCCGAAAGGGCGGTCCAGGCAAAAGTTAGGGATTGAAGCGTATCACTATTGGATCATCTTGCAACCAGACTTCGGTATCGACTATCAAGCTCAGACGGCGCCAACCAATCTGATCAACCTTCGGCCAAGTAGCAAAGTGATGAGACGCTTGAAGATATAAAGGCAATAGCAGAGTTGGAACCCAATGGGGTCGTTTCACATAGCTGTTTTTATTTCTTTTACACAAATTGTATAATTTCTATCTTTTGACGGTGTTCTCTTACTAGAACGTCAGCCTCTTTGTACAAAACGCCTATTACAGGCCGACTTCAAAATCAATACAAGTCATTTTCACAAGAAACTTCAAGCTGTTTTTTTCTTTTTCTGTTTTGTTTTGCAAGAACGTCCAATGATTTATTTTTGATATATGCATTTGAAAATAATTGCTGCTCATAAATATTTACATAAGAAACAAAAGACAATTACTCGTAATTCCAGAAACAGGAAAAAAAACAAGAAGTACCAAACCCGACGGTTCCTCTTCCCAACAGGTATCGGGATAGAGCCAGCTTTGGAACATGATTATCAATACATACACTCCCCACAGAGTAAAAGTAGCCAAAGGCATTGATGTCAACTTTCCTGAAATAGGACGTAACCACCCCAGTCGAGGTTCATAATCGCGGGTGAGTCAGTAAATTTCATCCCCCAAGCGGAGTTTATTTCTCCAGACATAGAAGCTCAATCACCAACAGAGCTCATCAGCTCCAACAAGGGAATTTCATCCCCAGCTAAGTTTGTTCCTCCAGATCAGCAGGTCCACCAATAGAGTATCTCTTCCCTTAAGTTGGTCCCCGTAGATTTATTCTCCAGCATCTCGTCCCGACAGAATATTTACAAATCTCCAGCAACTATCAGGTATTTATTTTCCCAGACGCGAGCATACCCCGATAGCATTTCATGAACATACATCATGACATACGCATACATATCATATACAGCATAATCTCATTTATTTTGAGAACATCATCTCACCCTGCATTTCATGCATCGCATATAATTAACCCAGATATCTTTTCAGGAAAAGAGGATTAACTTCAACAAATTCAGCAGTTATACAAATTACATCTACAGACGACTAATAGAAATTCAGTTCCCGAAACTAAACTGCTCAACTAATCTACAGCCTTACTATCCAAGCTTTCATATCAAAGTAACCCTACTATCCAGTTTCCTTCTCACAGCCCTACTATCCAGGCTTTCATATCGAAGTAACCCTACTACCCAGGTTCCTTCTCACAGCCCTACTATCCAGGCTTTCATATCGAAGTAACCCTACTATACAGGTTCCTTCTCACAGCTCTACTATCCAGGCTTTCATATCGAAGTAACCCTACTACCCAGGTTCCTTCTCACATCCCTACTATCCAGGCTTTCATATTGAAGTAACCCTACGACCCAGGTTCCTTCTCACAAGCCCTACTATCCAGGCTTTCATATTGAAGTAACCTTACGACCCAGGTTCCTTCTCACAGCCCTATTATCCAGGATTTCATATCGAAGTAACCCTACGACCCAGGTTCCTTCTCACAAGCCCCACTATCCAGGCTTTCATATCGAAGTAACCCTACGACTCAAGTTCCTTCTCACAAGCCCTACTATCCAGGCTTTCATATCGAAGTAACCCTACGACCCAGGTTCCTTCTCACAAGCCCTACTATCCAGGATTTCATATCGAAGTAACCCTACGACCCAGGTTCCTTCTCACAGCCCTACTATCCAGGCTTTCATATCGAAGTAACCCTACTATCCAGGTTCCTTCTCACAACCCTACTATCCAGGATTTCATATCGAAGTAACCCTACTATCCATGTTCCTTCTCACAAGCCCTACTATCCAGGCTTTCATATTGAAGTGACCCTACTATCCAGGTTCCTTCTCACAACCCTATTATCCAGGCTTTCATATCGAAGTAACCCTACTATCCAGGTTCCTTCTCACAGCCCTACTATTCAGGCTTTCATATCGAAGTAACCCTACTATCCAGGTTCCTTCTCATAGCCCTACTATCCAGGCTTTCATTTCGAAGTAACCCTACTATCCAGGTTCCTTCTCATAACCTTACTATCCAGGTTCCTTCTCTCTTATCTCTAGACAATAGTTCACAACATTGTAAGACCGGGACCCGATCAAACACGATTAGCTTAGTAATTCCCCAGTAAGTCACGGTACATCCTGTACCCTGACCAGATATGCAGTTCACTTCTGCTTCCTCAAGTCGGAGTTATTTCCCTAGTAGAGTAACGGACAACTGAAGCTCCTAAAATTCTATTTCTCCCAAGACAGATATCAACGTTCCTCAGCAGATTCCTCATCAACAACAGCAACGGGGACTCTCGTCAAAGGAATATCTCAGGAAATCAACATTCTCTAGATGGCATCTTTAAGCCCATCTCCGATAATTCTCCATCGCATCCAGGATGGCATCTTTAAAGCCCATCTCCGAAAATCTTCCATTATTGACCTCCCAAATGGAATCTGTAAGCCCATTCCCGATATCACAAATCAAGTGCCACTTCATGCGAGTGCAAACTTCTGGGCACTCTAGTGTTCAATCATCTTCCACCTTCATATTACGATAGGCAGACAGCCAATCTACCTCCTCAGGTTTAAGAATATTGAACAGGGAAAGTTGTTGTACCCCAAAATTTTCCCTCTCATTTTACTTAATGCATGTCCATTAAGATCTTCAATTTGCTCAAGGTTGCCCAAGAGTTGACCATACAAACTCTCTCCTAAGGCAGTGTACCTCAAATTAGGATTTCCATTTTCCTCAAGATAGGTGGACTCCAAAGGTCTCATATGCTCTCCATGGTCTTAATATGTTCTCAAGACCCTATATGTCAAGTTTCATTCCTTGCACGAGAATTTTGCTCAGTCAACCGCTCAGATGCTTGAGAATCGACTGTATTAGGTCAAAAGTCAATTATGACCCACATACAGTCAAACTTCAAGATTTTTGGTCAACATTAACATTTTGAAGTGACTTTCATAATTTGATCAAGGGTTGATCATGATTCCTCAAGGAATGCTCCAAATTCATCAAAACCCAAAAGTTGCTAAATTAGGGTTTCTTAGTAAAAGTCAACCAAAGTTTGACCAAGCATAACTTCCACATGCTTTATCAAAAATTTTCCATCCAAAGCTCATTTTTAAGAGGATTCAATTCCCTATAACTAATATTCATCCCACAAGTTCAAAATATGCACTCATAAAAAGATATGAATTTCTACATTATGGGTCCTTTTGAAAAGTCAACAAAAACACCTTTGGGGTCAAAGCTTCTTACATGAACATGGAAGACTCAATTGAGATGAGACCAAAAGAGTTACTTAGGGGACATCCTAAGCTTTCCAAAAAGTCCAAGAACACACCTCTAGGGTTAAAATTGGAAGAGATATGCCTTGTCAAAGTTGATCCTTTTTGCAAAATTGTCAAAAGTCAAATGTGCTCAAAAATGCATTTTTTGCTAAATGGGCCTAACTTTTTATGCTTGCACCTCACTTAAATGTGGTCCACGACCCAAATACTCATCCACACATTATTTGCTTCATTTTTCAATTTATTTTTATTTTTTATTAATTAAAAATTAAATTAAATCAAATAATTGATTAATAATAGCAAAGATATGATTTGATTTGGTTTTTGGACATGTTGGCAATCAAAATATGCTGAATTATCAAGGCCAAAACGAATCAAGCATAATTGGTATAAGAAAGGGATGATTTGGCTCAAAATAGCAAGTTTATGTGTAGCATGAAAATCAAATCAAATATCTCAAAATTGCAAAGATTCAATCTAAGTTTGTAACCCTAATCCAAGTTTGTAACGCTAAAGATTCAAAACTCATTTTTTTTAAAATATCTCCAGTTAAGCCATTGGTAGAAGAAGACCTCCACATCCTTGGCCTCCATATCAAACAAAGGCCCATCAACAAAAAGCAATGGAACAAATCGAGGAGACTCAAGTTGTGTTCAAAGAGGATCTTGACCAACTAAAGGGTGACGTAAGTTCAATGAAAGGAGTTTTGAGTCAGGTTCTTCTAGCTTTGAAGAACATTATTGACAAACCGGACCAGAATCCCAAGGTAGCTTTTGAAAAGGTAGCCCAAACCATTGGTGCATCGAGCGGTCACCAACCAAGGAAAGAGGTAGAAACAGGACCCCAAAAGTCGGCCATGGCCCAACAAGAGGTTGAAACTGAAGGGTTCGTCCCACCGCCATCAAAAGTGGGGGCATCACATACCCTACAAATTCCAACCAATAATGCAGATAACTACCTGGACTTGAAATACGAAGATCATGACCCAGAGGATGCTCACCAGGCACCCTTAAAGATAACTGGTACTCATGTTGTAGATAATCCACTGGTAGTGAATCAGTATAAAGCCATGGAAGAAAGGTTAAAAGTTGTGGAGGGTTTTGATGCTTTCGAAGTAGACGCTCTCGAAATGGGTCTAGTTCCTGATGTGGTGATTCCGCCAAAATTCAAAGTACCCGACTTTGGAAAGTACAAAGGGCTCACTTTTCCAAGGAATCATCTTTGTATGTATTGCAGGAAGATGCATGCACATGCCCATGATCAGAATCTAATGATCCACTGTTTTCAAGACAGCCTGAGTGAAGCATCTTTAGACTGGTACATGCAACTGGAGCAAACACATATTCGAACTTGGGAAGATCTTGCTAATGCTTTCTTGAAGCATTACAAATATAACCTAGACATGGCGCCTACCCGCATGCAACTCTAGAATCTGTCCCAAAAGAAGGAAGAGTCCTTCAAAGAATATGCCCAAAGATGGAGGGAGATGGCATCCCATGTGCAACCACCACTGCTGGAAAAAGAACTAGTAGACATGTTCATGGGAACCTTGCAAGGGCTTTATTACGAGAATATGGTTGGAAGTGTCTCGTCGGGATTCTCAGACCTAGTGACTATTGGAGAAATAATCGAAACTAGGTTAAAGAGTGGGAAGATATCAGGGGGGTCATCAAATGCTCCCTACAATTCAAAAAGACCGACTTCAAACTTCCCAAGGAGAAAAGAGGGAGAACTCAATGTTGTGGCCTCACAACCAAGGACATCACAACCATTGGTGATCCCACAAGGACAAAGGAAAGACAGATTTAAAAGGCCACCCAGAAATTTTGATCCACTTCCCATGCCACCTAGCCAGCTATTACATCACTTCTTTAAGGCATCCTTGGTGGAAATCAAGCCTCTAGCTCCTCCAGTCGGGCCGCTCCCGCAAAGATACAATGCCAACGCCGGGTGCGAGTACCATGCTAACTCTCTGGGGCAAACCATAGAACAATGTTGGGCATTCAAGCATAAGGTTCGGGATTTATAAGAATCTCAAGACATCACCTTTGAGAAGCCTAACATCAAATCAAACTCTATGCCTCTGCACGATGGGCCAACAATAAATGCAATTGAGGTGGTCACTGACTTTGGGGCAACCATACAGGCAAAAACCCCTGTCAACTTGTTGAAAGAATATATGTTTGAATGTGGATTCTTATTGGAACATAATGAAGCTTTTGAAACAACTTTGTAAAATCTAGTGGATCAGGGGATAGTCCAATTCGGATTGTGCCCTGAAAAAATATGTAGCTACAATTAAAGGAAATAAGCCATTGGTAATCCCTTGCCAAGGCCCAAATTTCACCAAGAAAACTCTAGTGATCCCATAGGGATAATCAACAGAGATTACAAGAAGGGAACCTAAGCAGAATCTCTTAATACCCGCCACTCCAAAAGCCACGATGGTAATTAAGGGACCGTCACCTATCCCTTATGAAAATAACAAGGCAGTACCATGGAGTTATGACTTAACCGTGTACATCAACAGAGTGAAGCAAGAAAGTGGGCCATCACCAAGTCAGGGACCTGCAATTTCAAACATAGCAGGGAAAGGGGGTATGACCCGAAGTGGTCGAATTTTTGGAGATGAACTATCAAAAAAGACGGATGTGATTTCGACGAAGGACAAGGGAAAAGCAGTGATTGATTCAAATCGAGAAATAGAACCTTCAAGCGAAGATTACCAATAAAGAGGTAGAAGAGTTTCTGAAAATAATCAAAAAAAGTGACTACAAAGTGATGGATCAGATTCACCAAACTCCAGCGAAAATCTCCATACTCTCACTACTCATCAACTCTGAAGCACACCGGGATTCTTTGATGAAGGTGTTAAGTTCAGATTATAACACAAAGGAAATTTCAGTGAATCAATTTGACAATGTCGTAGAAAATCTAACATTAGGATCCTACCTGGGTTTCAGCAACAGCGAACTACCACCACAGGGCCGAGCTCATAACAAGGCACTCAATATTACCATGCAATAGGTACTACCCATTTGTCCAGGGTTCTTACTGACACCAGTTATGCTCTTAATGTTTTGCCAAAGTCAAGTCTTATAAAGTTAACAATAGACGATGTGGTAATAAGACCAAGTTCTACGATAGTAAAGGCGTTTGACGGTTCTCGAAGCTCGGTGTTAGGAGAGGTGGACCTTCCAGTTAAGATTGGGTTGCATATCTTCAATATCACTTTCCAGGTCATGGATATAGAACCAGCATACACTTGCTTACTGGGGAGACCTTGGATCCATGCTGCAGGGGTAATCACCTCGAACCTGCATCAAAAATTGAAGTTCCTAGTGGAAGGGAAGTTAATCATAATCGACGGCGAGGAAGACATATTCGTAAGCCACATTGAATCGTACAGTTATATTAGTGCCGACAAAGACTGTATAGTTACCCGGTTCCAAGCCTTGGAAATTGCTTCAATGGTGACATTACCAGTCGAGAAGGGTAACAAGACTAAAGTGACATCATGGAGAGATCTGTAAACGATTATGGAATGTGATGCCTCGAAACAATGGGGAAAGCTGCCAGAAATTCCTGAGAAGAAGAATCGCTTTTATTTGGGCTATGAATCATCGAAAGCTACTCTAAAAAGCAAAGCATGTTCCCCTCCGATCCAAGAGACTTTTGTCGGCAAAGGAACAAAGCATGGTAGACATGTGGCAGTGATATCAAGCAAAATCAATACCAAAAGGGCAACTGACTTCATCAGAGAGGGTGCCCCAGGAGAAGAACTCAAAGGATGGACTGCTGTGGAGATTCCCGAGATATTTTTCTTCCCTAAGTAGTGTTTCTTGTTTTTGAAAGAACCTATGTCAAACTCGAGGCATAGGGGTTGCTTGTAAGGGTTTTCCCTATTTTTGTTTCAGACAATATTTATATTAATAAAAGTTATATTCTGTTTTCAATCAAGATCCTTGTCTTTATTTTGCATTTATCTATTAAATTTAAAAATGGCAATACTTTCTCTGCATACGCATTTTCAAAATCCCAGACACTAAAATATGCACCAAAACATGATAAATGTGCAGATCCATGCCCAAAATTACCAATAACATTACTGTTATGACCCGATATGATTTTGATGCTCCTATCAGCCAATCCGAAGAGGAAGATGGCGAAGATCTTGAACTCTCCGAGGAAATGGCAAGGGAAATAGAGCGAAAGGCTGACAGCATACAACCATATCAAGAGGCTATTGAGACCATTAACCTGGGCACAGAGGAAGATCCAAAAGAAATCAAGCTAGGGGCAATGTTGGAGCAGAGCGTCAAAGACAGGTTGATCAAGTTATTACATGAGTATGTGGATATATTCGCTTGGTCCTATAGGGACATGTCAGGGATGGATATAGACGTTGTGGTGCATAGACTACCTCTCAAAGAAGGGTGTTTTCCAGTCAGACAAAAACTCAGAAGAACTCGCCCAGATAGGTCCAACAAAATCAGAGAAGAGGTTCTCAAACAGTTTGACGCAGGGTTCCTAGAAGTGGTAGATTATCCACCCTGGATAGCTAACATCGTACCAGTACCCAAGAAGGATGGAAAAGTACGCATGTGTGTAGATTATCGAGACCTAAATAGAGCAAGCCCCAAGGACGATTTCCCGTTACCCCACATAGATGTTCTAGTGGGTAACACAGCTCAAGCCTCAGTATTCTCATTCATGGACGATTTCTCGGGCTATAATCAAATCAAAATGGTGCCCGAAGACATGGAAAAGACTACCTTCATGACACCTTGGGAAACTTTTTGCTACAAAGTAATGCCATTCGGTCTCAAGAACGCAGGGGTAACCTATCAGAGGGCAATGGACACGTTACTCCATGATATGATCCACAAAGAGGTTGAAGTATACGTAGATGATATGATTGCTAAATCCCATACGGAGGAGGAACACATCATACATCTACAAAAGTTATTCGAGCGGCTGCGTAAGTTCAGACTGAGGCTAAATCCAAATAAGTGCACATTTGGCGTCAGATCAGGCAAATTGTTGGGTTTCATTTTAAGTCAGTGAGGTATCGAGGTAGACCCCGACAAAGTAAAAGCTATATAAGAAATGCTTGCACCAAGGACAGAAAAAGAGGTGTGTGGTTTCTTAGGGCGATTGAATTACATCTCAAGGTTCATATCGCATCTAACAGCTACATGTGAGCCAATATTCAAGTTATTTCGAAAAGATCAGACAGTAGTATGGAATGATGATTGTCAAACTGCCTTCGAGACGATAAAATAGTATCTGCAAGAGCCACCAGTCTTAATACCGCCAGTCCCCGGAAGACCACTCATCATTTATTTGACAGTGCTCGAAGGATCAATGGGTTGTGTTTTAGGACAGCGGGATGAAACAGGTAGAAAGGAGCATGCGATTTATTACCTCAGCAAGAAATTCACTGACTGTGAAACCAGGTACTCACTCCTCGAGAAAACTTGTTGCGCATTGGCTTGGGCTACCAAGAGGTTGAGGCATTATATGTTAACCCACACTACGTGGTTAATAGCAAGAATGGGTCCTCTAAAGTACGTGTTTGAAAAGCCAGCTCTTACCAGGAGAATCGCATGATGGAAGATGCTACTATCAGAATACGACATCCAATATGTCACTCAGAAGGCCATCAAAGGTAGTATACTAGCTGATCATTTGGCTCACCAACCGCTATCAGAATATCAGCCTATGAAGTTTGACTTTCCCGACAAGGATGTCATGTTTATAGCTGACTATGAAATACTAGGGCCTGACGAAGGACCCGAGTCAGGGGCACGTTGGACACTCATGTTCGACGGGGCTTCAAATGCACTAGGTCACAGCGTAGGGGCAGTATTGACCTCTACAAAGAATTATCACAAACCCTATACTGCAAGGTTATGTTTTGACTGCACCAACAACATCACTGAATACGAAGCCTGTATACTATGACTGGAAGATGCCATCGATTTAAGAATAAAGCACCTCGAAGTATTTGGGGATTCTGCATTAGTCATATACCAGGTTAATGGTGAATGGGATACTAAACACCCTAAACTGATTCCATATTAGGATCATGTTTTAAAGTTGGTTGCGGAATTTACAGAGATTACTTTCAGCCATATCCCACGAGAATAAAATCGAATGGAAGACGCTCTGGAAACTCTATCGGCTATGTTAAAAGTAACTTGGTTGAACCACGAACCACGTATTATGATCAAACATTTCAAAGAGCCCGCACACTGCCTTGCTATTGAGGAAGGAACTGACAATAAGCCTTGGTTTTACGACATCAAGAAGTACCTGGAAAGGCAGGAATATCCAGATAAATCCTCTATCATTGACAAGCAAACCATGTGAAGGTTAGCTTCAAAATTCTTTGAGTAGTGGAGTGGTATACAAAAGAAACTACGACATGGTACTACTCAGGTGTGTGGAGAAGCAGATACGCTTATGGAAGCCGATTGTTATCACTACACAAAGACGTGTCATAAATGTCAAATCTACGTCGATAAGATAAATGTACCACCGACTCCTCTAAACGTCATGATCTCCCCTTGGCCATTCTCAATGTGGGGAATTGATGTGATTGGCATGATCAAGCCGAAAGCATCCAACGGACACCACTTTATAGGTAGTCATCCACTACTTTACCAAATGGGTAGAAGCGGCATCCTACGCCAACGTAACAAGTCAAGTGGTTACACGCTTCATCAAACAGAACATCATATGCATATACGGTGTCCCAAGCCAGATAATTATAGATAACAGGTCTAATTTAAACAACAAGATGATGAAGGAACTGTGCGACGACTTTAAAATTGAGCATCATAATTCCTCACCGTACATACCAAAGATGAACGGGACCGTCGAAGCAGCCAACAGAAATATCAAGAAGATCATCCAAAAGATGGTAAAGACATACAAAGATTGGAACGAAATGCTTCCCTTCCCTCTGCATGGCTATCGCACTTTTGTACACACATCAACAGGCGCGACTCCCTTCTCACTAGTATATGGCATGGAAGCGGTACTCCAGGTGGAAGTTGAGATACCATCACTTCGGGTCCTGAGGGAAACAAAGCTGGAAGAAGCAGAATGGGTGCAGACACTACTTGATCAGCTCAACCTTATTGAAGAGAAACGATTGAAAACTTTGTGTCATAGTCAGCTACATCAAAAGAGAATGAAGAGAGCCTTCGACAAGAAAGTCCGCCCTTGAATATTCAAGGAAGGGGATCTAGTGCTCAAGAAGATTCTACTACCTTGCCTCGATTCACGTGGTAAATGGACACCCAACTAAGAAGGTCCATACGTAGTCAAAACAGCATTCTCCGGAGGTGGTCTCATCCTCACAACAATGGATGGGGAAGAACTACTGCATTCGGCAAATTCAAATGCAGTCAAAAAATACTATGTATAAAAATCTCGCTAAGCTCGAACCCCAAAAGGGCGACTTAGGCAAAAAGGAGCATTCTGGTGGATCAAAAACCCTAAAGGGCGATCCAGAAAAAAATTAGGGGCCTATAACAAAAAAAACTATCCCGGTGGATTGAAAACCCGAAGGGGAAATCCAGGCAAAAGTTAGGGATTTCATACAAAGAAATAAAGAACAAAAAGACTACGATCTAAGAACTACGACTATAAATCACGAAGGGAAAAATAGATTGGAATCATACAACTCGGAAGCAAAGTAGATAAGATCATCAAAGGATATTGGGGAATAGCAGTAGCGATTATCATTTTTCATTGCCATTTATTGTTTTAAAATTTTCTGTGATTACCTTTTTCTAGGAATTGCATCTTGTATTCTCGCCTACTCAGAGGCATATCAATAAAACATTTGCTTTCTTTACATCTTTCGAATTATGTTTTTCTTCTCTCAGATTTGTTTACAAAATACTATGATTATTACCTGTGAATATTTTCTTAAAATAATTTCGGGGAAACTAACAAAATAAAAGCATTTAACAAAACATTGAAAAAACATTTTGGTTAAATATCAAGATAAAATCCACATATACGTCCACGCACATGGCTACTCTTACGTCTTGCAATACAAAAGTCTACACACATGTATACGCCTATGTCTATGCTCACGATGCAAAAAGTCTACGTCTACACGTACATTTGTGCCTATACTTGCACTCAATAATACAAAGTCTATACACATATCTACTCCTACATCTACGCGTCCGTACACAAATTCTACGTCCATGTCAGTGTCTACTCCTGCGCTTACAACATAAAAGTCTACGCATATGCCAATACATATGTCCATGTCCACGCCTGCGCTTACAACATACAAATCTACACATATGCCATTACCTACGTCTACGTCTACACCTGCACTCACAATATAAAATCAATGTTCAAAATTTTGCTAACGCTTTTTCACCGCATTCAAATCGAATTTAACAAAGCTACGACGACACAACATACAACGCTAGGCGATTGGTAACTCAAAGTCAATGGTTTAAAGGAGAGAATTCCAGAAATAGTCTTCATAACATTACAAGGCATACACGCATCTCACACATATTTCATACATACATTTTGCATATCCCAAGCATACATACACTATACATTTCAACACTCAATACAATACACTCAGGGTTCCACGCATCAAACGTCATACATTTTACATACATACAACATTCAATATGCATGCATACGCATGTATGAGATAGCAAACAAACAAATAGTCTCGCCATTGATTTAGCTATCTAAGGGTCAATCAACAAAACACTTCTCCTATGATTCAAACTGTCACCTAAGTCTTCATTTTGTGATACGTTCAACCCATTACCTAAATATCCATGCAATAATGAATGAAGTTCAGTACATTGCCTTCAAGCCGCAATATATCTGAAAACTCATTACATTGCCTCTAAGTTATAATGTATTCTCAAGACTCAACACATTGCCTCTAAGTCGCAATGTATTCTCAAACTCAGTACATTGCCTCTAAGCCATAATGTATTCACAAGACTCAACACATTGCCTCTAAGTCGTAATGTATTCTCAAAACTCAACACATTGCCTCTAAGCCGCAATGTATTCTCAAACTCAGTACATTGCCTCTAAGAGGTAATGTATTCTCAAGACTCAACACATTTCCTCTAAGCCGCAATGTATTCTCAAAACTCAACACATTGCCTCTAAGTCACAATTTAGTCTTAAAACTCAACACATTTCCTCTAAACCGCAATGTATTCTCAAAACTCAACACATTGCCTCTAAGCCGCAATTGTATTCTCCAAACTAAACACATTGCCTCTAAGCCGCAATGTATTCTCAAAATGTAACACATTTCCTTTAAGCCGCAATGTATTCACAAAACCCAGACCATCGCCTCAGACTTCATGCAGCAATGCTCGAAACCAAATTTGACTTATCGCCTCAGACTTCACGCAGCGGTTTGTGAACATAACCCATGGCCTCAGTCTTCAAGCAGCCATGCATCATCAATTATTATTGTATCCATCATCCAAATGTATGAGTAATCAAAAAACTAAACCACGACATACCAAAATTGCTCTTGCGCTCGTAAAACCACTTGCCTCGTTATCAAACCCTGGTAAGCGATACATCATCAGCTTTGCCTACTTCCTTGAGACTTGTAAGGGTATTCTACATCAGTATAACCTTATGTTTGTTGGACAAATTTTGGGATACTTCAAGTTATCAATAAACTTCCATCTCAAAATGCGCAAGACTCGATTTTTCTCATGCTATTCGACTGGAAGATAATTGAATAGGGGCAGTTGTCGTACCCCAAATTTATCCTACCTCGATGATTTTATTTTTCGAGATTAAAATTGAAGAAATATTCAATTAAAGATGGTATATCAATATCTGATAGTTCGTCTTTATCCGACTAGGGGGTGTACCTTAAATTTAGGAAAGCGGGGCTTTCTAAATCAGAAAGACTCGTGTATCCGTAAATCCATTTGCAAAGTATGTTGGCCAATGGCCCATGCAATTCAAAAATAGAAAATTATTTTAAGAAAAAAAAGGAGATAATAATTACTAGGTTATTAAATTATTAAGTCCACTTATGTTTAATTTGCTAGTAATTAATAATTAAGTTTTAATTAACAAAACCCATTTTTAGTGTTAATGTTATTAGTAAAAAAAAGGAGGTGGAAGTTCAACATGTTGGCCCATTAAGCAGTTTCTAACTGTCCATTTGTTGTTTTGTTATTTTCAGATATTTTTAAAACTAATGTTTTTATTTTAATAAAAAGAATATATTACTGTTAGCTTTTTATTTATAATATCTCACTGTTATTATTAAGCATTACGCTAATAGTATTTATCAAAAGTTTGGTTTAAATAATATTGGGTTACGGAAAGGCCATTTGGGCCTAGTAATGTTAAATACGTTTTTATTAACTTCTTAAACTTGTTTGTTTTGGTAAAAGGCCATTCAGGCCCAATTAAGAAAAAAAACTTTGTTGTTGTAATTAAAAAGAGTGATTTTGTTGTAAAAGGAAAAACGTGGGCTGGATAATAATATAACAACGCAAAGACCAATTAGGGGGAAAACTAGAAATGTAGTAATCAAAGCCAGATTCATGTGCGTTTTTTGCAAATAAATAGCTATTGTAGAAATTGGAAAAAGCATATCAAATCTAAAGAACCGTATCAAATTTATCCAGATTTACATTACAGAATTAATTGCAAACTATATCAAATCTCCAAAACACTACCAAATCTGGAAAATTCAATGCTTTACAGTATCAAATCTCAAGCTCTATCACAATAATTTGACAACGGAACAATCAAATCCAAAAATTGAATAAAATCTGGAAAATCTATATAATCCAAATCAATATTACAGCATTCAATTAAAACGTACAAGTCTTCAAAGCGAATCTCAAAAAAAAAAGATGAAATGTATCAAATTTACTAAATCAAATAAACACCGAATCAATTATACAAAATTTCAATCCCCAAATTTGTTCTCATCTCCCTAATCTATGTTAACAAATTATAAACAACAGTAATCTAACCCTAATTTAAAAACACTATAAATACAAGGAAAATAAATACAGAAGGGAAGAAATTTTAGTGGTTTTACTGTGAAGAACACCTCGAAGAGCTTGAATAGTAGAAGAGAAACTTGAATCTGGCAAACTCGAAGCAACCGGGAGCCAATACCGTTGAAGAAGAGAAAGACGATTGGGGTTTCGTTGTCGGAAACCACAATCTTCCTTGACGGTCGCCTTCAACCACTCATCGTCACCTTCAATCCACGATGAAACCTACGAGAATCGGAAAAGTGCTTAGTATCGAGTCAGAAGAGAAAAAGAATCGGTGAGATAATTGCACAATTCCCCTATAAAAAATTTAAACCCTTTCCTCCTAATTAAAATTTAAAACCCCGTTTACCCCAACTTAAACATAAAACCTAGTATCCTTGTGAACAAGGTAGATGAAAGGTGCCTAACACATTCCTTTCGTTTAAAGAAGTCCGAAGCCTAGAATCTCTGTCTACGAATGAGGGTTTTCTGTTAGATTCTCTTCCCTTAGGATAAAAACTAATAGTGGCGACTCTTGTTTTAAAAACCAGTCGCAACACCTACAAACTGTAAAATTAGCAAACCAGGCTGGTACCATTAGATTCTCCTCTTCAAGATGATTCTAATGGTACCATCGTGCCAAACTTATATAAACTGTACAAGGTTGTGTTTGAAGAAAACCAGAAAAAACAGCGAATACGAAAATCTAGGATATCTCACTCAAATCTTAATGAAATTGCAAATTATAAAGAGCACGAGGATAAGAATGATACAAAGAATAGTTTAGTCTTTTAGTTGGATCAATTTGACCAAGAAATCTACATGAACGAAGTAGTGAGAAGCTTTGAAACTGGACTTTTGTAGATCAATATAGGTTACGATTCTTGAGGATAATGGTATGGTTAGCTTCAGATAAGTTCAATGAAGCTAACTGAATTAAGCTTTTGGTGTTTGAAGGTGAGAATGTAAGAAATCAGAAATTCAAATTCAAAGTTCGTTTGGGATCTGAACAGGGGTCAATTGGCTATCAAAAGCTTGTGAAAATAGGTGGGATATGCGTCTTATTTATAGAAGAGAATGAAGCAATGCTTAAGCGTGCAAATGAGGGTGTAATTGAGTGAATTCGTGTGGACCTACAACATGAGGAATGTGCGACTTGTTTTGCACTAAAAATCAGCCAAATCGTGTATTTTATGATGCTAAACGCTTTTGGAAAGTTGCTAAACATGATTAGAAGCAAAAACGCGCACAAACTTGGTGATTAGAAGCCATATTATGAATTTCTAATTCTGACTTGAGAGGAAACTTAGGTTTCAAGATACCATTTTTGAACCAATGGCATTTTCAATTCAAGGGGTCTTAGAGCGTGATTCTTGAAGCTTTAGAAAGAGGGATTTACACGCTTTAAAATTTGCAAAGAATGGAACCAAATGGATGCTTGAGAAAGAAGTTGCAATGAGTCAAAGTTGGGAAAAAGAAGTTAACTTTCTATACTTAGAAAAATTTCTAAGTTTTTCTTCAAAAATGACTTATAATGTCTTGCATCCAAACATGGCCTTCCACTTGAAATTTTCTCTTGACCAAAAAATATGGCATGAAGTAGACCTCTTGAATGGAATTTTGAAACTTGAATCATTCAAAATCTCCAAAAATTGAGAGAGTTATGACTTGTTGAAGTTGGCAAAAATTCAAGAAATGACCTATAATCTTTTGCATCCTTAGAGCATCTTCCATCAATTTTAAAGCTTTTCACATAAAATAAAGGTTGAAGTTCACATCTTCAAGATCATTATGGAAAAATAGTGGGTTCAAGGTGATAAAAATTGATCAAGTTATGGTCATTTGAAGTCACATAAAGGAATTTGAGGGTCTATCTGGAGGACTTGTAATCTTTCTTCATCATCAAGCTTCTTCCACACAAAATTTCTTTGAAAATTTTGAATTATTTTGTTAAAAACCCTTTGAAGAGAAGGATGTCTTTGGAATCATTCAAAAATACCAAAAGATGGGCAAGATATACCCCTTTGAAGTTCAAAACCCTAGCTCCTAGAGCAAGAAAATGTCTTGGGAAACCTTTGCAATTTTGACCAACCTTATTGCACAAATATCTTTGTCATGTGAATAAAAGTTTTTGAGGATGATAAGGAGAAACCATAGCAACCAAAACCACTTCCAAATCTTGATAACTGAAGGAGATATGCACTTGTGATCATTGAAATCAAAGACTTGTCCAGTTGAGTCAAACTTCTTTAATCAACCCTTGTACTTTTGAACTAATCTTGACAACTTGAAGCATGATGAATCATAAGAGACTTTGGCACGATATTACTTAAAAACATATTTAATGGTGAGGCTTGAATCTCAATGAAGCTTTGTTGAGGAATGCGCAGAAGTGAACTCATGAATCCCTAGATCAATCTTGATGGAATGTATTGTGCTTTTACCTACAAAATCAACAATTGGGGCAAACACTCATTGTATTTATTAGTTAAAGGATAATCAAAACAAAACATAGATGATCACAAAGTACAAGTCAATATGCTTGGTGAATCCTCTTAAAGCAAAAGCTAAAGATAGGGAGGAGAACCAAACCCTAATGTGATCTTGTTGTGATTTAATTGATATGATATGATGAAGGGATCATAGGGGTAAAAATTGGGGTACAACAAGGTCAATTGTATCGACAAGCTGTAGTGGCATTGACTCCTCAGAACTATTTGGTCGGGGAGGTCTGCTGGATGCCTTGGGCGCTAATTTGATCATGTTCTTCCCCTTTGAAGATGCCTCGAAGCACCTTTTCGCTGCATCGATATCTCCATGGAGGGTGGCGACCAGCCCTTCTGAAGTGTAGTACTTCATTTTCAGGTGTATCATTGAAGGTACAACTATGAGTTCGGCCAGAGTTGGCCTTCCAAAGATGCACTGGTATAACGAGGGGCAGTCCACCACTAGGCACTGGGTCTTGATGGACCTGGCCGTTTCGACTGCCCCGAAAGTGACGATCAACTCGATAAAACCCCATGGCTTGGTGACCGCGTTGCTGAACCCTTGGAGGTCGAAGCCCGCGTAAGGCGTCAAGTGCGTTTCGCTGAGCTGTAGAGTAGGAATAGTTGGGAATACATGATACCCACCAAGCTTCCCTGGTCGACAAGGATCCGCCTGACATCAAAGTTTTCCATTTGCGCCTGAACGAGTAGAGGGATGCTTGAATTTGGAGCCACTCCGAGCAGTTCCTCGCGATAGAAGGAAATTGGGATGAAGCTTCCCCGAAATTTGTCGAGGGTGGAGTTTTGGTTAGAGCTTGCTTCAATCAGTCGCTCGAACCTTCTCTTTACTGAGCCCACTATAAATTTGTTGAAGCCTCTACTGGAGATGACCATGGCAGAAGGGAATGTCTCCCAGGGGCTGTGCGTCGCAAAGTACAGGGGGACCTCGGCTTCGTCTGGGATATTGAAGTCCTCGAGTCGCAAAATGCATATGGAAACAAACATGTTGATATTATCTAGAGCAGGCTTGTCTTCCTAGATCTTCTTTGACTCAGGTGCGTCCTCAGAGGGACCATCCTTCTTCTTGTATTGTTTGAGATGCCCATCTCTGATGAGGATCTCAATGGCGTCTTTTAAGTGGATATAATATTTTGTTGTATGCTTGTGGCTCTTGTGGAATCTGTGATATTTGGATTTGTCTGTCCCGGGCTTGGACGGTGTTTGTCAAGGAAAGCGAACTCTTCTCTGACGGAACTCTGAGTTGGCGTAGTCGGTCAGGATGTGCTTGCGAGAGGTGGTAAAATGTGTGAAATCATGAAAATGACAAGGAGGTCCCTTGTAGCCCCGTGTGTCGCGGGCTTTATCCTCTTTTCTCTTCTATCCTCCCCGGCGAGTGTTGAGGGGTCGTCATACTTTGAACCCTTGGCATTTTTCTGGTGCCTAGAGTCCTGGGAAGAGTTAGCAGCTTCCTTCTTTTCATACTTGATGTACGCTTGTGCTTTGAGGAGGAAGGCATCCAGTGAGGAGGGGGTTTCAATAGCAAAAGCTTTGGCAAAGTCACTGCGCGGGCGCAGTCCGCGCTTGAGCAGGTATTTCTTTATGCCATCAGTGGTGGAGACTTGAACGGCCTCGTTGTTGAACCTCTCGATATATGCCTGAAGGGACTCATCCTTTCCCTGGATGATCGCCTCGAGCGATGCTTCAAACTTCGGGTGCTGATGAGAAGCTGTGAAACGCCTAGAGAACTGCTTTCTGAGGTTCCGCCAGGATGTGATGGATTTGTCGAGCAGACTCTTATACCTCGCCATAGCTTCTTTTTTTAGTTGGTGAGGAAAAATCTTCACTTTATTTACGCCTTTGACATTTCGATAATCGAGCAGAGTGTCGATGTTTTCGAGATGGTCGTCCGGGTCAGTGGTCCCATCGTACATCCCCAGACGGGGAGGTTTTGCCATCCCGGCTGGGAGTGGTGTCTCTATGATTTCTCGCGACTACGGACCATGGGGACCGTCATCGTCGCTCCATCTCTTGGATCGAGGAGGAGAGTAATTTCTTCCTCGACGTGGATTATCAACTCACTTGAGAGATGGACTCCTCGGATTAATCTTGGACCTCGGTGGAGGCGAATGGTGGTCGTTTGATTGTGGCTCACCCTGTGTCTTCTTTGGAGAGCGGTGGTCTCTTCGAGAAGGTGAGTGATTGTGTTTTCTATCGAGTGCAATCTCTGGTTTTCCTCGCGCTGGCTGAAAGCCACGAGGCTACGGTGAAGGACTACACGAGATGCATCATCAGTATCTCCAGGAAGGAGATATTAAAGGTTTCTTCTTTAAGGCCTCGATCATGTTATTCTAATGAAGAATCAGGTCATTCGTTTGATTTAGGGCAGCGAGCAGGGCTGCGATGGAAGGATCGACGTTGGTCGACACTGGAATTGGTTAAGGAGAAGTTAATGCTTGTTCTTAGGGTTTCTTGGAATTTCCAGCTTCTAAGAAATGGATGTCATTGTCATCCTTGACGGAGGAGGGAGACGTCATGCATCTGTCTCGTTTAACGAGGATGTCCTTGAGGAGTGTGCATTCATCGTCATTGTCAGCTTTACGAATGGGGAAAGGACGTTTTTTCCAGTGAGACGGTTGTCCTCGTGATCAGCCATGATCGGAATCTGGTGATGTTACTTTTATCTTCGGTTTCTAGAGAAAGGAAGACGGGGAAGACAATTTCCCACAAACGGCACCACTGATCTTACCGGTTCATTAGAACCTGTAATAGACCGATAATTTCGGCTACTAGGCTGGCAAGATGAGGAGGAGGGGGTGTACCTGCGAGGAACTCCGACGATCAAATAAGAAAGAGTGTAAAGAGATACAAGAAAGAGATTAGGGTTTTCTAGTGGGAATATTGGATACCTGGCCCTCACAAATGTGAGGGTTTATATAATTCCCTCAGCACTTGGCCATTGGTCCCTATTTTTAGACTTAGATTCAGGTCCGCGAGAATAGGTAACTTCCATAGACTAGTCGTTGCGATGGGCAGACATGCTCGTAACTAGTCGTTGCTCCGAGCAAAGGTGCGGCTACGGGAAATCACGGTCAAAGTCGTTTCTGGTTGCATGTTCCACGGGTGTCAAGCAAACTAGGAAATAGTTGTTGGTGCAGGCAGGCGCATGGTTCGGGGCACTGTAGGTCTTGCTGTCACTGGGGACACAGTCGATCAAGCATCCCCGGTTGAGGGACAGAAGGTAAGGTGTCCCCTTCCTATCCTAGTTGCCTGGGTCAGAGTTATTGGGTCAAAGATGTTGGACCATATTGTATGCATAAGTGGATTGGGACAAATCTAGATATTGGGCCAGACCAAAACAGTACTATTTATTTGTTTCAAAGTAATTGTCTCTATAAAATACCAATATAATATTTATTACTTTTTCCATTACAATACCCTTATTAACTTTTACTCTATTCAATTACTCCATTAATTATAATTAAGAAGGATGTTTTAGTAAATAAAACTAATTATATCATTAAAATCAATATCCAAAAATTTTCTTAAGAATCCCATGTAGTTCATATAAGACACTTATTATGAGACAAAGAATATTAAGGTTTTATTTGATAAAAATAGCAGTTGGTTGATAAGCTAACTTATAAGCTTATAGCTTATTACTGATGGTTGATAGCTTATAGCTTATATCTTATGACTAATGACTTATAGCTGATAAGTTAATTGGAGTGTTTGGTAAAAATTAGCAGTCCAAGTAGTTGATAAATTAAAATGACATAAATTACATTTAATATATAATTGTTTTATTTTAAATTAAAATAAATTATAAAGGATATTAGTGGTTTTTAGTTAAAATAATAAAGGGAAAATGGAAGAAAAATGATAAGCGGTAAATTAAAATGCTATTTGAAATAACATCTGGAAAATTAGCTATAAACTAGTAAAACAAATTATATACTCGTAATAAAAAGACTGTTACCAAACAAGCCTTTTATTATTTTATGAGCTTAAATGCTATAAGGTCAAAAAATATCTTGTCCCACATAGCATAAATATATATAATAACATAAACAAATAAATAAATGTCAACCATATTCGCTTAAATATCAACTATATTCGCTTAAATATATATAATAACATGTGCAAATAAATAAATGTCAACCATATTCGCTTTTTTTTGGACTGAGCCATATTGCCGTAGTTGATGCTGCAAATTTTTTCTTTTTGATATCGTAGTTTCCTTCTACTTTTGCATACGTGACAGTGATGATTAAGATAAAAAAATTATTTTTAATAATAATATGGATGACTAGGATAATTTATTTATTAATATTTTTTAATTAAATTAATTATGTCTTTTAATTAATGATTATTTATTAATATTTCTTTTAATTTATGTTTTAAAAAAAATTAATTAATACAAGTTTTAACAGATATTTATATGTGCTTTAAGGCCCAATTGTTTGTAGTTTCTCTTCAGTCCACAAGTAGTCAACATATATGGTAAACTTTATAAACATTAAATGTAAGTCTAACAAAAATAATGTGGGACTATACCATATCTCATTTCTAATGCCTATATACACTGAGTTGGAAAGTTTAGAGCCAATGATTCTAATGCAGCACATGTTTCCCATCTCCATCACAGGTAAACCATCTTTATCAAGAGTCATGTTGATTCAATCAAACCAATTTCATTTATCACATTGAATGATCACTGTCTGTGGTGAATGTAGAAAAGCAACCATACAAAAACATTCAATGATATTTCAGTTTAGAGTGTTGTTGTTGTGAAAGTGAAGAGAGAAACTCTTGAAGCAAGTCAGCTATGCAATGTATATATGAGAAGTGTGATATGTTTGTTCCAGTTTGCATGAAGTTGTCATATGAAGAGGTGGCTTGTGATTTCTTCAAATTGAGAACTTCTAGAAAGTTAGAATAGTGGAATTTCACAAGTTTGTCTTTAAACTGGAATTTTAAACCATTGGTGACACTTTTCATATTACAGTAAAAAGCATGTATGTAGGTTGTGCTTCTCAAAAGCATATATAAACTTCATCTTCAAACTTTTTTGATTTCCTTTGTCACATACTACTCTTGATCGACAACTTTTTCCATGAACACATCATAATATCTTTTGTACTCGTCTTCAAAAATCAGGTTATTCACATTGTGCAAGATGACTGAGAAATCTGAACCATAAGGAGTAGAAGTAGAGCGGAAACCGAAACCATTATCAGCATGATTGTTCAGGGACATTTGCCTTGCTTGATCTCTATTTCTTCTTGTTGTTTTCCATTTTTGAATTGATGATTGATGGTGAATGATGAAAACTTGGAGAGGATTTGAAGGTTAGAGAGAGAATGAAATGATAGAATAAGGTTGAAATGAGATAAAAATGACTGATTAACTAGAACATGATATGGTTGCAGGAAGAAATAAATGATGGTGTTTATTGATAATATTACAGTTATATATACACATTATTCAACCGCAACAAAGATCGCAGAGACAACAGAAATAATTATGTCAGCAATCCAAATTACTTCATATCTAAAAGCTAGAAATTGCCTTGAACACAAAATTATCATCACTCCTGTAAAAATATAAAAGTTCAAACTAAGGAAGATTAAAACTGGAAACTTGAGCAAAAAAGTCAAGGCTTAAAATCTTCTTGGCAAAAA
This sequence comes from Vicia faba, assembly GCA_948472305.1. Lineage (NCBI taxonomy): Eukaryota > Viridiplantae > Streptophyta > Magnoliopsida > Fabales > Fabaceae > Vicia > Vicia faba. The sequence continues at coordinate 705,187,478 of OX451741.1, read as the reverse complement.
TTTGAAGCTCAACAAACATATTTTACATTCCTATAAATTACAATAGACGTTGCCCTCTCAAGAGTGCTTATGATACAAAGTCTACAAGTGCTTATAACACAGTTAAATGGCCTCTTTAAAATATTACGTCGCGCAAGGGACTAATATCATCACCTTATCAAAACATGAAAATAAATAGAAAAAGAATTTAATGCAGAGAGAACCTTGTTTATTAATTTTGCTTTTGAAGCACCGCATATTAAAGGCCTTTGCTTTTCTAATACGGCGAGAGAACAGCAACGCAAACGAGAATCGCTTCGTTTAGTGTATAAGCTGCATTTTACTTTGGCTTTAACCCCTACTGCTTTAATTCTTTAATCATAAGGAAGAACTTGAATGTTTTCTTCTCTTCGCTTCAGGTTCTCCTAAATGTAAGGAAACAAAATTGTCTTCTTCTGGTTCATTCTTAAGTTCAGAGAGACTCTTGAATTCCAAGTCTTCTTTTAGGTAGCTTTTATGAACTGGAGATTTTCCTGCATAATTTGTCGGTATGAACTGGTGTTCTACATTTGGAACTGTTTCAATCTCATTTCTGATATGAAATTCACAGGGTCTTAATGATGGTTTGACTGTCTTAGATGGTTCTCCTTCGACCGGAACTTGTTGCACATTCAAACAAAAAGGCTCAAAGCTCTCTTCAATCCTTTCTTTTATTGGCACGGTGGGAGATGATTCTCCATTAGAACTACCAATTCCAGAAGTAGAACCGTTCCTGTGCTCGTGCGCCGCAGCTAAAATAAAATCGAAGAAAGGGAATGTCAGTTGTGGATGTTTAGTGAATAATTAAACGGTTTGGAAATTAAATGTACAGAAACAAACCTTGAAGTGCTTCATTTGTTGTTACGAGATCTAGTTCAAGGAGATCAAGAAGTCGGCCAAGGTCAACACCACTTGTCCAATTCTCAGGGGGTTGACCAACTCTTAGTTTCAAACGACCCCGATTAGCTGTCCCTCCCCAGATAATGCCAACAGGGCGTGGCTTCTCCCTATTCTGACCAGTTAATAGAATGAGGCTTCCACTGTCACCTTCAAGGTCAAATGTCTGCTGGTTCTCACCGACGACAAGAAAATCAGTGAGAAAACAAATACCTTTCTCATCATTATACTCGAGGGCATAGGCCATTATAGTTCCTGTAGTCAAACCAGAACTTCTTCCAACTTTAATCACTTGCCTACCAATAAGACTGTTGATTGGAGACTGCAAATCTATGACGTGGACTTCACCAATATCACCCACGCCTCTTATAGATGTAATTACGTTGTTCATATTAAAATCTTCTGCAAATGGGATGAATGCACCATCAGCTCGCACAAATGTTTCTGTAAGATTCCAAAATTTTGAAAACATTAGAAAGAGTTTTGCATGCCATTGATGAAAGATACTTATTCAAATCAAAGTAACATACTATTTTATCTCACTATAAGGAACTTAAATTGCTATTAAGTGTAACATCTTCAAGACTCGGAAAGAGCAGGGCAGAAGAATTAGATTTAGAACTTAGAAGCCTATGTTGGAATAGTCACATTCGCCATTTATCATAGGAAACAAACAAGTGTAGTATTTGCTGTACAGGAAGTGCCGAGCAAAACTTTTGGAGTATTCAGAGCAAATTTTATCCACCTCAAGAGCAAAATAGTAGTACAACACTATCTCAATGATTTGAAAAAAGTCAATATTATTCTTATTTGCAGCAGGATTCTATTTCTTAAGGCTTTGTTTGGGAGTTTGGAGGGGGGAGAGAGGGGAGGGCTTAGGAGGAGATGAATAGAGAGAAAAATAGATAAATCTTGAACTTTAACCATAAAACGATACTTATTAAACCCAAAGCCTGCGTCTTTAGGATCAAAAATATGAATTCTGAGCATTCCCTCAGGAAAAATATTAATGACAAATGCAATTTGAAAACAAGTTACCTGGGTTTGTTCCAGCAAAAATGCCGTACCAAAGATCATCGGTAATAAACGATGTGGCTCTCTCAACTGCACCAAGATATACACCGGGTCCAAGACTGGGTGGCAACGGATGAAACATCTTCTGGTTTGGATAGTCCAAATCAACAGCAACATGTCGATTTGTAAGAAAACCAACTTCTCGACTTCCTGTTCGGCTTCTAACAATAGCACCTAAGGTTCCATATGTCTCTTGACTTGCAACCTTCAAGGAGAAGAAATTAAAAAAGTTATGAACAAAAAAGAGGAAAATTATTACCAAAACATGCATTAGAAGTTGATTCCTATGAGTAAAATAACCTGAGAACCAGATCCAACACATGAATCGCTTCCCCTTAAGCCATCAGCAAGCTCCGTATATAATTGTTCTTTAGGAGTTTGTGCAGGTGCACCATAATAGGAAAACTCCACAACATCCACGTCGCACCAAACACCTCCTGGCCCCTGTTTAGAAAATTAAAAAATGATTTAAATGTTATCAAAGATTAGACCAGACTATATAGTTCCTATATGGCTTTGAGATGCTATTTTTACAGATAAATGGAATTTATAATCAGTTAAGGTTATCACTAATAAAGCAGTTGTTTGTTTTCCAGCAACCTATAAAACCTATCAATCAAATTAAATTACTAAACAAAAAGAAGAAAAAGTGTGTGGCGTATTATAAAAATAATAATTGAATTGAAAAGTGTAATGAGATCCACTAAAGCCATGTAGAAACCTGCAACATAGCCAGAAGAACCAAAATTCCCCACCTCAAGGGCAGCAGGTAGGCACTGAACATGGTTGAGCCATTGCCTATGAACTTTATGTGCAACAAAGACAAGAATCGCTGGAATATCAGTCAAAACACCTCCTCTAATTCGAAATCCAATTGCAGTGCCAAGACTGAATCGCCGTAATATCTTACTATGAAATGCCCTAATAGTCATAAGTTCAAGCAAGGTAGTAGCCTGTTGTCCTGTCGGCAACCGACCCAAGGTTTCAGGAAGCACTCCCTTTTGAAGGTTCCCAAAATAGTTGGCCCTGTCCTCTGCTGCGTCATTCCAGCGACTCAAGGTGGGCCAAGAAAAGTAAGCCGCATTGCTCTCAGAATGCTGAACACCAACAGCAAAAGTCTGCAACTGTATAGGGCTGGACAAAGGATTACGATGACCATAGTAGTTTCTTTCCAGGTCCAGCGCTGACTCCTCCGATTGAGTTGATCCAGAATGGTAAACAACTCTCAAGTCCAAATGATTCCGATTCATCGATCAGCTCTCCTACATCACACTAGTGTAGCTTACAAATCAAAAACTCAGATCCAATTATGCAAATCAAAATACACAATTTCATGTTATGCTCAAATTTAATTGACTTTTCAATCCAAAAAAAAAAAAATCAAGCCAAAGTAAAATTCATCTGCATAAATAAAACCTAATAGTAAAAGGGTGTCTGCATAATATCAACAAACAACACATAGAAGCAAAACCAAGCCCGTTCCAAATCAAAAGGCAGGAAAAATACAAAATTTATTTGACATAGAGATAATTTAGCAAGTTCATCCATTGCAAAGACCAACCCAACTCTAGAAATTCAATTCAGTCCCTCATATGAGTTTATACATAAAAAAGCTGTCAAAAATAGCAACACTTCATTAGCAACCAACTGAAAAATCAGAACAATTTTTTAGCAAATCCATAAGAAAAGGTTAGGAAATTTAGAAATCCTTGTGCACATACAGAGGAGACCCAAAAAGTGGTCTAAAAAAATGGGTAACAAAAAACGGAACAAACAACAAACAGTATGTGTGCAAGAGAAAACGGAAAACACAGTTATAGGAACAGGTTGAAATAAGAAACAAAACGCAACCCATTAAAAAGGGTAGTGAAAAGAAACAATCTAGCAGGTTGAGAGAGAGAGAAAACAGACCTAAAGGCAATGTTGTTGGAGGTAGAAAAATGGCGTGGAAGAAGAGGAAGTTGAAGGTTTTCATGCCCTAGTAGTAGTAGATGTAAATTTCCTTCCAATCATTTATGAGAATAAGATTTGCAGACAAAAGGATTCACAGTTAAATAAAGGGCATTAGCTAAAAAGCTTCCCCTCATGAGTGATAGTGATGATCATAACAATATTTGTGGATTGTGAAGAAGCATTCATTCATTAATATATACACTTTTTTTTTATTGGGATTGCATAGCTTATAGGTTAAAAGATCATTACTCAAACTAGATCTATGGCATAAACAAAATTTTAAAAATACTAAAATCTCTAATAATTTATAATTTATATATTATATTAAATTATTTATAAATAATATTTATGATTAATTATTAAATTCATAATACATATAATAGTAGATCAATATAAAATTTTAATTATTCTTTTAGTGTTTAATCTATAATTTATAAAATCTAAGAAATTTTTTATTCAATGTCAAGTCTAAAAAATGGTTTAAACCATATATTCTCTAGATATTTTTTTTTAAATCATATTATACTTTACCATACTATGTTAATCAAGTAATTTCATTCATATTTTCATGATATTTTGTTTGTTTATTGTAATGGAAGATATATGTTATGACATGACTAACGGATTTTTTATTTCATGGAGTGTGGAAAACAATTATTTATTATAGGTTAACGTTTCATCTCAATAAATTGATTATTTTCACTTCAATAGTTAAATTAAAGAACAAATGATTTTGAAAATTAAAATGAAATTTTAAAGTTTTTTTTTCAAGTTTATAGGCATTAATGATTCTAAAATTTATTAATTTAAGTTATTAATATTTTAGCGAAACTATTTTAATTTTTTATTAAATACTGATATTTTAATTCTTAAATATACTTTTATTATAAAAGGAATTTATAGTTTAGTTTATTAGTTTGTTAGAATATTTAAGAATATACTAGTAACAAACTCGTGTTATCGCACGGGTCTCGTCTGGATTCACATTACATTTATAGATTATTAAATTATTAAGTATGTTACCATGTTTTCAGTTGAGTATATGTCTTATGTAAACCATGTTGGCATTTAACTCCATATTTGTAGCAAGCGTCGGTCCTATCAACAAATCACGCCTGTATTTCATATATGCGCCCAAGGTAGTGTTATTCATGTTAAAAACAATTACATCAATATTTGAATTTTGTTCGTTTATAAAAATATTTGTAAGTTATTTAAGTTTATAAAAATAATTGTAAAAATAAATATTTACCATATCATCTTAAATTTATTTATTCAACAGTGATAAATATGTGTCTCTTAGTTAATTACATTTATAAATAAATATCGTGTATTAGTGATATATATTAAATTTATTATCTTAATGTCTAACTAATTAAAATGAATTTATTATTGTCAATCAAAAATTATAATATTAAATAATAATATAATATTATTATTATATACGGGAAAAAGAATAAATTAAATCTAAGAATATCGGAAAATTTATTATAATATTAAATAATAATTTAATATTTATTATTACAATGAATCATATATAACATTTCAAAATTATGTATTTATTTCTTATGTTTTATTATATTCGATTTATAATAAATATTTTACAGTTTATTGCGAATTTTCAATAATTAAATATTAATGATATTATATAAAATTAATTTCATGAAATAAATTTATTTAATAAAGTGTTATATAAATATTTAATATATTATATTATACCATTAATTTATATAAAATGATATTAACTTATTCCTGTTTATAAAATTATTGTAACTTTTTTCCGGTTTATAAGCATGTTGAATTCGTGTGTCCATTATTAAAATATATGTAATTTACTATTATTGATATAAATAATTTTATAAATAGTTTAATTTATTACATTTATAAAATTATTTGTAATTTATTCACCTTTATAAAATTAATTATAAATTATTTAATTTATTAAAATGATTGTATCAATAATTTTTTATTTTATCATAAATTTTTGTGATTATCATTTATCATTAAATTTTCATGATTACCATTTAATATTTTTTTATCATGATTACAATTATAAAGTTAATTTGAAAAGATTATGATATATTTTAGTTATTTCATAAACTTAAAAAAATTATCAAATCTCAATTGATTTTGTTTTGTTTTATTAACCTTTTTATAGAAATTGAAATAATTTATTTTAGGTCAAATAAGGATCTAAATAATTACAAAATAATATTTATTCTTACATTTATAGAATGATAAATTAAATATTTAAGATAAACATTAGAGTTCTTATTTACTTTATCTTTTATATATTTATAATATACTTTTTTGTTAATTTTATTAACAATATATTTATAGTTAACAATACATCCTTTAAACTACGTTATTTTTTTCAAGAATATAAATGTAACCTTTCAAAAAATATACACAAATATATTTAGAAGTCGGTAGAAAATTTTATACCGAAAATTTTATTGGTTAAATTATAATTCCATTCAAAATTTATTGATCATAAATTTTTGAAATCAAATCATGCATAAAAATAAAATTTATTAATGTGACCATTCAAAATATTTTCTATATATAATAAAAATAAATAATATTAATACCTCCATTCAAAAGATATATTTGTAAAGTTTTGATTTAATTTTTTTCATATCTTTATATATTCTAATGTATATAATATTCCTACAATATGAAAGAGTATCAAACCTATAATATTAAAAGAGAATTCAAATTTTATTGATCATAATATTTTATGGAATCAAATCATATATAAAAATTAAATATATTTATGTCACCATTCAAAATAATTTCCATATAAGTATAATAAAAATAAATGATAATAATGTCTCCATTCAAAAGATATATTGGTAAAGTATCGAATTAAATGGTACTCCAATATTTGATTAAAAAATTGTAATATTTGTTTTTAATATTGTATAAAAATATATTAATTAGTCATACTTTAAAAAAATAAATCGTAAATATTTTATTAAAAATTGTAATATTTGTTTCTAAAATTATAGCAATTAAAAATAAAAAAATATCAATACAAAATAAAAAATTTATTCAAACTTCACGACAAATGAGAATTATAATTTCGATTCAAAATAAATTAGAATTTTGAAGGCACATCAACACTAACTTGTAGGTTATTATATTCTCTTTAGGAGAATAAACAAAACTTAGAGTAGTTTGTTTGCTAGAGGCAATGCTACATTCAAAAGAACTTAGAATTTGGTGTAAAATAAATTCCATTAAAACATAGGCCAACATAATTTGCAGTAGAAAAATATATTATGCCAAAACCAATGTTGATATGACATACAAAATATGAAAGCAATAATAATATACATATACATAATTTGAATCAAATCTTGTTAAAAACATTTTCTATAGAACCAGAAAATGATCGCATATCAACGTTGGTTTTATCATCTTATAAATCTTAGATAATTATTGCCTTGCTTATGGTTCTTTTGAAATTGGTAGTAAACTTCAGCAACACCCGCTACTCTTGAACCCTTAAAAACATATTACATTAGTATATAGCATAAAATTCAATGGTTTCAATTTCCTAATCTTCAATTAGGGCTGTAGATGGAAATCAAATGCTCGGGAAATCAAATCATTTGCACCATATTGAACATATATTTACTATTATAAGGTTAACTATCAAATAACTTGAATGAAAATATAAGTTTACATTTGGCTTTGATGATGAATCACATGTGAAAATCGAATCGATTAAGTAGATTTAAAATAGTGGTCTCTAGTTCTGTTGTGGCAGTCTCCAATTCTTCTTTAGCAATATTTTTGTTTGTGAAATTAGAGAAGCAAATGGTCACTCAGCCATGACCATGGTGAATATTGGCACTTAAAATGCTAAGACAACTCTGCAAACAATAATATTATAAAGCATTCAAACTAAAAACAAACTGTTTATTTCTTGGGCATGATAAAAAGTCACGCCATAAACTTCAGGCCAATTTGAATTCATGGGAGAAGGCCGGTGACAGCCCTGTCCATCATTGCACACAGTGAGTTTAGGAAGATCATTGGTGCAACAGATGTCCTGTTGACCCCCATAAGCCGAACCACTAATCCTCTCTCTCTATCTTCAACCTCGAAAACAAATGCTTGAATCGACCATGAGGTAAAGTTTGATAATTGACAGATTGTGACTATATTAAACCTGTTTTCACATGACAAACTCAAATCGCAATCAGCATAATTTCATTTTACGTATCAATGTATAAAAATTAAACTGTGAAACAATCCGTTATTCAATTTGTTGATTGGTCCCCTGCTGATTCAAGTGTGAAATCAATTATCAGCCTCCATATCCATACATATTCCAAAAGAAGAATCGATTAAATCAAGAAAATAAATACAAAAATCTCAATTAGATACAAATAAATATAATAGTAAGCAAAATAAACAACAAAATTGATGAGAATATACTGCCTTCTTTTATCAAACATGTGATGGGAGAAATTGAAATTTAAATAGATTAATAATAAATTGAAAGAGGAAGCAAAAGAAGTAAGCTTCTATCTATTTGGAGAATCAATCGTAAATATATATGTGTGAGCTTTGTATTCACCAAGACTAAACAAATAAAAAAAACCAAAACTCAACCTCATATTTTAATTAAAAAAAATAAAAAAATTGAGAAATAAAATCTGAATAAAAAAAACATACCTAACAGCAAAAAATAAACAATATCATGGTTGTGTTGTTCGTCACATGCAAGCTCAAAAATTTCCTTCTGCAACTCTCAAACCTAAAGATAAAGATATCCCATTTTAGGTGTCAAGTTAAGCTTTTTTTTTTGGAAAAGGAGAAATAGTAAGACAACCCTGAAAACGAAAAGAATACAACATAAAATATGATATTCCAAACTACATTTCAGTTTCAACTTTCAATCACATGTTTCAATCACTCACCTTCGTCACTTACATATGTATGAATCAAATTAACGTTAAAAATTGCATTTGAAGGAAATTCTTTTATAGATCTATAACGGGTGTTGTTGGTTATTGATGTTGTTGAGATTCAGAGGTCTTGGTTGCGACCACCATTCTTACGCTTGAACGTCTGAAACAAATAAATTAACAGGTTAGGATGAGAATATTAGATGGTTGAGATTACAACGAAACGAAATTGGTAGCAACAAAGAGAGAAGAATGAAAAGAGATGGAGCGGCGCAGGAAGAAGATGAAATTAGGTAAGAAGATGAAATTAGGTTTTATGATTTGTGTTTTAATAGAGTTGGGTGAATGAGTTATTTGTTGCATCTTGGGAAAAACGATTTCTTTGGTTGTATAGATTTACCGTTTCAAGAACTCAACATTTATGATGGTTGTTCATCTTGTGCTGCCAATTTAAATCTTGCAACAAAAAACGTGATTAGGGTTTAGTGGAATAATTAGAATTTCAAAACCCAGTGTACGTAGCAGCTATAATATGAGTGTTTTAATTTAAATTTTAAATTGAATGACCTTTGATTTGGATGAGGGTTTTGGGAAGTGGTATGTAGCACATAATTAGGTGTGATTATAACGTGTAAATATAAACAAAATGGCATAATTGTTGTTAGTTAGAAATAATTAAAAAAAAGTAAAAAGTGGCAGAAAAAACCATAGTGTGACACATCAGCCATATATATTGTCAAATCAATATGGTGCAAGTATTTCAGAAAGTTACAAATATACCCTTAGATTAAGACTAAATTGAAATTTACTAATTAGGGTATTATGGTAAGTTAATGGTACTTTGGTTTTTATATATTTATAATAGATAGATTAAAATTTAAAGAATATTATAATATGTTAGAATATTAGTTTGATTCTTAATTATATGAGTGTATTAGAATATTTAAGAATATGTTAAATTTTAAAGAGTAATAAAAAAGATCGGTGTAATTATAAATAATATAAAATTATATTAAGTTTTATCAATTTGTTTGTATCTTAAGATTTTAATGATTTTAATGAACGAATGATATCTAAAATAACAATTTCATAACTGTCATTTACAATTCAATAATAATTGTACTAAAATATAATTAAAAAAATAATTTCAAAATGTTTAATATTATATTAATTGTTGAGTTAGAAATTGGAATGAAAGATAAATATTATAAGTTTATATTAAGAAATATAATTATTTACTAAAACTAGTAAGAAATATAATTTCAAAATTTCTAATAGTCGTCGATTATAGATTTAAGATTTAGATTGATAGATAATTAGTAAAAAAAAATGAGAAATTGAGATTCAATTTAATTTTTTTTAATATGATAGTAATTGTAAAGTTAAAGTTTTAATCGGTAGATAATGTCACTAATATTAAAAAGTAGAGTTTAAATTATTTTTTTTTAGAGTAAGAATGTGGAAATAAAATACAAAACTTCATAACAATTAAAACGAAAATTAAATATTATTGTTATGTACTAGTAAAAAAATTAATCTAATTAATATGACTAGATTTGAACGAAAGCAATTGCAAAAGTCGTATGTGCTATTTATTACAAAAACAATGAATAACATATTTTAAAATAATTATAAGTATACACATGATTAAAATAATAATTTTAATTTATAATAAAGAAAGAAATAATAATTTATATTGGAAAGAATACATAAGTACTACCATTCTAGAAATTTGAAGAAAGAGGAAGGAAATTATGAATTATATTACAAAATATGAATATGATCAAAATAATATTTATGAAATGAATTGAAATATGATCAAAACAATAAAATTAAAATTTATACAAAAAAATATGGACATGAAATTGATTTGAATTGAATAGATGTAAGAAAAAATATGAAACTTTATTGGATTAGATAAAAATGAAAAAATCAATTCTCTTTTTAAATCGGTGTTGAATAATTCACTCATTCATCACATGCTTAGCCATTTTTTATAAGGTATTTATTAAAAAAAATGATCGTGTGATGAAATGACAAAATAGTGATACTATGATGAAATGACCAAATAAGTATTTATAAAGAATAATATAAATATTAATATAAATATGAATTAATGTATATATGGAAGTAGGGATGGCAAAACGGGTCGGGTCCGCCGGGTCAGCTCGTTTGACCCATCATTTTTGGCAGGCTGGACTAAGGTTTTTGGCTCGGTACCTTAAGTTGGTCTGCCCCGTCTAACCCGCTTTAAAAAATGGGCTTAGGCGGGGCGAGGCGGGTTTTTCCTGTGGGCTTTTTGTTATAACTTTTTACTTTTCACTTAGAATTAAGACAACTTTAACTATAAAAATAATAGTATTCTCTTTGGATTATGCTGATTGAACTACATTCTAAATTATTATACAGACAAAATGAATTATAATTGTAAGGTTTTTTATATAACTTTCTAATACATGTATTGGTTGGGAAAACTTGAAATACAATAATAATTGTATGGCATGAAGAATTATTAAGTTGTTAATACATTAGCGCACATGTTTCTTTAGAAACAAATGTTAATTTTAAGAAAATGAAGAATTCGATTAGAGTATATGTATGACAAATTTAAGATATAACTATTAAGAAATCAGTCAATATAATAGTCTATATGACGTAAACAATGAGAAAGTCAGATCTTAATATTTTATACACTACTATTTTATACACTGTGATATTTTATGCAATATACTGTTATCATTGTTTGTCGTGTGCAAATTATTAATTGGATTCTTTTAGTAATTAGTTTTTAAATAGTATTATGATAATATGTGTTGTTTATTTATTTATTTTGATACGTTTTTTTATCTTGTTAGAGTCTATTTCGGTATGTTTTTCTTGAAATTGATCTTTATCTATTTTATTTTTTTAAGTGTTTAGACTTAAGACATGTTGAAGTTATATGATGTGTTGTTAAAAAAATATCTTTGTCGGCTTCTTTAGTAATGATTAAAATTTTTGTAAATTATGTAATAAATTAAATTGTAAAATAAAAAATAACTAAAAAAATTAGCAGACCGGCCCGCCAACCCGCCAACTAGTTAGTAAACGGGGCGAGCTTGAATTTTGAGGTCGGATGTCTAAGTTTGTCCGCCCCGCTCTGTCCCGTCCCACTTTTATACGGGCTTAAACAGGACGGTCCTAAACAGGACAGGTCGCCCACTTTGCCACCCCTATATGGAAGTTACAAAATATTTATAAATATATTAATTTATATTTATATTATATTAATTTATATAAATTGATTAATGAGTGTGTAAAGAATTTGAAAAAGAAAATAGAGATATGAATGAATTTGGTTTAAAAGAAATTATAGGATTTGGTAAATGGAATAATTAATAGAATTATACGAGAGTTACACAATTAATTAATGAAATTAGATATTTATATTTGCATTTACATATAAGATTGTGTAAGTATGAAAATCATAAATAAGGATGATTTACAAAAATATTATATAAGATACTATTGTTTTTTATGATTGTATATTAGAATAGCTTATGTTTCATATTTTTCATGTTTTAATTTGAATATAAAAAAATTTAATTATAAAATAGATTCCTATTAACATTATCCAAAAAACCAAGTGATATCTTATCATATTTTAATTAGAACTAATGGAATTATAAAATAGCTTTAACTATGAAATTGATAAATTAATAAGTGAATTTTTTTATCCTAATTAGGTGTTAAAAACTTAAAATATATTTTATATTTGTGATTTATGATTTATATTTACTATTTTAAAAAGTTAAGTAATTCAAAATTTAAATGAAAATATGAATAATATAGTAATTATTCTTATTTAACTTCTTTTATTTTCAATTTTTAAAATTTTTTGTGCTGTTGTAATTATTAATGAATTTATTTTTTATTTTTTATATTATTATTATTGTAGTGTACATTATTTATAATTTTATAAATTATTAAAATGAATTTTATTTTTATTTTTTAATTAAAGTTAAAAGAAGAAAGAGTTTTATAAATAAAATATAATTATATCAAAAATACCCTTCATATTTTTCATAAGGATTGTATATTAGAATAGTTAATTTTTCATATTTTTCATGTTTTAAGTTATTCAAAAGTTAAATGAAAATATAAATAATATAGTAAATCAAAATTTTCTATGTTTTATTTTTTTATTTTTTTAATTAAAATTAAAAGAATGAAGAGTGTTATAAATAAAATATAATTATATCTAAAATAGTCTTTATATTTGCAGTAGAAATATAAATATTTTTACGAGTTTTAATAAATTAATTTATAATTGGAATTGAAATAGAAATATGAATAATACTAATATTTTATTTTTATTGTTATTATTATTAATTTTATTATTATTATTATTATTATTATTATTATTATTTACTTGCTCTAAAGATGTCACATATGATTATTATTAGGTTTTATTTAGAATTGTTCTAAAGATGTTACATAAAAATTAAGATTTCTATATAATGCCACGTAAGATTTAGGTTTAAAGTTATGTCCAAGGATATCATCGTAACAACTTTGAATTTAGATTAAATAGATTCTTACGTATAGAATTGAAATTATAGAATTGATAAATATCTATGAAACTATAATAAAATAAATAAATTATATTCATATGTCAAATTATAATTAATATAATTGAGATATTATTAATAAATGACATAAATTTCTATTTGAAAGATAAATATAATACGCTAAAAAATATTGAAAGTTAAATATTAATGGTAATATAATACAATCTTCAAGAAAAGTTAATGTTGTGCGATGTAAGATAATATATTTAGAGGGATAATCTTACGACAATATTAGAAATTGAATATCATATTGTCAATATCTTTGGGTTACATTAGGGGTGTAACCGGATCAAAAAAAATTAATTACATTGACTATCCAAATCAAATAAAATCAGAAAAAATTGAGTGTTTTTGGTTCAGTTTAAAAACTGAACCAAATCAATTAAAATTGAGATAGTTTGGTTTGGTTTTCGATTTTAATTTTTAAGAACCGTCATACAGATGATTCGAATCGATGACTATAAATACCTACTAAATCTTTTTTATTTAACTCATTATTAAACCTAAACTTTGTATCGATTCAACACTTCTTTATTTCTTTTACACTTTCTTTCTTTGAACAAAATAGTAGCCAACACTCAACTCCAAACATAAAAAATAGAAATCATAAGCCTTAAAAACGAGCTCTCACCAAACTACTACTCTAGTTGTCCATCACTATTGTGTCTCTCACCACCGTCATTCTTATATGTTTTGATTGTCTTATTCGTGTTCAAGTTCTCTTCGTTAGTTTTCATCTTTTTATTACCTTTTATGTTAATGAATTTTCTTCTAATCTTGTTACAAAATAGTTTTGATGTGTGTTTGAGGTGTGACACATGTTAATTTATGTGTATTGAAACATTTTATTTTTATTGTTATGTTTTATTTGTTAAGCTTTCAAATCTCTTACCAATTCTTTTATGTCAAGTGCCAATTTTTGTACTCGATAGTGAGCTTATTTCATGACATAGGAAAATTATGACAATACTTCGTATGGATGAAGAACAACTTGAAAGTTGTTTGATAATTATAGTATGAAATGTATTATATGAAATGTATTACTTGAAAAAGTAATAGCATAAAATATATCTAAAAATATGATAGCAAATAATACACCGATGAATACAATGTTTAGAAAAAAATTATTGAAAACCGATCAACCAAACCGAACTAAACTGATTAGTTTGGTTTGGTTCCATTTTTTAAAAACACTAAAAACTAAATCAAATCAAATCGATAGAGATATCATCGATTTGGATAAAATTTTGATCAAAAACCAGTCTAAACCTAACTGATTACACCTCTTACTTACATATATGATATATATGATCGATCTGCAATAATCTGTATAATGGTAGTAATTCATTAAGATAGCTATGACGCTTCTTACATATATGACCGACCTGAAATTATGAAGTCCCTTGAAAAAATTATTATAAAATATAATTATAGAGAATATAGATATAATAGCAAGAGAATGAACTCATACTTTTGTTGGGAGCACCAAAAGATAATTCCTTAAATATGAATATGAAATTACATTTAAAAAATTTATATAAAAAATAATGATATGTAAATTTTGTGGATGGGCGTTGAAAGATAGAAGAGATTTGAGTAAAATAC
Organism: Vicia faba; assembly: GCA_948472305.1. NCBI lineage: Eukaryota > Viridiplantae > Streptophyta > Magnoliopsida > Fabales > Fabaceae > Vicia > Vicia faba. The sequence goes on along the minus strand of OX451741.1, from coordinate 705,172,399 downwards.
ATTTTCTCAATTAAACTTCACAAATATGAATAAGAATAAAAGAACATGTAATCGTACAATCCAACTCTAATTTAATATATAAATCATGGGTAGGTAATTGAGAGGTTGTGCATGAGGAATGAAGAAATTAATTTATTGTCTATTAAGAGTGCATTAAGAGGTGAAGATAGAGAATCTCAAAAATCACATATCATATCATAAGTGTAATTGATTACAAGAGTGATTGTTAATGATAATTATAAATACAATGAGGTACATATCATACGTGTGACTGATTTGAAGAGTATCGTTTTAGTGATTGTTAATAATAAAATGTTAATAATATTTTTTATGAGGTATTAAGAGGTGAAGGTAGAGAGTCTCAAAAATTACATATCATAGATATAACTCATTTGAAGAGTAACATTTTAGTGGTTTTTAATAATAATAATAATAATAATAATAATATTTTTTCTACTATTATATTATTAATATATATTATTAATTAGAAATTTATATTATAAATGAAACATATATATTTGATAGTATACATAAGATATAGAAAAAGAACACAATTTCTCAATTATTATAAACTATTTATATAAATAATATTATTTTTAATAGTAGTAGCTAGATATTATTATTATTATTATTATTATTATTATTATTATTATTATTATTATTATTATTATTATTATTATTATTATTATTATTATTATTATTATTATTATTATTAATTGACCATTTTCGAAGAAATAAAAAATAATAATATGTTATAAATCATGATAGATGATATATATTATTGGTCTAATTTAATAAATTTATTTAATTAAAAAATTTCTTATGTATATAATATTATTAAATTTATTAATGAAACAAATATATTTGATATTATACATAAAATAAAGAAAAAGAACATGCTTTCTTCATTATCATAAATTTTTTATATAAATAATATTATTTTTAATAGTAATAGCTAAATATTATATTATTATTATTATTATTATTATTATTATTATTATTATTATTATTATTATTAGACCAATTTTAAAATAATAGAAATAGGATTAGTGTTAATTTCTATTTTTAAATTTAAAGAGTTAGAAATAGAGTCACGACATGTGTTTAGGGTTGATTTTAGAGAAGTTATTAAGATGACATTGTCTAAGATTGATTTTAGAGAAGTTATTAGGATGTCATGTGTCTAGGGTTGTCATCATGTCAACATTAAATTTATATATATTAAAAGATATATTATAATATCGTACTTCTTCCGTCCTAAAATATATGAGAAAAAAAATATTTTTCTTGTTTCAAAATTTAAGAGAAAAAAATTATTTTTCATCTTTTTCAAAGTGAAATTAAAGGCAAATTGCATTTAATTTATTCTCTCTATTATTTTTTTTATAATCAACCACCAATTAAAATTATTTTTATATTTTTCAAAGACATTATTTTAAGAAAATCACAAAAAATTCTCATTCAAATTATTATGTTTTTACTTTTCTTAATTTATTTTTCCTCTTATATTGTAGGACGGAGGGAGTATTTTTTATTAATTCATAGCAATTTTTTTGGTTTATGATTTATAATTTAATATTTTCTCTCTCTATTTTATTTTAATTATATAAAGATATCTTTTTATGAATTCTAAGAATTTGATCTAATGATAAAAATATAAGTAGGTAAATGTAAATTCGATGTTGTTTGGGTTTAAAGTTTTTTTCATCTTTAACCAATTAAGTGAGTTTTAGTGATAAAAGAGTTTTTTTTTTTATAGATAACAATGTTTGATCCGTGTTTATATTTCCATTCATGAACTATGAATTAATAGAACTATATTTCCTTAGAAACCAAAGTACAAAAAGCAAAAAAAAAAAAAAAAATTTAAATTAGGACACTAACCTAAATATTTAGGGCCTGTTTGAACTAATTTTGCTTTTTAGTTTTTAAAATATATTTTATAAAACTGTTTCAAAAAAGTGTTTTAAAGAAGAAAATAAAGAAAAAATTTGTTTGGTAATATCAGTTTTAAAAACTGTTTTTAAAATGGGAATAAAAATAATCATTAGGTAAACTACTTCTTAAAAACAGTTTTAGATATGAAAACTAAAAATTTTGTTTGGTAATTTGATCTTAGGTTTATATTAATTAATTGAAGGTGAATTTTATTGTATAAATATATAATTTAATTTTTGAATAAAATTGAGATAAATTTTTTTATAATTAAATATATAATTTATTTATTTTTGAGTCAAGTTTATAACTTGTTCACATTTTATATATATATATATATATATATATATATATATATATATATATGAAATATTAAATTAGATTTGATTAGATTTAATATTTAAATATAATCCAAGTTGTGTTAGCACAAGCCCAATTAGGATCGTATATAAACAGTCATAGTTTATATAATTATTTGTACAATTTAATAATACAAATCTTTATTTCCTTTATTATTCTCTCTTTCTCTCCTCACTAAAAGTGTCTCACGCACTAACAAATTGGTATCCAGAGCTTCCAGTTATTGTTCTTGATCAATTTTTCAAGAATTTTACGTCAGAGATCGTGTTTCTAGGACAATTGAATCACCCGCTGCGAAGATGGCTAGTGATAAAGGTATTCTGAATTCTCTTCCGATGCTTGACGGCAAAAATTGGATCCGATGAAAAAAATAGATGCAATCCTTCTTTGGATTCCATGAAACCCTAGAAGTGGTTATCGACGGCGTTCCTGCGTTGGCTGCAAATGTAACCGACGAATAGAAAAAAGCCTATAATGAAGTCAAGAAGAAAGATTGCAATGCTGCTTATTGCATTTAAATGGTTGTCGATGCTGCTAATTTCGACAGAATCTCTCATGCTGAAACAACGAAGAAGGCATGGGATATTCTGGTAAAGTATTACGAAGGAGGTGAGAAAGTCAAGGTTGTCAAACTACAAACCTTGCATCGATAATATAAGTTGTTGTCAATGGGAGAAGATGAAAAAGTTGCAGAATATATGTCAAAGGTTCAGAAACTCGTCCATATCATGAAGGGTTATGGTGAAACTATTACTGATTAGATGATAGTTGAGAAGGTAATGAGAATGTTGACCTCTCACTTTGATCACGTCATCGTAGCTATTCAAGAATCCAACAATCTTGAAACCACTAAAGTGGAAGATTTGGTTGGTTCGTTGGAGGTGCATGAGATGAGGATTGTCGAAAGGAAAGAAGTTCAGGACTCGATACAGGCACTGCAAGCTCAGTCATGGAAAAAGGATGGTGGTTCCAACAGATTCAAAGGCAAGTTCGACAAGACTCATGGAAAGAAATCTTGGTCGAATCCCCATAAGAATAAGGTCGAAGATAGATCTTCTGAATCCTCGAAAAGGGGAGGAGGAAACTATCGAAAGGACAAAGAAGATAAGAGAGGTATGCAATGTTATAACTGTGAAAAGTGGGGACACTTGGCCAAGAATTATTGGTATAGAAAAGACAAGGGATCGACAGACAAGAACGAAGGAGCGAACCTTGCACGCCAAGATTCAGATGATTTTGAAGGTGGTATGGTGGTTATGGCTGCAGTTGCAGATAACCATGTCGAATCCAAGACCTGGTTTCTCGACTCAGGTTTCTCGAACCACATGACTGGTCAAAAGGAATGGCTGTCAGATTTTGACGAGTCGAATAAGAGCAAGGTAAAACTTACTGATAATAGTTCGTTGCAAGCAGAAGGTACTGGTAACATAGTCTTTCAAATGAGTAATGGAGGGAATGATATGATCAAAGATGTTCTCTATGTACCTGGAATGAAATGCGACTTGCTAAGTGTTGGACAACTAGTCGAAAAAGGTCTCTCAGTTGTCATGAAAGACGGAGTTTTAAAATTGTTCGACACCAAGAACAATTTGGTCTTAAAATCTCCATTGTCGAAGAATAGGAAATTTAAGACTATGATCAGTTCGACAGAAGTTTAATGTTTGAAAACTGTTATCGACCACAAGGATAGTTGGTTGTGGCATTTGAGGTTTGGAAATTTGAATTTTTGATCACTTAATCAACTTATTACTCAAGATATGGTTACTGGTATTCCAAGCCTTGAGATGCCTGAAAAACATTGTGAAGGTTATTTAGTGGGAAAGCATTCCAAAAATTCTTTCATTTCGACTATGTCAATGAGATCATCTTGCATTCTCGAAGTGGTGCATTCAGATGTATGTGGTCCATTCGAAGAACATACAATTGGTGGAAACAGATATTTTGTTTCGTTTGTCGATGAGTTTAGTCAAAAGATGTTGATCTATGTGATCAAACGAAAGGACAAAGTATTCGAAATCTTTAAGAGATTCAAGATACTTGTCGAAAACCAGAGTGAGAAGAAGATCAAAGTTCTGCGAACAGATGGAGGTGGCGAACACACATCCAAGATGTTTGAAAATTTCTATGCAGAATGTGGTGTTGATCATGAGGTAACTGCTCCTTATTCACCTCAAGTTAAATGGAATTTCTGAAAGAAGAAACATGACCATATTAGATACGGTGAGATGATGTTAAAGCAAAATAATTTGCCAAAGTCTTTATGAGGAGAAGTTGTTTCGACTGCAGTTTATATTTTGAATAGGTGTCCTACTAAGATATTGAAGAACAAGGTTCCTGAAGAAGTGTGGAGTGGCAAACAACCATCAGTAAGTCATTTGAAGGTGTTTGGCTCTATGTGTTACAAGCATGTTCCTGATGCAAGGAGAAGGAAGCTTGATGACAAAAGTGAACCTATAATTCTGGTAGGATATCATAAAACTGGTGCATACAGATTATTCAATCCAGTTAATGAGAAGATTGTATTGAGTTGAGATATTGTGATTAGTGAAAATTCTTCCTGGGATTGGAATTCTAGCAATTCAATTAACAATCCATTAATGAACTTTGATTTCAACGAAGAAACTTATGAAGTAGAGGTCGAAAGAATTGTTAAGAATCCAGTCGAAGTCGAAGAAGAAGCAGTTGTTGACACTCCCGACACAGTCGAAGTCGAAGAGGTTATGGCTGAAACAAGCCAAAGACCTCAAAGAAATAGAGTTCTTCCAATAAGACTTCATGATTATGAAGTGGTGGGTGATGATGAAATCACACCATATGGAGAATTAGTTCATTTTGCTTTACTTGCAGGTGTTGAACCAATCAACTATAGCGAAGCTTTGAAGATTAACAAGTGGAAGTTAGCTATGGTCGAAGAGTTACAGGAAATCGAAAGAAACAACACATGGGATTTAGTCGAATTTCTAGCACATACAAAAGCTATCGAAGTAAAGTGGGTGTTCAAGTTGAAACACAATGCAAATGGGTCAATAGAGATACATAAAGCAAGATTAGTAGCTTGAGTTTTTCTTCAAAGATCAGGACTCGACTACTCTGAAGTATTTTCTCCAATAGCAAGTTTAGAGATTGTTCGACTAGTGGTAGCATTGGCATGCAACCAAGGTTGGTCAACATTCCATCTAGATGTGAAATCAGCATTTCTGAATGGTCCTTTTGGCAAAGAAGTTTATGTCACACAACCTCCTGGGTTTGTGATTCAGAAGGAAGCGAGTAAAGTATATAGATTGCACAAAGCGCTCTATGGCCTCAAGCAGACACCTAGGACATGGAACAAGAAGATCGACTCATACTTAGTCGAATTGGGATTTGTCAAATGCAAATCAGAGTATGGTGTCTATGTTCAGGTTGTAGCACAAGATATAACAATTATTTGCTTGTATGTTGATGACTTGCTAGTAACTGGAAATAGTTTGGAGAACTTGTCGAAGTTCAAAGAGATGATGACAAAGGAATTTGAAATGTCGGATCTAGGAAAATTGTCTTATTTTCTAGGCATGGAATTTCAAATGTCGAAGCAAGGTATAGTGTTACATCAAAGAAAGTATGTCAAAGAGATACTCAAAAGATTCAGAATGGATGATTCGAATCCTACATCCTCACATGTTGAACCAAATGTGAAGTTGGAGAAGAATGGAGAGGAAGACAAAGTCGATGTAACTTTGTTCATGCAAATTGTGGGATCTCTGAGGTATGTGTGCAACAATCGACCTGATATAAGTTTCGCAGTCGGATTAGTAAGTAGATATATGGGTGAACCAAGAGTGTCACATATGAAGGATGCAAGAAGAATCCTGAGATATTTGAAGGGTTCAATAAATTGTAGAATACTATTTCGACGAGATTATGAAGGCAAAGAAGAAATAGTTGATTTTTTTCCAGATGCTGATTGGTGTGGAGATAAGGAAGATCGAAGAAGCACAACTGGATATTTCTTTCAAGTATTTGGTGCCCCAATCTCATGATGTTCGAAGAAGTAACCTGTGGTGACATTGTCATCGTGTGAAGCTGAATATATAGCAGGATCCTATGTTGCATGTCAAGAAATTTGGATCAGATATGTACTTGAAGAAATGACTGTCGAAGTGAAGAAACCTCTAGTATTGCAAATCGACAACAAGTCAGCCATAAATATGGCGAAGAATCCAGTTTTGTATGGAAGAAGTAAACATATTGAAGCAAGGTTTCACTTATTGAGGGAAAAAGTAAATCAAGGTGAACTTGAAGTTAGGAATTGCTCAAGTGAAGCACAGTTGGTCGATATTTTCACCAAAGGATTAAAGATCGATAGATTCCTGAATTTGAGAAAGAAATTAGGAATAGTTCAGATTGACTATTTTTGAGGATGTTCAACAACCTGGATTATGGGGGGGTGTTGAAATATTAAATTAGATTTGATTTGGTTTGATTATATTTAATATTTAAATATAATCCAAGTTGTGTTAGCCTAAGCCCAATTAGGGTTGTATATAAATAGTCATAGTGTGTATGATTATTTGTACAATTTAATAATACAAATCCTCATTTCCTTTATTATTCTCTCTTTCTCTCCTCACTAAAAGTGTCTCACGCGCTAACAAATTGGTATCCAGAGCTTCCAGTTATTGTTCTTGGTCAAGTTTTCAAGAATTTCATGTCAGAGATCGTATTTCTAGGGCAAGTGAATCAACCGTTGTGAAGATGGCTAGTGATAAGGGAATTCTGAATTCTCTTCCAATGCTTGACGGAAAAAATTAGATCTGATGGAAAAAACAGATGCAATCCTTCTTTGGATTCCATGAAACCCTAGAAGTGGTTACCGACGGCGTTCCTGCGTTGGCTGCAAATGTAACCGACGAATAGAAAAAAGCCTATAATGAAGTCAAGAAGAAAGATTGCAATGCTTCTTATTGCATTTAAATGGTTGTCGATGCTGCTAATTTCGACAGAATCTCTCATGCTGAAACAACGAAGAAGGCATGGGATATTCTGGTAAAGTATTACGAAGGAGGTGAGAAAGTCAAGGTTGTCAAACTACAAACCTTGCATCGATAATATAAGTTGTTGTCAATGGGAGAAGATGAAAAACTTGCAGAATATGTGTCAAAGGTTCAGAAACTCGTCCATATCATGAAGGGTTTTGGTGAAACTATTACTGATTAGATGATAGTTGAGAAGGTAATGAGAATGTTGACCTCTCACTTTGATCACGTCATCGTAGCTATTCAAGAATCCAACAATCTTGAAACCACTAAAGTGGAAGATTCGGTTGGTTCGTTGGAGGTGCATGAGATGAGGATTGTCGAAAGGAAAGAAGTTCAGGACTCGATACAGGCACTGCAAGCTCAGTCATGGAAAAAGGATGGTGGTTCCAACAAATTCAAAGGCAAGTTTGACAAGACTCATGGAAAGAAATCTTGGTCGAATCCCCATAAGAATAAGGTCGAAGATAGATCTTCTGAATCCTTGAAAAGGGGAGGAGGAAACTATCGAAAGGACAAAGAAGATAAGAGAGGTATGCAATGTTATAACTGTGAAAAGTGGGGACACTTGGGCAAGAATTATTGGTATAGAAAAGACAAGGGATCGATAGGCAAGAACGAAGGAGCGAACCTTGCACGCCAAGATTCAGATGATTTTGAAGGTGGTATGGTGGTTATGGCTGCAGTTGAAGATAACCATGTCGAATCCAAGACCTGGTTTCTCGACTCAGGTTTCTCGAACCACATGACTGGTCAAAAGGAATGGCTGTCAGATTTTGACGAGTCGAATAAGAGCAAGGTAAAACTTACTGATAATAGTTCGTTGCAAGCAGAAGGTACTGGCAACATAGTCTTTCAAATGAGTAATGGAGGGAATGATATGATCAAAGATGTTCTCTATGTACCTGGAATAAAATGCGACTTGCTAAGTGTTGGACAACTAGTCGAAAAAGGTCTCTCAGTTGTCATGAAAGACGGAGTTTTGAAATTGTTCGACACCAAGAACAATTTGGTCTTAAAATCTCCATTGTCGAAGAATAGGACATTTAAGACTATGATCAGTTCGATAGAAGTTTAATGTTTGAAAACTGTTGTCGACCACAAGGATAGTTGGTTGTGGCATTTGAGGTTTGGAAATTTGAATTTTCGATCACTTAATCAACTTATTACTCAAGATATGGTTACTGGTATTCCAAGCCTTGAGATGCCTGAAAAACATTGTGAAGGTTATTTAGTGGGAAAGCAATCCAGAAATTCTTTCATTTCGACTATGTCAATGAGATCATCCTGCGTTCTCGAAGTGGTGCATTCAGATGTATGTGGTCCATTCGAAGAACATACAATTGGTGGAAACAGATATTTTGTTTTGTTTGTCGATGAGTTTAGTCAAAAGATGTTGATCTATGTGATCAAACGAAAGGACGAAGTATTCGAAATCTTTAAGAGATTCAAGATACTTGTCGAAAACCAGAGTGAGAAGAAGATCAAAGTTCTGCGAACAGATGGAGGTGGCGAACACACATCCAAGATGTTTGAAAATTCCTGTGTAGAATATGGTGTTGATCATGAGGTAACTGCTCCTTATTCACCTCAACATAATGGAATTTCTGAAAGAAGAAACATGACCATATTAGATATGGTGAGATGATGCTAAAGCAAAAGAATTTGCCAAAGTCTTTACAGGGAGAAGTTGTTTAGACTGCAGTTTATATTTTGAATAGGTGTCTGTTGTACCCCAAAATTTGCCCTATCATGTTTTCCAAGATCTTCTCTTACCTGGGTGGTTACAAACACTTGCTTAAAGAAAATAAATTTTTTGAAGATGGTCAAGTGTCTTTCGATTGGTATCTGAACAAGGTATTTCGATTGGCGTCTGAACAAGGTACTTAGATTGGGCATTTGAAATCCTTCGGGCGAGCTTTTGTTTCAAAGTCTTCGATTGGCTGTTAGATCTCCTTCGATCAAGCTTAATTCATAAAGCTTCCACTGGGCAAAAGCCCCCTTCAACTTGCCTTTAGATCATAAGGCAAATACTCCCCTTCAACTTGTCTTCAGCGCACAAGGCAAATACTCATCTTCAACTTGCCTTCAATCCACAAGGAAAAAGCCTCTTCATGCTTGCCTTAGACCCACTAGGAAAAGGCCTCTTCATGCTTGCCTTACATTCACAAGGCAAAAGGCTTCTTTAGACTTGCCTTTGATCCACAAGGAAAAAGGCTTCCTCAGACTCGCGTTTGATCCACAAGGCAAAAGACCCCTTTCAATTGACCTTCGATTCACAAAGAAATGACTATCTACATGCAATATTTGACTGGGCAATGTCTATCTTCAGGCCTGCTCTGACTCCACCTCTAAAACCCCTCAACAGAGTTTCTACACTATGACACACAATATGATCCATTTGAAGAAGCACTCAATAAGATCCATTCTAAAAAGCATTCAATATAGTCCATTCGAAGAACACACATATGGTCCATTCGAAGGATACATGATTATTAAAAACTAGTTTTGTTTTACCTTTTTATGAGTTTGGCTCAAGATGTTTGTTGGCCAAAGTCCGAAATGCTGCCAAGCCCAAGCCTCCTGCACAATTGCATTCGAAGGAGGTAACAAAAGAAGCTTCGACTGGCCAGAAAGGAGTTTTAGATTGGGCTAGTTGAAAAGTTTAAAATCAAGCTACTAAGGCAGATAGTGGCTCAATCGAAGAAGCCGTAATGATGAGGCCTGGAGCCATTCGAAGGAAGTAACTCAGGGCCAATCGAAGAACAAGGCATGGAGGCATTCGAAGGAAACAGGGAATGGAAACTTGTCCAGGTTCATCCCAAAACACCAAAAGACAGGAATCCATCAAAAAAGGCAATCCTTTAATTTGTCTGATTTTCCTTCAAAAGCTTAGTTAATGGTTGTCCCTTGCCATTTCCACTCCCTTCTACACTCCTATAAATATAGGCCTAAGGACACATTTCAAAGGGAAAAAAAAGAGAGAAGGACAAAAGAAAGAGAGACGAAAAAAGGAGAGAAGAAACACATTGCCTCAGAAAGCCATGCTAAAGAATCTTAAAATCTTCACAAAGTGATCCAAAGTTGAAGCAACCTTCACAGGCCTCTTCGACAAGTGCTTCACTAACTCCCTGGAGGTTATAGGAGGCGTTCCCAAGCACTAAGAAGGCCCAACGCACGCTAGAGCATCACTCACACAATCTCTCTGTTGGTAATTTGCTTTCGATCTCAAACTAGCTAAATATGCAGTTTTAAATTCATGTTAATCATACATTCATGTTATTGCTAATGTTTGTGATTGCATTCATGCGTTACATACAAGTTTAAGAGCAGGGATGAGATCGTGCCATTGCTAGGGCATGATCTATATTTTATTTCAAATCTCAGGATTCATGATGTTGCCAGATGAAATATCTTTCGATTCAGACCTAGGGGATTCAAACTAGGATGATGTAGCCACAGACTGTCGAATCCAAGACTAGATTCGCCCAAGTATGGATTTTTATTTTGTTTCTCTAATAAATCTCCTGTAGATCCAGTATTCCCAGATCGAAGGAGTATATCATGCACCTTCGACCAACTTCCTCATGGGATCAAAAGGCAGCTCTAGGCTCATTTTCGATCGAGGTCCTGCATCTTCATTTTTGCTAACTTTTGTCTTGCAGATCCAGATCAAAAGGTAGTTTCCTCCCCTGGATAAAAATAACAAACATCTCTTCTTGGATCCAAAAAATCATACCCTGGATCGAAAAACCATGTTTCTCCCTGGATCGAAGGATAACCTTTTGTATTTTCATTTTGTTTTTTTTTGTTTTGTTCATTTCTTTATTGACCTCATTATTTAAATCATCATAAAAAAAATTCATAAAAAACATTAGGCTTAGTTATTTCTATAAAATTAATTTTGTAAATTAATTATTAATTATCTTAACTTTTTATTTAATTTAAACCTAAATAGACTTAGGATTTTAATTAAATCGTTTTACCAAAAATAAAAACAAACAGAAAAGATTTTATTCTTAGGATTTTGGACGTCTTTTTAAATTCGCGCGTTATTATTCTTTCGCACTTCCTTTTATTACTGTAACTGTATATTATGATGTAATAGATGATTAGTAGGACCTTTATTGTTTTCTTATTTTCCCCCCAAGTTTTTGGACATGTAAATACCCCCTCCCCGAAGCCATGTAATAGCGTAGCTTTAATTTCCACATTTTAACTTCCTATACATATTAATTGTTAGATGTATGGAAATAGGATTATATGGCAAGAAATTAAAATCAACGTTAGCAAACCTAACATCCAAGAGAAAAATAACTGAAAACAAACACTCTTGCAAATATACACCTCTAGGGTATCTCAGTTTGGTTGCCTTCAGAAAATAGTCACAACTCTTGAAACGTGAGAGATTTTAGTGGCTACCCTCTGGTTCGAAGATCATAAGTCCCTCGATGACCCTCTCGATGTTGCCTCAGTAAACAATTATCTTAAAACCCTAGGGTAGTTACTAAGATTTCTCGCCCAGTTGCCTTTGTGACTATAAAACGTCCCTTCGAATGTCCCTCAAACATCCAACGATAGGGATACCTACTCACTAATAGTAGGATAGCACTGTCTAAAGGAAAAGAGGAAAAGAACAAGTCCTTTCAACTAAAAGTAGATAGCTGTTAGATGCTTGCTCAAAAATAAACTTTCACACTTACACAAAACAACTTTCAAAAACAATTTCAAATGCTTTATCAACACTCTTGAGGACTGATACAAGAGTTATCATAAAGTAAATCGCCGCACTAAGGCATTTCAAAATACTTTTCAAAACACACAAAAAGCACAAGGTATTTTTCAAAAGAGCTAAGCATCTAAGAGCCCGTAGATAACTACAGATGAAAAGGGTGATAACACCTTCCTTTCCATATTCTACCCCCTTACTCAAAAATAATCTCGAAAGGTCTTTTTATGTTCTTTTCACCCTTTCCTTTGTTGTATAAAAGAAAAGTCGGTGGCGACTCTTGCTTACTACAACATTTGCAAATACAAACGCAAAACCAGTATAACAGTCGGTTTTGTCACCGTATCACAAAACTGGCGATTCTGATGGGGAATCACTAAAAAAAGTGGGGTTACCTTAGAGCTTAGGTCATATTTAATTTTCTTTCCTTGTATGCTTTGATTTCTTTATATTTAAAGGGTTTTTGCTTGGGTTTACTTGTAAAGATCCTACACCCGGATCTAGTGCACCTTTTAGGTAAGTAGCAATAGATCGTGGGGACTGTGCAGGGTATACCGACACAGTTAAAATGATAGATACATTGGTGTGACACATTTATTGGTACTGGTAGCCCTTGAGTAGTCAAGGAGAATATGGGGCCACTGTGTGGTGCCACAAAGCACCAACTCACCTTAGAACCTTTAATTGAACAACTTGGCCATTAGGAAGTAGTGAGATAGCCGACTTTGGTGCAGTACAAAGTTGTTTGATACTCGATACTACACTCATTGAGATCTGACTTCCAGGATATTTCGGTCACCAATAAAGAGGCTTGCGCTGAAACAATGCCCGGTGAAGAAAGATCAGTGATATTGAGATCCCCTAGAACCCAGTTACTATTAATAGGACATGTTGAACCAACTAAACTTCAAGAGGGTACTTACCTATGGAATCCATGCAAGCCTAAACCTAAGGATCTGTTTGTGTGATTGTATATATTTGTTTGTACATAACATCATAACATTGGCATATCACACTAACCATTTCAAGGACTTTTAGGACTTATCTTTGTGTCTGTTTTGTAGGACATGGATCCCATTCGCAGAAATACCATCCAAGTCAACCTCGTAAGAGTGCCTCCTAAACTCAAAGAGTTGGCATCAAGGGTTCATGAGAATTCCCCATTCACTAAAAGACATGGTCGACTCCTCAGTTTGGTCACCTCAAGCCCTGATGAAAACATGGTTAAAGTTATCTTTCAGTTCTTTGACCCTTTACACCACTGCTTTACATTTCCCGATTACCAGTTGGTGCCTACTATGGAAGAATTTTATCAGTTATTGGGTGTGCCTATTCTCAATCAATTACCCTTCAACAGTATGGAAAGAGACCCAAAGCTTGAGGAAATCGCTCAAGCCCTGTATTTACAATGGTCCGACGTTGTGACAAATTAGGAATAAAGAAGCGGTGTCAAAGGATTTCTAGCCAAGTTTTTGTTTGAGAAAGCTCACCATTTTTGGGATACTTTGGACTTACAAGCCTTTGAAGAGGCATTGGCCCTTCTCATCTATGAGATGGTATTGTTCTCTAATCTGGACCAACTCATAGATGTGAATGCGGTCAAAGTTTTCATGTCTCTTAGTCCAGTGCCTACCTTACTTAGAGACATTTTGCACTCTTTTCACACTCTCACTGTAAAGAGAAGAGGAATCCTCATGTATTTCACTCCTTTGTTGGCTAGGTGGTTTATTTCGCACCTACCTCGATCTGTGTTGAAGAATGAGCAAGGCATGCAGTGGTCTAATAGGTTGATGTCTCTCACGCATTCGGATATTCACTGGTGTCCTTGATCTGTGGAAGACGCTACCATCATTGATCGCTGTGGGAAATTCCCTAATGTCCCTCTCCTAGGCATTAGGGGAGGAATAACTTATAACCCCTGTTTAGTGTTGCGACAGTTTGGGTATGCTAGGAGGGACGGTCCTCATGATGCATTGGTTCAGGGAATTGCATTTGACTATGAGAACAATGTCCAAGGGTACCGTCATAGGTTCATTCGAGCTTGGGGCGTGGTGAAAAAAGTGGATAGCAAGACATTGGGGCATAAGAACTCCATACCTTTGGAGCCTTATCTTAAGTGGGTGTGAGCATGCGCTCAAAATCTCATGATGCCTTACCCCTCCATCCTACCTATCATCATGGAACCTATCACTGAGACAGATATACCTCATACTATTCTCCATCCTGACATGCCGAATACTCTTGAGAAATTGCAAAGATCTTGGGTTCAACTCAAAGAGGAGCAGGACACCTTTGAAACCCAGTTCTACGCAAGCGAGAAGAAGGTTTTAGAGCTTACAAGACAACTACATGAAGAACAGAGTTTAAATGCCTACATTGCACCAAAGAGGATGCGCTCATGGGAAGCCTAAGTCCTGTTTGATTTAGGAGTTTTGTTTTATCTGTGTTTCTTCCATTGTAAGCCCAAGAGGCATCGTTGTAATCATTTAAACTTATGAATGCAATTAATGTTTATTTTCTCTTTGGCTAAGCAAATTTAAGATCTTGAAAGTCCTTGAAAACATTACATAAGCATATCATGCATTTCATTGCATAAGCAGGTATTTCAAGTTAGGTTTCTTATTCTTTCCGCTGTTTATTTCAACAAAAGAAATGGCTCTTAAACAAACAGTAAAGGATATTCAAGCTCAAAATGCTCAGTTCTAACAAATGTTCCTGGCTCTGGCTAAGGGGCATGAAGATCTGAAAGCTCTGATCATCAAAGAGAAGACCAAGAAGGCAAAGAAACCAGCTGGTGTCTTTAATTTCGGAAGAACATTCAGAGGACCGGCTAAGCGAGCTCTAGATTTCACAACCCTGTCAAATGAGGGGGACAATCAAGAGGATAAGCCAACAGAAGAAAACAACAATCCCAGAAATGATAAGGAAGAGGCTGATTACTCTGAAGAACAGTATCCTCCTGCTGATGATAAATACAAACAACTGGAGGATCGTCTCAATGCTATGGAGATTCATAGGGTATCCAGGCTGGATTTTGAAGAGCTAGGGCTGGTCTCAGGGGTGGTCATCTCGCAAAAATTCAAGGTCCCCACCTTTGCTAAGTATGATGGTGTCTCTTGTCCTAAACCGCACTTAAGGTCATATGTCAGGAAGATTCAACCCCACACTACTGATAAGAATTTGTGGATACACTTCTTCCATGAAAGTTTGGGAGGGACTCAATTGGAATTATTCTATCAGCTGGAGGGAACTAACATTCGTAATTGGGAAGACTTGGCTTATGCTTTTTACAAGCAGTGCCAATATAATGCTGACCTTGCTCCAACCCGTACATAATTGCAAAGTATCTATATGGGTTCTATTGTACCCCAAAATTTGCCCTCTCATTTTATCAAGATTTTCCTTACAAGACTTCTTGGACTCAAGACAGGACTAAGGTTTTGCTCATCTCAAGATCTCACCTTGCACTGATAGCTTGAAATTAGGGTTTGAGTTTGTACACGGATTTTTGGACCATCAATGCTTAATGTGACTTTCATACATCATCTTGGATCCCTAAGATTGCTCATACTAAATTTCAAGCCTCGAATCACATTTTTGCCCAGTCAATTGGATAGTTGACCTAAAAATCAGCTGTATTGGGGAAAAAGTCAACCATGGCCAATTTACAGTCAAACTTCATAATTTTTTATCCACAAAAACATTTTAGGCTCCTATGTACCATTTGATCAAGTTTGGACCACAACTCCTCAAGAAATTTGATCAGATCATCAAAAGGGCAAAATGGTCAAAATTAGGGTTTTGACTGAGAAAGGACAATTTATGATTTTTGACCTAGCCAATGACCAATTGACCAATTGTACACTAAAAAGTCAAACTTTGACTTTTTGGTCAAAATCAAGTGCCAAGGGTCATAATTAATCAAGATATGTCAAAATATAAAACTTGTTGATCAAGAAAATCAATTTTGCAAATTAGGGTTTAATTTGAAAAATTTTCATAACTTAGAAAATTTCTAAGTATGGAAATTCTCTTATTTTTTCCCAACTTTCCACAACTTTTTCACCATGATGCGATTGGATTCAAAGAAAACTTCCAACATGAAAGTTTCAGTCCTCCATTAAATCTACAACTTTGATTCACAAAGTTTTCCCAAAAGATACTTATATCTCAAGTTATGATTTTGTGAATAAGGGTCCATAAACTTTTTAACTTAGTGAAATTTTGCCCTAGTTTAGGCAGATTTTTGACCTAACTTCATGGGAACTTTTCACCTAGTTCCAAGAGGTATCTCAAGTTTCATTTCAAATATGGATTGTAGAACATGTTACAAGATTTCCAAAATGTCAAAGAACTCTCCAAGATCATTTATGGTTAGGGAGAATCGAAGAAAGGAAAATGGCAATTTATCACTTTTGTTCAAGGCATTTTCACAATGTTACAAGTTGCAAATTAGTTTCAAACATGCTTGTACTTGGTATTGCAGGTCCTAATCCTTTCTAAACTCCATAATTGAATGATAACACATTGGATAATGGCCTTGTTCTAAATTTTGAAGCATTGCACAAAGAATTATTCCAAAAATGGCATAAAGTTCATAATACCATTTTGATAAAGCATGCTTTTTGCAACTTTGCAAATCTTGAGCCATGGACCCGATATTTTGTTGCAAGCAAGATCCATAAAGATCAGGAAAAGGATACCAACTCCTTGCAGCCCTAGAGCTAGCCTATACAGCACTTTGGCATTGTCACTTCCAATTTTCTTCAAAAGCAAGCAAACTTGCAAAAGTCAATAGAACTTGCGTATCTGATAAAGGCAAGCCTAAGCATCATTTGAACCAACTTCAGAACTTTGTAACAAGCCAAAGCACGAATTTCTAACATCTCAAACACTCCAAAACACAAAAAACCACATTTCTGCCTAAAACAGTGCAACTTCTGCAAATCTCAAGCCAAATCAATATTGGCTCGTGCGTTTTGCTTTGAAACACTTCAAACACATTCCCTACATCACACCTAAAATATCCAGGCCCTTGTCTTGCAACTGTGTGCCCTATTTCAAGCTTCACCATTTTCATTTTGAAGGTTTGCAGGTTGACTTCTACAGGGAGATTCAAGCATCTACAAGGCAAGCTGAGCATTGGAGAAGCTTGAGGGAACTTCAAGGAAGCTCACACGATCTTCAGGCCTCACTCAAAGTCCCCACATTGCCATATCCAAACTCAACTGAACAAGAAGCGCGCATTTGGGAAGAAGCTGGAGGTCAGGGATGAAGGCTGTCTGGGCCTGGCGCCTTGGGCCTGTTTCTTTTCACACCCCCCTGTTTCCTTTTTGCACCCCCTTGGCCCATTTTCTATATTTTGCATATTTTTTCATTTCTTTTATGTTTATTAACTTTAATATTTTTTTTTTGAACATTAAAAAATCCCAAAAATATTTTCTTAATTTTTTGCAATTTTTATTTTATTTTAATTATTTTTTTTCATATATAAAATAGTTTTATTTTAGTTAATGGAAATCATTTTATTAAAATAATTTGTAAATAATAAAAGAATACTATCCATTTTTTTTTAATTATTCATATACATAAAATATTATTTCCATACGTATTTTATTTTTTGTTAATATTTGTAAATAATTTTATTTATTATTTCTTGTAAAAAATGAATAAAATTGAATAATAGAAAACATAATTTTCTTTTACACCAAAAATTAGGGTTTCCCCTTTCAAAAATAATATTATTATTTTTTATTATTTTTAGAACTTAAATAATTTTATTTTTACTTACATAAAATAAATACAAAAACATTTTGCATCCATACATTTTATTTGCATATTTAAATAATTGTATGTTTATTTATTTAATGTGCAATAATTCAATTTGGTTGTAATAATATTTTAGGGTTTATATTTTGTGCAATATTCCCCATTCAAACTTGTATCCCCCATCCCATAATATTGTTGTAATATTTTAGATTTACTTTACGCAATTTATCGCATTATATGCATGTTTAGCAAATTAGGGTTTGTATGATAAGACAAAAATCAAACAAATAGCATGACCTAATTCAAGACAAACAAAATGAATGAAAAATGACAACACCTTGCACACAAGAATCTCTAAGGTCTCACCCACTTGGTTGCCTTAAAACATGGCCATGGTATGCATGCTAGGTATCTTGGCAAATCAAAACAAAACAAAAGATCATAGTCCCTCGATGACGCTATCAAAAAGGTTGCCTACACAAAACTGATCTTGGTCCCTCAAAACTTGCTAAAGATACTTGGAAATATTGTTATCATGGTCATATGATGACCCACGCCCGTCCCGTTTAACATCCAAAGATAGGGTTATCTACCAAAACAATGGTAGGTTAACAATGTCAAAGGAATAAAAATGTACAAGAAAGACTTTTGAGTAGGTAGATAGCTTCTAGTTACTTGATCAACTTGCAAACAATCCTTGCTATTTTCAAACAAACACACACATTTCAAAACATTTTCAAACAACTTTCAAAATATTGAAACATTTTTTAAAAGACAAACATCTTTGTATACATTCTTACAAACAAGAATCATTACAAAGATCGCCTAAACAAAGGCCTCTTTTCAAAATACTTTCAAAACCACACAAAGAACCATTTCAAACAATTGTCAAAGCAAAGCAAGTGATCTAAAACAAGTAACTAAGAGCCCATGGAAAACCATGGATGAAAAGGGTGCTAGCACCTTCCCTTTTCATAATCTACCCCCCGAACTCAAAAACAATCTCAAAGGTCTTTCTTGTGTTTTTTTACCTTTCCTTTTGGATAAAATAAAAGTCGGTGACGACTCTTGCTAAACCGCAACATTTGCAAACACAAAACCTCAAGTCAGTTCTCCCACCGCATCACAGGTTCCAACGAGGGTTTCAAAGATTATGCCCAAAAATGGAGAGACCTTGCAGGAAGAGTACAACATCCTCTGTCTGATAGGGAGCTGGTAGACATGTTCTTGGGCACGTTGTCTGGTCCATTCTTCAACCATCTGATTGGAAGCTCTTCAGGTTTACTGAGCTGATCTTGACTAGTGAGCGAGTAGAATCTGGTATTAAGAATGGTAAGATTAAGAGGGATGCATCCTCCAGTACAGTAAAAAACCCTTCACTGGAAAGAAGGAGGTCAATGCTGTTTATGGCCAGAGAAATCAAAACAAAATTGAATGTCGCCCGACGGTGGGGGCTGTTATAATTTCCAATCCTGCATCAAACCAACAACGAAACAATCAGCGCAGACCAGATGCGCCCAAAAGACTGTTTACCCGGATCAACATGACATTATCACAGGTTTTTCCACACCTATTGAAATCCAATCTGGCAACTCTAAAGGAAGCTCCTAAGAATCTGAATATTGCATCTCCCCACTATAACCCAAATGCTTGATGTGCCTACCATTCCAAAAGTCCAGGGCACGATACAAACGATTATTGGGCTCTAAAAAATAAGGTGCGGGATCTTATCGAGGCGAAGGAGATTGAGTTTGACCTTCCAGAGACACCTAATGTAATAACAGCGCTAATGCCCAAACATGGCCAGGGTGTCAATGTTGTCGACAACGACCAATTTGTCTCTTCCGTGGATGAATTAACTACTCCTCTTCTAATTATCAAAAGGAATCTGTTGCGAGCTGGTTTATTTCTGGGTTGTAGTGAAGGTTGCCACTTATGTATGTCACTACCAGATGGTTGTTTGTTGTTGAAAATGGGTATCCAACGCCTGATAATTAACAAATAAATTATGTTTGATAAAGTTCCCCTTGCAAGAAATTTGTGTGAAGATGTCTCAATAATCACCATTTCTGACAATCCTCCCAGGGTCTCCTCCAAAAGACCCGTCGGGATTAGATCCGTTCCCAAGTTTTCTCCCTTGATCATCACCCTTCCTGGGCCAATACCATATTCCTTTAATAAAGTTATTCCCTGGAATAATGGGGCTGACATCTACTACCATGGCGTCAGGAAAGACCTATTGGTTGTTAAAGATGAAGTTGCTGAAGATACTGATCCTGACATCTACAACATCGTTGGGACCAGTAAAATTACGAGAAGCGAAAGAGTTTTCTCTCCTGAAATCTCTCTGAAGATTGTTGCTACTCCTATGATTATTCTTGCTTCTACTCCTATTAGTACTCCCATTGTTACTCCTACTATTATCCCTGTTGTTATCCCTGCTACTGAGTCAGCCGAGACTCGGGGAAAAGAAGTATTGGTTGAGCCTGTCCAGACGAAGGCGCACAAAGAAGTCATTCCCGAGGCTTCTAAAAAAGAAATGGAAGAGATACTGAAGATAATAAGGAAAAGTGATTACAATTTCGTGGAACAGTTGGGGCATACCCCTTCAAAAATCTCAATGTTGGCCTTATTTTTATGCTCTAAAGCCCATGCTAAGGGTTTAGTAAAGTTCCTGAAGTCTTCTCATGTGCCTCAAGAGACTTCTGCTGATCAATTTGAGAACTATGTTGCCATCCTGACTGCTGATAATGGACTGGGTTTTTCTCACGCTGATCTAACTCCCAAGGGAAGGAAACACAATGATGCCCTGCATGTCTCTATTGAGTGCAGGGGCACCACCTTATCTCATGTTCTGGTAGATACAGGTTCATCGTTGAATGTCTTACCCAAGAATGCCTTGGACAAATTGGATTATGAAGGACTCACGTTGAAGCCCAGTAACATTGTGGTAAGGGCCTTCGATGGTTCCAAAAGAATGGTGCACAACGAGGTGGACATCCCTATCAAAGTTGGTACTCAGACTTTTGACTCAACTTTCTACGTGATAGACATCCGCCCGTATTACTCATGTTTATTGGGTCGACCTTGGATCCATGGGGCCGGTGTTGTTACTTCTACTCTACATCAGATGCTGAAGTACCCATGCAACAAAAATATTATCACAGTCCATGGTGAGGAAGAATAAATGGTGAGCCGCCTAAACTCTTTCAGGTATGTTGAAATGGACGGCGAGTTCATTGAGACCCCCGGTCAGAACTTTGAGGAGGTTCCACAGGCAGTTGTTACAACCAAGACAGCTACTAGTGTTCCAAGGACTATCAAACCTCCGTTGAAGATGGCTTCTCTGAGAGATGCCAAAGTAGTAGTTGAAGAAGGTGGGTGTACCATATGGGGCCAGATTTCGGATATTCCTACAAATCTGACAAGTTTGGCTTGGGTTTTACTTCAGGGGCCCAAAGAGTTGTTCGTCGTGCTCGCACCAGGGGACCATCATTACGGATCAACAACCGTGGAGTCAATGTATGATACGGTGGGAGAGAACTGACTGTTTTGGATATACTGGTTCGCATTTTGCGCTTGTTTTTGCAAAATGTCGCGGTAAGCAAAAGTCGCCACCGTCTTTTATTTTATCCAACAAGGAAAGGAAAAAAGCACACAAAAAATTCCTTTTTTGAGATGTTTCTCGTTTCCGGGGGGTAGATTATAGAAAGGGAAGGTGTTAGCACCCTTTCTATCCGTGGTTATCCACGGGCTCTTAGGTACTTGCTCATAGTGTTTTCAAAATTTTCTTTTCTTTGTGTTTGTGGGTTTGAAAGAAGTTTTTGCTTGAAAAGTGTAAGTGCGAAAAGTTTTGTTTTGTTTTTAGAAAGAGCAAGTACTTAAGAACCATCTACCTACTCGAAAAAGGAATTAATCTGTACAAATATCCTTTAGACAATGCTATCCCACTATTGAGGAGTAGGTAGCACCGTCATTGGAGTTTTAAGGGTCAATTCGATTAAGGGACGTGTGGTCACTAAAGCAATGTTAGGACGCCTTAGCGGTAACCCTAATGTCTTAGATCATTTTTCCGAGGCAACCATTTCGAGGCAACTATGATCTTTAGACAAGAGGGCGACCTCTAAAACTTCATATACTCAATGACCACGTTCGAAGGCAACCAAGCGAGGCGTACCCTAAGAGTGCGCATGTGCGAGTGTATTATTTTCAGTTATTTATCTTTGTACATGTCATGGGTGAGCTATGTTGATTTTAAGTTCATACATTTGATCTTGTCATGCATTCCCTATTATCCAAACATTAACAGTTAATATTTGCGGAAATTAAATCTAAACTATTACAAGGCGTCGGGTATTTACATCACCAAAAACAACCCTTGAAATTTAAATTGCGGAAAATAAAAGAAAGCGATAAAATAAAGTCCTAATTAAAGCTATTACATTCCGGAAGCAAGTACAATAATATCATAAATGGATCGCGCGCGAGAAAATAAATCGAATGCAGTTTTTTAGGGTTTTGACCCCTTTTGGAAAAAAAAGCCTTTTTTTTGTTATTTTTGGATTAAAAGAAATTATATTAAGTTAACAATTAAATAAATTAATTAATTAATTAAGAAAAAGATATTTTTGGATTTTTGAGTATTTAAAGAAATAAAATAAATTTGATTTTAAGTTAGTAAAAACCTAATTTTCTACATTAATTTAAATTATTTGCAAAAGATATTAAAACTTAAACCTAATTAAACTAAATTAATTGGATTAATTTATTTACAAAAATAAAAGTGATGAGTTTAATTTTAATAAATAAAATATATTATTTGTTTTTTTTTTAAATTTTATTAAGAAAAAATATATTAATTGGTTAGTTTAAATAATAATAATAATAATTAAACAAAACAAATAAATAAAAATGAAATATATAAAAAAGAATAGAAATAACCCAATGGGGGGTTTGGGCCCAGATTGATGGTGAGAATAGCAATTTCCAAGCCCAATTATGCTAGTCTGCTTTGACTTTTCTGATCATCCATGGCACGTGGACTGGGCAATAGGATGCACCTTCAATCCTGACCATCAGATTTGGCCTGAAGGCCATCTGGCATCTGGAGATCTGAAGATGTATGGTGTGCTACGCTTTGGAAATCACATGGAATAACCTGAAGAAAAATGAAACAAATGCATTGGGGGACCTGGGATTCAAACCCAGGTCCTGTTAGACTTTGAACATATGTCTTAGCCACTGAGCCAACGCGCTTATATTGTTAGTGGATTAGGTGATGATTGTTATAAGGGAAACAATTAAAATGCCAGAATTGAAAAAATAAAAAGCGCGAAATTATGAAACAACCAATGGGAAGAGGACGCATCATCGTCTTCTTCGTTGTAAACTGGTTATTTACCTGCGGATTTTATCCGCAGCT
The DNA here is from genome assembly GCA_948472305.1 of Vicia faba. NCBI lineage: Eukaryota > Viridiplantae > Streptophyta > Magnoliopsida > Fabales > Fabaceae > Vicia > Vicia faba. Next base: position 705,149,169 of record OX451741.1, on the reverse strand, counting down.
AAATTCATGGCTCGTTCCTAAAATTAATTGTAGGCCATATAAATTGATCCTAAGACCATGGTTCGCTTCGTCTCTCCCTCCTGAATTCATCCATGTCCATGATTTGCCTCAATTTTGCCTGAAACTCAAACGCCTAAAAATAAGAAGCACGAACCCTAGTTTCGGGTAGGGCATTACAGGACATGAAAACTCAATTGGTTAATGCAGAAAGTCTCTAAATGGATCGATTAGCATGATTGTGCAAAGATTTTGGCAAAAAAAAAACGCATGAATATGAGAATACGATTTCATGTAAAGGGCGACTTTTAGGGATACTTATAGCGCGTTTGAAGAGGTTTCAGGGCTTGTAAAGGATTGCTTTAGACTCAATGGATGTCCAGCAAGAGGATAGCGTGGAGATTTTGCTTTGAACCGGCCTCTAGATGTGATTTCAGTTTCCAACTTTTTCAAGCTTTTTTCAAGTTGTTTTCTTGTGACTTTTGCAGCCTCCAAGTCCTGAACTCGTATGCTTTGTGTTGTATATGTATCAAGCATTGCATTAGGTTAAATTTTGGGCTTTGAATCTTTGTGTATTGATGATTTAAGATTTGATATGATCCTCCATTACAAAGCTTCCAAAAATGTCCCAAATCCAATATTCTGTGCATGATATGGCTTGATACGAGTTTGATCCTGTCCATGATGATAATTGAAACCTGTATCAATCAAAAAGATCCTATTTCATCAATATTTGGATTTTATTTGGATTTAAATTGATTTAAAATGAATTAATTCAATAAAAATCAAATAAAATAGAAAAATCAATGAATGGACACAAGACTGAAGATAGGACACGTGTTTAGTGTGACAAGATCAAATCAAGTGGAAAAAAGTGGACCCATTTGGCAAAATTTGAAGTTTTGGGGATAGTTAACTTTTGGCAATTTTGGAAAAATGCCCAACTTCAACAATGCATAACTTCTTCAATTTTGAACTTTTGGAGGTGTTCTTTGACTTTTTAGAAACATTGAAATGTCCTCTAACCAACCCTTTTTGTATCATATTCTTTTGATATTCCATGATCATGTTATAAGCTTTGGCAAAAAAGGTGTTTTTGTTGACTTCCAAAAATGACCTATAATATCCAAATTTGTAACTTTTTGTGAGTGCATTTATTGATCTTGGGGTGTGAAGATGGATTGTAGTAAATTGAATCCTCTTCAATATTAGCTTTGGATGGGTCATTTCTCATAAAGTATGAGAAAGTTATGCTTGGTCAAAGTTGAGTTGACTTTTCCTACAAAACCCTAATTTAGCAACTTTTGAATCTTGATGAATTTTGAGCAATCCTTGATGAATCATGATCAAACCTTGATCAAATTATGAAATATCCTTCCAAATGAGAATGTTGACAAAAAATATTGAGGTTTGACTATTTGTAGGTCACAGTTGACTTTTGCCCTAGCATAGTCGATTTTTGGACCTCTTGAGCAATTGACTGACCAAACTTCCTCAGCAAGGCTTGAAATTTGACATTGATGAACTTGAGAACATATTAGGACATTGGGGAGAAATTGAGGTCATTTGTATGCAAGGACCTTGATGCAACACAAAACCCTAATCTTGAATTGACTGCCTTAGGAGATGATTTGACTGTCCAACTCTTGAGGCATCTTGAGCCATTTGGAGATTATTCTTGCAATGTCTTGAGAAATATGGGAGGGTAAATTTTGGGGTACAACAGTTGCCCCTGTTAAATCTTCTTAAACCTGAGGATATATATTGGCTTTCGGGCCTTTCGTGATCCGAAGGTGGAAGATGATTGAACACTAGAGTGCCCAGAAATTTGCACTCGCATGAAGTGGTATCAGCATGGTGATGTCGGGAATGGGCTTACAGATGCCATTTGGAGATTGTTGATAGGTGGTCTGAACTTCAACTGGAATATGAATCAGGGAGATCTTATCGGCGATCTAACTGAACCAGAGGAGGTTTTGTCTTCTTTGACTGGATTGTCTTCTTTGATTGAATTGTCTTCTTTGACTGGATTGTCTTCTTTGACTGAATTGTCTTCTTTGACTGGATTGTCTCCTTTGACTGGATTGTCTTTTTTGACTGGATTGTTTCCTTTGACTGGATTGTCTTCTTTGACTGGATTGTCTCCTTTGACTGGATTGGCCTCGGAAAAATCTTTAGGAATCGATTTAACTGGTTTTGTCTCCTTTGACTGAATTGGCCTCAGAAAAATCTTTAGGAATCAATTTAACTGGTTTTGTCTCTTTTGACGGGATTGGCCTCAGAAAAATCTTTAGGAATCGATTTAACTGGTTTTGTCTCTTTTGACAGGATTGGCCTCAGAAAAATCTTTAGGAATCGATTTAACTGGTTTTGTCTCTTTTGACGGGATTGGCCTCAGAAAAATATTTAGGAATCGATTTAACTGGTTTTGTCTCCTTTGACTTGATTGGCCCCAGAAAAATCTTTAGGAATCGATTTAACTGGTTTAGGCAAGGCCTTGGAATAACTTCAGTTGTATCAGAAAAATCTTTAGGAATCAATTTAACTGGACCAGAGAAGGTCTTCCACATAGTTGAGAATTTAACTGCATCTTTCCTGAAAGGTAAAGGTCAGTCATATGCAATGCATGATATGGATCAAGCAATGATGTTCTCAACATAAATGAGATTGTATAATATGATGCGTATATGCATGTATCATAATGTATGGAAACGTAATGTTTTAGCCGGGGAAAATAAATCCCGGAGCTGCTGGAGAATAGAGTTGAATTCTTCGTTTCCGTTGGGGATGGTGAACGAATGTGATTGCGAGAATAAACCTGCAGAAGAAGAGAACTCCGTTGGGGAATAAACTGATGAGGAGATTACTCTGTGGGGAAGAGATGCTCTGCTGAGGATTTTAACGATAAACTCCACTGGGGATTCCACTGATAAACTCCGCTGGGGATGGATTAATGTTGCTGGTGATATTGAGTCTGTTGAGGATTGAATTCCTGTTTGTGAAAGGAAAGGACTCCGATAGGGATGATCTTTCAGTTGCAACTTGCTGGGGATAACCCTGTTAGACTCTTGTGGGGATAATCCTCTGAAATTTGCTGGGAATGATCCTTTGAACTCGGTTGGGGAGATTTATTTTTGTACTCCACTGGGGATAAACTTCCAGAGTCTACTGGGGATGTTGATTCAATTCCATTGGGGAAGCTTTTTTCAGACCGTGCTGGGGAAATATTGACTCCACTGGGGGTATCTTGTATTCTGTCGGGGAACATTCTTAAACTCTGTTGAGGAGTATTAAGACTGCCGGGGATACTCTTATACTTACTGGGGAATATTCTCATACTCCGCTGGGGAATATTAAGACCTTTTTAGTGTTGATGGTAGATAAACTCTGCTTGGGGAGAGTATTGCTGATTTATTCATGGTTGTAAGTCTCAGCTGAGAGGGCTACCATTACTGCCTTATTCTGCGGGGAGTGAAGGTATCTTAACCATGTTCTTCAGCTGAATATACCTTGGTACCTGGTGGACAGAGCAACTGTACCATTCAGACAATTCTTACTTGCCCCTGTTTCTGATGTTACCCGTAATTCGCCTTTCGTTTCGCATGTAAATATTTATGAGCCGCAAATAATGTTAAATGCATATATCAAAAATGAACATTGCACGTTCTTTGCAAAACAAAACAGATAAAGAAAAACAGTTTGAAATTTCTTTGAAAATGAATTGTATTGATTTGAAGTTTGGCCTGTAAATAGGCGCTTTTGTACAAGAGGCTGACGTCCTAGTAAGAGAACGCCGCCGAACAGATAGAATTTACACAATTTGTGAAAAATAAAACAAACAGCTATGTGAATAGTCCCACTGGGTTCCAACTCTGCTATTGCCTTTATATCCTCAAGCATCTCATCACTTTGCTACTGGTTGAAGATGAATCTGGTTGATTAGTGCCGTCCGAGGTTGATAGTCGATACCGAAGTCTAGATGCAAGGTGATCCAATGAGACATAGTGTTACGCTTATCCCTAACTTTTGCCTGGACTGCCCTTTCGGGTTTTCAGTCCACCGGGATACCCTTTTTATTCCCAAGCCGCCTTTTCAGGTTTTCGACTTGCCGGGTGTACAGATTTTTTCATTTTCATCCCTTGTTTTTGCCCGAACCCTTTTGGTTCGCCGGGAAGCCCTTATTTTTGCCTAGGCTAGTCAACCTAGCGAGTCTTTGACTATGCGTAGTATCTTTTCACTATGTCTGCATTGACGGGGTGAAGGAGGTCGTCACCATCTATGGTGGTTAGAATCATAGCTCCTCCTGATAAAATGTTCTTAACCATAAATGGCCCTTCATAAGTAGGGGTCAATTTTCCCCTGGGATCACCTTGAGTTAGAATAATGCGCTTGATTACCAGGTCCCTAACTTGATACTCTTGTCGTCTAACCTTCTTGTTAAATGCCTTGATCATTCGTTTTTGGTATGTCTGACCATGACAAATAGCAGTAAGTCTCTTTTCGTCGATTAAGTTCAGCTGATCAAGCCGGGTCTGAATCCAGTCATCTTCACTCAAACCTTCATCCTTCATGATTCGAAGAGAGGGTATCTGAACCTCGATGGGCAAGACTGCTTCCATGCCATATACCAAGGAATAAGGTGTTGCCGCTGTTGACGTCCGCGCTGAGGTACGGTACCCATGAAGAGCAAAAGGTAACATCTCGTGCCAATCTTTGTATGTCACTGTCATCTTCTGCACGACCTTCTTAATGTTTTTATTAGCCGCTTCTACAGCCCCATTCATCTTCGGCCGGTAGGGAGAAGAATTGTGATGATGTATCTCGAATTGCTCACAGAGCTCAATGATCATTTTGTTGTTGAGATTCGTACCATTGTCCGTAATGATCCTCTCTGGTACACCATATCGACAGATCAGATTATGCCGAATGAACCGTGCTACGACGTTCTTGGTTACAGTAGCAAAGGAAGCTGCTTCAACCCACTTTGTAAAGTAATCGATTGCTACCAAGATGAAACGATGCCCGTTGGATTCCATAGGTCTGATCTCGCCGATCATATCAATGCCCCACATTGCAAAAGGCCACGGAGCCGTCAGGACGTTCAGAGGTACTGGAGGTATGTGCACTTTATCAGCATAGACTTGGCACTTGTGAAACGTCCGAGAATGGTGATAACAGTCAGCTTCCATAGTGGACCAATAATATCCTGCCCGAAGGATTTTCTTTGCCATGGTGTGTCCACTAGAATGAGTTCCGAAAGTACCTTCATGTAACTCTGCCATGATCCTTTCTGCTTCAGTCTTATCCACACATCGCAGTAAGGTCGAATCATGGTTACGCTTGTAAAGAATAACATTGCTGATGAAGAACTTCACCGCGAACCTCCTCAGAAACTTCTTGTCATTAACAGATGCACCCTCGGGGTACTCCTGAGTTTCAAGATACCTTTTCACCTCTTGATACCAGGGCTTTTCTGTAACCTCTTCAGCCTTAATGTCACAACAATGTGCAGGTTCGTCCAATCTTTCAATGATAATCCGGGGAGCCTCATTGTCCCAATTGACTTTGAACATAGAAGACATCGTAGCCAACGCGTCCACTAACTGATTCTCCTCTCTAGGGAAGTGTTCAAAGGTTATCTCCTCGAAATATGGGAGAAAAGTCAACACATACTCCTTGTAAGGAATAAGATTTGGGTGTTTCGTATCCCACTCGCCTTTGATCTGACTGATCACGAGAGAGGAATCTCCGAAGACACTCAGAAACTTAATCCTTAGGTCAATTGCTGCTCGAAGACCCATGATGCACGCTTCATACTCCGCCATATTGTTGGTGTAGTTGAAACATAATCGGGCGGTGAACGGAGTATGAGAGCCTTTAGGAGATATGATCATAGTTCCAATCCCATTACCCAAAGCGTTCGAAGCTCCATCAAAGTACATAGACCATCGGGATCCTTCCTCAGGTCCTTCATCCGGTCCAGGTGTCTCACAATCAGTTATCAACATGATATTCTCGTCCGGGAATTCAAAGTTCATAGACTGGTAATCATCCACTGCCTTATGTGCCAAATGGTTTGCCAACACACTTCCCTTGATTGCCTTTTGGGTCGTATATTGGATGTCATACTCAGTCAAGATCATCTGCCATCTTGCTATTCTTCCGGACAATGCAGGCTTTTCGAAGATATACTTGATTGGATCCATTTTTGATATCAATAGAGTAGTGTGAGTCAGCATATACTGTCTCAGCCGGTGAGCAGCCCATGCCAAAGCGCAGAAAGTTTTCTCGAGTAGTGAGTATCGGGTCTCACAGTCGGTAAACTTTTTGCTAAGGTAATAAATAACATGCTCTTTTCGGCCAGACTCGTCATGCTGCCCCAACACACACCCCATTGAGTTGTCGAGTACTGTCAAGTATAAGATCAGAGGTCTCCCATTAACTGGTGGCATTAGAATAGGTGGCTCTTGGAGATAATCTTTGATCCTTTCGAAAGCGGCCTGGCATTCATCGTTCCAACGTACTACTTGATCTTTCTTCAGTAGCTTGAAGATTGGCTCACAAGTAGAAGTTAGGTGTGAGATGAATCGAGCAATGTAGTTCAGTCGTCCCAGGAAACCTCTGACTTCTTTCTCTGTTCTGGGAGCTGGCATCTCCTGTATAGCCTTCACTTTTGCAGGATCTACTTGAATACCTTTGTCGCTTACGACGAAGCCCAGTAGTTTACCAGATCTCACCCCGAAGGTGCACTTGTTCGGGTTTAACCTCAACTTGTACAACTTCAACCGGTCAAATAGCTTCTGCAGATGGTCAAGGTGTTCCTCCTTAGTTTGGGACCTTGCAATCATATCGTCGATGTATACCTTGATCTCATGATGGATCATGTCATGAAACAAAGCAACCATGGCACGCTGATATTTTGCCCCGACATTTTTCAATCCAAAGGGCATAACCTTGTAGCAAAATGTACCCCATTGAGTAACAAAGGTTGTCTTCTCCATGTCTTCGGGAGCCATTTTGATCTGATTATAACCGGAGAAACCATCCATAAAGGAGAATACCTTATGCTGGGCGGTGCTGTCAACTAGAACGTCGATATGAGGTAGAGGGAAATCATCCTTGGGGCTTGCCCTATTCAGATCCCTATAGTCAACACACATTCGGACCTTACCATCCTTCTTCGGCACAGGAACCACATTGGAAACCCACTGAGGGTAAGAAGTAACTGCTAGAAAACCGGCGTCAAACTGTTTCATAACTTCAGCCTTGATTTTCTCAGACATCTCCAGGCGCATTCGGCGGACCTTCTGTTTCACGGGAGGACAATCTTCCTTGGTAGACAGGCGATGAACCACAATATCGGTATCCAACCCAGGCATATCTTCGTAAGACCAGGAAAAGATCTCAACATAGTCATGCAGCATCTGAATCAACCGTCGCTTCACACTAAGCTCCAGATTTGCACCGATCTTAACTTCCTTCTTGTCTGTCTCTGTACCCAGATTCACTGATTCCACTGGCTCTTCATGCGGCTGAATAACCCTCTCTTCCTGGAGTAACAGTCTTGCAAGTTCACCAGGCACTTCGCAATCATCTTCACCTTCGTCTTCGGCTAAGTTGATCGGATTTTCGAAGTCATAACTGGCAGTAGCAGAGTCGTTACCAGTAGGATCCAGAGTGGATGGAGACCTGTATACGTGAGTGTGTGTAAAATAGCTGTTTTGCAATATATAATAAAGAAAAACAAGGAGCGCAAAATTTGAAATGCAAGAAAACGTCCAATGCTTTTATTATTGATATATGTAGATGACACACAAAAGCCCTCACAAATGAAGCCACGGTGCCCCGGGTAAGACATCGGGCCGTAAAGTTTAAAATATTGTCTGGTACATATTCAAAACAAAAAGTTTCATTACTGAGTGATAACAGAAACATGCATAGAATCTTTCGTTATCCAGTTGCTTAATCCACCATTGGCAGTCGGGTAGATCCAACTGTCGATATCAAACTCTTCATCATCGTCATCCCTGATAGCATTCACCCCTGCATCTTGTTTAGGCTTTTCTAGTGCTCCGAACTCGATCTCCTTAGCATCAATCAAGTCCTGTACCTTGTTTTTCAAAACCCAACAATCATCTGTGTTATGCCCCGGGCTATCAGAGTGAAAAGCACAGTGGGCATTAGGGTTATACTTTGGTGATGTGATGTTTGGATTCTTTGGGGTTTCCTTTGGAATCACTAGATTGGTTTTCAACAACTGTGGGAAAATCTGAGATAAGGTCATGTTGAGACGGGTGAATTGCCTTCGAGGTCTATCGTCCTTCTGTTGATTGTTATGCTGAGGAGCACCAGCAGGTTTTGAAATAACAACCGCATTAACAGTTTGGCGGCGTTCAGGTCTACTCTGGTTTCTCGAATTGTAGACGGCACTAGACTCTTTCTTAAAGGGATTCTTCTTGGTGCTTGATGAAGCACCCTTTTGTATCTTACCAGCCTTAATACCAGCCTCGATCCTCTCGCCGGTCAAAATTAGCTCGGTAAACCCAGACGAAGAGCTTCCAATTAGATAGTTGAAGAATGGACCTGACAAGGTCCCCAAAAACATGTCCACAAGCTCCCGATCAACCAAGGGTGGTTGCACTCTACCGACGAGGTCCCTCCACTTCTGAGCATAATCTTTGAATCCTTCACCCGTTCCCATTGACATACCCTAGAGTTGGGTACGCGTAGTAGTGAGGTCGGAGTTGTATTGATACTGCCTGTAGAAAGCAGTAGCCAAATCTTCCCAACTGCGGATACTGGCTCCGTCCAACTGATAGAACCATTCAAGCTGAGTCCCTGAGAGACTGTCTTGAAAGAAGTGGATCCACAGGTTCTTATCAGTGGTGTACGGCTGAATCTTCCTCACATATGACCGGAGGTGCAGCTTCGGACAAGAAACTCCGTCATACTTGGCAAAGGCTGGTGCCTTGAACTTGTGGGGAATCACTACCCCAGATGATAGACCTAGATCACCAAAGTCTAGACCAGGCACTTTCTGAACTTCCATAGCACTCAACCAGTCTTCCAGTTGTTTGTATCTATCCTCGGCCGGAGGATACTGCTCTTCATCGAAGTCCGTCTCGTTGTCGGAGACCACAGGGCTAGGATCCCTCCTTTCCTCTTGACTATATTTCCCTCCAGATGAGGTGGTCAGATCAACTTCATTTTGTATCCTGTTTCCAAACCGGTGTCCTGTGTTAAACAGGATGGTCCTCTTCTTCTTCTTCTTCTTCTTCTCTTTCAGAATCAGGGTCTTCAGATCTTGCTGACCCTTAGCTAGATTCATGAACAACTCTTGAAATTGGGCATTCTGGGCCTGGAGGGCCTTGATGGCTTGCTCGGTTGAAAGTTCAGCAGACATGATGAGTGTTGAAATAAACAACGAAGAAGATAAGAGACCTGTAACGGGTACCTGTTTATGAAGTGCATGGGATGAAATGCGTATGACATGATTTCAAAGACAATCGAGAGATTCAAATTTGTAAACCAGAAAGGAAACACACTTTATTAGATAAACTTCAAAATTCAAATTGTTCAACTGATGCCATTAAGGCGTTACATGAAAGGAAATACTGAAAAGTAAATAAAACTGAAATGGAAATAAATAAAGGCCAATCAATGCTCCCATGGCCTCTTCTTGTCGGTGCAGACATAATCATTAAGAATCCGCTCGTTCTCCAGCTGCCTAGTCAACTTCTGGATCTTTTGTTCTTGCTCGTTGAACTTTTCTCGGTAGGAATCCCGTTCTTCCCTCAGTTGCATCCAAGATCTCTTCAGTGCCCCAATGTCAGTGGGCATATAAGGATGGAGGATGGTTGGAAGAATTCCTTCTTCATTAGCAACTTTAAGAGTGACAGGCCGGACGACTTCATATGGCATACCCAGCTTCTGGTCACGGATACAGACCCGTCTGAGATATGGCTCCATCGAGAGAGAAGTCTTTGGACCCAGCTCATGTGGATCAGATTGGTGAACTCTATCCCAAGACCTTATGAATCTATGACGTTGCTCGTCGCTATCCCCTTGAAAGTCAAAGATGATATGAGGCATTAGTAGCTCATGAGGTCCTTCTCTCCTGGCACGCCCAAACTGACGTAAGGCTAAGCATGGGTTGTAAGAAATTCCTCCATGGGTTCCTATCAGTGGAACATTGGGATACTCCCCACATCGATCAATAATAGTCACCTCGTCCATACCCTTGAGAGTCCAGACGATGTCATTATGCGAGAGAGACATAACCTTATAAGCCCAACCCATTCCTTCTTTGTTCTTCAGCACTGACTTGGGAAGGTGCGAAATAAACCACCTCGACAATAATGGAGCACAACACATCAAGGTTCCCCGCTTTCGGGCAGTACGAGCATAGAGCTGATGAAGAATATCACCCAAGAGAGTGGGTACCGAATTGCGAGAGATGAAGATTTATACCGTATTCACATCAACAAAGGAGTCAGAGTTCAGAAACAATACCAAGTCATATATCAAAAGAGCCAGAATATCCTCGAATGCCTTGAAGTCTAGACTATCCCAGAAATAGTTAGCCTTACCAACCAAGAACTTAGTCAGAAAGCCCTTTGCTCCACTTCTAGTCTCCCAATTAGCCATTACCTCCTCTTTGGTCAATTGAAGGGCTGCAGCAATCCCTTCTGGTCTCAGAATCTTCTCCCAACCAGTAAACTGGGTCTGTTCTAGAACAGAGATACCGAGCAGCTCAGAGAACTCTTCTAGGGTGGGAACCAGCTGATAGTCTTGAAAAGTAAAACAATGGTACATCGGATCATAGAATTGGACAAGAACACTCATCATCTGCTCGTCCAATTTGGAGGTGACCAAACTGAGAAGATAACCATGCCTCTTGATGAAGGAAGTAGTGTCAGGCATCTTGGCAACCAACTCTTTAAGCAAGGTGGGAACCTGGACAAAGTTGATCCGGATGGTATTTTTACGCATGGGCATCATGATGACCTACAAAACAGAACAAAGATGAATCCCTCCTGTCTTTGAAATAGGTTAGTCCAATGCAAGATGTATGCAATGTTATGATGCCATGATGTCATGATAGTAAGCACACCACAAGTATCCATAAATAGCAAACATGGTAAAGGCACACAAGTCACACAGAGAGCCCTTAGATTTCAGGCTGGCAAGGAGCTTAGGTACTACCATCTTTCAGTTTAGTTGGTTTAAACCTGTCCTAAAAATAGTAACCGGGTTCTAGAGGATCTCAATATCACTGACTACCCTCGATCGGTCATAATTCCAGTTTAGCAACCTTTTCTTGCGACCGGAATCATCGCGAGAGTTTAGTCTCAATGAGTGTAGCATACTGCTACTGTTCTATGGCCAAGTTAGTTAATTTAAAGGTTCTAAGGTCAGTTGGTGCTTAATGACCCCTTAGAAGACCCATATTCTTCTCGTTCCAACACAAGGGATATCGGTACAGACTAAAGTGCCACACCAACGTAGCTACTGCTTCAACCGTATCGGTCTATGCCGTACAGTTCCCTCACAGTTTATTGCTACTTACCTAAAGGGTATCCCCAGATCCGTGTTAGGATCTATAGAAACTCCGATACAAGCCCACAAATGTAAATCATACAAAGCATACAATTTAAAACACAATGATCTAATCCTAAGGTACACCCCACTTATAAGATATTTCCCCAGCAGAGTCGCCAGTTCTGTGATACGGTGGGAGAGAACTGACTGTTTTGGATATGCTGGTTCGCGTTTTGCGTTTGTTTTCGCAAAATGTCACGGTAAGCAAGAGTCGCTACCGTCTTTTATTTTATCCAACAAGGAAAGGAAAAAAGCATAGAAAAATTCCTTTTTCAAGATGTTTCTCGGGTCCGGGGGGTAGATTATAGAAAGGGAAGGTGTTAGCACCCTTTCTATCCGTGGTTATCCACGGGCTCTTAGGTACTTGCTCATAGTGTTTTCAAAATTTTCTTTTCTTTGTGTTTGTGGGTTTGAAAGAAGTTTTTGCTTGAAAAGTGTAAGTGCGAAAAGTTTTGTTTTGTTTTTAGAAAGAGAAAGTACTTAAGAACCATCTACCTACTCGAAAAAGGAATTAATCTGTACAAATGTCCTTTAGACAATGCTATCCCACTATTGAGGAGTAGGTAGCACCGTCATTGGAGTTTTAAGGGTCAATTCGATTAAGGGACGTGTGGTCACTAAAGCAATGTTAGGATGCCTTAGCGGTAACCCTAATGTCTTAGATCATTTTTCTGAGGCAACCGTTTCGAGGAAACTATGATCTTTGGACAAGAGGGTGACCTCTAAAACTTCCTATACTCAATGACCACGTTCGAAGGCAACCAAGGTGTACCCTAAGAGTGCGCATGTGCGAGTGTATTATTTTCAGTTATTTATCTTTGTACATGTCATGGGTGAGCTATGTTGATTTTAAGTTCATACATTTGATCTTGTCATGCATTCCCTATTATCCAAACATCTAACAGTTAATATTTTCGGAAATTAAATCTAAACTATTACAAGGCGTCGGATATTTACATCGCCAAAAACAAACCTTGAAATTTAAATTGCGGAAAATAAAAGAAAGCGATAAAATAAAGTCCTAATTAAAGCTATTACATTCCGGAAGCAAGTACAATAATATCATAAATAGATCGCACGCGAGAAAATTAATCGAATACATTTTTTAGGGTTTTGACCCCTTTTGAAAAAAAAGCCTTTTTTTTGTTATTTTTGGATTAAAAGAAATTATATTAAGTTAACAATTAAATAAATTAATTAATTAATTAAGAAAAAGATAGTTTTGGATTTTTGAGTATTTAAAGAAATAAAATAAATTTGATTTTAAGTTAGTAAAAACCTAATTTTCTACATTAATTTAAATTATTTGCAAAAGATATTAAAACTTAAACCTAATTAAACTAAATTAACTGGATTAATTTATTTACAAAAATAAAAGTGATGAGTTTAATTTTAATAAATAAAATATATTTTTAGGTTTTTTTTTTCAATTTTATTAAGAAAAAATATTAATTGGTTAGTTTAAATAATAATAATAATAATTAAACAAAACAAATAAATAAAAATGAAATATATAAAAAAGAATAGAAATAACCCAATGGGGGGTTTGGGTCCAGATTGATGGTGAGAATAGCAATTTCCAAGCCCAATTATGCTAGTCTGCTTTGAGTTTTCTGATCATCCATTGCACGTTGATTGGGCAATAGGATGCACCTTCAATCCTGACCATCAGATTTGGCCTGAAGGCCATCTGGCATCTGGAGATCTGAAGATGTATGGTGTGCTACGCTTTGGAAATCACATGGAATAACCTGAAGAAAAATGAAACAAATGCATTGGGGGACCTGGGATTCGAACCCAGGTCCTGTTAGACTTTGAACATATGCCTTAGCCACTGAGCCAACACGCTTATATTGTTAGTGGATTAGGTGATGATTGTTATAAGGGAAACAATTAAAATGCCAAAATTGAAAAAATAAAAAGCGCGAAATTATGAAACAGCCAATGGGAAGAGGACGCATCATCGTCTTCTTCGTTTAAACTGGTTATTTACCTGCAGATTTTATCTGCAGCTAAATTCATGGCTCGTTCCTAAAATCAACTGTAGGCCATATAAATTGATCCTAAGACCATGGTTCGCTTCGTCTCTCCCTCCTGAATTCATCCATGTCCATGATTTGCCTCAATTTTGCCTGAAACTCAAACGCCTAAAAACAAGAAGCACGAACCCTAGTTTCGGGTAGGGCATTACAGGACATGAAAACTCAATTGGTTAATGCAGAAAGTCTCTAAATGGACCGATTAGCATGATTGTGCAAAGATTTTAGCAAAAAACGCATGAATATGAGAATATGATTTCATGTACAGGGCGACTTTCAGGGATACTTATAGCATGTTTGAAGAGGTTTCAGGGCTTGTAAAGCATTGCTTTAGACTCAATGGATGTCCAGCAAGAGGATAGCGTGGAGATTTTGCTTTGAACCGGCCTCTAGATGTGATTTCAGTGTCCAACTTTTTCAAGCTTTTTTCAAGTCGTGTTCTTGTGATTTTTGCAGCCTCCAAGTCCTGAACTCGTATGCTTTGTGTTGTATATGTATCAAGCATTGTATTAGGTTAAATTTTGGGCTTTGAATCTTTGTGTATTGATGATTTAAGATTTGATATAATCCTCCATTACAAAGCTTCCAAAAATGTCCCAAATCCAATATTTTGTGCATGATATGGCTTGATACAAGTTTGATCTTGTCCATGATGATAATTGAAACCTGTATCAATCAAAAAGATCCTATTTCATCAATATTTGGATTTTATTTGGATTTAAATTGATTTAAAATGAATTAATTCAATAAAAATCAAATAAAAATAGAAAAATCAATGAATGGACACAAGACTGAATATAGGAAACGTGTGTAGTGTGACAAGATCAAATCAAGTGGAAAAAAGTGGGCCCATTTGGCAAAATTTGAAGTTTTGGGGATAGTTGACTTTTGGCAATTTTGGAAAAATGCCCAACTTCAACAATGCATAACTTCTTAAATTTTGAACTTTTGGAGGTGTTCTTGGACTTTTTAGAAACCTTGAAATGTCCTATAACCAACCCTTTTTGTTTCATCTCATTTTAATATTCCATGCTCAAGTTATAAGCTTTGGCATTAAAGGTGTTTTTGTTGACTTCCAAAAATGACCTATAATGTCCAAATTTGTAACTTTTTGTGAGTGCATTTCTTGATCTTTGGGTGTGAATATGGATTGTAGGAAATTGCATCCTCTTCAAAATGAGATTTGGATGGGTCATTTCTCATAAAGTATGAGAAAGTTATGCATGTTCAAAGTTGAGTTGACTTTTCCTACAAAACCCTACTTTAGCAACTTTTGAATCTTGATGAATTTTGAGCAATCCTTGATGAATCATGATCATCCCTTGATCAAATGATGAAATATCCTTCCAAATGAGAATGTTGACAAAAAATCTTGAGGTTTGACTATTTGTAGGTCACAATTGACTTTTGCCCTAACACAGTCGATTTTTGGACCTCTTGAGCAATTGACTGACCAAACTTCCTCTGCAAGGCTTGAAATTTGACATGGATGAACTTGAGAACATATTAGGACATTGGGGAGAACTTGAGGTCATTTGGATGTAAGGACCTTTATGCAACACAAAACCCTAATCTTGAATTGACTGTCTTAGGAGATGATTTGACTGTCCAACTCTTGAGCCATCTTGAGCCATTTGGAGATTATTCTTGCAATGTCTTGAGAAATATGGGAGGGAAAATTTTGGGGTACAACACAATTCTCTGGAGGACAGTGATAGAGGCAATGAAATGGACAAGTGGATCTTCCCAACTACCAGCGGTGGACTCAACAATTGGGAGGCCAAAGATTTTGTTCCTATTACTTTTATTCAAGAGTAATTGTCTTTTTTTCTTTTTGGGATATGTAATATTTGAACAATTGAAACTTTAAAGCCTTGTGTCTTACCCTAGGCACAATGGTATATTTTGTGAGGGTTATTATTTCAAATTCATATGTCATTAATAAATCATTGGACGTTTTGCTTACAAATTTTACGCTCTCTGTTTTTCTTTTCTACCTTTTTACTTTATCAAAAATAACTATGCTCTTACACCCACCCACGTATCAAACTACAGATCCACATCCACTCTAGATCCCATTGATAATGGTTCTACTATTGCCTATTATGACTTTGAAAATCTGATCTACCAAGTCGGGGACGAAGGTGAGGAAGATTTTGAAGTACGAGGGGAACTTGCCAGTCTGTTACAACTGGAGGAAAGGGAAATACAGCCTCATGAAGAGCCGGTTGAGACAGTAAACTTGGGTACTGAAAAGGATAAGAAGGAAGTCAAGATATGTGCCGATCTGGAGTATAGTGTCAAAGAGCGGTTAATTCAGATGATACATGACTATGTTGAGGTCTTTGCCTGGTCATACAAGGACATGCCAGGACTTGACACTAATATCGTGGTAAATCGTCTGCTGACTAAAGAAGATTGCCCTCTAGTGAAACAGAAGTTTCGTCGTATGCGTCCAGATATGTCAGGAAATATCAAGGCTGAAGTTATGAAACCGTTCAACATTGGTTTCTTAGCTATTACTTCTTATCCACAATGGTTTGCTAATGTTGTTCCAGTACCTAAGAAGGACGGTAAAGTATGTATGTGTGTGGATTACAGAGACCTGAATAGGGCAAGCCCCAAGGACGACTTTCCGCTTCTCCATATCGATGTTCTGGTTGACAACACCGTAGAACATAAGGTATTATCCTTCATGGATGGTTTCTCCGGGTACAATCAGATCAAAATGGCACCTGAAGATATGGAGAAAACAACCTTCGTCACACAGTGGTGCACTTTCTTCTACAAAGTTATGCCATTTGGGTTAAAGAACTTCGGGGCAACCTATCAGCATGCCATGGTGAATTTGTTTCATGATATGATCCATCACAAGATAGAGGTCTACATTGATGATATGATAGCCAGATCTCAGACTGAAGAGGAGCGCATTGATCACCTGCAGAAGCTGTTTGAAAGGCTGAAATAGTACAAACTGAGGCTGAACCCGAATAAGTGCACCTTTGGAGTAAGATCCGGTAAGCTCTTAGGCTTCGTTGTCAGCGGCAAAGGTATTGAAGTAGACCCTGCAAAGGTTAAAGCTATACAAGAAATTCCAACTCCTCGCACTGAGAAGGAGGTTAGGGGATTCTTGGGACGTCTAAACTACATTTCCAGATTCATATCCCATCTAACCGCTACTTGTGAGCCAATCTTCAAATTATTGAAGAAAGATCAAGCAGTGAAGTGGAATGATGATTTCCAAACTACCTTTGACAAAATCAAAGAATACCTTCAAAAGCCTCCAATTTTAATGCCTTCAGTTGAAGGAAGACCTATGATCATGTACTTAACAATATTAGAGAACTCAACAGGGTATGTGCTGGGGTAGCATGACGAGTCTGGTTGAAAAGAGCATGCAATATACTACCTTAGAAAAAAGTTTACCGACTATGAAACAAGATACTCACTGCTCGAGAAAACTTGATGCACTTTGGCATGGGCTGCTTGCCGACTAAGACAGTACATGTTAACTCACACTACTTTGTTGATATCTAAAATGGATCCTATCAAATACATCTTTAAGAAGCCCTCTCTCTCCGGAAGAATAGAAAGATGGAAAATGATCCTGACTGAATACGACATTTAATACACAACCCATAAAGAAATTAAGGGAAGTGTACTAGCTGATCATTTGGCTCATCAGGCTGTGGACAACTACCAATCCATGAATTTTGAGTTCCCGAATGAGAACATCATGTTAGTAACTGATTGTGAAGAACCTGGACCAGATGAAGGACCTGAAAACGGATCCCAATGGACTATGGTTTTTGACGGAGCTTCCAACGCACTTGGCAATGGCATCGGTGTTGTGATCATATCTCGCGAAGGCTGTCATACTCCTTTCACCGCCAGGTTATGTTTCAATTGTACCAATAATATGGCTGAATATGAAGCGTGCATTATGGGCCTCAAGGATGCTATCGACTTGAGGATTAAATTCTTGAGTGTATTTGGAGACTCGGACTTAGTGATCAGTCAAATCAAAGGAGAATGGGACACGAAGCATCCCAATATCACCCCTTACAGAGAGCATGTGTTGACACTGATACCACACTTTGAAGAAGTTACTTTTGAGCATTTTTCCACGAGAGGAAAATCAACTAGAGGACGCGCTAGCTACTATGTCATCCATGTTCAAGGTCATGTGGGATAATGAAGCTCCTCATATCACTATTAAGAGAATGGACGAACCAGCATACTGTCATGAGATTGATACTGAAGAAGTAGTGGATAAACCTTGGTTCCATGAAATCAAAAGATACCTAGAAACCCAAAAATATCATAATAGAGCTTTATTCAATGATAATAAGTTCCTAAGAAGATTCTCTGCCAAGTTCTTCCTCAGTAACGAAATCCTTTACAAGCGCAATCATGATTCTACCTTGCTTCGGTGTGTACACAAGAGTGAATTAGAGAAGATTATGGCAGATTTACACGAAGGTACCTTCGGCACCCATTCTAGTGGGCACACAATGGCTAAAAGGGTCCAATGGGCAGGATACTACTGGTCTAATATGGAAGCAGACTATTATCAGCATTCACGAACTTGTCACAAGTGCTTGATCTATGCTGATAAAGTACATGTGCCTCTGGTTCCCTTGAACGTTTTGACTGCTCCCTGGCCATTTGCAATGTGGGGCATCTATATGATTGGGGAGATTAGACCTACAACCTATAATGGACACCACTTCATCCTGGTTTCCATTGATTACTTCATGAAGTGGGTCGAGGCAACTTCATTTGCTTCTGTTACCAAGAATGTTGTGGCCCGATTCATCAGACATAACCTTATTTGTCGGTATAGTATTCTAGAAAGAATCATCACGGATAATGGTACCAATCTCAATAATACTATGATCACCGAGCTCTTGTTGTAATTCAAGATCCCACATCATAACTTTTCTCCTTACCGGCCGAAGATGAATGGTGCTGTAGAAGCTACTAATAAAAATATCAAGAAGATCATACAGAAGATGACTGTGATACGGTGGGAGAAATGACTTGAGGTTTTGCGTTCGTGTTCGCAAATGTTTCGGTTTAGCAAGAGTCGCCACCGACTTTTTATTTTATCCTAAGGAAAGGTCAAAAAGCACAGGAAAGACCTTTGAGATGTCTTCTTGGGTTCGGGGAGTAGATTATAGAAAGGGAAGGTATTAGCACCATTTCTATCCATGGTTATCCATGGGCTCTTAGTTACTTGTTTAGATCACTTGCTTTGCTTTTCAATTGTTTGAAATGGTGCTTTTCAATTGTTTGAAATGGTGCTTTGTGTGTGATTTTGAAAGATGTTTTGAAAAGAGGCCATCGTTGTGGCAACCTTTGTAATGATTCTTGTTTGAATGTATACAAAGGTGTTTTTGTCTTTTGAAAAGTTTTCAATGTTTGAAAGTAGGGTTTTGAAATTGTGTGGTGAAGTGTATTTTGAAAATAGCAAGGATGTTTTGCAAGCTTTTGATCAAGTAACTAAGAGCTATCTACCCTATCTTACTCAAAGATCTTTCTTATGTTTTTTAACCCTTTTAACAGTGTTGTTTCACCATTATATTTGGTGAACAACCTTGTGTTAGGATGTTAAACAGGACAAACGTGGGTCATCGTATAGACCATGATAGCAATTGTGTCAAGTATTTTTGGCAATTTTTCTTGAGGGACTTGATCATTTTGTTTAGGCAACCTAGATAGCGTCATCGAGGAACTATGATCTTTTGTTTTGTTTTTGTTTTGCCAAAGTACTTGACATGCATACCATGGCCCATTTTTGAAGGCAACAAGTGGATTGTAACCCTAAGGGTGCAAATGTGCATTGTGTTTGTTTTTCATGCATTTTTGTCTTTGATTAGGTCAAACTATTTGTTAATTTGATTTTGCATACAAACCCTAATTCTCTAATCATGGCATAATTGAAAGCTTAAAGGTGCGAGAATTTAAATTCTACACTATTACAACATGATATAGGGAGGGGGGTACAAATTTGAATAGGGGATTATTTTGCAAGAAATTAAAACCTAAATTATTACAACCAAATTGAATTTGCAAGGCATAATATTTAAATATACAATATTTAAATAAATACAATAAATAAATATTAAATAAAATGTATTATGCAAAAAGGTTTTTTTTATGTATGTAAAGTATTTTCAATGGAAAGAAATGTAGAGAAATAAATAAAAAGTTAATTTTTATTATTTTTTTAGGGTAAACCCTAATTCTCTAAAGAAATAGTATTATTTATTATTTATATACAAAAATGTATCAATATGTACAAAAACAAAGGTATATTGAGAAAAAAAAATTAATAAAAATAAAATGTATTATTTTTGTGTTTTTTATTCTATGCTTTTAATAAAATAAAGTGTATATATATATATATATATATATATATATATATATATATATATATATATATATATATATATATATATATATATATATATATATATATATATATATATATATATATATATATATATATATATATATATATATATATATATATATATATATATATATATATATATATATATATATATATATATATATATATATATATATATATATATATATATATATATATATATATATATATATATATATATATATATTAAATACATTAAGTGTGTACAAAATAAAATAAATTATTTACAAAAAATGTATATATTTATATATATTAAATACATTAAGTGTGTACAAAATAAAATAAATTATTTACAAAAAATGTATATATTTCAAGGAAATATTTTCAAATGTGAATAAAAATAATAAATGAAAATAAAAGTATTTTTTACATTATTTTTAAGTTTAAACAAAATAATATAAAGTATTTAAATATATTAATGTTATAAATAATTAAAATAAATACCAAATAAATATAAAAATTTATGAAAATATTTTTTTTTGGCATTTTTTATGTTTGGAAATAAAATAATAAAGTCAGAAATGAAATAAAAATGCAAAAATAATAAATATACAAGAAATGGGCCAGGGGGTGTGAAACTTAAAATGGGGGTGTCAAAAGCAGGAAGTAGCCAGGCCCAGCCCAACTACTTCATCTTCTTCCTCTGTCCAACAGAAATTTGAAAAAACGCGCGCTTGCTAAACAAACCTGTATCTCCTGTATTTGTGATCTTTTGACAAAACTTAAAACATGAAACTTGTAGAGCATCAAATCCCGAATCTAACCATATAAAAAACTTAAGCTAACTCTCAAAGACCAGAGAGAATTTCTCTGGCCCTAATTTCTAACCTAGTTTTTTTAGAAAGTTCATGGGTGAAATTCTCCTAGCACGATTAATATAAATGAAAACTAAGCATATGTATGGTTTCAGGGCAATAAATACAACATCTTTCATTCACAAACCTAAGTCTAAATGTTCCTAAATAGAGAGATATAAGTTCATGAAATACCTGTTTCAGTTGAGTTCGAGCTGGACAATGTAGCAACTTCCAATGAGGCTTGAGGTTCTTTTGAGCTTGCTTGATGTCCCCTGAACCTTTCCCAATGCTTAGTTTGTTTTAAAGTGGTCTGAATCGTGCTACAGAACTCAACCTGCAAAGCTTCCAAACAAAAATGGTGATGTGTGTTAATGGAGTTACAACAACTTGTAAATGGTCTGGACAACTTAGGTATATTGTTTGGAATGTGTTTGAAGTGATTTGGGACAAAACGCACGAGGGGATTTGATGGTGGCTTATGATTTGCAGAACTGACCCTGTTTTGCAAGAAAATGTGGTTTTTAAGTATGGGGAGGTTTGAGAGATCCAGGGCTCGTGTTTCTGGCTTACAAGGATGTATGTAACTTGTTTGAAAACTTGGCTTTTGTTCAATATATCAGATGTACCAGTTATGAGCTTTTGGTCATTTGACTTGTTTTGAAAGCAAAGTTTGAAGTGAAATGAGATAGGCCTGTACAGGCTATCTCCAAGCATGCACCAACTTCTTGTACCTTTGCCTAAGTTTGTGGAACTTATTTGCTGCAAAGAAAGAAGTTCAAAGCTCAAGAAAGACAACTTTGCAAAAGTTATGCTTTATGAAAATGGAAGTATGATCTTTATGCCCAAAATGGAATTATTCAATGTACAATGCTCCCTTGATCAGGACAATGCCTCTAACCAATGTATTTGAATTCAATTTTTGAGTGTTGAAGGGTTTAGAGACCTGTAATTATGTACTAAGCTAGTTTGGTCAGATTTGCAACTTGGTATGAACATGTATTGGCCATGGTTACAAAGTGAGTTTTTGCCAACTTCAAGCATTCGATTCTCCCTAACCACAAAGGTGTTAGAGTAGTTCTTGGACAATTTGGAAAGCTTGAAACATGTACTATAACCCACATTTGAAATTCAACTTAAGACTCCAAGTGGAACTATGTGAAAAATGGCCAAGAAGATGGGTCAAAATCCTGCCTAAACTAGGGCAAAATTTCTCTAAGTTAAAAGTTTTAGGTACCCTTGTTCCAAAACTCATAACTTGAGATTCAAGCTTCTTTTGAGAAAACTTTGTGAATAAAAATTGTATACGTTGTTATGGACTACAAGTTTCATGTTGTAAGTTTTGTTTGAATCCATTTGCATCTTGGTGAAAAAATGGGACAAAGTTAGGAAAAAATAAGAAAATTTTATAACTTAGAAAATTTCTAAGTTATGAAAAATTTCCATTTTAAACCCTAATTTGAAATTTTGGGTTTCTTGATGAACAAGTTTCATAATTTGACATGTCTTGATGAAAAATGACCCTTGGCACTTGATTTTGATCAAAAAGTCAAAGTTTGACTTTTTAGTGTACAGTCAAATTTTGATCAGTTGATTGAAAAATTCATTTGTCAATCCTATGCATTTGAGATCTTTTGAACTTGTTGAATAGGTCAAGATGATTACATTGAGTCCTTGAGTCCATGGTTAAGCTTTATTTGCCATTGGCTAGGTCAAACAGTCAAAAATTGCCTTTGTACAATCAAAACCCTAAAAATGACCATTTTGCCCTTTTGGTGATCTGATCAAATTTCTTGTGGAATTGTGATCCAAACTTGATCAAATGGTTCATATGAGTTCATAATGTTGATGTGGGTCAAATTTCATGAGATTTGACTGTGGCTAAAGTTGACTTTTTCCCCAATACAATAGTTTTCTAGGTCAACTGTCCAATTGACTGGGCAAAAATTTAAATCAATGCTTGAAACTTGGTATGGACAAACTTGTGAGTCCAACATGAAGTATGAAAGTCACTTTGGGCATTGTATGTCAAAACATCCCTGTGGAAACTCAAACCTTAATTTAGGTCAACAGTGCAAGGAGGTGTCTTGAGCAGAGCAAACCCTAGCTTGATCTTGAGTTCTAAGAGTCTTGTGATGAGAAATGTTGATGAAATGAGAGGGAAAATTTTGGGGTACAACAGTTTCCCCTATTCAATCTTCTTGAACCTGAAGAGTTAGATTGGCAAGTTTGCCTTTCGTGACTCGAAGGTAAAAGAGGATTGGACACTAGAGTGCCCGTAAATCGGCACTCGTCAAAATATAGCTGAGGAAATGGGCTTAAAGATGCCATTTAGAGATGGTGGAATCTTGCTGGAGATGGGCTTAAAGATGCCATCCAAGAATGTTTGTTGAATTGCAATGTTGTAGGTCAGAAGAATGAGTATCAAGATGGTATCCGTGTCTGGAATGCATTTGAACTGTATCTGGAGACTGAGTCTGTATGAGAAAAAGAATGGCGTCCGTGTCTGGAGCGTATCTGAGCTGTAACTGTATTTGAACTTTGAATGAATATCAGAATGACTGCCGTGTCTGGAGTATATCTGTATTGTATCTGAAGTTGAGATCTGTATGAGTAGCAGAATGACTTCCGTGTCTGGAGTGTATCTGAGACTGTAACTAGGATCTGAATAAGTGACAGAATGACTTCCGTGGTGACTGCACTGGGGAGAATCAAACTTCTGGTGTTAGGGCCAGAATGGCATCCGTGTTTGGAGCGTATCTGAACTTGAAGTTGATAGTTGAATCTGAATGAGAGATAGAATGGTTGCCGTGTCTGGAGCGTATCTAGTTTGTATCAGATTGCTGAAGTCTGAATGAGTAGTGGAATGACCGCCGTGTATGGGGTGTATCTGTACTGTATTTTGACTTGAAGTTATGAATGAGTAATAGAATGACCACCGTGTCTGGGGTGTATCCATACAGTATCAGAATAATTGTTAACGATAGCCTTTTAATCTAATCCTGAAAAAGGGTAAAATGTTAGCTAAAACACAAAGTTATGTTGCATGATATGTATGATACAATGAATTGTGTTTCATCAATGTTTATGATATATGGATGTAATGGATGTGCATGTAAGCTGATTAGCTGTCTTGCTGAGGAAAATAAATCCTTGATAACTGGAGATAATGAAATCTTTGACTGCTGTTGGGGAAAGTAAGTCCTTGACCGATGCTGAGGATTCAAAAAATCTTTGATTGCTGAAGATGAGAAATCCTTGCTGACTGCTTGGGGATTAAAGATCTTTGATTGTTGAGAATGAGAAATCCTGGGACCACCGCTGGGGATTGGAAATCCTTGGTGACTTGTGGGGATTTAACAAGAGCTTCGACAACTTCTGCGGGGAATGAGAATCCTTCATGACTTTCCTGGGAAATAGGGAAAACTCTGAAAATCTCTACTAGGGAGTTAAAACCTGGGAGGCTTCTGCTTGGTGAAATGAGACCGAGAATCTTCGATCTTGCTGGGAGGTAACTTTGTGGGGAGAATGTTTACTCGGCCGGTGAAATCAGGAGCTTTGGGTTATATGCCAAACTACTGGGGAAACATCCTAGTTGGGGATAAGCCAAGAAGTTAACTGTTATCTGCTTGGTTCTCAGACTTTTAAGACAGCCTGCTGGGGAAATTGGGGGAAGTTGAACAGTTCCCACCGGGGGTTGGTGGTTGGAAATTTGACTTCTCTGGGGAAGAAGGTTTAGAATATTCTGGCTCCGCTGGGGATAGGTATTTCAGGGTTTTTAGGCTCCGCTGGGGATCTTGAAATTTAACTCCGCTGGGGGCACATACTTTGAGACTGGCTTTGTTGAGGATCTGAACAATGTATTGCAGGGGATTTCTTCTGGAATGGCACAAAGATATCTTCCTACACCTTCAACCTATCAGTAATTATCCTTTCTCAATTTTGTTTTATTTGTAAGCAGTGATTATATTCAAATGCATATGCCTATTTAACGAAACTTTGGACGTTTTCAAATAAAACATAAGTGTAAAAAAGAAAGAAAGGCAAGCAAATTTCTTCATTTTGAACTATCTTTGTATTAACTTTTGTAAGTATCTTTGTACAAAGGAAACAGACATCCTAGTAAGAGAATGTTGTCGTAAAAATTGAGAATTTTTTTATACAAGAGAAAGATGGCTTCACAACTTTGAGTATCTTGTCCATTCACTGCTTCGTTCGCCGATGACTGCATTGATCAGAAGCTTGGAGCTTATTGGTGAAGAGCTTGTTCGTAAAGTGATCCGACGAGACATAGTCATAAGCTTTAATTCCCTAACTTTGCCTGGACCGCCCTTTCGGGTTTTCGATCCACCGGGAAACCCCTTTTCCCAAGTCGCCCTTTCGGGTTTTCAACTTGCCGGGTGTACAGATTTTTTTGTTTTATCCCTAATTTTTGCCTGAACCGCCCTTTCAGGTTTTCGATTCACCGGGGTGCCCATTTTTGCCCAAGTCGCCCTTTCGGGTTTTCAACTTGTCGGGTCATTTTATGCGTAGTATCTTTTGACTATGTCTGCGTTCGCAGGGTGCGGCAAGTCGTCGCCGTCCATGGTGGTCAGAATCATTGCCCCACCAGAAAAGATGCTCTTGATCACAAATGGTCCTTCGTAAGTAGGAGTCCACTTGCCCCTGGGATCACTTTGCGGCAAGATGATCCGCTTGATTACAAGATCTCCGACTTGATATACCTGACGCATGACTTTCTTATTGAAAGCCTTGATCATCTGTTTTTGATACGTCTGACCATGACAAACAACAGTAAGTCGCTTCTCGTCAATCAAGTTAAGTTGATCAAGCGGGGTCTGAATCCAATCGTCTTCACTCAAACCGACATCCTTCATAATCCTTAGGGAAGGAATATGAACTTCCATAGGTAGAACAACTTCCATGCCATATACCAAAGAAAATGGGGTTGCCCCTTTTGAAGTACGTGTCGTGGTACGATATCCATGCAGAGCAAATGGTAACATCTCATGCCAGTCCTTGTAAGTGACTGTCATCTTTTGAATGATCTTCTTGATATTTTTGTTCGCGGCTTCAACAACACCATTCATCTTCGGCCGATAGGGAGATGAATTGTGATGATAAATCTTGAACTGCTCGCATAGAGCGGTGATCATAGTGTTGTTCAAATTTGTACCGTTATCCGTGATAATCCTGTCGGGGATACCATACCGGCATATGAGGTTCTGCTTGATGAAGCGGGCAACCACATTCTTTGTAACCGATGTGTAGGAAGCTGCTTTGACCCACTTGGTAAAATAATCAATAGCAACTAAGATGAAGCGATGTCCATTGGATGTCGTAGGATTGATCTCTCCAATCATGTCAACGCCTCACATTGCGAATGGCCAAGGAGCTGTCAGAACGTTGAGAGGAACAAGAGGAGTATGTACCTTGTCGGCATAGACTTGGCATTTGTGGCAGGTGCGGGAATGTTGATGACAATCAGCTTCCATGGTAGACCAGTAGTAGCCTGCGCTTAGAATCTTCTTAGCCATCGTATGTCCGCTCAAGTGGGTGCCAAATGCGCCACTATGTATTTCGGTCATGATCAACTCTGCTTCAACCTTGTCCATACAACGAAGTAGAACACAATCATGGCTGCGCTTATAAAGGATGCCATTTCTTAGGAAGAACTTAGCAGCAAATCTCCTTAAGAACTTTTTATCCTTGACTGAAGCTCCTTCAGGATATTCTCTAGTCTGGAGATACCTTTTGATTTCATGAAACCAGGGTTGTTCCACTACTTCTTCGGTGTTAATCTCATGACAGTGCGCAGGTTCTTCCATTCATTCAATAGTGATTTGGGGAGCCTCGTTATCCCAGTTGAGTTTAAACATGGAAGACATTGTAGCCAGAGCATCGGCTAACTGATTTTCTTCTCACGGGAAATGCTCGAAGGTAATCTTCTCGAAATGAGGCATCAATGTCAAGACATGTTCTTTGTATGGGATACGATTAGGATGTTTGGTGTCCCACTCTCCTTTGACTTGACTGATAACCAAAGCCGAGTCCCCAAATACGACCAAAGATTTGATTCCCAAGTCTATAGCAGCCTTGAGACCAAAGATGCAAGCTTCATATTCAGCCATGTTGTTGGTACATCTGAAGCAAAGTCGGGCAGTGAAGGGTGTATGGCAACCTTCCGGAGAAATGAGTACCGCACCGATACCGTTGCCAAGTGCATTTGAAGCACCATCAAAGTACATGGTCCATCGGGATCCTTGTTCAGGTCTGTCATACGGTCTGTTACCTTCAATGTTGTCCAACGCCATGATGTCCTCGTCAGGGAAGTCGAATCTCATAGATTGGTAATCTTCGACGGCTTGATGAGCTAGATGGTCAGCTATTACACTCCCCTTTATAGCTTTTTGGGTAGTATACTGGATATCATACTCAGTCAGGATCATATTCCATCTAGCGATTCTTCCAGGTAAAGCAGGCTTCTTGAAGATATACTTGATCGGATCCATTTTGGAAATCAGCAGAGTGGTATGAGTCAACATATACTGCCTTAGCCGGCGAGCAGCCCATACCAAAGCGCAACAAGTTTTCTCGAGCAGTGAGTAGCGAGTCTCACAGTCGGTAAACTTTTAGCTAAGGTAATAAATGGCATGCTCTTTTCGGCCAGACTCGTCATGTTGGCCCAATACGCACCCCATTGAGTTATCCAAAACAGTCAGATACATGATTAACGACCTTTCTTCGACGGGTGGCATTAAAATAGGAGGTTCCAGTAAATACTACTTGATCTTATCAAAAGCAACTTGACAATCATTGTTCCATTCAACTACCTGGTCTTTTTTCAACAGTTTGAAAATCGGCTCATAGGTAGATGTTAGGTGAGAGATGAACCTCGCAATATAGTTTAAGCGTCCCAAGAATCCTCTAACCTCCTTTTCAGTGCGGGGGGAAGGCATTTCTTATATAGCCTTTACTTTAGCTGGATCAACCTCAATGCCTTTGTTGCTGACAATAAATCCCAAAAGTTTACCAGACCTAACTCCAAAAGTGCACTTGCTTGGGTTCAGTCTGAGCTTATACTCATTTAACCTGGCAAACAACTTTTGCAATTGATCAAGGTGTTCTTCTTCTGTCTGTGATCGAGCTATCATGTCGTCTACGTAAACTTCGATCTCATGATCTATCATATCATGAAATAAAGCTACCATGGCGCGTTGATAGGTTGCCCCTGCATTCTTCAGTCCGAATGGCATCACTTTGTAGCAGAAGGTACCCCATTGCGTGACAAAATTAGTTTTCTCCATGTCCTCGGGGGCCATTTTGATCTGGTTGTATCCTGAGAATCCATCCATGAAGGAAAGAACCTTGTGTTGAGCTGTATTGTCAACCAAGATGTCAATATGTGGCAGTGGAAAATCATCCTTGGGGCTAGCCCTGTTTAAATCTCGATAGTCCACACACATTCTGACTTTGCCATCCTTCTTAGGCATGGGCACAATGTTAGCAACCCATTATGGATAGGAAGTAACAGCCAGAAATCCAGCATTGAATTGCTTCATTACCTCAGCTTTGATCTTCTCAGACATGTCGGGCCTTATTCGGCAGACCTTTTGCTTGACCAGTGGACAGTCTTCTCTTGTAAGGAGACGGTGAACCACGATATATGTGTCTAACCCTGGCATGTCTTCATAGGACCAGGCAAAGATCTCAACATATTCGTTCAACAGCTGCACTAGACGCTCTCTGACACCTGGTTCCAAGTTGGCACCCACTTTTACCTCTTTCATGTCTTCCTCTGTTCCCAAGTTGATGGTTTCTAGCAACTCTTCATGAGGCAGAATAACCCTCTCTTCTTGTTGTAAAAGTCTGGCTAACTCTCCCGGCACTTCACAGTCTTCGTCAACTTCGTACTCAGCATGATTGACCAAATCTTTAGAGTTACCGAAGGCTAAAGCAGAATAGTCACCCATGGAATCCGGAGTGGACGGGTACCTACATTTGTGAGTGTGTGTGTGTGTAAGGGATAGCCATCCTTAAACAAAACAAAATGCAAAAGGAAAGAAAATGAACACAACAGTTTATAGATGAAGACGTCCAATGATTCATTAAAACATGGCATATGATAATGAAGAAAATCAAGCCCTTACAAATGGACCTACATGCCCCGGGCAAGGCATGAGGTGAGAATAGTGTACGAATTGTTTAGTTATTACAGACCAAAATATGAAATTGTTCAAAGATAAAAATTACTGGTTGATGAAGGTGATGGGAATAAAATCCTTTTCTTCCCAGTTGCTTAAACCCCCTTCGACGGTTGGAAAGATCCAATATTCAAAGTTGTTCTCTTCATCCTCATCTCCTACAGCATTAATTCCATGGTAGGTGATCTTTACGGGTGGTCTTCCAGTCTTGGAGCGACGCATAGCCTTCTGTCCTGCAGTAGTAAACCCTAATCCAAACTTGTCCGTCTTATGGGGAAAATCAGGCAATTGCCCCCACACTATGCTCTTTCCTTCTTTAATTACAGCCTTTGCGTCCTTGAGATATGCCATCCTAGATACATGCTTGGGAACAACAGGCACCTCAACCATTGTCTTCACAACTGCGACCTCAGGAGAAACTTCCTCAAAATGTTGGAAAGGCGTTTCGATGAATTCGCCATCCAACTCCATATAGCGGAAGGAATTGAGGTGACTTATCATGTACTCTTCCTCACTGTGCACCATTATAATCTTACCCTTAACATGATATTTCAACATTTGGTGTAAAGAGGAGGTAACTTCCCCAGCATAATGGATCCACGGTCTCCCTAATAAACACAAATATGAAGGACGGATGTCCATCACATAAAAGGTGGAGTTGAAAACTTCTGTGCCTACTTTGATAGGAATGTCAACCTCTCAGTGAACCATTCTTTTGGACCCCATCAAAAGCCCTAACAACGATGCTACTGGGTTTGAGGGTCAATCCTTCGTAGTCCAAACGGTCTAATGCTTTCTTCGGCAGTATATTCAAAGAAGAACCGGTATCAACTAAGACATGGGCGAGGGTGGTTCCCCTGCATTCAACTGAGACATGTAGCGCGTCATTATGTTTCCTTCCCTTGGGAGTCAAATCAGCATCAGAAAAACGAAGCCCATTGTCAGCAGTAAGGCTGGCCACGCACTCCTGGAACTGGTCAACCGAAGTTTCTTGGGGCACGTGTGCCGTCTTTAAGAATTTGATTAAGTCCTTAGCATGGGCTTCAGAGCAGAGTAGAAGAGATAACATGGATATTTTAGAAGGGGTCTACCCTAGCTGTTCCACGATGTCGAAATCGCTCCTTTTGATTATTTTCAAGATTTCCTCCATTTCTTTCTGGGTGGTTTCGGGGATAACCACAGTATGAGCCTTCATCCTGACAGGCGCTTGTAGTATCCCCTTACCCTTATCGGTAGTATCAACAGATGGTCTTACTTCAGGAGTATCCAATTCTTCAATTACTGGGTCTTGCACAGATGGCCTAACAGGCACAGAAGCTTTCGAGGGTCCGAAAACTTCTCGAGGGGGAGCAATCTCCGGAGAAAAGATCCGGCCGCTGCGAGTTATCTTGCTTGTTCCCGCAATGTTCCCTATATCAGGGGTTTCCTCTTCATAATTCTCTTGGACTGATTCAATCTGTTTGATGCCATGATAGAAGATTTCTCCTTCGTAGTTCCATGGTATCGTTTTGCTAGATTGATACGGGACAGGCCCCGACATTGTGATTTTTAATGGTACAAACTCAGGATCAGGTGTAATCTTGACAGGCCTTTTGCAAGCCTTGGGAAGATCGTCGGAAATGGTTATTATTGCACTATCGTTGGTTGAAGTAGCAAAAGTAGCAGGAGTAACAGGAGTGAAGGTATCAACAGGGGTCTTTTGGAAGAGTATCTCTTGGGTATCCATCAGGCGTTGGATGCCTGACTTTAACATTGGGCAATCAACTCATATGTTTAAACAAAAGTAACAGTCCTTTCCACAACCTGGGAATATTGCGACTCTCATCAAATTCTCTTTAATCACTAGTAACAGAGTCAAAAGGTCAGCAACATCAGTAACATGAAGGTCTTCCATAACGGCATGAACATTATGATCGTGTTTGGGCATTGGGGCAGAAATCACATTTGGCTTTTCGGGTGCATCGAATTCTACTTCCTTGGCGTCAATCAGGTCTTGGATTTTATTCTTAAACTCCCAACAATTGTTGGTATCATGTCCTGCACTATCAGAGTGGTAAGCACACTTCGCATTGGAGTGGTAGTATGGAGAGGAGGTATTAGGGTTCTTTGGCGCTTCCTTCAAACTGGTAAGATTCAGCTTTAAAAAATGAGGGAGTACATGAGCTGGCGTCATGTTGATTCAGGTGAACTGCCGTTGTGGCCTTTCTACCCGTTGTTGATTAGGTCTTGGCTGATTGTCGCGAGGTTGATCATTTGAAGAGTTTTGAATCATCACATCCCCTACAGTTGGCCGACGCTCAGTTCTTCCTTGACTTTTCTGAGAATAAACAGCAGAGGCTTCCTTCTTAGCTGGGAAGGTTTTCTTAACAGCAGTGGATGCGGAGGTATCTTTCTGAATCTTACAACTTTTAATACCGGCCTCGACCCTTTCGCCGGCCAGAATTAGTTCGGTAAATCCCGTGGAGGAACTCCCGATTAAATGATTGAAGAAAGGGACAGACAGGGTCCCTAAAAACATGTCAACTAGCTCCCTATCCGATAATGGTGGCTGCACCCTTCCAGCCAGATCACGCCACTTCTGGGCATACTCTTTAAATCCTTCATTGGAAGCCATCCCCATACTTTGTAGCTAAGTACGAGTGGGCGCCAAATCAGCATTGTATTGGTATTGGCGGTAAAAAGAAGCAACTAAGTCTTCCCAGTTATGAACCTCAGATCTCTCAAGTTGATAGAACCAGTCCAATTGTGTGCCTGACAAACTGTCTTGGAAAAAGTGTACCCAGAGGTCTTTATCAGATGAGTGGGGTTGGATCTTTCTGACATAGGATCTCAGATGCATCTTTGGGAAGGACAGACCGTCATACTTAGAAAATGTTGGTACTTTGAACTTGGGAGGAATGACAATCCCAATGACCAACCCTAGTTCTTCAAAATCTAAACCAGGTACCCTTTGCAACTCCATGGCTGCCAATCTATCCTCAAGATTTTTATATTTATCATCTGCCGGGGGATATTGCTGTTCGGAGTAGTCTTCGTCTTCTTCCTCTTCAACTTCAGATTCAGAAGGTACCGTGGCTCCTTTTCCTTTACCAGTCCCTTCATCAGACGTTGAGGGGAACTCGAGAACCTTTCTAGCATTGCTTTCAAACCTTCTTCCAAAAGTGACCACTATGTGCTTGCAAATCCTTAACCTTCTGCTCCAAATCTATCTTGCTGAAATAAACAGCAGAAAGATAAGGAAACCTGGTGTGAAGACCTGTTTATGCGTATGGTGAATGATGTGTTATTCATGTAATGCATTCAAGGATTCAGAAATTCAAATTTGTTGCAAATAAAAAGGAACACACGTCATATTAAGAGGAAATTGTTAGTACATAAGTGCCCCATGGGCAAAATATTACAAAATTCTTAATGTAAAAAGACATTGCGCATCCTCTTTGGTACGATGTAAGTGTTGAGAGTTTCCTCCTCATGAAGTCGGCGGGTAAGCTCCAAAACCTTCTTCTCACTGGCATAGAAGCTGGCTTCAAAAGTATTTCGTTCTTCCTTGAGTTGGATCCAACTCTTTTGCATTTCTTCCCATGATGTTGGCATGTCAGGATGTAGGAGGGTGTATGGAACCTCTCCTTTCATAACAGGCTCTTTGATCAAGGGGAGAATGTGAGGATATGGCATCATAAGATTCTGGGCGCGAGTTCGTACCCACTTGAGATAAGGCTCAAGGGGGATGGAAATCTTGTGCCCCAGTGTCTTACTATCCACCTTGTTAGGCATCCTCCAAGCTCTGATGAACCTTTGTCGAAGTCCTTGCGCATTGTTATCGAAGTCAAAAACTAGGTCAGGAATCAGCATGTCATGAGGGCCATCCCTCCGAGCATATCCAAACTGTCTTAGAGCTAAACAGGGGTTGTAGGTAATGCCTCCCATAATGCCAAGTAGTGGTACATTAGGGAATTCCCCACAACGATCAATGATGATAACGTTTTCTCTGGACCGAGAACACCAATGTACATCAGAATGTGTGAGGGTCATCAACCGTTGTGACCACCTTAAACCCTGCTCATTCTTCAAAACTGATTGTGGAAGGTGAGAAATAAACCACCTTGCTAGGAGAGGAGTACAACACATGAGAACACCTTTTTTCCTCATTGTTCGTGTGTAAAATGAGTGTAGGATGTCCCCAAGCAATGTAGGTACAGGATTCTGGGATATGAAAATCTTGACAGCATTCACATCTATAAGTTGATCAGGGTTTGGGAACAGGACCAACCCATAGATGAGGAGTGCCACAATCTCTTCAAAGTCTTGTAGATCCAGAAAATTCCAGCAGTCTTGTGCCTTCTCAAACAGAAACTTTGCCAAGAATCCCTTGACACCACTTCTGGTTTCCCAATGTCCCTTGATATCAGATGGTTGCAAGTGTAATGCTTGAGCAACATCTTCAGGCTTTGATTCTTTTTCCGTACCGTTGTAGGGTAGTTGATGAAGAATAGGAATTCTCAGGAGTTGAGAAAATTCCTCCAAAGTGGGTACTAGTTGGTAATCAGGAAATGTGAAACAGTGGTGTAGGGGGTCAAAGAATTGGAAGAGAACTTTCACCATGCCTTCTTCAATGTTGGAGTTGACCAAGTTGAGAATCCTACCATGTTTTTCACTGAAGAGAGGATTCTCTGGGATCCTGGAAGTGAGCTCCTTGAGTTGAGGAGGGATTCTCACAAGGTTGACTTGAATGGTTTTCCTGCGAAGAGATTTCATGACCTACAAAACAAGAACAAAATGAAGATCCAAACCCTTGAAATGGTTAGTGGATGCATATGATGCTTTATGATGTTCATGATGTATGCACAAGCACATGTACAAGCAAGTCACGCAAAACCCTAATTTCAGGCTTGCATGAGGTTTCATAGGTAAATACCCTCTTGAGTTTAGTTGGCTCAAACCTGTCCTATAAATAGTAATCGGGTTCTAAGGAGCTCAATATCATTGGATTGTTTTCTATGTTCATTGTTTTGGTTTAGCCACTTAACTAGCGACCAAAATATTCCAAGAAAACAACCCCCAATGAGTGTAGTATCGAGTATCTACCAACTTCGGACTGCACCAAAGTCGGTCATCTCACTACCCGTGTAAGATGGTCAAGTAAGGTTCTAAGAGTTCATTAGTGCTTTATGACATCACTCAGCGGCCCCGTATTCTCTTTGATTGACTCAAAGGCTACCGGTACTCACAAATATGTCGCACTAACATATCTATTGCTTCAACCATGTCGGTATACACCGCACAGTTTCCACAACATATTGCTATTTACCTATAAATATTTCCCAAATCCGGGTGGAGGATTTCAAGCCCAAACAAGAGAACCAAATGTAAAGCAATCAAAGCAAACAATATAATCATGCAAAGGGTGATCTAAGCCCTAAGGTTACTCCACTTTTAAAGTTCTCCCCAACAGAGTCGCCAGTTCTGTGATACGGTGGGAGAACTGACTTGAGGTTTTGTGTTCGTGTTCGCAAATGTTTCGGTTTAGCAAGAGTCGCCACCGACTTTTTATTTTATCCTAAGGAAAGGTCAAAAAGCACAGGAAATACCTTTGAGATATCTTCTTGGGTTCGG
Source organism: Vicia faba (assembly GCA_948472305.1). Lineage (NCBI taxonomy): Eukaryota > Viridiplantae > Streptophyta > Magnoliopsida > Fabales > Fabaceae > Vicia > Vicia faba. The sequence goes on along the minus strand of OX451741.1, from coordinate 705,114,464 downwards.
GGAGTAGATTATAGAAAGGGAAGGTATTAGCACCCTTTCTATCCATGGTTATCCATGGGCTCTTAGTTACTTGTTTAGATGACTTGCTTTGCTTTTCAATTGTTTGAAATGGTGCTTTTCAATTGTTTGAAATGGTACTTTGTGTGTGATTTTGAAAGATGTTTTGAAAAGAGGCCATCGTTGTGGCAACCTTTGTAATGATTCTTGTTTGAATGTATACAAAGGTGTTTTTGTCTTTTGAAAAGTTTTCAATGTTTGAAAGTAGGGTTTTGAAATTGTGTGGTGAAGTGTATTTTGAAAATAGCAAGGATGTTTTACAAGCTTTTGATCAAGTAACTAAGAGCTATCTATCCTATCTTACTCAAAAATCTTCCTTATGTTTTTTAACCCTTTTAACAGTGTTGTTTCACTATTGTATTTGGTGAACAACCTTGTGTTAGGATGTTAAACGGGACAGGTGCGGGTCATCGTATAGACCATGATAGCAATTGTGTCAAGTATTTTTGGCAATTTTTCTTGAGGGACTTGATCATTTTGTTTAGGAAACCTAGATAGCGTCATCGAGGGACTATGATCTTTTGTTTTGTTTTTGTTTTGCCAAAGTAATTGACATGCATACCATGGCCCATTTTTGAAGGCAACAAGTGGATTGTAACCCTAAGGGTGCAAGTGTGCATTGTGTTTGTTTTTCATGCATTTTTGTCTTTGATTAGGTCAAACTATTTATTAATTTGATTTTTCATACAAACCCTAATTCTCTAATCATGGCATAATTGAAAGCTTAAAGGTGTGAGAATTTAAATTCTACACTATTACAACATGATATAGGGAGGGGGGTACAAATTTGAATAAGGGATTATTTTGCAAGAAACTAAACCCTAAATTATTACAACCAAATTGAATTTGCAAGGTATAATATTTAAATATACAATATTTAAATAAATACAATAAATAAATATTAAATAAAATGTATTATGCAAAAAGGTTTTTTTTATGTATGTAAAGTATTTTCAATGGAAAGAAATGTAAAGAAATAAATAAAAAGTTAATTTTTATTATTTTTTTAGGGTAAACCCTAATTCTCTAAAGAAATAGTATTATTTATTATTTATATACAAAAATGTATCAATATGTACAAAAATAAAGGTATATTGAAAAAAAAAATTAATAAAAATAAAATGTATTATTTTTGTGTTTTTTATTCTAAGATGAAAATAAAAGTATTTTTTACATTATTTTTAAGTTTAAACAAAATAATATAAAGTATTTAAATATATTAATATTAGAAATAATTAAAATAAATACCAAATAAATATAAAATTTTATGAAAATATTTTTTTGGCATTTTTTATGTTTGGAAATAAAATAATAAAGTCAGAAATGAAATATAAATGCAAAAATAATAAATATACAAGAAATGGGCCAGGGGGTGTGAAACTGAAAATGGGGGTGTCAAAAGTAGGAAGTAGCCATGCCCAACCCAACTACTTCATCTTCTTCCTCTGTCCAACAGAAATTTGAAAAAACGCGCGCTTGCTACACAAACCTGTATCTCCTGTATTTGTGATCTTTTGACAAAACTCAAAACATGAAACTTGTAGAGCATCAAATCACGAATCTAACCATATAAAAAACTTAAGCTAACTCTCAAAGACCAGAGAGAATTTCTCTGGCCCTAATTTCTAATCTAGTTTTTTTAGAAAGTTCATGGATGAAATTCTCCTAGCACGATTAATATAAATGAAAACTAAGCACATTTATGGTTTCAGGGAAATGAATACAACATCTTTCATTGACAAACTTAAGTCTAAATGTTCCTAAATAGAGAGATATAAGTTCATGAAATACCTGTTTCAGTTGAGTTCGATCTGGACAATGTAGCAACTTCCAATGAGGCTTGAGGTTCTTTTGAGCTTGCTTGATGTCCCCTGAACCTTTTGATGTGCGATTTACTTGATGTGTCTAACGGTATCTTAACTGCAAGTGCACAGTCTATCGCGGTAGTAATAAAAAGGATGTCGAACCCACAGGGACTTCGTAATCACTCTAGTGTTAAGAACAGGGTTGTTTAGCTAAGGCGGAAATTGTCACGTTTGGTTTTTAGAAGTTTAAAACAAAAGGGAAACTAAATTCGATTAAGGGAATTAATATTAAAGCGGTCGGAGAGTAATGATTTGAACCTATGCGAATTAAGTTGTACCTAAGCATATAAAAATATTTAACTTAATTGTTCTGCAGTGCTTATCAGTTTAAAAACCCTCGATTCACACTCTCGTGGTCTTACCTCGGATCATACTCCTAAAGCCAAACGTCTGCTCTCGCTAGTCCATAAGTGTTTAGGAAGCATCTTTTTGAAAACTAAATAAGTCTAATTCGTTTTAAAGCGCTCTCGCTGTATTTAAATCGAATGCCTAACTTTAGCTATCCGGTTAAAACCTCACACTCTCGTGGTCTTGATTTCTCCTTATTTCACTTTCTTTACTCTCGTAATAAAAAGCTTAAATTTTAATTATAAAAAGTCACGGCCAGAAATTAAGTTAATTAAGGTTTTAGCTTAGAAAAACATTAATTTATTCGGTTATTTCATCACACCCCGACTACGGGTATTTAGCTACTCATAGTACTCGGAATTAAAGAGCAGGAAATAAATTCAGAAAACAATAGCGCATGCATCATAAATAAAGAATAAAAATATAACATAAATAAAATTGCAATTATATCAAATACAATAAAAACTTGAAAAGCAATAAAATCCGAGATCCTTCTTCCACAAGCCGGCAAGATTGGAACGTTGGAATTAGAATTTAAATGGACGAAATTTGGAAATAAAATCGAGATTAAAAATCGGCAGAGCTTCCGCAAGGTTTTTGTGAACTAAACTCTCCTTTCTTTTTCTTTCTAAGTCTAAGCTATATATAGAGAATAAAAGTACGGTTGGAAAAATATCTGAGTTCCTAAATTCTTGGTTTTACTGAGAAAAATGAGGAGAAAGTGGCCTTGGAAGTTGGAGAGAATTTAGACACGTATGCATGCTTTGCTTGACCACTTCATTCAGTTTTACCATGTTCTGTTGCTTGACCACGTTCAAAGTTTAACACTTATATGCTTGTTACGGGCGTGGCTGGGGCGTTACGCTCATTTTTCATAAGCTAGCGTGTTACGGTCGTGGCAGAGGTGTTACGAGCGTCACACTCTTCTGAAGCATCTTACGGTCGTGGCAGGGGTGTGACGACCATAATAGCAGCAAAATGGATTTTTTAGACAGATTTATCTTTTCTCTTTGGTCTTGGCCGCAATCTCGCGCATTTCACGTTTCTTCTTAGTTTGAGCTGAGATATGTTGTACCTGCATAAAACCATACAGAACTCGGAATATTCGAGAGTTAATCGGGTAAATATGACATAAAACGGATAAATTTTATGGTAAATATATGATATGATTTCGCGTTATCAAATCCTCCCATACTTAAACCTTTGCTTGTCTTCAAGCAAATAGTCGTAAAAAAATCGGACAAGTGTTCGCTAGGCGCACGTGCACGACATACCTTTTATTTCCGAGATAAAACACAGGAAACCAATCGTTAGTCGGCCGGTACTTGAGTAAAACGTTAGTGATATGCCAATGACACAATTGAGTCGTGTATTTCCACCTTAACAAACCGCTTAATCATTTCGTCATATTTAAACCTCGATCCTCGCGTGCTTTTTCGCCCGGTTTCGTTCTGGCGCAATCACATTAAGCCCTTCGTCTTTTCACGCGCGTAGTGGAGTAGCCGGTTAGTGACTTTGATCCTATTTTTGTCGCGGGGTCTGGTACACGAATGTGGTTACCCTGGATTTATCCAAATTGGAGGTTGCGGGGGATCGAGCCGTAGCACGCCCTACCAAGTTTAGAACCAGATACCTCTGAACCAACCTTCAATGGACTTCTTCTCTTATCACTTATGTCTCGTATGCGATCTTTGTCTTTTGGCACAAGATTTTCTTTGTTTAGCATCGAGATGAGAAGATTAGGCATCAAACACTTATATTCATCGGCTCCCCACGTGGTTTGTGTCCAGACGGTGCTGACTGCTAGTATAAACTACTAGGGGTTACTTCAGAACTTAAAAATCGAGGTGTACATATAACGTCTCGTTTAGACGGGTTGCATAAGTAGGATGTTCACGGTGTCATAGTCGTGTTGATTTTGTTTACTCGTTCTCGTCTACCTAACTAGGTTTCCGTTTTAAGGCAGGTATGTCGAGCTATGCGAGCGGGGAATTTTTTTGGTATGGCTTAAAATACGGGGAAAACTTGAAAAACTTGAAAATATCATAGAGTTACCATAAATTTACTACAACATGAAGAAAATATAACGTCTCTCCCACACTATATCAGGCATTGTCTCAATGGCATGATATAAGTTAGGAAGGAATACAAATAGAAAACTGAAGGAAAGGGAAAGAAATGAAATACAAAAAAAAAGGAAACTACTGGTGGCCTCTGCCTCTACTACGTGTGCGGGATCGTCGGGTAGGTGTGGCCTCGAGGTCGGTATCATGCGAGCCAAGAGCGGTGACGTCCATGCGTAAGGCGTTTAGCTCGGAGAAAACCTCGTCCAGCTTCTCGTTGACATTGCGCTGGCCGCTCAGGATTTGGACGTTTTACGCATGTAGAGTGTCATACTGCTCCTGATGCTTCCTTTCAAGAGCTACAACCATCTAATTTTGCTGATGGAGGGCTCTGAGGACGTCCTCCATAGTAAAAGGAGGTGGTGCAGAAGAGGACTCAGGAATGTCGGGAGCAGGTGTTTCGCGATCCAATTCCTCCTGGATCTCGTCAGTTGGAGCAGCTGGCTGGGTATCGTGCACGGGAGCATGGTCGTCAGGGGCATCAAATATCCAATTGGCTCGGTTATGCGGATTGATACGGTCCCTGCAAGGCAAAACAATGTTAGAATAAACAACGTTACAGATCACTGGATGGAACCGACCGTCGTCCCGTTGGTAAATGAGATGAGCCGATTTGCAATGGTCTAAGGTAAGCAAGACCGGTGCTCTGGAGGGCAGATGGGCAAGGGTGTCGCCATGATTCAGGGCCAATGCAATAGAAGTGACAAGCCCTCCGAAATAGAAGGGTTTGCCGCCGCGAGTGCAAATAGAATGAATATGGGCCAAGAGGAATGGTGCGGCATTGGTTTTCTGATTAGTAAACGCACATTGCATGAAGAACAACTCTTTAGAGTTAAGCTTGTGGTTACTATCCCTTGCGAAAATGGTGTTGGATAAGATGCGATGGAAGTAGCGAATGGCGGGGTTATGGATTTGGGTAGCATTGAGGTGATCGTAGGAGTTAGCCCGATTGTTGGTCAAGCTATGCCAAAGGTTGAAGGATTCCTCATGGAAGGTGTCAGGAACACGTAGGTGAGCGCCTTCATCAGTACAGAAGTCGAGTAGGCGACCGAATGCATTCTGAGAGAAATCGTATTCGGTGCCGAAAATGCGGAACCTTACCACACCAGTAAGTTGATTTCTAGGACCATTCGGAGTGATGTAGAAAAATGAACTGAGGAACTCAAGGGTGAGATTCTCGTACGTTGGTTGGGGCTGGCTACATAGGGTCCAAAGGTTGACATTCTGTAGGAGGTGTTGGACACTTTCAAGTAACCCGAGGTCTCGGAGGCAGTCAATGTCGACGAACCTCGTGGGATGGATGCCTCGGCGTTGGAACTTCAGGAACCTCGTGCGCTGGGTTTCACCTGCTTCACCATCGCGTAGGTAGATGCCTGGGATTTGTTGGTTGATGTTTGCCATTTTGGAATGGTAAAGCGTTAGAGATAGTGGGTTTGGGTTGTGGGATGGAGTTTGTGAGGAATCGGTTGTGAGATGGAGATAATGATGAGGGAAAAATATTGGGAAGGATGAAACTTAATGGAGAATGAAGGTGACTTAATGGATGAAACTTAATGGGAAGGTTTTGAAATAGTGGAGAAGAGGGAAGGTTGCAGAAGAAGCGCTACTGTCTGCTACAAGGGTCACTGATGTAACCCGTGTTACGGTCGTAACACAGGGATGACGATCGTAACACGCTAAATGGCGTGTGGCGAGCGTAAGAGGGTTGTGACGATCGTAATGACTGCAAAATGTGCAATTTCTTAACAGACTGTGTTGTATCAAGTATGCAACATTCTATCTCTACACAAAGGCATTTTAATAGCAATATAAATTCAATGGTATACCAAGAAAATGCAAGCATATATGTTCCAAAACATCACACCATCAGCAATTAGAGTAAAAACCCGCAATATATGTAAAGCAGTATAATTCGTGCAGAGGAAACTAGCAAACCAGTATTAAACAACTGAAACAATGATTTCGTAAAACTGCATGTTCAACAACATAAACTCAAAAATTACATAAAGATAAATTTGTTCTATATTTAAAACGAAACTGAAAGTGTGCAGAAATTGGAAACTTCCTAGAAACAAAACAAAATGAAATAGAAAATTGCAACTGCCATTCGTGACTTCATCCAAGCTTTGCTTTAATTTCTTCGAGTGAATTATGAATATAATAAAATTTCTCCACTGTTATGTCGGTTAATCCAATTATTTCCAGACGCATGCTTTTTATTTCATCTTTTAATCCATTAATGTTAGTCTGGTAGGTATTAAGTGTGGTGGAAATTTTGTTAAGGTTATCAGTATAATCCTTCGTTGTTGTTTCAGGGGCTGCATGGGCTTCCTCCATGTTGACATTTTCGTAATAACCAAGAGGAGTCTCGGGGTCACCCATATCGGACATAATATCATCAAAAATTTGGTAATCTTGCGGTGTCTCAGGTGTAGGAGGTTGGTCGGGCTGGTTTAGCTCATAAAGCCAGTTGTCACGGTTATGGATGCTCACTTTGTCATGGTTCAGAAGGGTAAATAAGTTTACAACTTCATCTCTTATCAGATAATCATAAGGTGGGTAAGCATGGTTTGCTATCATTCGGCGGTTAAAGCAAAAAGCAAGATTCATGGGACGGATCGTACCGAAATGCGGGCACCTATTCAGCTGGTGTCTTAGGCCGAGGGCATGTGCAATCATTGTGACCAGGCCACCTATGATGATTGGTTCATCAGGGTTATCTATAATGCGGTAAAAGGTTTGCATCAGGAAGGGTACGACATTAACGGGGTGGCCTTGGTGCATACAATACAGTAAAAATATCTCGTCTTTAGACACGGCAGTCTGGTTCTCCTCTTTCCCAAATACAATATGGGCTAGAATCTTATGGAAATAGCGGATAGCAGGGTTATGAATTTGATCATTATCCATGTTATCCGGGTCAGGGTGATAATTACCAGTCAAGGTGCCCCAAAAGTAGTCTAGCTCAATATCCATCAGCTCAACCTGGGTAGTGGAAAAGGCAAAAGGGCCGCTAGGAAATCCTAATAAGTCAACTAAGTCCTTATGATTGTAAACAAAATTAATGCCGAAGAGACGGAAACTTATGAATCCTTTACGGGTTCCTTTCCCGTGTTCTGGTAAATGGACTAGGGAGCTTAGGAATTCAAAAGTGAGCTCACGGTAGGTGGCAAACCTAGTCTTAATAAGGGCTTTTTCCCACCCCAACTGGTTAAACAAGTACATAACACTATCCAATATACCTAGGGCATTCATAGTGGGTTCATCATGATAAAGTGTTATGCCAATGTTTCTTTTAGACAATTCCTCGAATTTTCTTTTCTGGTTTATACCCCTAAAGGTGGTTTCTAAGAAATTATGTTGCTTTGGTTCCATGGATATTGTTAGGGAAACTAGTCAGAAGAGAAGGTACAAGAGAAACAAAAACTTTTCAGAAATCCTGTGGCAAGTAAAATTATTTTTGAAATTAGCAGCAGTTTTCATGAAAATTATAACATAAGAAAGGAAATGAAAATGAAACTTTAAATAGAAATAAATGCAAAAATGAAAAGAATAATAAATAACAATTAACAAATAGGTGGGTTGCCTCCCACTCAGCGCTGTTTTTAATGTCAAAAGCCTGACAGTGCCTAGCAGATTTATTCGGGTGAAATATCAGGTAATTTTAAAAGTCTTAGACTATTCTTATAGTCTCTATTTTCAATGTTGTTGTATATTTTTAACCGCTGCCCGTTTACTATAAACGGGTCAGTATTTCTACCCTTAATTTCTATCGCTCCGCTAGGAAACACTTTTATAATTTCATACGGACCTGACCATCTAGATTTTAATTTACCAGGGAAAAGCCTAAGTCTTGAGTTAAATAATAGCACGACATCTCCCACACTAAATTCTTTCCTAGCCAAGCGCTTGTCATGCCATTTTTTGGTTCTTTCTTTGTATATCTTGGCATTCTCGTAAGCATTTAATCTCAACTCTTCTAATTCATTTAAATCCAGGACTCGTTTTTCTCTCGCGGCAGTGTAGTTCATGTTGAGCGTTTTAATTTCCCAATACGCTTTGTGTTCTAATTCTACTGGGAGGTGACAGGATTTTCCATATACGAGCTTGAAGGGTGTAGCCCCTATAGGGGTCTTGTAGGCCGTCCTATAGGCCCATAAAGCTTCGTTGAGCTTTGATGACCAATCCTTCCTGGTTGTGGATACAGTTTTTTCTAAGATCTGCTTAATTTCTCTGTTCGATACTTCGACTTGTCCATTGGTTTGTGGGTGGTATGTTGACGCTATACGATGTTTTACTCCATACTTAAAAAGTAATTTGTCGAATATTCTTGAGATGAAATGGGAGCCACCGTCACTGATGACAAGTCTCGGTATGCCGAATCTTGGAAAAATTATGTTTCTAAAGAGTTTAATTACCACTCGGGTGTCATTTGTAGGAGAGGCTATGGCCTCGATCCATTTTGAGACATAATCAACCGCGACGAGTATATATTTGTTTCCAAAAGAAGATGGGAAAGGTCCCATGAAATCGATTCCCCATACGTCGAAGATTTCTACCTCTAGTATTCCCCTTTGAGGCATTTCATCGCGTCTTGAAATATTGCCGGTGCGTTGACACCGATCGCAATTTCTAACAGCGATGTGGACGTCTTTCCACAGATTAGGCCAGAATAGGCCAGCTTGTAAGATCTTTGCACAGGTTTTGGAAATGCTTGCGTGTCCCCCGTAAGGAGACGAATGACAATGGGAAATGACATCTTCTATCTCTTCCTCGGGTATGCATCGACGGAAGATTCCGTCTGGTCCTCTTTTAAACAGTAAGGGCTCGTCCCAATAGTAGTGTTTGAGATCATGGAAGAATTTCTTTTTCTGTTGGTAAGTAAGATCTGGTGGGAGTGCGTTTGCAGCTAGATAGTTAACTATGTCAGCATACCATGGCAGTCCCATGGTTGCATGGATCGCTTTTACGGCTTCCTCGGGTTTTGGTTCGGTTAGGTTGAAATGAGCTAGGTCGTTCCTTATTTGGGCTATCAATTGCTCATATGGAAAATCGCCGTTAATCGGCACTTGTTCGGGTTTTATATCTTCCAATCTTGACAAGTGATCCGCTACGACGTTTTCGGTCCCCTTTTTATCCTTAATTTCTAAGTCAAATTCTTGCAAAAGAAGGATCCATCTGAGGAGCCTTGGTTTTGCATCTTTCTTATTTAATAGAAATCTTATAGCAGCGTGGTCCGTGTAGATGATGATTTTTGCTCCTACTAGATAGGAACGAAATTTGTCAAGCGCGAAGACGACTGCTAATAGCTCTTTCTCAGTCGTGGCGTAGTTCATTTGGGCTTGGTCTAGCGTTCTGCTAGCATAGTAAATAGCGTGTAGTTTCTTGTCTTTCCTCTGTCCAAGAACTGCGCCTACGGCGTAATCACTCGCGTCGCACATGATTTCGAAGGGTAAATTCCAATCGGGCGGTTGCATGATTGGTGCGGTGATAAGGGCTGATTTTAGAGTATCAAATGCTTTATGACAATCATCGTCGAATATGAACTCAGCGTCTTTCATTAACAGACCGGTAAGTGGTTTAGTAATTTTTGAGAAATCTTTAATGAATCGCCGGTAAAAACCGGCGTGTCCTAAAAAGCTTCGTATTTCTCTAATGGTCTTAGGTGGTCGGAGTTCTTTTATGACTTCTATTTTGGCTTTGTCAACTTCAATCCCTTTATTAGATATGACATGTCCTAGCACGATTCCTTCTCGGACCATGAAATGGCATTTTTCCCAATTGAGCACGAGGTTTACTTTTACGTATCTTTCTAAGACTTTCTCTAGATTTGACAGACATCCTTCAAAACTTCCCCCACACACTGAGAAATCATCCATGAACACCTCCATGATGTTGTCTATAAAATCTGCAAAGATTGACATCATACATCGTTGGAAGGTAGCTGGGGCATTACACAATCCGAAGGGCATTCGTCTATATGCGAACGTTCCATACGGACACGTGAAAGTAGTCTTTTCTTGGTCGTCAGGGTGAATAGGGATTTGAAAGAATCCGGAGTAACCGTCTAGATAGCAGAAATAGGAATGTTTGGCTAACCGTTCTAGCATTTGATCTATGAAGGGTAGAGGAAAATGGTCTTTTCGAGTGGCTTTGTTTAGTTTTCTATAATCTATACACACTCTATGTCCATTGACTACTCTTTGAGTTATTGGTTCGCCTTTCGCTTTCTTAACAACGGTGATACCTCCTTTCTTGGGCACCACGTGTACTGGGCTCACACACTTACTATCAGAGATCGGGTATATGATTCCAGCTTCCATAAGCTTTGTAATTTCATCTCTGACTACAGTGCTAAGAATCGGGTTAATCCTTCTTTGAGGTTCTCTAGAGGTTTTACAATCCTCTTCTAGCAAAATACGGTGCATACAAATTGAAGGACATATTCCTTTCAAATCAGATATGTTATACCCTAGTGCGGTTGGATACCTTCTTAGGACGCCTAAAAGTTTTTCAGTTTCGAGCTTCCCTAAGTTGGAGTTTACTATTACTGGTCGCGTGTGTTCGGTATCAAGGAATTCGTATCTTAGATTCTTAGGTAAAATTTTCAATTCTACACTGGGGTTCTTCGTGCATGGCATATGATCGGGCGTGAGTGCTAAGCTTTCGTTCAGACTGTCATCGTTTTCGAATATTGGAGAGGTTTGGATTTCCATTATCTCAGAATATTTTATCTGTTCTGCTTCCATTTCCCTTACGCACTCGTCAATGACATCTATAAGATGGCATGTGTCGTTCATGGCTTGTGCTTGTAAGAATTGAGTAAGGATGAATTCCACTTTTTCTTCCCCAACTTCGAACGTTAGTCTGCCCTTCTTTACATCAATTATAGCTCCGGCAGTGGCTAGGAAGGGTCTTCCTAGTATGATAGGGGTAATTGAGTCCTCGGTTATGTCCATGATGATGAAATCGGTTGGGATATAGAATTGACCTATTCTAACTAGAACGTTTTCCAGTATACCTACAGGGTATTTAACCGATCGGTCGGCTAATTGGACGGACATTTTCGTGGGTCTGAGTTCTCCCATCTCTAGATTTTTGCAGATAGATAAGGGCATGACACTAATGCTTGCTCCTAAGTCACATAGAGCTTTGTCTATGACAAATTTTCCAATATTACAAGGTATGGAGAAACTACCTAGGTCTTTTAGCTTAGGAGGCATGTTGTTTTGAATGATCGCGCTACACTCGGCAGTGAGTGTAACTGTTTCGTTATCCTCTATCTTCTTCTTGTTGAATAGGATTTCCTTAAGAAATTTAGCGTACGAGGGCATCTGAGTGATGGCTTCTGTAAAAGGTATTGTTATATTGAGTTGTTTCAGAAGTTCAACGAATTTCTTGAATTGGCCCATCGTTTTGGAATTTGTAAGTCTCTGAGGATACGGGATTGGTGGTTTATAAGGTGGTGGAGGTACATAAGGCTTCTCTTCCTCCACTGCCTCTTGAGTTTCGTTTTCCTTTTCTTTTTCTCTAGGCTCATTGGCTTGTTCAGGCGGATCGCTCTGTTTTTGGTACATGGCTGGATTTTCTAGTCTCGGGTCAACAGGTCCGTCGAGTTCTTTTCCACTTCTCAGTATCACAGCATTAGCATGTCCTTTTGGGTTGGGCTGTGGTTGACCAGGAAAAATTCCAGCCGGTGCTGCAGTAGGTGCTTGTTGTTGAGCTACCTGTGAAATTTGCGTTTCAAGCATCTTGTTATGGGTGGCTAAAGCATCAACCTTGCTAGTTAATTGTTTTATCTGCTCATTAGTATGTAAATTTTGATTCATAACGTCTTTATTAGTCTGAACTTGGGAAGCAACGAAGTGCTCTATCATGATTTCTAGGTTAGATTTCCTAGGAGCATTAGGTCCATTACCAGGATGATTTGGGATAACTTTTGGATAATCGGGTGGTGTATGAAAAGTTCGGATGATTTTTCCAGCCAGGGTTATAGGTATTGCTATAAGGGTTCCCTTGTACATAGTTTGCTTGTTCAGCTGGAACTCCTGTTAGAAGTGGGCATTCTGGAGCAAGATGTGATTGAAGACCACATAGATCGCAAGTTTGGACAACTGCAGCCACGGTAGCTGCAGGAGTAGTGGTAAGGTTTTCTAGCTTTTGGGTAAGAGCTTCCACTTTAGCATTGACTTGGTCCAGGATATTCACTTCAGACATTCCACCTTTGGTTTGGGATTTCTCCACATTAGCTCTTTCGCTTCCCCATTGATAGTTGTTTTGGGCCATACTTTCGATAAGTTGATTTGCTTCGGCATATGGTTTATCCATCAGTGCGCCACCAGCAGCGACGTCTATAGTCATTCTTGTGTTATACAAGAGACCGTTATAAAACGTATGAATGATTAGCCATTCTTCTAAACCATGATGAGGACAGAGTCTAATCATATCCTTGTAACGTTCCCATACTTCGAAAAGTGATTCGTTATCTTTTTGTCTAAAACCGTTGATGTTAGCTCTAAGCATAGCAGTTTTGCTTGGTGGGAAATATCTAGCCAAGAAGACTTTTTTCAATTCATCCCATGTGGTGATTGAATTTGAAGGAAGAGATTGGAGCCAGGCTCGGGCTCTGTCTCTTAAAGAAAAAGGAAATAGGCGCAATCGTATCGCCTCGGGGTTTACACCATTCGCTTTTACAGTGTCTGCGTACTGCACAAACACTGACATATGTAGGTTAGGGTCGTCAGTAGGGGATCCAGAAAATTGGTTCTGCTGAACGGCGGATAGAAGCGAAGGTTTCAGCTCGAAATCGTTTCGAGCGATAGCAGGGGAGGCAATGCTGTTGTGAGGCTCCGCTTGTGAAGGAACTGCATAGTCCTTAAGAGCGCGAGGCGGATTTGGTACGTCAGCCATTATCGATTCTTCGATAGATTCTGATAACGGGATATCAGGAATTTTAGTCGGAGGAAGATTATTGAGAGATCGGTATTCTTGAATTCGGCGTCTTAATCTTAAGTAACGCTCGATGTCGTTAATTGGTAGATTCAAAGGCTCGTTTTGAGAACGAGTGTTTGGCATACAACAGAGAAAAATATAAAAAGTTGCCTTAGTCTAGACAGCGTTGTTTTCAGATTACACTAGTGACTAAACTAAAATCCCCCGGCAACGGCGCCAAAAACTTGATGTGCGATTGACTTGATGTGTCTAACGGTATCTTAACTGCAAGTGCACAGTCTATCGCGGTAGTAATAAAAAGGATGTCGAACCCACAGGGACTTCGTAATCACTCTAGTGTTAAGAACAGGGTTGTTTAGCTAAGGAGGAAATTGTCACGTTTGGTTTTTAGAAGTTTAAAACAAAAGGGAAACTAAATTCGATTAATGGAATTAATATTAAAGCGGTCGGAGCGTAATGATTTGAACCTATGCAAATTAAGTTGTACCTAAGCATATAAAAATATTTAACTTAATTGTTCTGTAGTGCTTATCAGTTTAAAAACCCTCGATTCACACTCTCGTGGTCTTACCTCGGATCATACTCCTAAAGCCAAATGTCTGCTCTCGCTAGTCCATAAGTGTTTAGGAAGCATCTTTTTGAAAACTAAATAAGTCTAATTCGTTTTAAAGCGCTCTCACTGTATTTAAATCGAATGCCTAACTTTAGCTATCCGGTTAAAACCTCACACTCTCGTGGTCTTGATTTCTCCCTATTTCACTTTCTTTACTCTCGTAATAAAAAGCTTAAATTTTAATTATAAAAAGTCACGGCCAGAAATTAAGTTAATTAAGGTTTTAGCTTAGAAAAACATTAATTTATTCGGTTATTTCATCACACCCCGACTACGGGTATTTAGCTACTCATAGTACTCGGAATTAAAGAGCAGGAAATAAATTCAGAAAACAATAGCGCATGCATCATAAATAAAGAATAAAAATATAACATAAATAAAATTGCAATTATATCAAATACAATAAAAACCTGAAAAGCAATAAAATCCAAGATCCTTCTTCCACAAGCCGGCAAGATTGGAACTTCGGAATTAGAATTTAAATGGACGAAATTTGGAAATAAAATCGAGATTAAAAATCGTTAGAGCTTCCGCAAGGTTTTTGTGAACTAAACTCTCCTCTCTTTTTCTTTCTAAGTCTAAGCTATATATAGAGAATAAAAGTACGGTTGGAAAAATATCTGAGTTCCTAAATTCTTGGTTTTACTGAGAAAAATGAGGAGAAAGTGGCCTTGGAAGTTGGAGAGAATTTAGGCACGTATGCATGCTTTGCTTGACCACTTCATTCAGTTTTACCACGTTCTGTTGCTTGACCACGTTCAAAGTTTAACACTTATAAGCTTGTTACGGGCGTGGCTGGGGCGTTACGCTCATTTTTCATAAGCTAGCGTGTTACGGTCGTGGCAGAGGTGTTACGAGCGTCACACTCTTCTGAACCGTCTTACGGTCGTGGTAGGGGTGTGACGACCGTAATAGCAGCAAAATGGATTTTTTAGACAGATTTATCTTTTCTCTTTGGTCTTGGCCGCAATCTCGCGCATTTCATGTTTCTTCTTAGTTTGAGCTGAGATATGTTGTACCTGCATAAAACCATACAGAACTCGAAATATTCGAGAGTTAATCGGGTAAATATGACATAAAAAGGATAAATTTTATGGTAAATATATGATATGATTTCGCGTTATCACCTTTCCCAATGTTTAGTTTGTTTTAAAGTGGTCTGAATCATGCTACAGAACTCAACCTGCAAAGCTTCCAAACAAAAATGGTGATGTGTGTTAATGGAGTTACAACAACTTGTGAATGGTCTGGACAACTTAGGTATATTGTTTGGAATGTGTTTGAAGTGATTTGGGATAAAACGCACGAGGGGATTTGATGGTGGCTTATGATTTGCAGAACTGGCCCTGTTTTGCAAGAAAATGTGATTTTTGAGTATGAGGAGGTTTGAGAGGTCTAGGGCTCGTGTTTCTGGCTTGCAAGGATGTACGTAACTTGTTTGAAAACTTGGCTTTTGTTCAATATATCAGATGTACCAGTTATGAGCTTTTGGCCATTTGACTTGTTTTGAAAGCAAAGTTTGAAGTGAAATGAGATAGGCCTGTACAGGCTATCTCCAAGCATGCACCAACTTCTTGTACCTTTGCCTAAGTTTGTGGAACTTGTTTGCTGCAAAGAAAGAAGTTCAAATCTCAAGAAAGACAACTTTGCAAAAGTTATGCTTTATGAAAATGGAAGTATGATCTTTATGCCCAAAATGGAATTATTCAATGTACAATGCTCCCTTGATCAGGAAAATGCCTCTAACCAATGTATTTGCATTCAATTTTTGAGTGTTGAAGGGTTTAGAGACCTGTAATTATGTACTAAGCTAGTTTGGTCATATTTGCAACTTGATATGAACATGTATTGGCCATGGTTACAAAGTGAGTTTTTTCCAACTTCAAGCATTCGATTCTCCCTAACCACAAAGGTGTTTGAGGAGTTCTTGGACAATTTGGAAAGCTTGCAACATGTACTATAATACATATTTGAAATGCAACTTAAGACTACAAGTGGAACTATGTGAAAAATGGCCAAGAAGATGGGTCAAAATCCTGCCTAAACTAGGGCAAAATTTCTCTAAGTTAAAAGTTTTAGGTACCCTTGTTCCAAAAATCATAACTTGAGATCCAAGCTTCTTTTGAGAAAAATTTGTGAATAAAAGTTATAGACTTTGTGATGGACTACAACTTTCATGTTGTAAGTTTTGTTTGAATCCATTTTCATCTTAGTGAAAAAATGGGACAAAGTTAGGAAAAAATAAGAAAATTTTATAACTTTGAAAATTTCTAAGTTATGAAAATTTTCCATTTTAAACCCTAATTTGCAATTTTGGGTTTCTTGATGAACACGTTTCATAATTTGACATGTATTGATGAAAATGGACCCTTGGCACTTGATTTTGACCAAAAAGTCAACGTTTGACTTTTTAGTGTACAGTCAAATTTTGATCAGTTGACTGAAAAATTCATCTGTCAATCCTATGCATTTGAGATCTTTTGAACTTGTTGAATAGGTCAAGATGATTCCATTTAGTCCTTGAGTCCATGGTTAAGCTTGATTTGCCATTGGCTAGGTCAAACAGTCAAAAATTGCCTTTGTACAATTAAAACCCTAAAAATGACCATTTTGCCCTTTTGGTGATCTGATCAAATTTCTTGTGGAATTGTGATCCAAAATTGATAAAATGTTTCATATGAGTTCATAATGTTGATGTGGGTTAAATTTCATGAGATTTGACTGTCAATTGGCCACATTTGACTTTTCTCCCAATACAGTTGTTTTTTAGGTCAACTGTCCAATTGACTGGGCAAAATTTTGAATCAATGCTTGAAACTTGGTATGGACAAACTTGTGAGTCCAACATGAAGTATGAAAGTCACTTTGGGCATTGTAGGTCAAAACATCCCTGTGCAAACTCAAACCCTAATTTAGGTCAACCGTGCAAGGAGGTGTCTTGAGCAGAGCAAACCCTAGCTTGATCTTGAGTTCTAAGAGTCTTGTGATGAGAAATGTTGATGAAATGAGAGGGCAAATTTTGGGGTACAACAATGACGATGACATATAAAGACTCACACGAGATGTTACCATTTTATCTTCATGGTTACCGTACCACAACACACACATCAACAGGGGAAACTCCTTTCTCTCTGGTATACGGCATGGAAGCTATCCTACCCATTGAAGTCCAGATCTCTTCCTTGAGAATCATGAAGAACGCAGGTTTGAATGAAGACAAATGGGTTCAGACTCGACTTGACCAATTAAACCTGATTGACAAGAAAAGGCTCGCGTCTGTCTGTCATGGTCAGATGTACCAAAAACGTATGATTAAAGCTTTTAACAAGAAGGTCAGACATCAGGTATATCAGGCAGGTGACCTAGAAATCAAGTGCATCATACTTCCGCAAGGTGATCCCATGGGCAAATGGACTCCTACATACGAAGGACCATTTGTAATCAAGAACATATTTTCTGGTGGAGCCATGATCTTAACCACTATTGACGGTGACGACCTTTTGCACCCTGTAAACGCAGACATAGTTAAAAGATACTACGCATGAACAAAGACCCGCTAGGTTGACTAGCCTAGGCAAAAATAAGGGCATCCCAGTGAACCAAAAAGGTTCGGGAAAAATTTAGGGATATACACATGAAAAAAATCTGTACACCCGGCAAGTCAAAAACCTAAAAATGCGGCTTGGGCAAAAAAGGGTATCCCACTGGACTGAAAACCCGTAAGGGAGGTCCAGGAAAAAGTTAGGGATTTAAAGTGTATAACTATGTCCCTTTGTACACCTTACAGTCAATCTTCAGTATCAACTATGAAGTTCAAGTGGTACTAATCAATCCAGTCAGCTTCGGACAAGCGGCGAAAGAAATGAGACGCTCAAAGACATAAAGGCAATAGCATAATGGGAACTCATTGGGATCATTTCACATAGTTGTTTTTCTTTGTATAGTTTTCATTCTTACGACGACATTCCCTTACTAGGATGTTCATCAGCTTGTACAAAAAACGCTTATTCAAAATAATTAAAAAAACTATCTCTTCGAAAGTGCAAAACTATTTCTTTTTATTTTTATGTTTTGTTTGCGAAAACGTCCAGTGATTATTTTTGAACATATGCATTTGAATGTTATTACCATTTACAAATACTCGCATAAAAAACAGAAAGACAATTACTAATGGCTTTAAGAAACGGGACAATGTCTAAGGGCCATCCACAAAATCCCCGCAGATATTTTCTCCAGCATATACTTTCTCCAGCAGGTACAGAGGCAAGGGCATCCTACTATAAAATCATTGCCATATCCTCAGCATATAGTCTAATGATGTCAGGTGTCAGGATTCCTCAGCAGTATTTCAACAAAATCCCTAAGCAGTTCATGAAGTTTCCCTTCCCCAACAAAGTTTATTTCTCTAACGACTGAAATCTGTTTCCCAACATTTCAACTTCAAACAAAATCTGAAGACCTACATTCTTCACCCTCAACAACAATCAGGGATTTATTTTCCCTAATTCAACAACCCTGTAATAGAACAACTGACACATTCATACATTGCATTCATGCATCATTATACAAACATCATAGCATATGCAACACAAATGCATATATCATAATCTCATTTATTTTGAGAGTATCATGCAATTCATACATCATGACATCGCATGAAACTGATTTTACCTTTTCAGGTTAAATTAACATACAGACAAACACTATCAACTTATACAGCAGGTCAAAGATTAATGCCCGAAACCAAACGTGGAAACTATCTACACGACCAAGTGGTATGAACTCCCGAAGCAAGACGGGTTTACCAAAAAATATAGCAGGCCACAGATTAATGCCTGAAACCAGACGGGGAAACTATCTATGTGACCAACATTGACAAGTTCCAAATTAATACCTGAAACAAGACAGGACAACAATTTGTGGATGACTAATTTTAGATTAATACCTGAAACCAGACAAGAAAACTATCTATATGAGCAGATTGAAGATTAATACCTGAAACCAGACGGGAACACTATCTTTCTTTCTAACGCCAGAGATTAATACCTGAAACCATCCAGGACGACTATCTCAACGACCAACAAAAATAAGTTCCAGATTAATACCTGTAACAAGCCAAGACAACTATCTGTGGACGATTGATTGTAAATTAATACCTGAAACCAGACAGGAAAATTATCTACATGAGCAGATTAAAGATTAATAACCGAAACCAGATGGGAAAATTATCTTTCTTTCTAAAGTCAGAGATTAATACCTAAAACTAGCCAGGACAACTATCTCAATGACCGACAAAAATAAGTTCCAGATTAATACATGTAACAAGCTAGGACAACTATATGTGGACGACTGATTATAGATTAATACCTGAAACCAGACAGAAAAACTATATACATGAACAAATTAAAGATTAATTCTTGAAACCAGACAGGAAAACTATCTACATGAGAAGATTGAAGATTAATACACGAAACCAGATGGTGCGACTATCTACATGACCATCTTGAAGCAATCTTACACGGGTTTCTTCTCATGATCTCCAGATGCATGTCTAACACGGACTCATCTTGAAGCAATCTTACATGGTTTTCTTCTTATAATCTCCAGATGCAGTCTAACAGACTCATCCCGAAGCAATCTTATACAGATTCCTTCTCAATTTCAAGATGCAGTCTAACACAGACTCATCCTGAAGCAATCTTACATGGGTTTCTTCTCCTAATATCCATATGCAGTCTAACATGGACTCGTCCTGAAGTAATCTTACACGAATTCCTTCTCAATTTCTAGATGTAGTCTAACACGGACTCATCTTGAAGTGATCCTACACAGGTTTCTTCTAATACATTTCCAAATAGCAGTTAATTTCATTCTCCCTAGCAAATTACTGTAAAGCCTGGAGTTCAACCAGAAAACAACAAACTTTTATCTCTCCGGTCCAGAGATAACTTCTCAGTGGAACCAGTGACAACTAAAGCTCCTGGATTCTATTCCCCACAGAGTTTTCCTCAAGCAGTAGAACAACATAAACCAACATTCCCTCAGCAGACTCCTCCTCAAATAACATGAACATGAACTTCGATTGGTATCTGAACAAGGTATTTTGATTGGCGTCTGAACAAGGTACTTCGATTAGGAATTTGAAATCCTTCGAGCGAGCTTTTGTTTCAAAGTCTTCGATTGGGCGCTGGGTCTACTTTGATCAAGCTTAATTCACAAAGCTTCCACTGGGCAAAAGGCCCCTTTAACTCGCCTTTAGCATACAAGGCAAATACTCCCCTTCAACTTGCCTTCAGCGCACAAGGCAAATACTCCTCTTTAACTTGCCTTCAATCCACAAGGCAAAAGCCTCTTCATGCTTGCCTTCGACCCACTAGGCAAATGCCTCTTCATGATTGCCTTTAATCCATAAGGAAAAAAGATTCTTTAGACTTGCCTTTGATCCACAAGGCAAAATGCTTCCTCAGACTTGCCTTTGATCCACAAGACAAAAGGCCCCTTTCAACTGACCTTTGATTCACAAAGAAATGGCTATCTACATGCAAGATTTGACTGGGAAATGTCTATCTTCAGGCCTGCTCTGACTCTACCTCTAAAACCCCTCAACATAGTTTCTACTCTATGACACACAATATGATCCATTTGAAGAAGTACTCAATATGATCCATTTGAAGAAGCATTCAATATGGCCCATTCGAAGAATACACATGTCGTCCATTCGAAGGATACATGATTATTGAAAAAAAGTTTTGTTTTGCCTTTTGATGAGTTTAGCTCAAGATGTTTGCTGGCCAAAGTCCAACATGCTGCCAAGCCCAAGCCTCCTGCACAATTGCATTCGAAGGAGGTAACAAAAGAAGCTTCGACTGGCCAGAAAGGAGTTTTCAATTAGGCTAGTTGAAAAGTTTCAGATCAAGCTACTAAGTCAGATAATGGCTCAATAGAAGAAGCCATAATGATGAGGCCTAGAGCCATTTGAAGGAAGAAACTCAGGGCCAATTGAAGAACAAGACATGGAGGCATTCGAAGGAGCCAAGGAATGGAAACCTGTCCAGGTTCATCCCAAAACCCCAAAAAGACAGGAATCCATCAAAAAATGAAATCCTTTAATTTGTTTGATTTGCCTTCAAAAGATTGGTTAATGATTGTCCCTTGCCATTTCCACTCCCTTCTACACTCCTATAAATATAGGCCTAAGGATACATTGCAAAGGGACGAAAAAGAGAGAAGGGCAAAAGAAAAAGAGATGAAAAAAGGAGAGAAGAAACACATTGCCTCAGAAAGCCACGCCAAAGAATCTCAAAATCTTCACAAAGTGATCCAAAATCGAAGCAACCTTCACAGGCCTCTTCGACAAGTGCTTCACTAACTCCCTGAAGGTTATAGGAGGCGTTCCCAAGCACTAAGCAGGCCCAACGCACGCTGGAGCATCACTCACACAACCTCTTTGTTGGTAATTTGCTTTCGATCTCAAACCAGCTAAATATGCAGTTTTAAATTCATGTTAATCATACATTCATGTTATTGCTAATGTTTGTGATTTCTTTCATGCGTTACATACAAGTTTAAGCGCAGGGATGAGATCGTGCCATTGCTAGGGCAGGATCTATATTTTCTTTTGAATCTTAGGATTCATGATGTTGCCAGATGAAATAACTTTCGATTCATACCCAGGGGGTTCAGACTAGGATGATATAACCACAGGCTGTCGAATCCAAGACTAGATTCACCCAAGTTTGGATTTTTATTTTATTTCTCTAATAAATCTCCTATAGATCCAATATTCCCAGATCGAAGGAGTATATCATGCACCTTCGACTAGCTTCCTCATGGGATCGAAAGGAAACTCTAGGCTCCTTTTCGATCCAGGTCCTACTTCTTCATTTTTGCTAACTTTTGTCTTACAGATCCAGATTGAAAGGCAGCTTCCTCCCCTGGATCGAAAAAAAACAAACATCTCTCCTTGGATCGAAAAAATCACACCCTGGATCGAAAAACCATGTTTCTCCCTGGATCGAAGGATAGCTCTTTGTATTTTCATTTTGTTTTTTTTTTGTTTTGTTCATTCCTTTATTGACCTCATTATTTAAATCATCATAAAAATAAAATAAAAATCATAAAAAAAATTAGGCTTAGTTTTTTCTATAAAATTAATTTTGTAAATTAATTATTAATTATCTTAACTTTTTCTTTAATTTAAAACTAAATAGACTTAGGATTTTAATTAAATCATTTTCCAAAAAATAAAAACAAACAAAAAATATTTTATTCTTAGGATTTTAGACATCTTTTCAAATTTGCATGTTATTATTCTTTCGCACTTCCTTTTATTACTGTAACTGTATATTGGGATGTAATAGATGATTAGTAGTATCTTTACTGTTTTCTTATTTTTCCCCCAAGTTTTTGGATATGTAAATACCCCTCCCCGAAGCCATGTAATAGCGTAGCTTTAATTTCCGCATTTTAACTTCTTGTACATATTAACTGTTAGATGTATGGTAATAGGATTGTATGGCAAGAAATTAAAAGCAACGTTAGCAAACCTAACATCCAAGAGAAAAATAACTGAAAAAAACACTCTTGCACATATACACCTCTAGGGTATCCCACTTTGGTTGCCTTTGGAAAATAGTTACAACTCTTGGAACATGAGAGATTTTAGTGGCTACCCTCTGGTTCAAAGATCATAAGTCCCTCGATGATCCTCTCAACGTTTCCTCGGTAAGCAATGATCTTAAAACCCTAGGGTAGTTACTAAGATTTCTTGCCCAGTTGCCTTTGTGACTATAAAACGACCCTTCGAATGTCCCTTAAACATCCAACAATAGGGCTACCTACTCACTAATAGTAGGATAGCATTGTCTAAAGGAAAAGAGGAAAAGAACAAGTCCTTTCGAGTAAAAGTAGATAGCTGTTAGATGCTTGCTAAAAAACAAACTTTCACACTTACACAAAACAACTTTAAAAAACATTTTCAAATGCTTTATCAACACTCTTGAGGACTGATACAAGAGTTATCATAAAGTAAATCGCCGCACTAAGGCATTTCAAAATACTTTTCAAAACACACAAAAAGTGCAAGGTATTTTTCAAAAGAGCTAAGAATCTAAGAGCCCGTAGATAACTACGGATGGAAAGGGTGCTAACACCTTCCCTTTCCATAATCTACCCCCCTTACTCAGAAATAATATCGAAAGGTCTTTTTCTGTTCTTTTCACCCTTTCCTTTGTTGGATAAAATAAAAGTCGGTGGCGACTCTTGTTTACCGTAATATTTGCGAATACAAATGTAAAACCAGTATAACAGTCGGTTTTGCCACCGTATCATAGTGTCCTACTAAGATATTGAAGAACAAGGTTCCTGAAGAAGTGTGAAGTGGAAAACGATCATCAGTAAGTCATTTGAAGGTGTTTGGCTCTATGTGGTACAAGCATGTTCCTGATGCAAGTAGAAGGAAGTTTGATGACAAAATGAACCTATTATTCTGGTAGGATATCATAAAACTGGTCCATACAGAATATTCAATCTAGTTAATGAGAAGATTTTGTTGAGTCGAGATATTGTGATTAATGAAAATTCTTTTTGGGATTGGAATTCTAGCAATTCAATTAACAAGCCATTAATGAACTTTGATTTCGACGAAGAAACTGATGATGTAGAGGTCGAAAGAATTGTTGAGAATCTAGTCGAAGTCGAAGAAGAAGCAGTTGCTGACACTCCCGACACAGTCGAAGTCGAAGAGGCTGTGGCTGAAATAAGCCAAAGACCTCAAATAAATAGAGTTCTTTCAACAAGACTTCATGATTATGAAGTGGTGGGTGATGATGAAATCACACCAGATGGAGAATTAGTTCATTTTGATTTACTTGTAGGTGCTGAACCAATCAATTGTGTTGAAGATTTGAAGATTAACAAGTGAAAGTTAGCTATGGTCAAAGAGTTACAGGCAATCGAAAGAAACAACACATGGGAGTTAGTCGAATTTCCAGCATATACAAAAGATATCGAAGTAAAGTGGGTGTTCAAGTTGAAACACAATGCAGATGGGTCAATAGGAAGACATAAAGTAAGATTAGTAGCTCGATGTTTTATTCAAAGAGCATGACTCGACTACTTTGAAGTATTTTCTCCAGTATCAAGATTAGAGACTGTTCGACTAGTGGTAGCATTGGCATGCAACCAACACTGGTCGACATTCCATCTAGATGTGAAATCAGCATTTCTGAATGGTACTTTAGGCGAAGAAGTTTATGTCACACAACCTCCTGAGATTGTGATTCAGAAGGAAGCAAGTAAAGTATATAGATTGCACAAAGCGCTCTATGGCCTCAAGCAGGCACCTAGGGCATGGCACAAGAAGATCGACTCATACTTAGTCGAATTGGGATTTGTCAAATGCAAATCAGAGTATGGTGTCTATGTTTAGGTTGTAGCACAAGATATAATAATCATCTTCTTGTATGCTAATGACTTTCTAGTAACTGGAAATACTTTGGAGAACTTTTCGAAGTTTAAAGAGCTAATGACGAAGGAATTTGAAATGTCGAATCTAGGAAAATTGTCTTATTTTCTAGGCATGGAATTTCAAATGTCGAAGCAAGGTATGGTGCTACATCAAAGAAAGTATGTCAAATAGATACTCAAGAGATTTAGAATGGATGATTCGAATCCTACATCCTCATATGTCGAACCAAATTTGAAGTCGGAGAAGAATGGAGAGGAAGACAAAGTCGATGTAACTTTGTTCAAGCAAATTGTGGGATCTCTGAGGTATGTGTGCAACAGTCGACCTGATATAAGTTTCGCAGTCGGATTAGTAAGCAGATATATGGGTGAACCAAGAGTGTCACATATGAAGGCTGCAACAAGAATCTTGAGATATTTGAAGGGTTCAATAAATTGTAGAATACTATTTCGACGAGATTCTAAAGGGAAAGAAGCAATATTTAATTGTTTTTCAGGTGCTGATTGGTGTGGAGATAAGGAAGATCGAAGAAGCACAACTGGATATTTCTTTCAAGTATTTGGTGCCCCAATCTCATGGTGTTCGAAGAAGCAACCTGTGGTGGCATTGTCATCGTGTGAAGCTGAATATATAGCAGGATCCTATGTTGCTAATCTTCTTGATGTTTTTATTAGCAGCCTCAACAGTCCCATTCATCTTTGGTCTGTAGGGTAAAGAATTATGATGTTCGATCTTGAACTCTTCACAAAGTTCTTTCATTATTTTGTTATTCAAATTCAAACCATTATGAGTGATGATCTTGCTCGGGATGTCATATCGACAAATGATCTGATTCTTGATAAAGCCGACTACCACCTTCCTGGTTACATTAGCATATGATGTTGCTTCCACCCATTTAGTAAAGTATCCAATGGAAACTAAGATGAAACTATGACCATTATAAGCCTTGGGTTCAATCATTCCAATCATATCAATGCCCCGCATAGAGAAAGGCCAAGGTGAAGAGATAACATTAAGGAGGGTCGGTGGAACATGTATCTTGTCCATATAAAATAGGCATTTGTGGCATTTCTTCACATATTTGCAGCAATCTGATTCCATCGTTATCCAATAGTAACCCGCCCTCAACATCTTTTTAGCCATTGCATGTCCATTGTCATGAGTGCCAAAGGATCCTTCGTGTACTTCTTCCATCAACATGTTTGCTTCGTGTCTATCCACGCATCTGAGCAAAACCATATCATAATTCCTCTTATATAATACTTCTTCATTGAGGAAGAAACTACTTGCCAACCTCCTCAACATCTTCCTATCTTTATTGGATGCCCCAGGCGGGTACTCTTGAGTTTGAAGGACACTTTTAATGTCATAAAACCAAGGTTTGTTGTTGGTGACTTCTTCTGCTGAGAACACATGAGTGGGTCTGTCGAGGCGCATAATTCTGATTGAAGGTGTATCCTTCCAATCATTCACTTAGAACATAGAAGGAAAAGTAGCTAAAGCATAAGCCATTTGGTTCTCATCTCTAGGGATATGATGTAACTCAACCTTGGTTAAGAAATTAACAATATTCTAGAATAATCTCTGTAAAGGATCAAACCAGGATGACGAGTCTCCCATTCTCCTTTGATTTGATTGATTACTAAAGTCGAATCTCTGTATATATCAAGAATCTTGATCCTTAGATCCACCGCTTCTTCGAGACCCATAATACATGCTTCATATTCATCCATGTTGTTCGTACAGTCAAACTTCAACCTCGCAGTGAACGGGATATGAGTACCTCGGGAAGTGGTGATAATTGCCCCAATTCCATTGCCATAAGCATTTACATCCCCGTCAAATATCAAACCCCAACGGGATTCGGGATCAGGTCCTTTTCCAGGTAATGGTTCTTCACTGTCTTTGGTCTTCAAGTACATAACATCTTCATCTGAGAAGTCAAACTTGATGGATTGATAATCATCAATTGGTTGGTGAGCCGAATAATCGGCTAAAACACTTCCTTTTAATTCTTTCTCAGTGTGATACTCAATGTCATATTTAGATAATAACATCTGCCAACGAGCTATTCTTCTAGACAAGGCGGGCTTCTCAAAGATATACTTGATCGGATCCATTTTGGAGATCAACCAAGTGGTATGGTTAATCATATATTGGCGCAGACGGCGAGCAGTCCAAGCTAAAGCACAACAGGTTTTCTCAAGCATTGAGTATCGAGACTCACAATCTGAATTTCTTACCCAGATAATATATGGCATGTTCCTTTCTTCCAGTCTCATCTTGTTGACCAAGCACACATCCCATGGAATCTTCTAATATGGTCAAATACATAGTCAGAGGTCTTCCTTCCACTAGAGGAATCAAGATAGGAGGTTTAAGTAAATATTCTTTGATGCTATCAAAAGCTCTCTGAAAATATTCTGTCCACACACATCCTTGGTTCTTTCGAAGAAGCTTAAACATTGGCACAAATGTAGCAGTCATATGAGATATAAATATGGAAATATAGTTCAACCTTCCAAGGAATCCTCTTACTTATTTTTCCGTCTTGGGTTCAGGAATCTCTCGAATAGATTTGACTTTATCAGGATCTACCTCAATATCTCGTTGGCTGATAATGAAACCCAAAAGTCTTCCAGAACGAACACCAAAAGTGCACTTGTTAGGATTCAGATGGAGTTTATACTTTCTCAAACGCTAGAATAATTTCAAAAGATGCTCCAAATGATATTCTTCAGTCTGCGATTTGGCAATCATATCATCTACATAAACTTATATCACTTTATGCATCATATCTTGAAACAGAGCGGTCATGGCTCTTTGGTATGTTGCACCAGTATTCTTTAAACCAAACAACATTACTCGATAACAAAATGTTCCCCAAGGTGTAATAAAGGTTGTCTTCTCCATATCTTCAGGTGCCATCTTGATTTGATTGTAACCAGAGAAACCATCCATAAAATAAAAGACGTTTAACTTTGTTGTATTTTTTACTAATACGTCAATGTGTGGTAATGGGAAATCATCCTTTGGGTTGGCTTTATTCAGATCTTTGTAGTCCACACACATTTGAAACTTGCCATCTTTCTTAGCAACAGGAACTATATTGGCTAACCACTAAGGATAAACCGATGTAATGAGGAAGCCTGTATTGATTTGTTTCTGGACCTCTTCTTTGATCTTGTCAGCCATATCAGGACGAGTCCTTCTCAACTTCTGCTTAATCGGCGGACATTCAGGTCTCAACGACAATCGATGCTCCACAATATTGTTATACAAACCCGGCATGTCTTGGTAGGACCAAGAATACACGTTTACATACTCTCTAAGAAGCTCTAACATTCTTTCTTTGACCTCTAGGATAAGCAACACTCCAATCTTGACTTCCTTTTTGTCTTCTTCACTACCCAAATTGATTATCTCCACGGGCTCTTTGAACCGTTGGATGATCTTTTCACCGTGCTCAAGTAAACGGGAAATTTCATCAGGGATCTCTTTACTATCCTCTTCCTCGGCTCTGAACACAGGGAATTTGAAGTTGGGAGAGGGCATATGGTCATTGTTTTCAATGGTTATGTTATGGATTAATCAGCACATATGATTTATGCTTTATTTTAGAAATCGATTAATGTGAAGGTTCTAAAAATATATAAAAAATTATATTTCTTTATTATTATTATTATTATTATTTTTTGTTACCATTTTCCAGAAAAAGTGAAAAGTAAAAACAATATGGGGAACAAAATAACATTTTTATTCATGATTGGAAATACTTGAAACAAAAGCCCAAACATCTTCTCTTTTGCCTTGGGTAGAGAAAAAGGATTTATTTTTAACATAGCCCGACATAAATACTCTTTCGCCTTGGGCAGAGCCAAAGGTTTTTCAAAATAAAACAAAGCATTACTCAGAAATGTGCATCACAGAAGGAATATCAACAACAGTCCAGTTCTGGCAAACCACTCTATGCGCTACAAAGTCAGGTACGTCCTCTTCAGAATCATCTTCCATTATAGCATCAACTTCGGGCGGAGTTGGATGGATAAAACCTGCACTTCAGAAAACTTCTTGTATCAGACAGGTAATTGTATCTTGCTTAGCTCTTGCAGACATGAGTTAAAAACCAAGTCCTTCTCCAAACTTGTTCTTAGGCAAAGTCAACACCTGACCCCACCCTTCAACTGAACCACTCTCAACCACTCAATGCGTATCTTCAAGAGAAGAAATAGATGTCCCTTACTTCTTCACTTTATTATTAGCAACAGATAGAGCTTGGAACTGGGTTTCAATAGCCTCATCAACATCAATATAGGAAAAATATGACAAGTGGCTTACCACCATAGCCTATTCTCCACCAATTGTTACCAACTTTCCATTCCTCACAAACTTCAATCTTCGATGGAGCGTGGAAGTGACTGCCCCTGCATCATGGATCCATGGGCAACCCAATAGGCAACTGTAGGCAGCATGAATATCCATCACTTGGAAAGTAATCTGAAAGGTATGAGGACCAATTGTCATGGGGAGATCCACTTCACCGCTAATAGTTTTCCTAGAACCATCAAATGCCTTGACAATTACCCCACTAGGTCTCATAGGAGCACCTTGATGTGATAGACGAGATAATGTAGTTTTGGGCAGTACATTTAATGATAAACCTGTATCTACCAGCACACTTGACAAAGTATCATTTCCATAATTTATTGAGATATGCAAGGCCATATTATGGTTCCTTCCCTCTACCAGAAGCTCTTCATCGCTGAAACCAAGATTATTACATGAGGTAATGTTTCCTACAATTCCATAAAATTGGTCTACCATTACATCATGATCTACGAACACTTGGTCCAAGACCTTCATTAAAGCCTCCCTATAGGCACCGAAATATCTTAGTAAAGCAAGCACATAAATCTTGGAAGGAGTTTGCAATAGTTGGTCCACGATCTTATATTCACTTCTCTTAATGAGTTTCAAAATCTCATCATCATAAGGATGTGGGTTAGGTCCATTGGATAGACCTGTCTCGACCCTTGGTTCAACATTCATCATCAGAACTTCCACTGGTATAGGTCTTCTAACTTGAACTTTAGGCCTTTTTGATGGCACAAATGCAAAGATACGCCCGCTCCTTGTGACTCTACTCACATCATCAATATTGACAAAATATGGCATTGGTGGTATGGGGACTTCTACTCCATTATCAATTATTGTGGCATTATATTTGTATGGTATGGCTTTGTTCAAGTTGTAAGGCACGAGACCAGGCAGACAGATGATCAAAGGAGCAGCAGATGAAGTCTGGCTATCGTAAGAAATCTCTACTAGTTCAGGCATGTTGAACTGTGGCACTATAACATTCACCTCATCATCTGGATCTCTGTCATATGTGATGGTAATAACCCTTTGATCTAACAACTTTTGAATATCTTCTTTCACAATAGGGCAATCATCTTCTATTGAGCAAAATTCGAAAACGTCATAATTATGTCGATGTTTAAAGAAGGCAAGTCTACTTAAACTTTGATGCATTTTGATCAGTGAGTCCCTTATGTGCTCAACCTGGTAGACTCGGAACTTTCCAAGATATCCCTGCACCATATTTACCGACGCTTCCCCATGTTGAGGCAATGGATTAGGTTGAACATTCGGGTTAACATCTTTGAAAGACAAAATACCACTCTTGATTAACCTCTGGACATCTGCCATCAAAGTAAAGCAATTTTCAATATTATGTCCTGGCGAAACTTGGTGATATGCACAAAATTGACCAGCCTTATACCAAGGGGAAGTATTATTTGGTGCAATAGGAGGAGGTTTCATTGTTATGATATTCTTCCGGATCAAAGCGGGGAACAACTCGGTGTAAGTCATTAGTATTACATCAAACTGTGGTTTTCTCAGCGAACGGTTCTGATTGTTGAATTGAGGAGCTTGTTGTAGAGGTTGTTGCTGAAACTGTCATTGTTAAATTGGAGAGGCTTGATAAGTTGGAGTTACCATTGTTGGGTAGGTAGCAAGAGTGACTGCTGCAAGGTATGAATATCCTCTTCTCGGCCTTCCAGGAAAATTTCACCAACATCTTGTTCCCTCCTCTTGGGGAAGACACTCCCAAATTTCTTAACACCACTAGGTGTACCACCTTCCTTGGCTAGACGAGCTTCACGGATTCCCTCTTCAAGTCGCATGCCCATGTTCACCATCTCAGTGAAGTCGCTAGACGCACTTGCCATCATTCTCTCATAGTAGAAAGAACCTAATGTTTTCAGAAAAATCTTCGTCATCTCTTTTTATTTGAGGGGAGGATAGATCTGAGCGGAAATCTAACGCCACATTTGGGCATACTCTTTAAAAGATTCTCTATCCTTCTGGGACATAGCTCGGAGTTAATCTGGGTTCGGGGCCATGTCAAAATTATACTTGTATTGACGAACAAAAGCCTCACTGAGGTCATTGAAGTTGCAGATTCGGGTGCTATCCAAACCCATGTACCATTTCAGGGCGGCACCAGTTAAGTTGTCTTGAAAGTAGTGAATTAATAGCTTGTGATCATCAGAGTAGGTGGACATCTTCCTCACATACATGGTTAAGTGACTTTGCAAAAATGAGTCACCTGTGTATTTTTCAAAGTCCTACACTTAGGACTTAGCTGGAATTTTCACGTTTGGGACCAAACACAAGTCGTGATCATTTTTCCCGAACAAGCTTTTCCCTTTAAGTGCTCTAATTTCCCTATGCATTTCTTGAAATTGGTCTTGGAACTCTTCCATCCTATCGAAGATGCCTAAACTTTCAGCAGGTTCAACATGATAAACGGGTTCATTTGTATATGGATATGTGAACCATGGGAGAAGCAATAGTCATTACAGGCTCAGGGAAGGATACCATAGGCTGGATCACAGGTTTCATAGTAGTTATCTCAGGTTGAGGAAAAGACACAATATGTTGAATCATGGGTTGCACAGTAGGCTGGTACCCTTCTGGCGTGAAATTGTAAGGCATACCCCATGGAAAACCTTTTGGAATTTGATTTTGCAGAGGGTTGACTTGAGCCAAAGAGGCTGGAGCAGTGACAATCTCGGAAACCACAGTAGTTTGAGCTTGAGTTTCAGTAGCCGAAGTCGATGGCTGATTCTGAGCAGCCATCAAGCTTTCCACCAAAGCGGTCAATTTTTCCATTCTAATACAAAGAGTAGTAACCTCCTCACGAAGCTCATGATTCTATTGCTCTAGATCTTCCATTCTCTTTCGATGATTGGCTCGAGTATTATACTGGTGAAACAGCTTGACAATCTATCGGAGTGGAAAAGAAGCAAGAATAAGACTCTAGAAAACATGTAAGATTGAATGTTGAATGATGCATGATATGCGATGCAAATGACTATTTATTTTTGATAGTTTTTCAAGGAACTTTAAAACTTTGATAACTTTGCACACATCAGTGGTAAAGAACTTTGGAATAACAAAACTCATTTCATTAATAAAAGGCGGAAAATTATAACTTTGGAAAATAAAAGCCATTTTAAAGAGTTTTACAAAATGACATAAGTAATAAAACTAGGGACTAAGATCATTCAGAATCATCCTCGAACGAAGGACCAAATCCTACTTGTAATTTGAGCTTCCTAATCTTATTTTCATATAAGTTTTCCATCTCTGTCTTCTCGGCTACTAGATGGTCAACAACTTTCTTCCATGGAATAGGAAAATCTATCGAATCTTCCTTCTTCCTCTTCTTCTCCTTAGCATACTTCTTGAGCAATGCATCTTTCTGACGAAGCTTCTCATCACGATCAATAAACCAACCATCTTGAATAAATAGCTTATCCTCCTTCTCCTTTAGCTGTCTAGTCAGGACCCTGTTTTCATATTCTGACATACTATATTTTTCCTTCCAAGCATCTCTTTCAGACTCCATTCTAGCCGGATTTTCCTGATACTCTTTCATGTTCTCAATAGGAATGGCAGTAGATGATGATGTAGTAATAAGGAATAAAGGTTTCACGAGATGATAAGAAATCTTGAGAACACAAGCCCTAGCACGAACCCATTGAAGGTAAGGCTCCAAAGAAACATCACTTCTCTGCCTAACATGTCTTCTCCCTTTCTATGGACATGGAGCCAAGCCCTTTCAATCTCCTTCTTAACTGCTTTGTGATCCTTAACTTCTTGGAGAAAGAAACCTCTCAAATGAATGTTATTCGGCTTGTTCTTCATTGGGTATCTAAACTGGCGGCACGCAAGAAAAGGATTATAGTTAATTCCTCCCCTCGTACCAAGAAGAGGCACGTTGGGGGAAAACACCACAACTATCAATGATCTTCACATCATAATAAGCTTGATTGTACCAATCTATGTTGAAATGTGTAAGAGGTATAATTTTTGGCGCCCATCGTAGCTCCTTCTTGAGATCCCAAAAAACATCAGACCCAGGTAAATAGGAAACATACCACTGGTATGACAATGGTGCACAACAAATAATCATCCCACCTTGGTAGGAATTCCGAAGATGGATGGAATAGAAGGTATCTCATAGCAGCGTAGGGACTGGATTTCCAATAAAAAAGATTCTAATGGCGTTAATATCCACGAACTTATCGATTTTAGGGAACAAAAACAACCCATAAGCAAGTAAAGCAAAGACAGCTTCAAAGGCGACAATATCCTTTATCTCGGCGAAGTAACGAGCTTTCTTCAACAAAAAATATGCAGGTAAACCTCAGATTCCTCCCTTGGTAGTCATGTTATCTTCTATCTCAGACTTCCTCAAGTGGGTAACTGTTTCTATCTCATGAGATTTGGGTTCCCCTTCTAAACTGGAGAAAGGAACACAGTCGGTGATTGGCAAACCAAGTATATAATAATACTCTTCCAAAGTGGGCATAAACTGGTAATCAGGAAAAGTGAAGCATCGATACAACGGATCATAGAACTGGACCAACGTAGTAAGGATACCTTCCTTCATCCTGCGCTTCATAAGAGGAATAATAGATCCATATTTATTCCAGAAATCTGTAAGGTTCTCAATCTTGGGAATCAAACTCTTCAACTCTTCAATCTCAGGCTCCTTGAAACTATAACTCTGAGTGTTCCTTTTTCCAAAATCTATAGTAAAAGTACCTGAGATATCTATAAAAATCATTCTTAAGTTCCTTGAAAAATATGTTTAAAGAATTCTTATGGATGCATGAACGAATGATAATGCAACAATTACACATAAGTTCACAAACATGGGGTTCAAAGGTTCAACGCTTCGAGCATGGAGTCAAAGGTAAAGACCACCCCAAAGGTATGTATTAAAGGTTTAATCATACCTATAAAACAAGGTTCTAAAAGTTCCCAAAGTCTACGATCCTCCTTTGAATATTACCAACGTCTCAATTACTTGGTAATTAGCAATATTCTCAAGAGAAACTCATATTAGTGTAGCATCGCGTGACAACTATTTCCGGATTACTCCGTTATAGTCTCCGCACTACACCTAAGAGGCCAAGATGGGTTAAAGATTCTACGGTTCTCAGCTTATCTGGCTCCCAGGTTGAAAGCAATAACGTCTTCCTGATTACTCGGTAAATGAATACTAACGTCAAAGGGGCTTCCACTGAGTGGGGGATTTCATGCCTCCTTCTTCCGGATTACTCCCTCAAAGTTAACATGACTATACCGCTCATCCTATTCTTATGTGTAACTTAGTCCGGGTATATGAATTTTCCTTTATAAGTGTCATCAACACCCAAATAACCATAATGTATAACATATAATCAAACAAAAAAATAATAAAACAGATACGACAAATTAGGCTTAACCCACTTAGGGATGGACCAACAAGAGGTCAATCTCTCCCCAGCAGAGTCGCCAATTCTGTAGTGATAAAAAATGTAACGGGGTAAATCAGAGATCGAGCTATTAATTAACTCGACTCACAAAAGCAAGATTCGCCACCACGCTTTATTATTTCCAAGGGAAAAGGGAAAAGAGTGAAATAAAACCCTTAAATATGAAATGTAAAGTAATACTTAAAAGTAATGAAAATACAATGCGTTTTTTGAAAAGAGATCTAGAGTTCAAGGATTGGTTATGCAATGGGAAGGTACTAGCTCCCAATGCATCTGCGGTACTCCGCATGAACCTTTTGAAATATCTATTTTTGTTTGATTAAAAATTGTTTGTTTGATTAAAATGGTGTGTTTGGTCAAAATGGGTGTGGACGAGATTTTGAAGATACGACAACCTAGTGTCGAAGTTTTGACTTAAAAGGTGTGAGTTTTAAAATTGAGTTTTTTAGGAAAATTAACTTAAAAATATAAAGCAAAAATGAATGAAGGTATTCGCACCATCGTATATTTGATGACATGAAGTCAATCAAAGTGAAAACATCTCCCTTAGAATTTAGACGGACGGAAGATACAAAGATTAGATGATCGAGAATAAAGTTAATTAGAATGACAATTGAACAATTAAATAAATAACGAAAATTAAATTATACTAGCATGCATTTTTTTGAATAAATTAAATCAATAGCAAAAATTAAGTAAAGACTAAATTATAAAACATGTATTTTGAATAATTAAATAAAAAATTAAGTAAAAAGATTAAATTATAAGTATGTATTTAAATAATTAAATAAATAGTAAAAATTAAATAAAGATTAATTTGATAATAGCATGTATTTTGAACAATTAAATAAATAACAAAAAAATTAAATAAAGACTAGTTTTAAGCATGTTTTTATATTTTAATGGCATGAAATAACTATATGTAATGAACTAATCTAATATTTTGTTAAATAAGACTGAAGAGATAAAATATGCCTTGCCAACTGAACTAATATTATGTAATGAACTATATGTAATGAACTAAGCATGTCTTCTAGGTTGCAGCATACATGCCTTGCCAACTGAACTAAGTTTTCTATCTGTTATATCTATGTTTCTATTAAAATATAAGGGAAAATGGTTGTAAGATTGGGCCAAAAGGCCCAATGGGGCCGACCCAGTTCCTAGGAAATAACAAGGAAAGGTTTTGGGAAACCCTAAAGCAAAGGGGCGCCGCTGCTATTTTGTCTGTCTTAGGAAGAAATTATAGAATTAATCATTTCTCATAAACTCCTATTATATTTACCGAGTAAAAAATAATAATAAAAACTCCCTTCTACAAAAAATTCTTCATCTCTGTTCTTTCAAACCGTCCTTCCCTCTCTTGTTAGCTCAACTCCTCTCAAATTTAAATAAACCTCGTTGTGAAATTCTTTGGCTTCATCTTCTCCCAAGTGATAAAACAACAATAATCTACTCAAATCCCCATGGATTCCAGTTTGTTTTTGGGAACAAGGCTAATGAAGAGGGTTTGAGGGTGTCGCAAAAGAGAAAGTGATGTAGAGCGGTGAGAACTGGGCTGAATCACACAGTTATGGCGGAAGCGGAAGGAGTTTAGGTGATGATGAAGGCGTACGAATGGTGAGGTAGTGGTGACCGGAATCGGGTTTGGTTAGAAGTATCATGATAGGAGTTCGACGGAAGGATTTTTTAGATGTGGGAGTATGTTATGGTGATGGCAGAAATGGAGAGAGAATTATGGTGTTTTCATTGTTTGTTTGACAGAGGAAACGACAGTGTAACTGGGTTCTAAATATATCAGGAAGGATGACGGTTGGATGTGAGTGAGATTTCTAGCGTCGGAAGTTGGGTGAAGATGGAGGAGGTTCCGACATTAGCAAATGAG
Organism: Vicia faba; assembly: GCA_948472305.1. Lineage (NCBI taxonomy): Eukaryota > Viridiplantae > Streptophyta > Magnoliopsida > Fabales > Fabaceae > Vicia > Vicia faba. The sequence goes on along the minus strand of OX451741.1, from coordinate 705,078,317 downwards.
GCGTTGAAGGAGATGATGGAAGTAAACGACACTGACGAAGGGAGTTATTGGACGGGGATGGAATTACAAAAGGTGTGAGAGGTTGTTTGAAGAACAAGGGTAGACAATGATGTATGTTAATTAATGGTGTTGTGTGGATTGTTGTTGGTAGAGGTCGAGATGAAGGGCTGGTGGGTTGCTGTGAGGGAAATGATTATAGCAGGTGGGTGGGGATGTTTTGGAGATGATGAAGGATGGTTTTGGGTGCAAAGAAAGAGTGAGAGAGAGAAGTGAGAGAGTTTGTAGCCCATAGATTATACGGCTTCTTAAAATTGCAAAGTTTGGGAATTTTTACAAAATGGACTTTTCTGCTGCCAGTTTAGTTTTTCTATAAACATTTACTCGAACAATAATGTCCTCTTCTTTGTAAAAGGATTTATTCCCTTCATAAACTTGATCTGTGGAAAGATGAATGATAAGGGATTGATCTGTTTAAAGTTTTGCAGCCATTTTACAAGGGATGGTGGTATATTAACAGCATTTGCAATATCAGGATCAATTTCACATGCGCGAGGGACTGAAGGTAAAACTGTCTTTATTAGAAAAAACAAAGTTGTTGAGTTTGTTGAGTATTTTTGAATTGTTTTCTTTATTGTTACAGGTAAATAGAAGGGTGGAATTTGAAGGTTGTTAGGCGATTGAAAAAATGGTTTAGTGTTTAAGTTTTCTATGAAAACAAGATGACAAGGGACGTAGTTATGTTAGAAATTGCAAGTGATGGGTGCAGATCTGTAGAGGGAGACGGTGCCGGAGGGAGGTTCTGTGGGGTGTCCATGGGAAAGGTGAATATTGTTTTTGAGCTTTGGAGAAGGTTGAATAAATATATAATTTCTCTAATTTCTATTGTTTCTAATATTTTCAATTATGGTTTTTCTTGTGTTTATTATTATTATTAAACATGCTTAAATGTTGTTGTACCCCAAAATTTTCCCTCTCATATTTCCCCAAGAATTTTCCTCTCATATGGGTGGTTACAAGCACTTGATTAAAAAATAATAATTTTTTTGATGATAAACAAGGTCTTTCGATTGGCATGTCAAAGGGTCTTCCGATTGGCTTTTTGGCAGGCTTCGTTTGAGCACCTAACCTCCTCCAAGTTTGCCTCAAATTTCCAAGCTTCGATTGAAGCCTTGGCCTGTTGCTTGCTTGCTGTATACAAGCTTCGACTAGGCATGTGTTTCCTTTGAAACAGCTTCCTTTGATTCAAAAAGGAAGGGCCTCATGTTGGTGCTCCATCGATTACACCTTTGGCTTTACATGCTAGCTTGATTCACAATGCAATGGATACCTGCATGCAAGCTTAATTCCTGCTTCGATTGGGCATTTGGTTTCTTTGGAGCCAACTTGATCCCTGCTTCATTTAGGCATTTGATTTATTTGGAGCAAGCTTGATTCCTGCTTTAACTAGGCAAATACTCCCTCTTCAGCTTGCCTTCAGCGCACAAGGCAAAAGGCTTCTTTTGACTTGCCTTTGATACACAAGGAGAGAACGCCCTATAAGTGTGTTTCGATTCACCGGTCCAAAATCTCCCTTCATGCTTGCCTTGGATTCACTAAGACAAAAGGTTGCCTCATACTTACATTCGATTCACAAGGCAAAGGCTCCCTCTTCAACTGGCCTTTGATTCACCAAGCAAAGGTTTCCTCTTAATGCTTGCCTTCGTTTCACAATCATAGGATTGCTACATTATGAACACACATTGGTGGCCCATTCGAAGAATGCACAAGGAGCACATATGGGATATTCAAAGGACACACAAATGGTGCCTTCGAAGGGGCATGCATTTGGCCCAGTCGAAAGGCATATAATGGTTGAAGACAAGTGTTGTTTTGTCTTTTGATGAGTCTGGCCAAAGTCCTCCATGCTGCCCAGCCCAAGCGTCATGCACCATTTCATTCATGATAAATGAGGCTTCGATTGGCCAGAATGAATTCCTCACTTGGTCTATTGGAATCAAGCAACTAAGGAAAATAGATGGGTCCAACAAAGGAATCATTCGAAAGACACTCAAGAAGTCCATTCGAAGGAGGCAACCAAAGGCCCATTCGAAGGGTACACAAATGCTCCATTCAAAAGACCCATTCGAAGGAGGCAACCAAAGGCCCATTCGAAGGCTATACAAGAGGTCCAGTCGAAGGAGGTAATAGGCCAATCGAAGAGCAACACTATAGAGCATTCGAAGGAGACAAAATGTCCAGGTTCATTCAAATTCAAAAAGAGACAAGTTTCCATGACTTTTGCAACGTTACAAAATATCATTCATGGCTTTGAAAACACTTATTTATGGTTGTTTAAACCTTTTTTTCTCTTGTCCTCTTCATTCCCTCTATATAAAGAAAACACTAGAAAGCTCTAGAGGAGGCTGGACACAACAGGAGGGAGAGTCACACGAAATCAAAAACATATTCTTGGAGGTTTTCCTGAAGCTTTTCCAATCATCCCTATCCCTTAAGAAAGTATCCTCATATCCATAAGTGCCAAAATCGAAGCAATCCTTAAACAAGGGTATCCACTCCTGAAGCTACAGGTTCATACATCACCCTTGGTAAGAATGGGTAAAAATATCAAACTTACATTTGCATGACATATTAGTATTTGTAGATTATTCTATCTGTATTCAAGATTAAGGATCTGGGTTTGACACTCAGGCCTGCATTTGCTTTGTTTCTAAAATTTTCTGCAGATATAGCCTGAATAGACCCAACATGTCCATGATCGAAGGACCTAGGTTCGATACCCAGGTCCTGTGCTTTTTTTGCTAACACATCTTTGCAGATTCGGTGCCCTTACAGGTGATCCATCAGGCCTTTCCAACAACGCCCTTTAAATCAAAATCCACATCTTTCCACTGGATCAAAGGGTAACACTATTGTACCCCAAAATTTTCCCTCTCATTTCTCAAATAATCTCTCATGAGGTCTCCTTGGATTCAAGACTGCACAAGGGTTGATTAGCTTAAGACACCTTCTCAAGCATTGATGACTGAAAATTAGGGTTTGAGATAGCACAAGGACAAATGGACTTTTAATGCCCCATATGACTTTCATGGATCATTTTGGACCCTCAAGATTTCTCATGTCAAGTTTCAAGTCTTGGATCACATTTTTGCTCAGTCAATTGATCAGTTGACCTAAAAATTAGTTGTATTGGGGGGAAAAGTCAACTATGGTCAATTTACAGTCAAACTTCATAATTTTTTATCCATATAAACATTATGAACTCATATATGTCATTTTATCAAGTTTGGATCACAATTCCTCAAGAAATTTGACCAGATCATCAAAAGGGCAAAATGGTCAAAATTAGGGTTTTGACTAAGAAGATGCAATTTCTGATTTTTGACCTAGAAAATGGTTGATTGGTTTAAGAAATGATCTTAATGATTCAACTTCTTCATTTTGACCTAATGGCATGGCTCAAAACATTCCTCAATTTCAATTGGTTGACAGTTGAATTTCAGTCAACTGATGAAAAGTCAACTGTACCCTGAAAAGTCAAACTTTGACTTTTTGGTCAAAATCAAGTGTCAAAGATCACAATTCATCAATACATGTCAAACTATGAAACTTTTTCATCAAGAAATCAAAAAGTCAAGATTTCATTTTGAAAAGTCAAAATTTCTAAACTTAAAATTTTTTCTAAGTGTTGGAAAATTCATATTTTTCATAACTTTGAGCAACATTTTCACCATGATGCAAGATGATTCAAAGGAAACTTCCAACATTAAAGTTGTAGATCTCAATGATATCTAAAACATTATAGAACACAACTTCTTCTATAAATTCATGGATTTCCAGTTATGATTTTGTGAATACATGTTCATGAAACTTGGAAACTTAGTGAAATTTTGCCCTTGTTTAGGCTGGATTTTGACCTAACTTCATGGCAATTTTTCACATAGTTCCAAGATGAATTTTCAAAAATTTCCAACATAGAGGTTGTATAGGATGTTACAAGATTTACAAAATGTCTAATAACTCATTGAGATCATACTTGATCAAGGATAATCGAAGGCAAGAAGTTAGGGTTTCATTCTTGAATTACAAGTCATTTCTTGATGAACACATAATGCAATTTCAATGCTAGGCTACATAATCTTGCTTTGCAGACCTTCTAACTTGTGTATTTATCCATCATTAATGGATTACACAAACCTTTGAGCTATAATCCAAGTGGTTTAAGCTTTATCCAATTCACATCGCCATTTTAGGAAGAAAGTGAAGAATGCCATTCTTGAAAAGCAAGCTTTTTGCACAAAGTCAATTCTTGAGCCTCTAACTTGTTCCCTCTGATCACACTCCATCTACAAAGTCATAAGCAAGTGTGTTTAAAGCATAACCACTCTATCTTAACAAGTACACAAGACTTTGAAACTTGGATTTCTCAAAAATCACATGTTATGCTTAAACTTGTGATTTTGAATTCTGATCAACAACAAGTCTCCAAACTTGCTGCTTATAAATAGAGTCACTATTTGTGATCTAGAACACGAGCATTAACACCCTGAAACGCTCCTAAACTCCCTCAAATCAGAAATTGCCCAAAAACTCCATTGTTGCACAGTTTCTGACCTTGAACTCCAAACTCATATTTCCCTCGTGCGTTCTTTGGCCTTTTAGTTCCTAAAGCTTCCTTACATCAAATACAAACCATCCCACACCCTGTTACACGACTGTAACACCATCTTCATCAACTTCCATAACCAAAAACATAGCATTGCACATTGACTTCTCTAAGCCATTCCAGCCATCCATTGCTTAAGCTAACCGTTGCATTAGCTTCCTGGGAACTTGAGGAAGCTAACCTGATCATTGCAGCACCTTGAATCAAGCTCAAACTCATTTCATAATTTCTAGTTTTGAGGTATATTTTTGAACTTCTATCTTCTCATTTAGGCATTGTTAGGCTTGCATTTGTGAAGATAAAATATAGACATCATTGCTCTGAAACTATACATGTCCATAGATTTCATTTATATTGCTTGAGTAGTGAGAATTTTGAGTTTGAACTTGCTGAAATATTTAGGTCAGAATTTGGTACTTTTAAAAATTCATGCTCATCTTTGAGAATTATCTTAAGTTATTTACATATTCATAATCGTGAGGAAATTTCTAACAAGTTTGATGTTGGAAGTTTTGTGAATGGAGGAGAAATGAGTGAGTTACAGGATCCATGGCTGGAGGTTGAAGATGAAGTTACATTCAGGACTTGATTTGTGTTATTTGTTTATTATTTCACCAATGTTAATGGATGTATAGCCACCCCAGTGGTAAAGCGCGCGCCTGTTAACCTTTGGGACCTGGGTTCGAGCCCCAGTGGTACCCTTTGACTCCTTTTTTACATTTTTCCACTTTTTTGTTTGCAGCCAGCAGCGCTGAGCCTCACCCTTTGGGCCTTCCATTTTTTTTTGTTTTTTCTAACCCCCTGTTTACTTTTGCAGCCTGGCCCAACTTTTATTTATTTCATTTCCATTTATTTATTTTCTTATTTTATTTTATTTTCATTTGATATTTTCTTCATTATTTTTATCATTATTATTATTAATATTCTATTTATTTTTACTAATAAAAAATCCAAAAATATTTTTATTTACTATTTACACTTATATATTTTTATTTTCTCTATAAAACAAAAAGGATAAAAAGCATTTTCTTAAACAAATTTAATTTTTTTTTATAATTAATATTTAGATAATTAGGTTTAATTATTATAATATTCTCTTATAAATTAAAATTAACTTAGAACTTAGGTTTCGTTTTATTAAATAAATTTTCATATTATTATTATTAATCTAAAACCTTTTCATAAAAAACCCTGAAAAATAATTTTAACTTAATTTCTTTCTAAAATTAATTTAAACTTAATTTTATTTAATTTTTAATTAATCATCTCTCTTAATTAGGTTAAAACCCCTTTTATAAAAATCCAAACAAAAATTATTTCTTTTTCCATTTGCATTTGTATATTATTTATTCAATTCTTGTACATTTATTCAATATGGTTGTAATAGATAATTAGGTTTAATTTTCTTGCAAATTCCCATTTGTAAATTTGTATACCCCCTCCCCTAATGATGTAATAGCTTAGTATTTTTACTTTCCACAATTTATCGCTTTATATAAATGCTAGTAATTAGGGTTTGTATGGAAAGATAAAATCAATAATTAGCAAACCCTAATTCAAGACAAAAAATGCATGTAAATCAAATACACTTGCACACTTACACCCTTAGGGTAATTCCACTTTGTTGCCTTACCAAAATGGCCATGTTATGTTTTGTACCCTAAAATTTTCCCTCTCATTTATCAAGACTTTTCTCATAAGATCTCTTTGACTCAAGACTGGATTAGGGTTTGACCAGCTCAAGACATCTCATCATGCCCTGATGACCCAAAATTAGGGTTTAGGATTGCACAAGGATTTTTGGACTATCAATGTTTCATATGGCTTTCAAGTATCATTATGGACCCCCTAAGATTACTCATGTCAAGTTTCAAGCCTTGAATCACATTTTTGATCAAGCAATTGGACAATTTACCTAAAAATCAACTGTATTGGGGGAAAAGTCAACCATGGCCAATTTACAGTAAAAATTCATAATTTTTGATCCACATCAACATTTTAGACTCATATGTATCATTTGATCAAGTTTGTACCATAATTCCTCAAGAAATTTGATCAAATCATCAAAAGGGCAAAATGGTCAAAATTAGGGTTTTGATTGAGAAAGGGAAATTTTTGATTTTTGACCTAGCAAATGACCAATTTCTTTGAAGCATGATTCCAAGGGTTCAATTTCATCATCATGACCTAATGACATGGTTCAAAATATTACAAATCCATTGGATTGACAGATGAAATTTGCAGTTAACTGATCAAAAGTCAACTGTATACTGAAAAGTCAAACTTTGACTTTTTGGTCAAAATAAAATGCCAAGGATCACAATTCATCAAAAAATGTCAAAATGTGAAACTTGTTCATCAAGAAATCAAAGATTGAAGATTTGGTTTTGAAATTTGAAATTTTCTTAACTTAGAAATTTTTCTAAGTATAGAAAATTTCTTATTTTTTCTCAACTTTAAGTCAATTTTTCACCATGATACAAGATGATTCAGAGAAAGTTCCCAACATGAAAGTTGTAGATCTCCATGAAATATAAAACTTTTCCTCACACAATTTCTCCTAAATATGCTTAGATCTCAAGATATAATTTTGTGAATACATGCCCGTGAACTAAAATAACTTGTGAAATTTTGCTCTAATTTAGGCAGTTTTTGACCTAACTTCATGGCAATTTTTCACCAAGTTCCCAAAGGAATCTTGAAATGCATTTCAAATGTTAGTTATAGAGAACATTGCAAGATTTCCAAAATGTCCAAGAACTCCTTGAGATCATTTTTGGTTAAGGATAATCGAAGAGATGAAGTTGGCAATTTCTCACTTTGATTTCAAGCCATTCCATGAAGAACAAAATTCAAATCTGAACCTATGCTGCCTAATCCTTGCTTTACAGGTCTCAAACTTGTTTCTTACTTCATAATTTAATGCTTACACTGTTGATAAAGCCTTAATCCAAGCATAAGAGTCTTTGTCCAAGCTTTAATTCCATAAATGGCACAAAGTTGCCATTGCCATTTTAGAAAAGAATAACTTTTGCAAATTTTCACTTCTTGAGCTTTGCACCTGTTCTCTCTACACACACAAGTCCTATAAACTAAAAGCAAGTTGTCTAAGACTTGTACCAACTCCAAGCAGGCCTGTACAAGCATGTAGAGAGTTGTCTCCTCACTTTTCTTAAAGGACAAGCAATAGAGCAAAAAGCCTACAATTGAAAAATATGTTGTGGAGTTGACTTGAAACCTTCTCTATACTTATACACAAACACATGGCAACCTAAAACATGATTGCTCAAGGCCAGAAATTCTCTAAAACTCCCTATCACCAAAAACCTGTCATAAACTTGCAGTTTGAGACCAAGCATAGCAATCCAAAAATATACTCGTGCGTTTCAAGTTTTAATCACTTAAACACTTAACCTACCTCGTATCTAAGTGTTCCAGACCATCACCCATTCACTGTAACTCCTCCTTCTCCATCTGCCATTTTTGTTTTTCAAGCTTGCAGGTTGACTTGGCTAGAGAGATTCAGGCACTTTCAAGACAAGGTAAAGATTGGAACATACTCAGGGAGGTCCAGGAAAGCTAAAGGGATATTTAGGCCTTCATAAAACTCACTCAAACTCCATTCATGATCTCAGCTGAAAGAGGTAAGAACTCCAACTTTTATCTCTTCATACAGACATCTATTGGTCACAATTTGTGAAGATAAAATGTAGATATCCTTGTGCTAAAACCAACCATGTTCATAGATTTCATTTATATTCATTGTGTATAGAGAATTTTAGAGTTGAATTTTTTGTAAAAATTAGGTTTAAAATTAGGGCCTTTGAAATTAGTTTTGATCATTGACTGTTAGTTTACATGAGTTACATAGTTGAAATCGTGGGAAAGAGTACTATCATTTTCATGTTGGAAGTTTCCATTTTCATGGAGAAATGAGAAAGATACAGAGGTTCTGGCCAGCTTGAGGAAGAAGATGAAGTACAGGGCAAGGAGGCGTTATGTGTTATGTTTTTCTTGTTTCATTTGAACTAACGGATATACAGCCACCCCAGTGGCAAGGCAGCACGCTGGAAATGCCAAGGTCATGAGTTCGAGCCTTGGTGCCTGCCTTTTGCACTTTTTCTCATTTTTCAGCTTCATTTTTGACATTTTTGGCAGCGTGGACTCAGCTTATGGGCCTCTCATTTTTTTTCTAACACTTACCTTCCTTTTCTCTTACAGCACCCTTGGCCCAATTTATTTTCATTCACTTATTTTATTTTTGTTTATTTCATTAAATATTTTTCTTTTGCATAAAAAAATCATAAAAAATATAAAACATGATAAATATTGCATTTTTATTTATTTTATTTTATTTTCACATAAAAAATATTTTTATTAAATTATATACTAACTATTTTTCTTAATAAACTTATAAAATAAAAATAGAGTTAGTTTAAATATTTATTATTTTTTCTCACACTTGTAAATATTTATTTAAACATGTAATAGTACCAAAATATTTCATAATTATTATTTATTATTTTAAGACAAAATACACAAAAAAAATAATACTTAAAGAACTTTATTTTCCTTTAATAAACTAAAATTAGGATTAATCAATGTATTAAAATAATTTCCTTTTTTTAATTTATTAGGTTTAATTCAAAACTCTTCTTTATATGAAAAACAAAACAAAAATCTTTTTCTTGCATACATACCATTGCATATTTATATTGTATATTATTTATTCAAATATTTGTACAAATTCGATTTTGTTGTAATAGCTTAATTAGATTTACATTATTGCAAATCCCCATTCATAATTTGTATACCCCCTCCCATAAAATGTTGTAATAGCGTAGTAATCTTTAAATTACGCAATTTACCCTTTTTATATACCATGCTAGTAATTAGGGTTTGAATGGCAAGATAAAAGCAAATCAAATAGAAAACCCTAATCCAAGACAAAACCAAGCCTGAAAATAACACACTTGCACACAAGCATCCTTAGGGTTTCCCCACTTGGTTGCCTTATACAAAAATGACCATATTACGCATGCGAAGTATCTTGGCAAAAACAAATAAGTATAAGATCATAGTCCCTCGATGACGCTATTCAAAGTTGCCTTACAAAGTGATCTTAGTCCCTCAAAAAATGCCAAGATACTTTGCAACATTGCTAATCATGGTTATACGATGACCCACGCCCGTCCCGTTTACATCCAAAGATAGGGTTGCTTACCAAATAAATGGTAAGACAACAATATCAAAGGAAAAGAAAATGAACAAGAAAGACATTTTGAGTAGATAGATTACTTCTAGCTGCTTGCTTCATTTCAAAACAACTATCCTTGCTATTTTCAAAACAAAACACACACATTTCCAAACATCTTACAAAGATTGGAAAACATTTTCAAAAAGACAAACATCTTTGTATACATTCTTACGAACGAGAATCATTACAAAGGTTGCCTAAACAATGGCCTCTTTTGCAAAATACGTTCAAAACCACACAAAGCACAATTTCAAAACAAAAGCAAGTGATCTAGCAAGTAACTAAGAGCCCATGGAAAACCATGGATGAAAAGGGTGCTAATACCTTCCCTTTTCATAATCTACCCCCCGAACTCAAGAAACAATCCCAAAGGTCTTTCCTGTGCTTTTTCACCTTTCCTTTTTTGGATAAAAGAAAAGTCGGCGGCGACTCTTGCTAACCGCAACATTTACGATAAAACACAAAACCCTCAAGTCAGTTCTCCCACTGTATCACATTATGCATATGGGGTATCTTAGCAAAAAGCAATCAAAAATATAAGATCATAGTCCCTCGATGACGCTATCAATGTTGCCTTTCAAAATGATCTTAGTCCCTCAAAAGAAAATTCTAAGATATCTCACAAAATTGCTATCATGGTTATACGATGACCCACGCCCATCCTTATACATCCAAAGATAAGGCTTCTTACCAATCAATGGCAAGATATCAATATCAAAGGAAAGGAAGAAATGAACTAAGACTTTTGAGTAGGTAGATTGTTCCTAGTTGCTTGCTCAATTTCAAATCAAACATTCTTGCTTATTTTCAAAACAAACACCAACACTTTCAAAAACACTTTCAAAACATTTTTCAAACATGAAATATTTTCAAAAGCTCAACACTTTGTATACGTTCTACGAACAAGAACTATTACAAAGTTTTCCTAAACGAAGACGCCTTTTTCAAAATACTTTCAAAAAACCACACAAAGCACATTTTCAAACAAAAAAGCAAGTGATCTAGCAAGCAACTAAGAGCCCATAGATAAGTATGGATGAAAAGGATGCTAACACCTTCCCTTTTTATAATCTACCCCCCGAACTCAAGAAATAATCTCAAAGGTATTTCCTGTTCTTTTCAGCCTTTCCTTTTGGATAAAATAAAAGTCGGTGGTGACTCTTGCTAACCGCAACATTTGTGATAAAACGCAAAACACCTAAGTCAGTTCTCCCACCGTATCACCGAACTGGAGACTCTGCTGGGGAAAATCTTAAAAGTGGGGTTACCTTAGGGCTATATCACCTTTATTTGCTTTTATTGTTTGATTTGTTTGCTTTATATTTTGGTTCCCTATTTGGGCTTGTTCTAACCCTCTACCCGGATTTGGGATACCTTATAGGTAAGTAGCAATACATTGTGGAAACTGTGTGGGGTACACCGACATGGTCTAAGCAATAGCTACGTTAGTGTGACATATTTGTGGGTACCGGTAGCCCTTGAGTAGTTAAGGAGAATACGAGGCCGCTGAGTGATATCATGAAGCACTAACTGACTTTAGAACCTTTACTTGACCAACTTGGCCATTAGGACGTAGTGAGATAACTGGCTTTGGTGCAGTTCGAAATTGGTTGATACTCGATACTACACTCATTGAGGTTTGGCTTTTCAGGATATTTCGGTCTCCGTGAAAGAGGCTTGCGCTGAAACAATGCCCGAGAAGACAAATCAATGATATTGAGATCTCTTAGAACCTGGTTATTATTTCTAGGACAGGTTTGAGCCAACTAAACTTCAAGAGGGTACTTGCCTATGAGACTCCATGCAAGCCTAAACCTAAGGACTTGTTTGCCTTGTTTGTATATATTTACTTGTACATAACATCATAAACATCATAACATCATACTCATTCTTACTAACCATTTCAAGGATTTTTGGGATTTATCTTTGTTCTATTTTGTAGGACATGGCTTCCATCCGCAGGAATACTATCCAAGTCAATCTCGTAAGGATTCCTCCTCAACTCAAAGAGTTATCATCAAGGGTCCCTGAAAAATCTTCATTCACCGAAAGACATGGTCTCCTCCTAAACTTGGTTACCTCCAACACTGATGAAGATATGATGAAGGTGCTCTTCCAATTATTTGATCCTCTACACCATTGGTTCACTTTTCCCGATTATCAACTTGTGCCAACTCTAGAAGAATTCTTAAAAATCTTGAGGATTCCCATTCTCAATCAACTACCCTTCAACGGTATGAAAAGAGATCCAAAACCTGAAGAGATTGCCCAAGCACTACACTTGCAACAATCTGATCTCACAACTAATTGGGAAACAAGGAGTGGTGTCCAAGGTTTCTTAGCTAAGTTCTTGTTTGAGAAGGCTCAAGATTGTTGGAACTCTTTAGACTTACAAGATTTTGAAGAAATCTTGGCCCTTCTCATCTATGGGATGGTTTTGTTTCCAAACCCTGACCAACTCATAGACGTAAATATTGTCAAAATCTTCATGTCTCGCAATCCAGTGCCTACTTTGTTGGGAGATATCCTTCATTCTTTTCATTCTCGCACTATGAGAAAGAGAGGGATCCTCATGTGTTGCACTCCTCTCTTGGAAAGATGGTTTATTTCGCATCTTCCCTGATTTGCGTTGAAGAATGAGCAAGGTTCAAGATGGTCCCATAGGCTGATGACGCTCCGACATTCAGATGTTCATTGGTGTTCCCGATCCTCGGAGAATGTTACTATCATCGACCGTTGTGGAGAATTCCCTAATGTCCCTTTACTTGGAATTAGGGGAGGTATCACTTACAACCCTTGCTTAGCCTTACGGCAGTTTGGTTATGCCCGAAAGGATGGCCCACATGATATGCTCATCCAAGGAGTGGTATTCAACTACGAAAGCGATGATCAAGGTTACCGCCAGAGGTTTATCCGAGCATGAAGGATGGTAAGCAAAGTGGACAGTAAGACGCTGGGACACAAGAATTTCATTCCCCTTGAGCCTTACCTTAGGTGGGTACAGGCTCGTGCTCAGAAACTTGTGATACCTTATCCCTCCATCTTACCAGTTATTATGGAACATGTGGTTGAAGGAGATATCCCGTACACCGTCCTCCATCCCGACATGCCTACCTCTCTTGAAGACTTGCAAAAGGGTTAGATTCAGCTAAAGGAAGAACAAGATACTTTCGAAGCCCAATTCTATGCTAGTGAGAAGAGAGTCTCGGATCTTACAAAGCAGCTACAAGAAGAGCAAAGTGTGAACACCTACCTTGCACCGAAGAGGATACGTTCAGTTTTTTTATCTTAGAAAGTTATTTTGTAAGCCCAAGAGGCATGTTGTAATATTTTTAACTAATTAATGAAAATTGACACTTGTTCATTATTTTGTCTATACAAATTTAAATTTCATCAATTCTTGAAATCATTTGCATACACATCTTCCATGCATCATAATATGACATGTTTTGACATAACAGGTTTCCTTATCTTTCTGCTGTTTATTTCCGCAAGATGGATCTAGAGAAAACTGTGAAGGATCTCCAGACACAAAACTCTCAATTCCAAGAGACTCTACTGGCCCTATCCAAGAGGCAACAAGACATGATGGCATTGTTGAAAGTTAAGAAGAAGCCCAAGAAGAAAGCTCTACTCAACATGTGTAAAAGGTTCAAGGAGATAGTCCGTCAGATCCCGGTAGTGGAAGACTCATCTAGAGAAGACGAGAATCAGATTGGTGAGGTTAAGAGTACCCAGGTTGTCTGTGTTAACGATCAAGCGTCTGATGATGATTATTTCGACGAGCAGTATCCACCCGCCGATGTCAAATATAAGCAGTTAGAAGACAAATTGAAAGCCGTCGAGATCCAAGCCGTCCCCGGTTTAGATTTTGATGATTTGGGTTTGATCTCTGGGGTTGTCATTCCCCACAAATTCAAAATACCAGTCTTTGCAAAGTACGATGGAGTTTCTTGTCCAAAACTTCACCTGAAATCTTATGTGCGCAAGATACAGCCGCACACCGCTGATAAGAAACTCTGGGTTCACTTTTTCCAAGAGAGCTTGGCCGGAACGCAACTAGAATGGTTCTACCAGTTGGATGGTTCCCGCATCAATACTTGGGAGGACCTAGCTACCGCCTTCTACCATCAGTACCATTATAACATCGACTTGGCACCAACGAGGGTTCAGTTACAAGATATGACAATGGGAAAGAATGAAGGATTTAAAGAATATGCACAAAAGTGGAGAGACCTCGCCAGTAGGGTTCAAGCACATTTGACTGATAGGGATCACATTGACATGTTCATGGGCACTTTATCTGGTCCCTTCTTTAATTTGTTGGTTGGCTTCTCTTCTTCTGGTTTCACTGAATTAATCTTAACCGGAGAAAGGGTTGAAAGAGACATCAAAAGTGGGAAGATCTCTGTGGCATCTGCCTCCACTTCCAATCCTATCAAGAAAACTTTTCATGCAAAGAAAGAAATCAATGATGTGTATGGGGCAAGGGCCCGTACCAGGAAGAATGATCATATGTCTGTAAATGTTGTATGAATCTCCAATCCAACTCCTACTCAAAGACCATCAGAAAATCATCAACATTTTGAAACTCCAAGAAGACAATTTACGAGGTTAGGCATGTCATTATCTCAAGCCTTACAATATTTGCTCAAGGATAATTTGATGACATTACGTGATCCTCCTGCCAACCTTGATACCTCTTCACCAAAGTATAATCCGAACGCTAAATGTTCTTACCACTCAAGTAGCCACGAGCATGAGACTGACCAATGTTGGGCCTTGAAGAACAAAATTCAGGATTTGATCGATAACAAGACTATTGAGTTTGATCCTCCTCCTCCTCCTAATGTAATCACCGCACCTATGCTGAAGCATGACAAAGGTGTTAATGATGTTGAAGATATAATTTTTGTTGCCTCTGTTGAAGAATTGACTACTATGCTGAATATCATCAAAAAGAATCTGTTGAAAGCTGGGATCTTCCCTGGCTATGTAAAAGACTGTGTGTGTTGTACAATACAACTCAATGGATACAAAGGGATGAAGAAAGTCGTTCAATGCCTGATGGATACCCACGAGATTCTGTTTGAGAAAACTCCACTTGCCAAAAGTTTGACTAACAAATGTGAAGATCTCTCCATTATCACCATGTCAAACAAGCCTCTTAGGATCTCCTCCAAAGGTCCTATTACGATTTCAAATGAACCCACTATTGTGCCCTTAATAATTACCAATCTCGGACCAATTCCCTACTCTTCAAACAAGGCAGTGCCATAGAACTATGGCGCTGGGGTGTTTTACCATGGGATTAAACAAGACGCTTGGATCGAATAAGACAAAGCTGAGGATATTTGTAACATAGCTGGCTCAAGCAAAGTAACCAGAACTGGGAGAATATTTTCACCCAATATCTCACCACCAGTTGTTACAAAGGCACCCATCTGCATCAATGCCGCTAATTCAAGTACTGATACCAGGGGGAAAGAGAAATTTGTTGAACCAGTCGTAACAGAAATACCCACAAAGGATGTTGCTGATAGAGAACCTTCCGCCCGTGAGATGGATGAAATCTTGAAAGTAATAAAAAGAAGCGACTTCAAGATTGTGGAATAGTTGGGGAAAACCCCTTCTAAGATTTCTATGTTGTCATTGCTACTCTATTCCGATGCCCATGCTCGGACATTAATAAAATTCTTGAAAAAGTCTCATGTCCCTCATGAGACCACAATGGACCAATTTGAGAATTGCGTGGCTAGCCTGACGGCTAATAATGGCTTGGGATTTTCAGATGCTAACCTAACACTGTTGGGGAAGAACCACAATAAAGCTCTACATGTTTCTGTCGAGTGCAAGGGGACCACACTAGCATATGTTCTAGTCGACACTGGTTCTTCTCTAACCGTGTTACCCAAGGGGGCGTTAGACCGTCTAGACTGTGATGGTTTAGTCTTGAAACCCAGTGATATCATTGTAAGGGCCTTCAATGGATCGAAGAGGACAGTTCATGGGGAAGTAGATCTTCCAATCAAGGTGGGCTCACAAATTTTCAATTCCATCTTCTACATCATGGATATCCGTCCTTCATATTCTTGTTTATTGGGTCGCCCATGGATCCATAAAGCTGGGGTAGTAACCTCAACTCTCCATCAAAAACTCAAGTATCCTGTCAAAGGAAGAATTGTCACTGTCTGTAGAGAGGAAGAGTTTATGGTAAGCCACCTTAACCCTTTCAAGTACGTAGAGATGGATAGAGAATTCATTGAGACCCCGTGTCAAGCCTTTGAAGTTGTACCACCAATGGTTGCTTCTACCAAATGTTCCTCTGATGAATCTATAGCTGTTAAAGTCGTGCCGAAGATGGTTTTAGTCAAATATGCTCGTGCTGCAATTGAAGAAGGAAGATATGATACTTGGGGGAAACTCCTTGATATCCCATTTAAAGCGGACAAGTTTGGTTTGGGCTTCACCATCAAGGCTCGGAAGGAAGTGAGGCGTGCTTGTGCAGGAAAACCATCTCTTCGCATTGGAAGCCATGAGGTCAATGATGTGGGTGATTCTGATGAAGAAGCTGCATTTGAAGATTGAGTGTATCCAACTACAACCGAGCTGAAGAATTGGCATGCAAAGGACTTTGTGCCCATCTCCTTCATTGAGGAGTAATCTACTTGTTTATTTCTTTCCTTTCAATTCAATAACATTTTGTCTCTAATATTTTAACAATGACTTTTAAGCCATATGCCAGGCTCGGGGCACTTTGGTCCATTTGTCAAGGGTTTTATTTATGTCCATCTAATCATATGATCATTTAATACAAATCATTGGACTCTTTTGCATTCAAATATTTGTGTTCATTGTATTTCTTTTCCTTCAAATACATTTTTCAAAATAGCCATGTATCTTACATACACACACATACACACTATTGCAGGTCCTCGTCCACTCTGGATCTTATTGCTAATGACTCTACTATTGCCGACTATGACTCCAAATTTCCAATCAACCAAGCCGAAGACGAAGGCAAGGAAGATTTTGAAATACTGGGAGAACTAGCCATACTTTTATTACAAGAGGAAAAAGTTATTCATCCGCACGAAGAGTCAGTTGAAGTCGTTAATCTGGGTAACGAGGCAGACTAGAAGGAAATCAAGATCGGCGCTAACTTGGAAAGCAGTGTCAAGAGCAGGTTGGTTCAGATGTTGCATGATTATGTGGAATATTTTCTTGGTCTTATGAATATATTCCAGGGTTGGATACCGACATCGTAGTTCATCATCTGCCGATAAAAGAAGGTTGTCCTCCTGTCAAACAAAAGGTTCGTCGCATGAGGCCTG
Organism: Vicia faba; assembly: GCA_948472305.1. Classification (NCBI taxonomy): domain Eukaryota; kingdom Viridiplantae; phylum Streptophyta; class Magnoliopsida; order Fabales; family Fabaceae; genus Vicia; species Vicia faba. The sequence continues at coordinate 705,061,063 of OX451741.1, read as the reverse complement.
ATATGTCTGAAAAGATAAAAGCTGAAGTGATGAAACAATTTGACGCAGGGTTCCTAGCTGTGACATCCTATCCCCATTGGGTTTCCAATGTGGTTCCAGTACCGAAGAAAGACGGAAAAGTTCGCATGTGCGTAGACTATAGGGATCTGAATAGGGCAAGCCCCAAGGATGGCTTCCCTCTACCATACATTGACGTCTTGGTCGATAACACTACCCAGCATAAAGTCTTCTCTTTCATGGACGGTTTCTCCGGCTATAATCAAATAAGGATGGCTCCCGAAGACATGGAGAAGACAACTTTTGTTACGCAATGGGGTACCTTCTGTTACAAGGTCATGCCGTTCGGACTGAAGAATGCAGGGGCAACATATCAAAGGGCTATGGTAGGTTTGTTTCATGACATGATTCATCATGAAATAGAGGTATATGTGGATGATATTATTTCCAGATCACAAACTGAAGAGGAACATCTCGATCACCTGTACAAGCTATTCGAGAGGCTGAAAAAGTACAAGTTGAGGTTGAACCATAACAAGTGCACATTTGGAGTATGATTTGGAAAGCTTATAGGTTTTGTTGTCAGCAATAAAGGAATTAAAGTTGATCCTGCCAAGGTAAAGGCCATCCAAGAAATGCCAGTCCCTCATTCTGAAAAGGAAGTTAGAGGATTCTTGGGTCGTCTCAATTACATTTCCCGTTTCATATCTCGGTTAACTGCTACTTGTGAGCCAATCTTCAAACTCTTGAAGAAAGATCTGGTAGTCAGATGGAATGATGAATGTCAATCCTCCTTCAACAAAATAAAATAATATCTACAAGAGCCTCCTATTCTCATGCCTCCAGTTGAAGGAAGACCCTTGATCATGTACTTGACAGTACTAGATAACTCTATGGGGTGTGTTTTGGGCCAACATGACAAGTCTGGCTGAAAAGAGCATGTTATTTATTACCTTAGAAAAAAGTTTACCGACTGTGAAACCAGATATTCACTGCTCGAGAAGACTTGCCACGCTCTGGCATGACCTGCTCGCCTGCTAAGACCGTATATGTTGACTCATACCACTCTGTTGATTTCTAGGATGGACCCAATCAAGTACATCTTCGAGAAACCTGCCCATTTCGGATGGATAGCCAGATGGCAAATGATCTTGACTGAGTATGACATTCAATATACAATGCAGAAAGCCATCAAAGGAAGCGTGCTAGCAGATCATTTGGCCCATCAAGCTGTGCATGATTATCAGTCTATGAACTTCGACTTCCCTAATGAGAACATCATGCTGGTGATCGATTGCGCGAAACCTGGACCATATGAAGGACCTGAACAAGGATCCCGATGGACTATGGTCTTCGATGGGGCTTCCAACGCCTTGGGTAACGGAACTGGTGTTGTGATCATATCTCCTGAAGGTTGCCAGACTCCTTTCACTGCTAGATTATGCTTCGATTGCACGAACAAAATGGTTGAGTATAAAGCGTGCATTCTGGGTCTAAAAGCTGCCATTGACTTGGGGATCAAGCATTTGAATGTGTTTTGGGATTCCTCTCTAGTGATTAGCCAAGTAAAAGAAGATTGGGACACTAAGCACCCTAATCTTATCCCTTACAAGGAACTTGTACTATCCCTAATTCCCCACTTCTAAGAGATCACCTTTGAGAACTTCCCTAGGGAAGAAAATCAGTTAGCCGATGCTTTGGCCACCATGTCTTCAATGTTCAAGGTCAGATGGGACAAAAAAGCCCCTATGATTACAATTGAGAGATTCGACGAACCTGCACACTACTGTGGACTCAACACTGACACTAAAAAGCCATGGTACCATGAGGTGGTGAGATACCTTGAAGCACAAGAGTATCCCGAGGGGGCATCCATCAATGGCATAAAGTTCTTATGAATATTTTCAGCCAAATTCTTCCTAAGTAACAGAATATTGTACAAGCGCAACCATGACTCTACTCTACTCCGATGTGTGGACAAAAAGGAGACAGGAAATTATGGAAGACATGCACGATGGTCTCTTTGGTACTCACTCAAGCAGACATACGATGGCTAAGAAAATCTTAAGGGCTGGCTACTATTGGTCAACAATGGAGATTGATTGCCATCAATATTCAAGAACTTGTCACAAATGCCAAATCTATGCTGACAAGGTCCATGTACCTCATATCCCTCTGAACGTCATGACCGCTCAGTGGCCATTTGCAATGTGGGGCATTGACATGATTGGAGAAATCAAGCCCACTGCTTCAAATGGATATTGCTTCATTCTGGTCGCTATTGATTATTTCACAAAATAGGTCGAAGCCGCCTCGTTTGCCTCAGTCACCAAGAATGTGGTAGCGAGATTCATCAAACACAACCTCATTTGCCGATATGGTATCCCTGAAAGGATCATCACCGACAATGGGACTAACCTTAACAATGTTATGATTACTGAGCTTTGCACTCAGTTTAAGATCAAGCATCACAATTATTCTCCATATAGACCTAAAATGAATGGCGCAGTCGAAGCGGCCAACAAAAACATTAAGAAGATTGTACAGAAGATGGTAGTAACCTATAAGGACTGGCATGAGATATTACCGTTTGCTCTACATGGCTACCGTACTTCAGCTAGGACATCAACTGGGGAAACTCCATTTTCCTTAGTCTATGGCATTGATGTTGTTTTTCCAGTGGAAGTTCAGATTCCCTCTTTAAGGATTATGAATGAGGCAGGCTTAGGCGAAGACGAGTGGATTCAGACGAGACTGGATTAGTTAAACTTGATCAACGAAAAGCAACTGGCTGCTGTTTTTCATGGTCAGACGTACCAAAAATGTATGATCAAGGCTTTCAACAAAAAGATCAAGCCTCGAGTATATCAAGCTAGTGACTTGGTGATAAAGCGTATCATTCTGCCACAAGGAGACCCCATAGGCAAATGGACTCCCAGCTACGAAGGGCCATTTGTTGTCAAGAGTGTTTTCTCTGGCGGCGCCATGATGCTGACTACCATGGATGGTAAAGATTTCCCACATCCAATAAACGCGGACATAGTTAAAAAATACTATGCATAAAGGACCCGCTAGGTTGACACACCTAGGAAAAATAAGGGCATCCCGGCAAACCAAAAGGTTTGGGGAAAAATTAGGGATATATGCAAAAGATTGTACACCCGGCAAGTTGAAAACCTGAAAGGGTGACTTGGGCAAAAATGGGTATCCTGGTGGGATGAAAACCCGAAAGGGCAGTCCAGGCAAAAGTTAAGGATTGAAAGCGTATGACTATGTCTCGTGGAATCACCACAATCAACTTTATCACCAAGGTCCGAGTTCAAACGGTCCAAGATCAGTCCAATTAACTTTTGTCAACGGCAAGGGGCATTCGAAGACATTTGGGAAATAGTAGAGTTGGAATGCAATAAGATCACTTCCACGTGGCTATTTGTTTTTGTTTTCAATTCTTGTTTTCCTTTCGACGATTTCCTCTTACTAGGATCTTCGTCTCTTTGTACAAAAAACGCCTATTCATGGGCAAAATATCAATACAAATATACTTTGAAGTGCAAACTTTCTATTTTATTTTGAATGCAAAGTTGTCCAATGACTAAAATTGAACGAACATATGCATATGAACACAATTAAAACTGTTTAGCACATATGACCTAAGCAGTAACAAGCACCTCTTTAATGTATATGGAATATACACACAGAGTTATTTCATTAACATCATCCTCAACAAAGTTACCCATAAAGTCTCTTTGCATAGGATAATCTCCAACCAGAGTCTCAATCTCTTAGCAGCTCTCTCCCCAGCTAAGTTGATCCTACAAGTAGAAGTCTTGTGGATTTCTTCCTTAAAGAACTCGTCTCGTCAGCAGGGTTTATTTCCCCAACATACAACAATCAAGGAACCACAAAATTCCCCAACTTAGTGTATCTTCCCCAGCTTAGTCTATCTTCCCCAGCTGAGCCTGTTATCCCCAGCTGAGTGTATCCTCCCCAAGCTGAGTCTGTCCTCCCCGACTGAGTCTACACTCTCCAGCTTGAATTTGCCTTTCAGACTATTATAAATCTTAGGGCCACAACCCCTAATCCCCAGTAAAGTCATCCATAAAACCTTTACTATCTCCAAAAGATACTATGAAGCATGGCCCCGACCAGATAATAGCATACTTTCAAAAACTATGAAACCTGGACCCGACCATATAATAGTTCAACTCTTCAAAGATATAGAAGAACCTGGACTCAACCAGACAAGGTTTTAACCTTCTTTCCCCAGTAGAGTTTTCCTCTACCCCAACAAGTTACCGTAAAGCCTGGATTCGACTAGATATCAATTTTTAATTTCAAGTAAGTTATTGTGAAGCCTGGATCCGACCAGATAGCAATTCCCCTCAAAAGTTTATTGTGAAACCTGGAATCTGACCAGATAACAACTAAATTCCCAAGCAAGTTATTGTAAAGCCTGGACCCGACCAGATATCAGTTCAACTTCGTCTATTCAAGAAAGCTTATTGTGAAGTCTGGAATCCGACCAGATAACAACTAGCTACAACCCTCAGCAAGACACTATGAAGCATGGACCCGACCAGATAATAGTACAACTTTTCAAAAACTATGAAGCCTGGACCCGACCAGATAGTAGTTACCACTTCAAGTTACTATGAAGCCTGGACCCGACCAGATATCAGTTTAACTTCATATTTTATAGCAAATTACTGCAAAGCCTGGAATCCAACCAGATAATAGTTAACTTCCTTATCCCCAGCAAGTTGTTATGAAGCCTGGATCCGACCAGATAATAGTTCAATTTCAAGAAATCTTCTACGAAGCCTGGAAACTGACCAGATAATAGATAATTTATTCTTCCCAAGTAAGTTACCGTGAAGCCTGGATCCGACCAAATAGTAGTTGACTTCCTCATCTTCAGCAAGCTGTAAAGCCTGGATCCGACCAAATAACATCTAACATTCAAGAGACAATCCCAAGCAGAGGCATTCTTTTAACAAATTTTAAGATGCGCATATTCTTAATCCCCAACAGCAATCCGGGATTCAGAACTCCTCAGCATCAGTCAGGGATTTATTTTCCCGGATAAACATGCATCTCACATTCATACATCATAGCATGTACATACAAAATGCATTTAGCCTAATACCACATCTTGTGAACATCATGCATACATATGCATTTAACTAACCCTTTTTCCCACAGGTAAAACATCAAATTTTAGTATAAATATACCAAAGACTTGTGCTGATGCTTCTTCAAGTGTTTACCAACATTCCTCCAAATGGCATCTATAAGCCCATTCACAATACATCTTCGAGTGCAAATTTATGGGCACTCTAGTGTTCAATCTTCTTCCACCTTCAAGTCACGAATGGCGGATCCGACAATCTAAATCTTCAGGTTTAAGAAGATTAAACAGGGGAAGATGTTGTTCCCCAAAATTTCCCCTCTCATTTCTCAAATAATCTCTCACAAGATCTCCTTGGATTCAAGACTGCACATGGTTTGATTAGCTAAAGACACCTCCTTAAGCACTGATGACTAAAAATTAGGGTTTGAGATTGCACAAGGACAAATGGACTTTTAATTCCCTATATGACTTTTGTGGATCATTTTGGACCCTCAAGATTTCTCAAGTCAAGTTTCACGTCTTGGATCACATTTTTGCTCAGTCAATTGATCGGTTGACCTAAAAATCAGCTATATTGGAGAAAAAAGTCAATTATGGTCAATTTACAGTCAAACTTCATAATTTTTTATCCATATCAATATTATGAACTTATATATGTCATTTGATCAAGTTTGGATCACAATTCCTCAATAAATTTGATCAGATCATCAAAAGGGCAAAATGGTCAAAATTAGGGGTTTGACTAAGAAGGTGCAATTTCTGATTTTTGACCTAGAAAATGGTTGATTGGTTTAAGACATGATCTCAAGGATTCAAATTATTTATTTTGACCTAATGGAATGGCTCAAAACATTCCTCAAGTTCAATTGGTTGACAGTTGAATTTCGGTCAACTGATGAAAAGTCAATTGTACACTGAAAAGTCAAACTTTGACTTTTTGGTCAAAATCAAGTGTCAAAGATCACAATTTATCAATACATGTCAAAATATGAAACGTTTTCATCAAGAAATCAAAAAGTCAAGATTTCATTTTGAAAAGTCAAAATTTCTAAACTTAGAAATTTTTCTAAGTGTTGGAAAATTCATATTTTTCCATAACTTTGAGCAAAATTTTCACCATGATGAAAGATGATTCAAAGGAAACTTCAAACATTAAAGTTGTAGATATCAATGATATTTAAAACATTTTAGAACATAACTTCTTCTAGAAATTTATGGATTTCCAGTTATGATTTTGTGAATACATGTTCATGAAACTTGGAAACTTAGTGAAATTTTGCCCTTGTTTAGACAGGATTTTGACCTAACTTCATGGCATTTTTTCACATAGTTCCAAGATGAATTTTCAAAAATTTCCAACATAGAGGTTGTATAGGATGTTACAAGATTTCCAAAATTTCCAAGAACTCATTGAGATCATACTTGATCAAGGATAATCGAAGGCAAGAAGTTAGGGTTTCATTCTTGAATTACAAGTCATTTCTTGATGAACACATAATGAAATTTCAATGCTAGGCTGAATAATCTTGCTTTGCAGACCTTCTAACTTGTTTATATATATCTATCATTAATGGATTACACAAACCTTTGAGCTATAATCCAAGTGGTTTAAGCTTTATCCAATTCACATTGCCATTTTAGGAAGAAAGTGAAGAATGTCATTCTTGAAAAGCAAGCTTTTTGCACAAAGTCAATTCTTGAGCCTCTAACTTGTTCCCTCTGATCAAACTCCATCTACAAAGTCATAAGCAAGTGTGCTTAAAGCATAACCACTCTATCTTAACAAGTATGCAAGACTTTGAAACTTGGATTTCTCAAAAATCACATGTTATGCTTAAACTTGTGATTTAGAATTCTGATTAACAACAAGTCTCCAAACTTGTTGCTTATAAATAGAGTCACTATTTGTGAGCTAGAATACGAGCATTGATACCCTGAAACACTCCCAAACTCCCTTAAATCATAAATTTCCCAAAAACTCTATTGTTGCATATTTTCTGACCTTGAACTCCAAACTTATATTTCCCTCGTGCGTTCATTGGCCTTTTAGTTCCTAAAGCTTCCTTACATCAAATACAAACCATCCCACACCCTATTACGTGACTGTAACATCATATTCATCAACTTCCATAACAAAAAACAGAGTATTTCATATTGACTTCTCCAAGCCATTATAGCCATCCATTGCTCAAGCTAACCATTGCATTAACTTCTTGGAAACTTGAGGAAGCTAACCTGATCATTGCAGCACCTTGAATCAAGATCAAACTCATTTCACGATTTACAGTTTTGAGGTATATTTTTGAATTTCTATCTTCTTATTTAGGCATTGTTAGGCTTGCATTTGTGAAGATAAAATGTAGACATCATTACCCTGAAACTATACATGTCCATAGATTTCATTTATATTGCTTGAGTAGTGAGAATTTTGAGTCTGAACTTGCTGAAATATTTAGGTTAGAATTTGGTACTTTTAGAAATTCATGCTCATCTTTGAGAATTAGCTTAAGTTATTTACATATTCATAATCGTGAGGAAATTTCTAACAAGTTTGATGTTGGAAGTTTTGTGAATGGAGGAGAAATGAGTGAGTTACAGGATCCATGGCTGGAGGTTGAAGATGAAGTTACATTCAGGACTTGATTTGTGTTATATGTTTATTATTTCACCAATGTTAACGGATGTATAGCCACTCCAGTGGTAAAACGCGCGCCTTATAACCTTTGGGACCTGGATTCGAGCGGCAATGGTACCCTTTTACTCCTTTTTTACATTTTTCCACTTTTTTGTTTGCAGCCAGCAGCGCTGGGCCTCCCCCTTTGGGCCTTCCATTTTTTTGCTTTTTCTAACCCCCTGTTTACTTTTGCAGCTTGACCTAACTTTTATTTATTTCATTTTCATTTATTTATTTTCTTATTTTATTTTCATTTCATATTTTCTTCATTATTTTTATCATTATTTTTATCATTATTATTATTATTAATATTATTTTTATTTTTACTAAAAAAATCCAAAAATAGTTTTGTTTATTATTTACACTTATATATTTTTATCTTCTCTATAAAACAAAAAGGATAAAAAGCATTTTCTTACACAAATTTAATTTCTTTTTTTATATAATTAATATTTAGATAATTAGGTTTAATTATTATAATATTTTCTTGTAAATTAAAATTAACTTAGAACTTAGGTTTCTTTTTATTAAATTAATTTTCATATTATTATTATTATTATTATTAATCTAAAACCTTTTCATAAAAACCATAAAAATACTTTTAACTTAATTTCTTTCTTAAATTAATTTAAACTTAATTTTGTTTATTTTTTAATTAATCATCTCTCTTAATTAGATTAAAACCCCTTTCATATAAATCCACACAAAAATAATTTCTTTTTTCCATTTGCATTTGTACATTATTTATTCAATTCTTGTACATTTTTTCAATATGATTGTAATAGATAATTAGGTTTAATTTTCTTGCAAATCCCCATTTGTAAATTTGTATACCCCCTTCCCTAATAATGTAATAGCTTAGTATTTTTACTTTCCGCAATTTATCGCTTTATATAAATGCTAGTAATTAGGATTTGTATGGAAAGATAAAATCAACAATTAGCAAACCCTAATTCAAGACAACATAATGCATGTAAATCAAATACACTTGCACACTTACACCCTTAGGGTAATTCCACAATGTTTCCTTACCAAAATGACCATGTTATGCATGTGGAGTATCTTAGCAAAAAGCAATAAAAAATACAAGATCATAGTCCCTCGATGACGCTATCAATGTTGCCTTTCAAAATGATCTTAGTCCCACAAAAGAAAATGCTAAGATATCTCACAACATTGCTATCATGGCTATACGAAGACCCACGCTCATCCATATACATCCAAAGATAAGGCTTCTTACCAATCAATGGTAAGATAGCAATATCAAAGGAAATGAAGAAATGAACTAAGACTTTTGAGTAGGTAGATTGTTCCTAGTTGCTTGCTCAATTTTAAATCAAACATCTTTGCTTATTTTCAAAACAAACACCAACACTTTCAAAAACAAACTCAAAACATTTTCCAAACATGAATTATTTTCAAAAGCTCAACACTTTATATACGTTCTTACAAACAAGAATTATTACAAAGTTTTCCTAAACGAATGCGCCTTTTTCAAAATATTTTCAAAAACCACACAAAGCACATTTTCAAACAAAAAAGAAAGTGATCTAGCAAGAAACTAAGAGCCCATAGATAAATATGGATGAAAAGGGTGCTAACACCTTCCCTTTTCATAATCTACCCCCCGAACTCAAGAAATAATCTCAAAGGTCTTTCATATTCTTTTCAGCCTTTCCTTTTGGATAAAAGAAAAGTCGGTGGCGACTCTTGCTAACTGCAACGTTTGTGATAAAACTCAAAACACCCAAGTCAGTTCTCCCACCGTATCACAAACACCCTTCACAGAATTGAAAGGCAACATCCTCTGAATCGAAGCCCTCATCTCTCCCCGCAATCAAAGGATGCCTACCTTTGCATTTTACTTTTGTTTTCATTTCTTTATTGATTTCTTTTTTTTTAATTTTAATTTTAAATAAAAAAATCACAAAAAAACATTAGAATAGTTTTTATTAATCAAATTAATTTGTAAATAAATTAATTAAGTATTTTAACCTTTTCCTTAATTTAAAATTAAATAGACTTAAGTTTTATTTTCTTTTATAAATAAATAAAAACAAACAAAAATATTTCTTTTTCTTAGGATTTAGACGCCCATTTTAATTTGTTTACACATTTATGTATTCTCACATTTTTTATCTTATTGTAATTGCTTCCCAGTCTGTAATAATAACTAGGACTTTACTTTTTCGCATTTTTTATAATGTACCTCTCATAAAACCATGTAATAGCATAGGATTTACATTCCCGCATTTTACATTTCTGCACTTTAAATTCCTGTATATATCAACTGCTAGACTAATAGGATTATATGACAAGAGCCTAATAATCAAAATTCTAGCAAACTTAACAAAAAGACAAAAATAACTGAAACATAATACACTTGCACATATACACCTCTAGGGTACCCCACTTTGGTTGCCTTCGAAAATAAAGCAGTCATGTCCCTCGAAACGGGGACACTTTAGCAAAGACCCGTAAAATTAAAATATCATAGTCCTTCGATGACCCTACAGCTGCCTCTCGATAAATTATCTAGTCCCTAAACAAAATTGCTAAAGTTTATCCACAAGTTGCTTTCATGACTATATCATCATTTCGATGTCCATCATACATCCAACGATGGGGCTACCTACTCACTAATAGTAGGATAACACTGTCTAAAGGATATGAGGAAAAGAACTACCTTTTCGAGTACAAAGTAGATAGCTGTTAGAAGTTTGCTCAAAAACATTTTGCACTTACACAAATACTACTTTTCAAAAAACAATTTTCAAAAACATTTACTTTGTTAACACTCTTGAGGACTGATGCAAGAGTTAAACGCAAAGCAAATATCCACACTAAGGCATTTCAAAACATTTTTTAAACACACAAAGCACAAAGTACTTTCAAAATGAGAAAACCTCAAAGAGCCCGTAGGTAACTACGAATGGAAAGGGTGCTAACACTTTCCCTTTCCATAATATACCCCCTTACTCAGAAAACTCTCGAAAAGGTCTTTTTCTGTTCTTTTCACCCTTTCCTTAAATTGGATAAAAGAAAAGTCGGTGGCGACTCTTGCTTACTGCAACATTTGCGAACACAAACGCAAAACCAGTATATAACAGTCAGTTCTGCCACCGTATCACAGAACTGGCGACTCTACTGGGGGAAAAAAATAAAAAATGGGGTTTACCTTAGAGTTAGTTAATTATTAAAACTGTTGTATTTTCTTGCTTTGTATGTTTTATCTTTGGAGGGTTGTTTGGGTTGTTACTATAGATCCTACACCCGGATCTGGGGGCATCTTTTTAGGTAGACATCAATAGATCATGGAGACTGTACGACATAGACTGATATGGTTGAAGCAATAGCTGTGTTGGTGTGACACTTTGATTGATACCGGTATCCCTTGTGTTGAATCGAGGAGAATATGGGGCCGCCGCGTGGTGTTTTGAAGCACTAACGGACCTTAGATCCTTATTGAATAAACTTGGCCATTAGAAAGTAGTGAGATAGCCGACCTCGGTGTAAAGTTGGGGATTGGTTGATACTCGATGCTACACTCGTTGAGATTTGACTCCCGAGTTTTGTTTGATTGCAAGTCAGTTTCCGATCGGAATGAAACTTATGGGAAAAATCAGTGATATTGAGATCCCTTAGAACCCGGTTATTATTACTAGGACAGGTTGAGCCAACTAAACTTCAAGAGGGTACTTACCTGCAAACCCCATGCAAGCCTAAATCTAAGGCTGCTTGTTTGACTTGTTTGCTTTCAACTTGAACTATTTGTAGGGTTTGATTATCTAACATTATGATTTCCTTGCAGGATTTGTTTACAGTCATTATCTAATAAACTGGTTTCCTTACAAGACATACCTGTCTTCATCACCCTGCATTTTTGCTTGACGCATAGCATACACATTATAAACACCATACCATAGCATTTCCTTAACCATTTCAAGGATCTCAAAGGTCTGTAATGCAGGTTATGATGAACCAGACGTCTAACAAGGGGCAAGAGGATTTATTTTCCTCTAGCCAATGCCTTCAAAAGACCAAAACACAATAACTTGAGTCAGGGGCTATGTCCCACTTGATATGGTGAGCTCGAATCTTGTAGAAAGATGTTCAACGATACGAAGTTCTTCAATCAAAGCTGCAAAATTCAACGCCTAACATTTTCTTATGTTTACCCCACGAGATCCTTGAAAAACATTTACATTGCATGCTTGTCATATCATAACAGGTCTTCTGGTACAGGCCTCTCATTTTCTCGCTATTTATTTCAACAATGGCTCTCAAACAAGACAACAGAGATCTCTAAACTCAAGAGGCTCAGTTCATGGAAATGTTCCTAAACCTATCCAAGGGGCAGGAAGAATTGAAAGCACTCCCCGCTGGGAATCTGACCAAGAAACGTCCTAACAACAACAAGGATGACCAGGTTGAACAACTGTAAGCTGAGATGGAAGCAATGAGAATCTAGATGCTGGGGTAGATGGCTCTTATCCAAAGCCTAACCCAGGGACAAGAAGAGCTGAGAACCCTCGCCAGCAAGCTTCATCAAGATGGATGCTACCGTATGAAACAAACGGCCGAGGCTGGGGATCAAGTCATTAATTAACCCATGATGGGACAAAAAGTTGGAACTTTCCAAATTGCTTCTACGTCGCAAGCCCAACCACAACCTCACCAACAACAAGTCAATCAGCATAAGCAGGAATCATTCACTAGGCAATATACTAAACTCAAAATACCAATGTCGCAAGTCTTGTAACACGTGTTGAAGATAAATTTGGTCACATTGAAGGATCCTCCTCGGAATCCTAATACTTCCGCTCCTACTTACAATCCTAATGCAATATTTGCATATCGCTCCAACAGTCCAGGGAATGATACTGATAGTTGTTGGACGTTGAAATACAAAATTCAAGACCTGACTGGAACTTTTCTGTCATCCCTCCAAGGCACATCATCTGAAGTGGCAAGATCATACAAAAAGGCTTTTATTCATTAGAATTTTCAATTTATAATTTTCTTTTGATTGTTCAAACATTTATTTATGTCAAACCTTGTTATTTCATCAATGCATTGCATATGTTTGTCTTAAATTATTTCATTCGTTTTCATTATACTTAAACCATTATTATACTTCTTATTTTTGATATTCAACTCCTGATTAAAAAGCTCTAAGCCTATAGAGGGAGAATGACGAAAATGATGCCATAATCTCTACAGTATGCTTTTGAACAGACCCTGATGATGATGTACATGCGTTGTTTCAAATCCTAAATAGTGGAGTTATAAGGAAGATAATCCCTAGTCAACCCATTTGAGCCTAAGAAGTAAGAGTTTTTCTTTTCATACAAATTAAAACTCTTAATCATAACCCGGGGCGGGGTAGCTTTCTCAGTTAATTCAGAAGTGCATTCAGTCGCAAGCTCTACCTCCATACACGACAAATAGTGTAGAAGATGCTCTCTAAAAGATAGTGATAGTTCCACATAATCATTAAGACATGCAGTCATTATCTCTCAAAATAAAAGCCCGTTAAGTCAAAACATATGAAGGGGACTTAAGAAAAACTAGGGCATCCCGCTGACTGTAAACATAAAAGAAATAGTTCAGGAAAAAGTATGGATAACAAAATATAAAAAAAGAGGTCCTACAAATCCCCAACAAAAAGAAAAGGGTACAAAAATGATTGCCTTCTCAAATAAACATTCAACTTCTGAACCACCACCAAGTATCAGAGCAAAGATTCCAGACTCAATTGGGATCTAAAAGCACAATTAACTGAGCATAGGACTGAAGAACATCACGAAGAACGAGTTGCGTACAAATAAAATTTGAGCCTTTATCCTTTGTTTCTTGAACCGTGAGCCAAGCTACATTATAACCCTTAAATGTCCTAGCTGAAGCATGGGTTAGTTCGAAAGCATACTGTTACATAAGGTATTCTGACTCCTGTAAGGTTTGCTATAAATTCTGAGCTGATATGACACTCCTACAAACTTGTTTGTTTTACTAAAAAATGAATTTTCAAACTTCAAGACAGACATAAGCTTTGCATTCTTAAAATACCATTGTTTGCATATGACTATTTGTTCAACAACAGAGAAATTCGTATGACAGATATTCGATGAACAAAAATCCTCTCAGTGGACAGAGTCACCTCAGATGGAAAGACATTCCAGTGATAGGCCTTTCATAATCAAGGGGCATAGCATTGTGTGTAGCTGATCTGGGGCATTCAAGTCAAAGTTCAAGGAATCTCTCAAAAATTCCAAATATCCAGGGGTTAACCTCCGTCTGAATCACTTGGGGCATTAGACATGAATTCCAGCAATGAATCACGTGCAATCAAGCAAAAATCTTCTGGCAGTGTGGCAACACTTACCACTATGGACAATGACAATCCTCCGTACCCGGTAAACATGGACATAATCGGAAAATACTATGCATGAACAAAGACCCGCTAGGTTGACGGGCCTAGGCAAAGATAAGGGCATCCCGGCGAACCAAAAGGGTTTGGGAAAAAATTAGGGATATACATATGAAAAATCTGTACGCCCGTCAAGTCGAAAACCTGAAAAGGCGGCTTGGGAAAAAAGGGGTATCTCGGTGGACTGAAAACCTGAAAGGGCAGTCCAGGAAAAAGTTAGGGATTAAACCATATAATTATGTCCTGTCATCTTAGCATTTGTCTATCAGTAGAATGCTCCTTGATCAACATCTACTCAAAACCCCAGGAGTTGGGATGACACTCAAACCATTCACAAAATCTCCGCAGACACCTTTTTTCAGTAGGTATAGGGGCATGGGCATCCTACTAAAAATTCACCACCATATCCTCATCTTACAGCCAAGTGATGTCAAGCGTCCTTGTATCCACGACAGAGCAAAAATCTCTAATTACTGCTCCAAAAGTCCCCAGTGAAGTCGCCAAGCTTCTCAAGATGTCCCCTAAAAGATTTCAACAAAATCCCCAAGCAGTTTATGGAGTTCACCTTCCGCAACAGAGTTTTATAAATCTCAAGTAGTTTATAAATCCTTATCCCCAGTAGAGTTATTTCTCTAGCTACGGAAGTTCATCCCCCGGTGGAGTTTATTTCTCCAAATTGGTGAAATCTTCCAACAGAACTCTTAACCTCGGAAAAATCATTCTCAAGCAGAAGTCAAAGATTCCCGGCAGAGAAAGGGAATCCCAAATAAAACTATCTCCATTCTTTATCCCTAGTGGAAATTGAAGAATCACTTTCTTCACTCACCAACAGCAGTCCAGGATTCAGCTTCCCGGTACTCTTCAACAGCAGTTAGGGATTTATTTTCCAAAAAAAAGATATTGCGCAACGACATTACATGTTCATACATCATGGCATGTGCATGCAAATACATATATCAAAATCTCATTTATTTTGGGAGCATCATGCCATTCATACGTCATGACATCGCATGAAACTGATTTTACGTTTTCAGGTTAAATTAGCAAACAGACAAATACTATCAACTTTTACAGTAGGTCAAAGATTAATGCCCGAAACCAGACGGGGAAACTATCTGTATGACCAAGTGGTATGAACTCCCGAAACAAGACGGGTTTACCAACAAATGCAGCAGGCTACAGATTAATGCCTGAAACCAAACGGGGAAACTATCTATGTGACCAGTAAAACAAGTTCCAGATTAATACCTGTAACCAGCCAGGAGAACTATCTGTGGACAACCGACTGTGGATTAATACATGTAACAAGCCGGGAGAACTATCCACATGAAGAGATTTAAGATTAACACCTGTAACAAGTCAGGAAAACTATCTTTCTTTCTCAGGTAAGATATTAATACTTGTAACCAGCCAGGAGAACCGTCTCAACGACCATCAATTTTCAAGTTCTAGATTAATACCTGAAACCAGACAGGACAACTATATGTGAACAACTGACTTGTAAATCAATACCTAAAACCAAACACAAAAACTATCTACAAAACCAGGTGCAACAACCCTACACAGGTTTCTTCTGATACATTTTCAAATAGCAGTTAATTCCATTTTCCCCAGCAAGTTACTGTGAAGCTTGGATTTCAACCAGAAAACAACAAACTTTCATCTCTCCAGAGATAACTCTTCAGCAGAGCCTTGGACAACTGAAGCTCCTAGACTCTATCCCCCATAAAGTTTTCCTCAAGCAGGAGAACGACAAAAACCCACATTCCCCAATGGACTCCTCCTCAGACAACAGGAACCCCCAAAGGGACCATGTGTGAAATCAACATCTATTTTGGATGGCATCTTTAAGCCTATCTCCGATGACTCTCTGTCATCCTCTCCAAATGGCATCTGTAAGCCCATTCCCGACATTATCAACCATCAGTATTACTTCATGCGAGTTCATATTTCTGGGCACTCTAGTGTTCAATCATCTTGCACCTTCAGATCACGAAAGGCAGACAAGCCAATCTAAATCCTCAGGTTTAAGAAGATTGAACATGGGCATCTGTTGAACCCCAAAATTTTCCCTCTCATATTTCCCCAAGGATTTTCCTCTCATATGGGTGGTTACAAGCACTTGATTAAAGAAAAATAATTTTTTTTTGAAGATAAACAAGGTCTTTCGATTGGCATGTCAAAGGGTCTTTCGATTGGCTTTTTGGCAGGCTTCGTTTGAGCACCTAACCTCCTCCAATATTGCCTTAAACTTTGAAGCTTCGATTGAAGCCTTGGCCTATTGCTTTCTTGTTGTATACAAGCTTCAACTAGGCATGTGCTTCCTTTGAAACAGCTTCCTTAAATTCAAAAAGGAAGGGCCTCATGTTGGTGCTCCTTCGATTACACCTTTGGCTTTACATGCTGGCTTGATTCACAATGCAATAACCTGCCTGCAAGCTTAATTCCTGCTTCAATTGGGCATTTGGTTTCTTTGGAGCCATCTTGATCCCTGCTTCGTTTGGGCATTTGATTTATTTGGAACAAGCTTGATTCCTGCTTCGACTAGGCAAATACTCCCTCTTCAGCTTGCCTTCAGCGCACAAGGAAAAAGGCTTCTTTCTACTTGCCTTCAGCGCACAAGGCAAAAGGCTTCTTTCAACTTGCCTTTAATACACAAGGCAAGAACCCCTTACAAGTGTGTTTCGATTCATCAGGCCAAAAGCCCCTTTCATGCTTGCCTTGGATTCACCAAGACAAAAGGCTTCCTCATACTTGCCTTTGATCCACAAGGCAAAGGCTCCCTCTTCAATTGGCCTTTGATTCACCAAGCAAAGGTTTCCTCTTCATGCTTGCCTTCGTTTCACAAGCACGGGATTTCTACATTATGAACACACATTGGTGGCTCATTCGAAGAATGCACAAGGAGCGCATGTGGGATATTCAAAGGACACATAAATGGTGCCTTAGAAGGGGCATGCATTTGGCCCAGTCGAAAGGCACATAATGGTTGAAGACAAGTGTTGTTTTATCTTTTGATGAGTCTGGCCAAAGTCCTGCATACTGCCCAGCCCAAGCGTCATGCACTATTACATTAATGATAAAGGAGGATTTAATTGGCTAGAATGAAGTCCTCACTTGGGCTATTAGAATCAAGAAACTAAGGAAAATATATGGGTACATTGAAGGAACCATTCTAAAGACACTCAAGAAGTCCATTCAAAGGAGGCAACCAAAGGCCCATTCGAAGGGTACACAAATGGTCCATTCAAAAGACCCCTTCGAAGGAAGCAACCAAAGGCCCATTTGAAGGCTATACAAGAGGCCCATTCGAAGGAGGCAATAGACCAATTGAAGAGCAACATTATAGAGCATTCGAAGGAGCCAAAATGTCTAGGTTCATTCAAATTCAAAAAGAGACAAGTTTCCATGACTTTTGCAACGATATAAAATATTATCCATGGCTTTGAAAACACTTGTTTATGGCTGTTTAAACCTTTGTTATCTTGTCCCATCCATTCCCTCTATATAAAGAAAACACTAGAAAGCCCCAGAGGAGGATGGACACAACAGGAGGGAGAGTCACATGAAATCAAAAACATATTCTTGGAGATTTTCCTGAAGCTTTTCCAATCATCCTTAACTCTTAAGCAAGTATCCCCATATCCAGAAGTTCCAAAATTGAAGCAATCCTTAAACAAGGGTATTCACACCTGAAGCTACAATTTCATACATCACCCTTGGTAAGAATGGGTAAAAATATGAAACTTACATTTGCATGACATATTAGTATTTGTAGCTTATTCGATCTGTATTCATGATTAAGGATATGGGTTTGACACCCAGGTCTGCATTTGTTTTGTTGCTAACATTTGTTGTAGATATAGCCTGAATAGACCCAACACGTACAGGATCGAAGGACTTCGGTTCGATACCCAGGTCCTGCATTTTGTTTTGCTAACACATCTTGGCAGATTCAGTGCCCTTACAGGTGATCCATCAGGCCTTTCCAGCAACGCCCTTTGGATCAAAAGCCACATCTTGCCACTGGATCAAAGGGTAACACCCTTCATAGAATCGAAAGGCAACATCCTCTGAATCGAAGCCCTCATCTCTCCCTGCAATCGAAGGATGCCTCCCTTTGCATTTTACTTTTGTTTTCATTTCTTTATTGATTTCTTTTTTTATTTATTTTAACTTTAAATAAAAAAATCACAAAAAAACATTAGGATAGTTTTTATTAATCAAATTACTTTGTAAATAAATTAATTAAGTATTTTAACCTTTTACTTAATTTTAAATTAAATATACTTGAGTTTTATTTTCTTTTATAAATAAAAAAAAACAAAAAGATTTCTTTTTCTTAGGATTTAGACGCCCATTTTAATTTGTTTGCGCATTTATGTATTCTCGCATTTTTCATCTTATTGTAACTGCTTCCCAGTCTGTAATAATAACTAGGACTTTACTTTTCGCACTTTTTATATTGTACCTCTCACAAAGCCATGTAATAGCGTAGGATTTACATTCCCTCATTTTACATTTCTACACTTTAAATTCATGTACATATCAACTGCTAGATTAATAGGATTATATGACAAGAGCCTAATAATCAAAACGCTAGCAAACTTAACAAAAAGACAAAAATAACTTAAACATAATACACTTGCACATATACACCTCTAGGGTACCCCACTTTGGTTGCGTTTGGAAATAAAGCAGTCATGTCCCTCGAAACGGGGACGCTTTAAAAAAGACCCGTAAAATCAAAAGATCATAGTCCCTCGATGACCCTACAGTTTCCTCTCGATAAATGATATAGTCCCTAAACAAAATTACTAAAGCGTCTCCACAAGTTTCTTTCGTGTTTGTACCGTCCCTTCGATGCCCATCATACATCCTACGATGGGGCTACCTACTCACTAATAGTAGGATAGCACTGTCTAAAGGATAGGAGGAAAAGAACTACCTTTTCGAGTACAAAGTAGATAACTGTTAGAAGTTTGCTCAAAAACATTTTGCACTTACACAAATACTACTTTTCAAAAAACAATTTTCAAAAACATTTTCTTTTTTAACACTCTTGAGGACTGATACAAGAGTTAAATGCAAAGCAAATCGCCGTACTAAGGCATTTCAAAAAAAAATTCAAACACACAAAGCACAAAGTACTTTCAAAATAAGCAAACCTCTAAGAGCCCGTAGGTAACTACGGATGGAAAGGGTGCTAACACCTTCCCTTTCCATAATCTACCCCCTTACTCAGAAAATCTCGAAAAGGCCTTTTTCTATTCTTTTCACCCTTTCCTTAAATTGGATAAAAGAAAAGTCGTGACGACTCTTGCTTACCGCAACATTTGCAAACACAAATGCAAAACCAGTATATAACAATCAGTTATGCCACCGTATCACAAATGCCAACAAAATGCAGTAACTCAAAGAAACCGCAGAATGATAAATCAAGCGATTATATGGTATAAAAATGGTGCAAAGAAGATTCAAATATGTGAATGAGAAAGTTATGTATAAGTAAATAGGGCAGAAGAAATACCTACCGGAGTCTCTCCGATGGAGCTTCAAAAATAATAAGTTCTACCTCCCTCTCTTGTTGAGGCTCAAACTTCTGTAGCTCTAGTTCTTGCTGTGATGCTTGAACAAAAAAAAGCTCTTTTTTATGTTTTTCTTTTACTGAGTTTTTCTTCTCCTTGAATTTTTCTGTGTGTCATTTTTCTGTCCATGAAGAGGGTTTTTATAGAGAAATAACAAGGCACTTAGGGAGGGGGGGGGGGGGGGGGGTAGGATATTTGAACTATTTTGACAAACTGTTTTGATGCCTTTTTCTTACAATTTTAAGTTGCCATTTTGATGCAATTTTTGGGCTGTTATGATACAAGGCAGCAGGCTGTGTAGACTCGTTTACCGCAGATTTTTTAGCAGTTTTTTCAGCAGGTTTTGGACTGATACAAACTGCTACTTTTTGACTGATTTGTAGCATTTTTGGGCATTTTTGGGACTGTTATGATGCTGAAACAAGGCTGGAAAATTGGCTGTATGTGCAACTACTGTTGGGTTGATTTACAGTAATTTTGGGCGGAATTAGGAGCAAGATTTGAAGCCTTTGAATTAATATCAATAGTCTAGAATTTAATTCTTTATGTAACATGAATAGAAACTTGTCTTGAATATAATTTCTCAATTCCTTCTGTAATTATAAACATTTGAATCTTTATAAACTTTTAATCTTGATATTTATCTTGATGAAATTCAAAATCTTCCATTAGAATTTGAAAAAGAATTGAATAATACTTGAATGAATTGTTGAATAATGAATAAATAATGATGCAAGCCTTAAGACCTCAATCCTGCATCTTGTATTAGAGATCCAAATGAATTTCATGAATTGATCTTGTAATGAAGTTATAACCATCATGTATTTATTCCTGTGAGGAATGATAAATTCGAATCAAATTTCTTTTTCCAATATCTTCTTTAATACATGCTTCATGTGAATTCAAATGGCCATGGTGTGAACCCATCAAAATAATCACACAAAAATAATCTTGAATAAATGTTTAATATGATGAACGATTATTCTTTAATAATCCCCTTTGATAACCTCTGTTTAATTAACACTTGAATTCATATGATGAAAATTCCAAGTATTCCGAATAAATTCTTCCAAAATGATCTTGAATTTAATCACCCATTCTAACAAAATTCACCCCGCGTCATGTGAGTATAAGAAATCGAACCATGCTTAAAAGCTTCGAATGATCACTAGAAGAGGGATTTGAGGCGAAATGTTATCGCATTGAGAAATTGGCACAATGAACTGAACTTAGAGGTCCAGAAACTCTTAAATAATGACAAACTTCCCATAAAGTCCTCTCATGGATTTCTAAGCAAAATTGTCTTCAACTCTTAAAGAAAACTTGCAGATGACTTTTGGTCAAAATTTTGGAATTGACTTGCATAGCCTGATCTTTTCTTATATTTCAAGGTAAAATGAAACACATGTGAACCAATGATCATGGAACCTTGACTGTTTTTTATGAATTTTGGAGAAGCTTGAGGCCACTTGTTGAACAAAGCATAGAAATAAATACATGATTCTCTTGATGAATCAGTCTTCGAGAATCAATGATCAACTGTACTTCTGGCTTGAGAGACTCAAAACCCTAGTTGAAGCGTGACACCTGATGCTTTTGATTCAGACCTGTTTCTGCACATGAAATCAAAGAAACAAAAAATACACTTCGTGCTTGGTTATAAGTTAGTCATGCATAAGATAAAATGTCCACAATACTCGATAATCTCTACACATGCAATGCTCGAAGGTGAAACGTTCGAAACCGACCATATTTCATGACCTTGATGTATATAACAAAAAAATGCAAATAAAGATGGGATATTAGGTCAAAAATTGGGGTATGACACCAAGGCTTTGGTCTAGCAGCATTATTGTAAAACATTTTTCTTCAGCTTACTTTTTGGTTGTTTCCCTACAGTACTAAGTACATGGTATTCATCTGAAACTTCACGGCTGCTTCATAATATTCCAAGCCTGCATGATACTACCTCTTCCCTTTGCTTAAAAATAGCCTTAATGATACAGGAACTGTTGGCTCTAATTTTGATATTCATTAGGTGCTCTTATTCAAGTAATAAGTATGAATCCAATGCACCCATATGCTATCAGATTTGTAGCTAATGTTCCATAAGAGCTTGGTCATAGTAGCTTTATTCCAAGTGTACAGATAAATCAAATTCAAACCTCCATTGCTTCTAGGCTGCAGACTTTGTCCCAAGAAATGGGATATTTTCTGCTAATGTCACTACAACCTGTCCACAAGAAACTTCCACAAATTTCATCAATCCTCTTTATGACATACTCAGGAAGAGGGAAGCATTACATCCAATAGTTAGTGATTGCAAAGGAAATTATCTTTAGCAATTGAACTCTACCCGTATAGCTAAGCATACAAGTACTCAAATGCTTGATCCACCCTACTATCTTCTCAACCAAACACATATAGTGATGAATATTCAGCTTTTTGGAAGTAATATGCACCCTTAAATAACCAAAAGGAAGTGTACTTGCAGAGAAACCAGTAGCCTGCATGATTTCTTGTTTGATACTCTCATCCATACACCCAAAATAGATTTTACATTTGTTTGCATTCATATTGAGTCCAGCAGAGTTTGAGAATTTAATGAATGCCTACATCATTAAGTAAACTGATGTTTTTCCCCCCTAGCAAACAATAATAAATCATCCGCAAAACTCAAATTAGTAAGCTGTATTTTTCACACTTTGAGTGGTAGTTGAAATTCGGGTTTTTTGCATTTTATGGAGGCATATGTTCAAGTACTCCATGATAAGGACAAACAACATGGGGCAGATAGGGTCCCCATGTCTGAGGCCTCTTTTAGTTGGCTCAACTGTGTCCTACAAGTTTAATACAATTAAGATTATCATTTGCCTTACCCATCATATTGGTGTAAAAAGATATGACTTCTTTTTCAATCTCCTCATCAGTTATCACTTGAGTGCCATCATCTATGTACAACCTCTTCATTGATTTATGCTTCCACTTGGTTTTAATTGTGGCATGGAAATATGAGTTATTTCCATCTCCCAATCTAAGCCACTCTATTTTAGATCTCTACTGCAACACTTGTTCCTCAATTTCATGCCATTTTATCAGCTCCTCAGTGCACAACTTTACCTTCTCTATTATACTAATATTCATTTTGTCATTTGCAAGACTATTCTGAGCTACCAATAAATCCTCTTAAGCCTTCAAGATCTTGTCTTCTAAATCAGCAATTGGCTTGGTAACATTTCTTATGACAAGTTGAAGTCTCTTCAGCTTCTTCCATAAGACATACATAGGCCTCCCGCTCATAGTAGTATTCCAACTATTGGCTACAGTCTCAGAATTGGCTACAGTCTCAGAATAACCCTTCAGCTCACTGCTACTATTGAGAAATTTGAACTGAGTCATCTTCTTTCTATCTTCAACAGTCTCATGAAGGTAAGTAACGCATGGTCAGAAACATTAGGAGGGTGAATAGTCAGGCTAGTGTTCAGGTGGGTTTGAAACCAATCCAAGTTACCTAAGACTTTATCAATCCTAGTGTAAATTAGATCCTCAACTTGTTTGTTAAACCAAGTATAATACTCACCTTCACTTTCCAAATATACCAATCTAGCCCTATTCATCTTGGTGCAAAGGTCATGATATTCCTTCTCAATAACAATGTTTCTTCCAAATCTGTGAGTAGCTTTGGTAACATTATTAAAGTCTCCAATGATGCACTATGGCCCCTACTGCTGGGAATGGATTCTCTTAATGTCCTGTTGTGATACTGTGGTAGAACCAACTGTTATACTGGTTTTGTGTTTGTGTTTGCAAATATTGTGGTAAACAAGAGTTGCCACCGACTTTTCTTTTATCCAACAAAGGAAAGGGTGAAAAGAACAGAAAAAGACTTTTCGAGATTATTTCTTGAGTTCGGGGGGTAGATTATGGAAAGGTAAGGTGTTAGCACCCTTTCCATCCGTAGTTTTCTACGGGCTCTTAGATGCTTAGCTCATTTTGAAAAATACCTTGTGCTTTTGTGTGTTTTTTGAAAAGTATTTTGAAAATACCTTACTGCGGCAGTTTGCTTTATGATAACTCATGTACCAGTCCTCAAGAGTGTTGATAAAGCATTTGAAAATGTTTTTGAAGGTTGTTTTTGTGTAAGTATGAAAGTTTGCTTTTGAGCAAGTATCTAACAGCTATCTACTTTTACTCGAAAGGTTTGTTCTTTTTCTTCCTTTCCTTTAGACAAGACGAGCCTACTATTGGTGAGTAGGTAGCTATAATTATTTAGATGTATGAGGGACATTCGTGGGTCATCATACAATCATAAAGGCAACATATAGAGACGCTTTAGCAATTTTGTTTAAGGGACTAGATCATTTACCGAAAGCTAACATTGTAGGGTCATCGAGGGACTATGATCTTTTGATTCGAGGATCTTTGCTAAAGCGTCCTTACTTTCGAGGGACATGACTGTTTTATTTCTGAAGGCAACCAAAGTGAGAGTACCCTAGAGGTGTATATGTGCAAATGTGTTGTATTCAGTTTTTTTTCTTTTTTGTGTTAGGTTTTCTAGCTATTTTACCCCAAAATTTTCCCTCTCATTTTACTTAAAACATACTCCTAGAGGTCCTCAACTTGCCCAAGGATGCCTAAGGATTGACCAGACAAATCTTCCTCCTAAGACAATAAGCTTCAAACTAGGCTTTCACTCCTCATCAAGATATTTGAGTTTCCAATGGTCCTAAGTGGTTTCCATTGCCCTAATATTTCCTCAAGATCATCCATGCCAAGTTTCATGCCTTGCACAAGAAGTTTGCTCAGTCAACTGCTCAAATGCCTGAAAATCAACTATGCTAGGTCAAAAGTCAATTGTGAACCACATACTGTCAAACTTCAAGATTTTTGGTCAACATAAACATTTTGAAGTGATATCCATCATTTTATCAAGGGTTGATCATGATTCCTCAAGGAATGCTCCTAATTCATCAAAACTCAAAAGTTGTTAAATTAGGGTTCCTATAGGAAAAGTCAACCAAACTTTGACCAGGCATAACTTTTTCATACTTTATCAGAAATTTCTCATCCAAGGCTCATTTTTAATAGAATCCAATTCCCTACAACTCATCTTCAGACCTCAAGTTCAATAAATGCACTCATGAAAAGATATAAATTCAGACATTATAGGTCCCTTTCAAAAGTCAACAAAAACACATTTTGGGTCAAAGCTTCTTACATGAACATGGAAGATCCAGTTGAGATGAAACCAAAGAGGTTGCTTAGGGGACACCCTAAGGTTTCTAAAAAGTCCAACAACACCCTCATATGGTTAAAATTGAGAGAGATATGCATTGTCAAAGTTGGCCAATTTTTGAAAAAATGCATGAAGCAAATATTGACCAAACTTGGATTTTTTTCCAAATGGGCCTATCTTTTCAAGTTTGAAACTCATTTCTAACATGGTCCAAGACCTCTAAGCCCACCCATACATTTTTATACTGTTTATGCTATTTATTTTGATATTTTATTCATTAAAATTCATAATTAAATAAATAAATAATATAAATAATGTAAATTTTGACGTGAATCCATTTTGGGCAAGTTTTATGCTGTTTATGTCAATTGATTTCGTGCAATAACCCTTCAAATTTGTCCAGGTTCATCCACATGTGAAAATGGCATAAAATCATCAAATATGGCATTTTTTTTCAAATTTTGATCATGGTCTTAAAACACAACATTATGAGAGAGATTCTTTCCATGCTTTCTTGTCTCATCACTCTCCTCTATAAATATAGAGCCATACAAGCTTGAAAGACACGAAATTCCTCTCTAAGAAGCTCTCAAAAAGCTCTTCAAAGAGCTCTCCAAAAGCTCTTCAAAAAGCTCTCCATAAATCAAAGAATTGGTGCAAGTCATATCTCGAGGTTCCGGTATCTCTCAATTGACATCAAGCCTCAAACCATCCTCTTGAAGTCCTCAGGAGTCTTACAAGGCCCAAGAGCAATCCATCACACGCCTAACACATCCCCACTTGACAACACCGGTTTGGTAAAATTTTAAACTTTGAATCTCTAATTTTAATCACATTTCATGGCATGCTAACATTTGTTTGAGTTTATATAGAACATTTATGGATGGTTGAATCAGAGGTTCCACGCAAGAATATAAAAATACCATGGTTAGAGCATGAAGCTTTCGAAGATTCAGGCCTAGAGATTTCTGATGATTGCACCCCCTATTTACTTTTGCTACTAGGCCTATCTTTATTTTCTTGTTTTATTCATTTCATTTATTTATTTTAATCCTTTTTTATTTATTTCAATCAATAAACAAATATAAAAATCACATAAAAATAGATTTAGGATTTTTCTTAATTAAATTTTAATTTTGATAAATTAATTAACTAATCACTTTAACTTTTTTTAAAAAATTAAAATTAATAGAACTTAGGTTTAATTTCATTTTAATTCATTTTCCTTTTCGTAAAAAAATACCAAAAAAACATAGAATTAATTTATTTTATTTAAATTTCATGTTTCTTTAATAATTAACTTTTTTATATAGATCTAGATCAATTATTTTTTAACTTAAACCATTTTTATAAATTAAAACAAAAAAAAAAGAAAAAGATTTTTTATATCTTAGGATTTTTAGACGTCTTTTCAAATTTGCGCGTTATTATTCTTTCACACTTCATTTTATTATTGTAACTGTATATTGGGATGTAATAGATGATTAGTAGGACCTTTACCGCTTTTATTTATTCCCCCCCCCCCCCCCAGTTTTGGATATGTACATAATCCCCCTTCCCGAAGCCTTGTAATAGCTTGATTTTATATTTCTGCACTTTTAAATTACTGCAATTATTAACTGCTAGATGTATGACTAATAAGATTGTATGGTAAGAATAATCAAACATTAGCAAACTTAACACAAGACTAAAATAACTAAACATAACACACCTTGCACATATGCATCCTTAGGGTATACCTCACTTGGTTGCCTCGGGAAATAATGGTCATGTCCCTCGCACGTAGGGATGTCTTAGCAAAGACCCTTAATTCTAAAGTCATCATAAAGATCATGGTCTCTAACGTCCCTCGAGTTGCCAATGAGAAAAGATCTTGTCCCTCGATGTTGCCTATATGATGACAGTCCCCTCGAATGCTAAGATATCTTTACATGTTGCCTTCGATGACCATAGCGTCCCTTTCGATGGTCCCTCAACATCTAACGATGGGGCTACCTGCTCACTAATAGTAGGATAACACTATCTAAAGGAAATGAGAAAATGAACAATCTTTTTTGAGTAGGTAGAAACTCTTAAGTACTTGCTCAAAACAATAAAAACTCTTTTTCACAAACACTTTCAAAATAGTTTTGAAAAACAACTTCGTCACACTCTTGAGGACAGATACAAGGGTTATCACGAAGTTAAACAAAAAAATTTCAAAACACACACAAGCAATTTAAAAAATGAGCAAGTACCTAAGAGCCTGTGGAAAACCACGGATAGAAAGGGTGCTAACACCTTCCCTTTCTATAATCTACCCCCTGTACTCAGAAACATCTCAAAAAAGGTTTTTTCTATTCTTTTTCCCCTTTCCTTTGTTGGATGAAATAAAAGACGGTGGAGACTCTTGCTTACCACTATTTGCAAACAAAAAACGCAAACCAATATTAAAAGTCAATTCTGCCACCGTATCACGGAACTGGCGACTCTACTGGGGAAAATTATAAAGTGGGGTTTACCTTAGGGTCTAGATCATCTTAAAATTTATTTGTTTGTTTGCTTTGACTGCTTTATCTTTAAGGTTTTGTTGGGGGTATTCTTGTAAAGATCCTATACCCGGATATGGGGTATCTTATTAGGTAAATAGCAATAGATCATGGAGACTGTACGACATATACCGATATGGTTTAAGCGATGGCTATGTTGGTATGACACTTTGGTTAGTACCAGTATCCTTCATGTTGAAATAAGGAGAATACGGGGCCGCCGCGTGGTGTCATGAAGCACTAACGGACTTTAGAACCTTAGTTGAACAAACTTGGCCATTAGAAAGTAGTGAGATAGCCGGAATCAGTATAAAGCTGAGGATTGGTTGATACTCAATGCTACACTCATTGAGATCATACTTTCGGGATATTTCAGCCACAAGAAAAGATTGCCTGAGCTAAAACAATGCCCGATAAAGGATGATCAGTGATATTGAGAATCCTTAGAACCCGGTTACTTTTCTGAGACAGTTTTGAAACCAACTAAACTTCAAGAGGGTACTTACCTATGGAATCCATGCAAGGCTGAACCTAAGGATACTTGTGTGACTTGTTTGCTTTCTGTTCCTAACAATTTGAACTCATTGCAGGGCTTTTTTTATATTCCTTGCAGGACCTTGTTTGTATAAATCTAATAAATTGGTTTCTTACCCTGCATTTTTGCTTGATGCATAACATACATATCATAGCATCATAACATAGCGTTTCCTTAACAATTTCAAGGATCTCAAGGTCCTGTGATGCAGGTTATGATGAACCTAACGTTTAGCAAGGGGCAAGGGGATTTATTTTCCTCTGGCCAATGTCGTCAAAAGACCAAAACACGATAACTATAGTCAGGGGCTATGACCCACTTGATATGGTGAGCTTGACTCTCATAGAAGGACTTTCAACGATACGAAGTTCTTCAATCAAAGCTGCAAATTTCAACTTCTAACATTTTCTTGTTTATCCCGCGAGATCCTTGAAAACATTTCATGCACGTTATTTGCATAACAGGTCTTCCAGTACAGGTCTCTCATTTTCTCGCTGTTTATTTCAACAAGGAAAATGGCTCTCCAACAAGACAACAGATATCTCCAAACTCAAGAGGCTCAATTCATGAAAATGTTCCTAAACCTATTCAAGGGGCAGGAAGAGTTAAAAGCACTCCTCACTGGAGACCTGGCCAAGAAAAGTACTGAAGACAATAAGGACGAACGGTTGGAACAACTGCAAGCTGAGGTAGAAGCAATGAGAACCCATATACTGGGGAAGATGGCTCTTATCCAAGGCCTATCCCGGGGACAAGAAGAGCTGAGAGCCATTATCAAGAAACTTCATCAAGACGGCTGCAGCCGTATGAAGCAAACAGTTGAGGTTAGGGACCAAGTCATTGATACACTCCCGAGAAGACAAGAGGTTGGTTTTGTGAAGAGTGGAATTTTCCAAATTGCTACCACATCACGGGTCCAACAACAACCTCGCCAAAAACAACGGGTTAATCAGAGTAAGCCGGATATACCCAAAAGGTAGTTTACCAAACTCAACATGTCGTTGTCTCAAGCTTTGAAACACGTATTAAGGATGAATCTGATTACGTTGATAGGACCTCATCTGAATCCCAAGACTTCTTCCCCTAACTACAATCCTGATTCAAGATGTGCATACCACTCCAACAGCCCGGGGCATGATACTGACGACTGTTGGAGGTTGAAATACAAAATTCAAGACCTGATTGATGAAGGAGCATTGGAATTCACACAAGATGGTCAACTGGAATGTTTATGTCATTCCTCCAATGCCCACCATTTGAAGTGACAAGTTCTGACAAGAGGGCTTTTCGTTCATCAGAATTTTCAATTTGTAATTTTATTTTGATTGTTTGAACATTTATTCCGGTCAAACTTTGTTACTTTATCAATGCATTGCATATGTCTGTTTTGAATCAATTCATTCGTATTCACTATATTTAAACTGCTTTCCTTTTTGTGATATTCAACTCTCGATCAAAAGCTCTGAGCCTTTAGAGGGAGGATGACGAAAATGATATCGCAATCTCTACAGTATGCTTTTGAACAGACCCCTCTAGTGATGTACATGCGTTGTTTCAAATCCTAAACAGTGGAGTAATAAGGAAGATAATCCCTAGTCAACCCCTTTGAGCCTAAGAAGTAGGATTTTTTCTTTCACACAAATTAAAACCTTTAATCATAACCTGGGGAAGGGTAGTTTTCTCAGTTAATTCAGAAGCGCATTCAGTCATAATCTTCCGCTTCGTACACAATGAATGACATCGAAGACGTCCTTCCAAATTAAAAGACGGTGATGGTTCCGCATAATCGTCAAGACATGCAGTCATTATCTCTCAAAATAAAAGCCCTCTAAGTCAAAACCTATGAAGGAGACTTAAGAAAAAACTGGGGCATCCCGCTGACTGTGATCACAAAAAGAAACAGTTCAGGAAAAAGAAGGGATAACAAAATCAAAAGAGAAAGAGGTCCTACAAATCCTCGACAAAAAAAGATGTCTGCCTATTCAAAATAAACTGTCAGTATCTGAACCATCACCAGAACATCAAGGACAAGATGCCATACTCAATCGGGATTTAAATGCATAATTAACTAAGCATAGGACTGAAGAACATCACGAAGAGAGGGTGGGTACAAATAAATTTTGAGCCTTTATCCTTTGTTTCTTAAACCGTGAATCAGACCACGTTATAACCCTTAAAAGTCCTAGTTGAAGCATGAGCTAGTTTGAGAGCATACTGTTACAAAGGTATCCAGACTCCTGTAGGACTTGTTATGAATCCTAAGTTGATATCACATTCTTGCCAATTTTGTTTTACTACACAAAACATATTTTAAAAAAATGAATTTTCAAACTTCAAGACAGACATGAGTTTTGCATTCTTTAAATGACATTATTTGCATATGACTAATTGTTTGACAGTAGAGAAATCTACACAATGGATATTCAAAGAGCAGACACCCTCTCGATGGACAGAATCACCTCAGCAGGAAAGACACTTCCAATAACAGGTATTCCATAAGCAAAGAGGCATGACATGATGTCTAACACACCTGGGGCAGTCTCTCCAAAGGTGCCAAATAACCAAGGGCAGATCTCCATCTGAATCACTTGGGGCATTGAACATGGATTCCAGCAACGAACCCTGTACGATCAAACAAACATCTTTTGGCAGTGTGGCAACACTTACTACTATGGACATTGACAATTCTCCGCACTCGATGAACATGGACATAGTCAGAAAATACTACGCATGAACAAAGACCCGCTAGGTTGACTAGCCTAGGAAAAAATAAAGGCATCCCGCCGAACCAAAAGGGTTTGGGCAAAAGTTAGGGATATACATATGAAAAAAACTGTACACTTGGCAAGTCGAAAACCTGAAAAGGCGGCTTGGGCAAAAAAGGGTATCCCTATGGACTGAAAATCTGAAAAGACAGTCCAAGCAGAAGTTAGGGATTAAAGCGTGCAACTATGTCCCGTCATCTTGTCACTTTCCCATCAGTAGAAGACTTATCATTCTGATCGGCTGTTACCAAGCACCTCACGAGATGGGATAACACTCAAGCTATCTACAAAGCCTCCATGGGTACTTTCTCTAGCAGGTACAGGGGCAGAAAAGTCATGATGCAAAGTCATTGTCGTATCCTCATCATACGACCTTGTGACATCTACACTCCCCACAGAGTAGAGGGAACTAAATATTTGACATCGGCTTCCCCAAATAGGAGCTACGTTCCCCAGCAAAGTTCCTTCATAGAATCGACATCTATATTCCCCGACCGAATTTCATAATCGCAAGCGGGTCATAAAGTTTTCTCCCGAACAGAGTTTATTTCTCTGAAGACAGAAGCTCAATCCCCGACAGAGTTTATCCCTTCAGTTATGGAAGCTTCTCTCTCCAACAAAATTATTCCTCTGCAGAGTTGTTCTCAAGCAGAGTCTCTCCTCGGCAGAATATTCATAAATAAGGGGAAAATCCCCAACATAGCCATCTCTGGTTCACCATCTCCAGCGAAAGTAGAAGAACCACTTTTTCTACGACGGTCAGGAACTCAAATTCCATTACTCTCCAGCAGCGGTCAGGATTTTACTTTCCCACTCGAATATGTCACAATAGCATTTCATGTTCACACATCATGACGTGCGCATATATATTGCATATAGCATAATCTCATTTATTTCGAGAACATCATCATACAATGCATTTCATACATCACATACAATTAATCATGTAACTTTTCAAGAAAGGTGGTTATCATCAACAATTTCCAGAAGGTCCAAGATTAGCTCCTAAAACTAAACAGAGTAATTATCTGCGCGACCAAATGCAGCTTTACACGGGTTCTTCATGAAGCAATCTTACACGGGTTTCTCCTAAATGCAGCTTCACACAGGTTTATCCTGAAAAATCTCACACAGGTCCTTTCTGAAGTTTTACACGAACTCATCCTGAAGTAACCTTACCCAGGTTCCTCTTGAAGCCCTACACGGGCTTATCCCGAAGCAACCTTACCTAGGTTCCTTCTCGGTTAAGATGCAGTTTTACCCAAACTACCCACGAAGCAACCTTACCTAGGTTCCTTCTCGATTCAGATGTAGTTTTACCTAACCTCCCTACGAATCAACCTTACCTAGGTTCCTTCTTGGTTCAGATACAGTTTTACCCAAATACCTCACGAAGCAACCTTACCTAGGTTCCTTCTCGATTCAGATACAGTTTTACCCAAACTCCCCACGAAGAAACCTTACATAGGTTCCTTCTCAGTACAGATGCAGTTTTACCCAAACTCCCCACGAAGCAACCTTACCTAGGTTCCTTCTCGGTTCAGATGTAGTTTTACCCAAACTCCCCACGAAGCAAACTTACCTAGGTTCCTTCTCGGTTCAGATGCAGTTTTACCCAAACTCCCCACGAAGCAACCTTACCTAGGTTCCTTCTCGGTTTAGATGCAGTTTTACCCAAACTCCCCACGAAGCAACCTTACCTAGGTTCCTTCTCGGTTCAGATGAAGTTTTACCCAAACTCCCCACGAAGCAACCTTGCATAGGTTCCTTCTCGGTTCAGATGCAATTTTACCCAAACTCCCCACAAAGCAACCTTACATAGGTTCCTTCTCGGTTCAGATGTAGTTTTACCCAAATTCCTCACGAAGAAACCTTACCTAGGTTCCTTCTCGGTTCAGATGCAGTTTTACCCAAACTCCCCACGAAGTAACCCTACGACCCAGGTTCCTTCCCATAAGTCCTACTATCCAGGCTTTCATCTTGAAGTAACCATACGACCCATGTTCCTTCCCATAAGCCCTACTATCCAGGCTTTCATTTTGAAATAACCCTACGACCCAGGTTCCTTCCTATAAGCCCTAATATCCAGGCTTTCATCTTGAAGTAACCCTACTATCCAGGTTCCTTCCCATAAGCCCTACTATCTAGGCTTTCATCTTGAAGTAACCCTACTATCCAGGTTCCTTACCATAAGCCCTACTATCCAGGCTCTCATCTTGAAGTAACCTTACTATCCAGGTTCCTTCCCATAAGCCCTACTATCCAAGCTTTCATCTTGAAGTAACCCTACTATCCAGGTTCCTTCCCATAAGCCCTACTATTCAAGCTTTCATCTCTAAGTAACCCTACGACCCAGGTTCCTTCTCATAGCCCTACTATCCAGGCTTTCATTTCGAAGTAACCCTACGACCCAAGTTCCTTCCCATAAGCCCTACTATCCAGGCTTTCATCTCTAAGTAACACTACTATCAAGGTTCCTTCTCATAGCCCTACTATCCAGGCTTTCATTTCGAAGTAACCCTACTATCCAGGTTCCTTCTCATAGCCCTACTATCCAGGCTTTCATTTCGAAGTAAACCTACTATCCAGGTTCCTTCTCACAGCCCTACTACCCAGGCTTTCATCTCGAAGTAACCCTATGACCCAGGTTCCTTCTCATAACCCTACTATCCAGGCTTTCATCTCAAAGTAACCCTATGACCCAGGTTCCTTCTCATAGCCCTACTATCCAGTCTTTCATCCCGAAGTAACCCTATGACCCAGGTTCCTTCTCATAGCCCTACTATCCAGTCTTTCATCTCGAAGTAACCCTACGACCCAAGTTCCTTCTCATAGCCCCATTATCCAGACTTTTATCTCGAAGTAACCCTACGACCCAGGTTCCTTCTCATAGCCCTACTATCCAGGCTTTCATCTTGAAGTAACCCTACGACCCAGGTTCCTTCTCATAACCCTACTATCCAGGCTTTCATCTCGAAGTAATCCCTACGACCCAAGTTCCTTCTTATAACCCTACTATCCAGGCTTTCATCTTGAAGTAACCCTACGACCCAGGTTCCTTCTTATAGCCCTACTATCCATGCTTTCATCTCAAAGTAACCTTACGACCCAGGTTCTATCTCATAGCCCTACTATCCAGGATTTCATCTCGAAGTAACCCTAAAACCCAGGTTCCTTCTCATAGCCATACTATCCAGGCTTTCATCTCAAAGTAACCTACGACCCAGGTTCCTTCTCATAGCCCTACTATCCAGGCTTTCATCTCGAAGTAACCCTAC
Source organism: Vicia faba (assembly GCA_948472305.1). Classification (NCBI taxonomy): domain Eukaryota; kingdom Viridiplantae; phylum Streptophyta; class Magnoliopsida; order Fabales; family Fabaceae; genus Vicia; species Vicia faba. The sequence goes on along the minus strand of OX451741.1, from coordinate 705,026,901 downwards.
GACCCAGGTTTCTTCTCATAACCCTACTATTCAGGCTTTCATCTCGAAGTAACCCTACGACCCAGGTTCCTTTTCATAACCCTACTATCTAGGCTTTCATCTCGAAGTAACCCTACGACCCAGGTTCCTTCTCATAACCCTACTATCCATGCTTTCATCTCAAAGTAACCATACGACCCAGGTTCCTTCTCATAGCCCTACTATCCAGGTTTTCATCTCGAAGTAACCCTACGACCCAAGTTCCTTCTCATAGCCCTACTATCCAGGCTTTCATCTCGAAGTAACCCTACGACCCAGGTTCCTTCTCATAGCCCTACTATCCAGGCTTTCATCTCGATGTAACCCTACGACCTAAGTTCCTTCTCATAGCCCTACTATCCAGGCTTTCGTTTCGAAGTAACCTTATGACCCAGGTTACTTCTCATAACCTTACCATCCAGGTTTCTTCTCTATTATCTCCAAACAACAGGTTACAACAATGTAAGACCTGAACCCGACCAGATACAATCGATTTCACATTCCCCCAGTAAGTCGCTGTGCAGCCTGGACCCTGACCAAATATGCAGTTTACTTCCAATTCCTCAATCAGGAGTTAATTCCCCAGTAGAGTAATGGACAGCTGAAGCTCCTATACTCTATTTTCCAGGACATAAATCAACATTCCCCAGCGAAGTCCTCCTCAACGGCAGGTAAAAGAATTCTCACAAAGAAATCTCTTATGCAACCGATATCTTTTCTGGATGGCATCTTTAAGACCATCTCCGACGATTCTCTATCGACTTCCAAATGGAATCTGTAAGCCCAATCCCGATATCACCAATCAGTATTACTTCATGCGAGTGCAAATATTTGGGCACTCTAGTGTTCAATCATCTTCTACCTTAAGATCACGAAAGGCATAACAACCAATCTACATCCTCAGGTTTAAGAAGATTGAACATGGGCAGCTGTTGTACCCAAAAAATTTCCCTCTCATTTTACTCAAAACATACTCCTAGAGGTCCTCAACTTGCCCAAGGATGTCTAAGGATTGACCAGACAAATCTTCCTCCTAAGTGTTGGCTCCTAAATTCGACACCTTTGTTTTGATTGATGACAGCCATTAAAAACTGAAAGATGCTTTCGACTGGCTAAGCCTGTCGAAGTGCCCGTCGAAAGATGACAAAATACTTAGAAGATTTCTTCCAAGGAGGAAGGCTCATTGCCTTCGACGTCGAAGGAGTTTTCGTCGAAGACGTCTCTTGATGAAGGTGTTCGATGATCCAGAGTGGAGCAGTTTGAAATTCAAAGCTTTGGAGGGAAAACGGTTTCCAGCAGTTACCACGTGCAAACGTGCAAAGATCTGGAGCGTCGAGCATGGAGAACGTGACAAGTGGCTTGATCTCGAAGCAGTGTAACTGCCCGACGGTTACTTGGAATGTTTTTGTATAAATAGGAGTAGACGTGTAGTTTCTCGCGTGTGTTCACAATAGATACATAGTCACTCATTTAGATTCAAGTACCCAGTGTGAGCGAACGAATTGTTGAGAAATGTATGTGTGAAACACCAATTTTATCAATTCAAGTCATTTACTTTTCCAGTATTTTACATGCTTTTCCCCTTTAAGATTCCTGTCGAACCTTTACATTCAAGCCTTGTTTATTTTATCAAGCCTTTCCTTTATGCAATTTACTTTAAACAATTTACTTAAAGCCTTATCCACATTAATTAAACTTCAAAATCAACCTATGTCCATAGGATCAATCTGATCGATCCTGCAAGTAACCAAATAAGTAACCATTTGGAGGATCAGCGGTTGTTTACCAAATCCCTAGGTAAACACTAAGACAATAAGCTCCAAACCAGGGTTTCACTTCTCATCAAGATGTTTGAGTTTCCAAGGGTACTAAGTGGTTTCCATTGCCCTAATATGTACTCAAGATCATCTATGCCAATTTTCATGCCTTGCACAAGAAGTTTGCTCAGTCAACTGCTCAAATGCCTGAAAGTTAACTACTCAAATGCCTGAAAATCAACTGTACTAGGTCAAAAGTCAACTGTGACCCACATACAGTCAAACTTCAATATTTTTGGTCAACATCAACATTTTGAAGTGATATCCATCATTTTATCAAGGGTTTATCATGATTCCTCAAGGAATGCTCCTAATTCATCAAAACTCAAAAGTTGCTAAATTAAGGTTCCTATAGGAAAAGTCAACCAAACTTTGACTATGCATAACTTTCTCATAATTTATCAGAAATTTCTCATCCAAGGATAATTTTTAAGATTATCCAATCCCATACAACTCATCTTCATCCCTCAAGTTCAATAAATGTACTTATGTAAAGATATAAATTCAGACATTATAGGTCCTTTTCAAAAGTCAACAAAAACACCTTTTGGGTCAAAGCTTCTTACATGAACATGGAAGATCCAGTTGAGATGAAACAAAAGAGGTTGCTTAGGGGACATCCTAAGCTTTCTAAAAAGTCCAAGAACACCCTCCTAGGATTAAAATTGAGCGATATGTGCATTGTCAAAGTTGGCCAATTTTTGAAAAAATGCATGAAGCAAATATTGACCAAACTTGGATTTTTTCCAAATGGGCCTATATTTTCAAGTTTAAAACTCATTCCTAACATTGTCCAAGACCTCTAAGCCCACCCATACATTTTTATACTATTTATGCTATTTATTTTGATATTTTATTCATTAAAATTCAGAATTAAATAAATAAATAATAAGAATAATGTAAATTTTGATGTGAATCAATTTTGGGAAAGTTTTATGCTGGTTTATATCAATTGATTTCGTGCAATAACCATTCAAATATGTCCATGTTCATCCACATGTGAAAATGGCATAAAATCATAAATATGGCATTTTTTTCAAATTTTGATCATGGTCTTAAAACACAACATTATGAGGGAGATTCTTTCCATGCTTTCTTGTCTCCTCATTCTCCTCTATAAATATAGAGCCATACAAGTTTGAAAGACACGAAATTCTTCTCTAAAAAGCTCTCAAAAAGCTCTTCAAAAAGCTCTTCAAAAGCTCTTCAAAAAGCTCTCCAGAAATCAAAGAATTGGTGCAAGTCATATCTCCAGGTTCCGGTATCTCTCGATTGACATCAAGCCTCAAACCATACTCTTGAAGTCATCAGGAGTCTTACAAGGCCCAAGAGCAATCCATCACACGCCTAGCACACCCTCATTTGACAACACCAGTTTGGTAAAATTTTAAACTTTGAATCTCTAATTTTAATCACATTTCATGGCATGCTAACGTTTGTTTGAGTTTATATAGAACAATTATGGATGGTTGAATCAGAGGTTCCATGCAAGAATATGGAAATACCATGGTTAGAGCATGAAGCTTTCGAAGATTCAGGCCTAGGGATTTCTGATGATTGCACCCCCTGTTTACTTTTGCTACTAGGCCCATCTTTATTTTCTTGTTTTATTCATTTCATTTATTTCTTTTAATCCCTTTTTTATTTATTTCAGTCAATAAACAAATATAAAAATCACATAAAAGTAGATTTAGGATTTTTCTTAATTAAATTTTAATTTTGGTAAATTAATTAACTAATCACTTTAATTTTTTTTTTTAAATTAAAATTAATAGAACTTGGGTTTAATTTCATTTTAATTCATTTTCCTTTTCGTAACAAAAATACCAAAAAAACATAGAATTAATTTCTTTTATTTAAATTTCATGTTTCTTTAATAATTAACTTTTTTTATATAGATCTAGATCAATTATTTTTTAACTTAAACCATTTTTATAAATTAAAACAAAAAACAACAAACAGATTTTTCATATCTTAGGATTTTTAGACGTCTTTTCAAATTTGCGCGTTATTATTCTTTCGCACTTCATTTTATTATTGTAACTGTATATTGGGATATAATAGATGATTAGTAGGACCTTTACCGCTTTTATTTATTTTTTTCCCCAGTTTTGGATATGTACATAATCCCCCTCCCCGAAGCCTTGTAATAGCTAGGTTTTATATTTCTGCACTTTTAAATTACTGCAATTATTAACTGCTAGATGTATGACTAATAGGATTGTATGACAAGAATAATCAAACATTAGCAAACTTAACACAAGACTAAAATAACTAAACATCACACACCTTGCACATATGCACCCTTAGGGTATACCTCACTTGGTTGCCTCAGAAAATAATGGTCATGTCCCTCGAACGTAGGGATGTCTTAGCAAAGACCCTTAACTCTAAAGTCCTCATAAAGATCATGGTCCCTAACGTCCCTCGAGTTGCCTACGAGAAAAGATCTTGTCCCTCGATGTTGCCTATATGATGACAGTCCCTTCGAATGCTAAGATATCTTTACATGTTGCCTTCGATGATCATAGCGTCCCTTTCGATAGTCCCTCAACATTCAATGATAGGACTACCTACTCACTAATAGTAAGATAGCACTTTCTAAAGGAAACGAGGAAATGAATAATCTTTTTTGAGTAGGTAGAAACTCTTAAGTACTTGCTCAAAATAATAAAACTCTTTTTCGCAAACACTTTCAAAACAGTTTTCAAAAACAACTTCGTCACACTCTTGAGGACAGATACAAGGGCTATCACGAAGTTAAACAAAAACTTTTCAAAACACACACAAGCAATTTAAAAAATGAGCAAGTACCTAAGAGCCCGTGGAAAACCACGGATAGAAAGGGTGCTAACACCTTCCCTTTCTATAATCTACCCCCCGTACTCAAAAACATTTCGAAAAAAGTTTTTTCTGTTCTTTTTCCCTTTTCCTTTGTTGGATGAAATAAAAGACGGTGGCGACTCTTGCTTACCGCAACATTTGCGAACAAAAAATGCAAACCAGTATTAACAGTCAGTTCTGCCACCGTATCACACTAGCATTTGATTATTAGTCTTATCATGCAATCCTATTAACATATATCTAGCAATTAATATGTACAGGAAATAAAATGCGGGAATATAAATCCTACACTATTACAAAGCTTCAGGGATGGGGTATTTACATGTCCAAACTTTGGGGAAAAATCAATAAAGAAAAAAAAACCCTAAATTAAGCTATTACAGACTGTGAGCAGTTACAATAATTTGGAAATAAAAATGCAAAAAATAATAACTCGCGTGAATAGTAAGTACGTCTAAAAATCCTAAGGTATGAAAAAGTACGTCTAAAGGGAATTAATTCTAATGTTTTTTTGTATTTTTGTTCTGAAAAGAAAATGAATTGAAATCCTAAGTTCTAATTAATTATAATTAAGAAAAGGAGGTTAAAATAATTAATAATTAATTTATGAAATTAATTCAAATAAAAACCTAAAACTATATTTTTGTGATTTTAATTATTTTTTACTGGTTAAAACAATTTTTTTTTAAAAAGAAAATATAAGGTAAAATAAAAACAAATGGGCTTGGGTAGTAAAATGAAATGAGGGGGGGGGGGGGGGGGGGTGGAATGTTGTAAAACGCAGACCCATTGATAGAAGGAGCCCAATTTTTCCTTGTGATCCAGTGAGGAGAAATTTTGGGAAGCGCATGGTAGTCTGCGCGCGAGGGCATTGGATGTGGCTACGCTAACACCTGACAACATAGATTTGAAGGTGCATGATGAGTGTATTTGGCTTGTACGCAATAGATCTGTAAACAAAATGTTAGAAAAATGAAAGTGCATGACTGGGGACTCGAACCTCGGTCCTTTCTCCAACACGCGCGTTTCTTCACTATCTGAGCTAGTTGTTCAATCGAAATATATGAAACCAACATTGAATCCTGCAAATTTTGCCAGTTCCAAAACCAAACAAAAATCTATCCCAATCAAAATCATCCCCTGAACCCAAATCTGGGGTTGTTTTGATCTGTGACGGTCTGTGCCTTGAGTTTCGAAGGTAATCTATTTCGAAAACCCCTAGCAATAGTATCCTAGCAGCTGGGCGCTGCAACTTACGTATATCACATTAAATCATTCACAAATAACAGGAATAACATGAATATGCAATCCACATGAGTTTACATTATAGATTAAAATTTTTTACCAACTGGAGGTGCTTCGATTTGGGATTCTGAGTGTGGGATGGCTTGGAATTGACTGGAAATGGTTGGAGATGGGAGTTTCTTTCTGCTCTCCTGCTTTGAAATTTTAGAGAACTTAGGATTTTTCTCTGAGGCAGGCTGTGCATGTTCTTTCGATAGGCAATCTCTCTATCCTTTGTTCTGATGCAACCTTGTCTTTATATAGGGGTGTGAAGCTTGATAAACATGGCAAGAATCAAGTCTTTAACATGGCCTTTAAAACAAAATCAAGAATTTGAAAATTATCCATTTATGTTATATTCTTTCCATTTTCATAGGTTGCATGAACCTGGACATGTTATGTTTGGCGCCTTGTACAAATTTGAATTGTTCAAAGTTTTCCCCATCAGAGCTTCTTCGATTATGTCACCATTTGCTTCGATTGCCTGATCTGGAAGGATAAACTTATTCGAATCATCTCTTGTCCCTTTTCGATGAACTTAAGTTCTGATTCGAATTGCATAAGGCCACCTCATCATGGCTCATTCAATCAACCCTTAAGCTTGCTTTCTTCGATTGTTCTGAGTCTTGATTCGAATTGCACAAGGCCTCAACATCCTGGCTTCTTCAATCAGCCCTCAAGCTTGCTCTCTTTGATTACTCTGACACTACCCAACTAGCCCAATTGAAAGACTTAATTCTGGCCAGTCGAAGCTTCCTTTGGCACGAATGTGCTTGTGCAGGAGGCTTAAGCATGGCAGTATGTTGGATTTTGGGCCATCAAGCATCTTTAAATATTTCTCTTTCGTTTTGACCAACTAGATCCATCCTTCAACCAGACCCTTCTTTAGACAACAATATGTTTCCTTCGAATGGGCCCTTTGTGTATTGGAAGTTTTCAAGGGTGGAATCAAAGCAGTCATGAAGGGAGTTCCTGCCTTGTGAATTTTGAAAGTAAACTAAGCAGGAGGCCAATGCCTCCTTAATCGAAGGAAAACTGCAGGGGGCTATCGCCTTGTGCCTGTTGGCATGAAGGAAGTCCTGGTTTTGTGAATCAAAGGCAAACATGTAAATGGTGCAATTAAAGCTTTGTGAAAAGGTAATCCTTGTCCAATCGAAACTTGCCTGTAGGAGGTCACTATTTTGTGACTCCAAGCAAGCATACAAGAGGACATTGCCCAATTGAAGGTTTGCATGAAAAGCCAATGTCCAATCTAAACTTGCCTGCAAGAGGTCACATGGCTAAACGAAGGATGTAACCCAAAGCTTACATAAAAGGGGGCCACGTGCCCAAACGAAGGATGTAAACCAAACTTGCATTCGAAGAAGGCCACATGCCCAAACAAAAGATGCATGCATGAGGTCCCTGCTTTGTGAATCGAAAGAAATCTTTCAGAAGGTCATTGCCTTCTGAATCGAAGGACGCTTTTAGAAGGCCATTGCCTTATGAATCGAAGGACACTTTCAGAAGGTCATTGTCTTCTGGATCGAATGAAGCCAGCATGAACCCACTACCTTCTAAATTGAAGGAAACCAAAAGGAGGCCCTTGCCTTCTGAATCGAAGGATGCGGTTTCAAAGGGAACCAAAGCCCAGTCGAAGCTGGCATGCAGGAGAGCATTCAATCGAAGCTAAGCATGAATCGAAACAAGCTTGTTTTTCTTTAATTTTGTCAAAAAAATCAAATTTATCTGTTTTGCTCTTTCAATACTTTCCTCTTTGACTTGGTGCTTGAAAAAACTAATATGATCCAATTGTACTTGTGCAAATTTGAACTTTTGAGAAAATGTCTTGAGAAATGAGAGAGAAAATTTTGGGGTACAACACCTGCCAAAGCTTATTCCTTTGCTCCAATTTATTCATATCATAAACTACAATCATCCAGAATTTGAAATTACCATGAGCATCATCTATTACACAATGGATCATCTGGTTAGTACTATCCATGTGCCTTATGACTACCTTATTTTCATCCCAATCCACCCAAATCCTACCATTGTCATGCTTATTGTAGTTATCCAGATACTCACCCCTAAGCTTTAGTTTGTCTCTAATCCCTTTAGCTTTCATGCTTTCCACTCTTGTTTCAAATCAAAATAGTAATCATTGGCCTAAGACTTTGGAGACGGGAGTTAATCTCCTTAATCTCGCCCACTTTATTAAGCCCCCTTACATTTCAGGCAACAATCATGGTAGTGAGTCTTGAATCACTAACAGATCATTAAAAATCCTTAGTGCCTCAAACCCATTCTCACTGCTTTTGCCTACTTCATGCCAGTCATTTTTCTCTTCAACTGCTGCATTAGGTATGTCATCCATCTTCTTATTTTCATCTTCAGGGTTTTCATTCATCTGTAACTAATGGTGTTCCCAGAGTACTTCCTAATTTGTTTAAGCTTTTTTCACCCCACAGATACAAAGGGAGTTAGGGAAACTTTACCCGTATTGGTAGCGTGCGAAACATATCCTTTTTATGTTGAAATTCGGCTTCCATTTCCTTAACAACATCATCATATTACGTATTGTGCAGGGCCCCTTCATCATCACTATATCTCTATCACTGAATGAATGAATTTGAAGGATGAAGTAGCCGTCTTCGTTGTAATAAATATCAGGCAACTGAACATAATTCCAGGTCCTTATCATGTATTGCTTAACAACGTTCATACTTAATTCTCCTTATAGCACATACATTATCAAATATGATTCCCAGAATTTTACCTCTTCCTCGATGTCCTCCACTTCAATCTCGACTTTAATTTCTCCATTCACCCGTTTGGGTGCAACAAATTCCATCACCCTACCATTGTTAGGGGTTCAATTGTCTTTCAGAGCATCCATCCATAGCTTCTGTGGTTGACTCTTGTCCTCATCTTATGTCGTCGTTAGGTTTTCCTCTTTGGTGCTTGATTCTCCGATTTCAATCTTCTTTGAAGTGTTATCATCTTCATCATCATTCTTTGATCCTTCTCCATCGTTCTTATCAGTTACACTTGTCGGACTTGGCATTTTCATCGGCGACGGCGGAACCAAGATTCATGGTCTCCCCCGTCCCCCTTTTGCCATCTCTTTTCACTAAATTTAAAAAGAGAAAAAGATCTAAAATGAGAATGATTGATTGCAATTGAAACAAATAAAATAATAAAAAATAGATTAACTAAATTGCTAACTAGTATAAAAAAAATCAAATAATAATAAATTATTACATTATATCATACTAATAAAAAAATAAGTATTAAAATATATATACATGATGTTTGATTCGGTTTTGAAAAATCAATCTCAAATTCTATCTAAATTGAGCGGTTTTCAAAAAATGACATCTAAATACATCAATTAATATTTAGTTTTTTGTGATTTTTTAATTTTCTAAATCATATTATAATTTTTATTTGGACCGATTTATGTCTAGACACTTCATATATACAAATACTCTGACGTTTAACTGAGCGATTGAATAAAACAAAGAATAATATTTTAGATTTTTAAGAGTCTGTACCTTTATTTTAAGTTTGCAGTCCCTTGTATAAAGATTCAATTAGAGTTTGAGAAGACTAATAATATTTATTCCAATCATCATAATTTGTATTTGTGTAAAATATTTAAAATTTGAGACGGATAGGATATTATGTATTATGAATGAAGAAAGTTTTCCTTTTTAGATAGACTGGAGAAATTTATAAGAGAAGACATGGGCACTTGAAAAATAATGTATTTATTGGATACATAGTAATATTTTTTGTGTGGGTGGGACTTTAGGGGCCATCTCTGTTTGCTCCCCAAAAGTTGCACATCCTTTGAAACTAATAATTCATTACCTATAAAATATAATTCAAGCTTTCCACTGTCAAAAGAAAAAAGGCTAGCCAAACCCACAAAGAAAAAGAAAAAGGTGAATCCCCTTATAGTTTTGTCTCCTCTTCTTTGTTACCATCGTGCCACTACATATTTTTTCAACCAAGTTGTTCTCATAATAATTTGAGTTTAAAATTAAAGAAAACCAAATGTGAATTTTTATTTATTTATAGAAAATGAGAAATAGTTTCATTAAAAATAAGAAAAATAATGACAAAATGATTGGATCAAACCAAACTGTTTTCTAAGGTTCCAAATTCCACTTGAGGAGTTGATCTCATGCACATATTCCTAAGTGACCACGTTTCATACCCATATTGGTGTTGGAGAGGACCACTCTAATGTATTTTTAAGCTTCAAGTTAAATATTAAGGTAAGACTTTTATTTAATTAAAACTTTTTTTATATAATATGTAAAATAGTTTTTAGTTTTAAATTTCTGTAAAAAAATATTTTTTTCATCCATATAAATATACTTCAATTTGTGTCCGTAGAAAATTTCTATTTTGAAATTAATTTTTATAATATACGTAGAATATTTATTTTAATTATTTATGCCACTTTTATTAGAGACTCTGAAAATACTATTATATATTATAGTGATCGGATGTGATATAAATAAATTCTCTATAGTCTAAAAATAAGATAACAAAGCCAAAAACAAAAATAAGAAATAGAAAGCACCACTTGAAAACTCCTATAGTATATTTTTAATCGCTATATAAGATTCGTTATAATTTATTGAGTCAAAAAATAATTTATAACTTAAGTTTACGATTTTGTCTAGTTTAAATAATCAGAAAAATTTGGGTGATTAAATTTACAAATCTAAATAATTAGGAACAAAACTTAAAATTTAACCTTTTTTTTTAACTGAAGAGAAATATATTAAACAAAGAAAAAGATTACAAGAAATACAAGGGGATCAAACCAAGACCCCTTAAGACTAAATTGTAAGTTTAAGAGTTTCAGCCTTGTCTAACAAGTAATCATAAATGATATCTAAATGAACAAAATTATATCAGAATTGTCTCTTGGTCTTAAACCTATATTAGTTAGGAAATCTGCATAAAAATTGGCTTCTCTAAAAATGTGGGTTATCATAAAATCAATCTTAAGAGTATAAGCCCAGCACACAAGTTAATGAGATTTGTTTTTTCACAACAACAAATTATGATTCGAGAACTAATTCACCACCAACCTACAATCTGTTTCCAGTCAGAGTTTAGTCCATCTCACTTGAATGACTTTTTCAATTGCCAAGATGGCTGCTAAGAACACATCTATCACAGAGGACATTTCTCTTAAGAAATAGCTAAAGCTAGCAATATGATCAGCATTCGAATTCCGAAAAATGCCACCACTGGCTGCAACCAAAAGACTACCACGGGCCATGTCGTCAATATTGCAGTTAATCCAACCAATATTAGGAAGGGACCATAAAACCTCCACAAGATCAGTTATTTTCCTAGGGTTGATAGATATTTCAAATATTTTAAACAGGGAGAAATTATCCATGGAGGAGTTAGACTTTTTGTTGGAAAGATTTCCAACCAGCTTGACATGTGCAAAAATGTCCGCAATACACGATTTCCAGTGAATTTTTCTGTTGTCAAAGTGAATCTTGTTTCTCGCCATCTAGATGTAGAAAGTACAAGCAATAACGACTTTAATCACAACCAAGGCTTGAGGAGACCAAGAGCTTGAAAGGATGTTTTTGCAATCCACAATACCAGAGATAGACATCGGGAGTTGTAGCAAAGAACTAAACGAGTTCCAAATATTTGTGGCATATGAACAACCAAAAAAAATGCTCTGAGGACTCACAAGAAATAAAACATAAGAGCACATGGATGGAAAAGAGAACCCTCGAAGGAGAAGATTTTCATCAGAAGGAATTTTGTGATGTAAAAATCTCCAAACAACCATAGAGTAAGAATGGGAGGTGTCCTTATCCCAATAAAACTCAATCCAACTGGAAGAAGGAGAGGATTTTAACATCATTTTGTAAGCATGATTGATACTTAAAATCCCATTCTCAATTCCTTTCCACAAGAAACAGTAAGCCAAATCTACATCCGGGATGGAGAATTCGTTGATAAGGGAGGGAAGAGAGGGAATAGGTTGAATGATATTATTACTTAAGGACCAGGCATGATGATTCCACCAATCGTAAACTTTGGACGAAAGTGTAGAATGATACATGTATGATGATTCCACCAGTCACAAACTCTGGATGAAAGTGTAGAATTATATTTCTTAGGAATTTTAAACCTGACTGCCAGCGGTTCTCCCACCCAATTATCCATCCAGAAATTAACATTTTTCCCATTTCCAAGGGTCCGTCCAAATGCAGTTTTCCACAACAGTATTATAACATTCCTTAAGCCCACTCTATAATGAGGATTTGATGGAATACCTAATGAGATTGTTATTTCTCTTAAATCTCGTAGCCAGAAGATGAGACCAAGCCTGACTTCCATTCAAAAATTTCCAGCAAAGATGAAGATTCGTTGCCTGATTTTAGATACAAAGAGAAGTAATGCCCATAACACTATCTTTAATACTATTGCAACAAGATTTACAAGTCATAGTAACAAACTTTTTCTTCTCAGTGTTCCCACTCCAAATGAAGTTTCTAGTCCAAGTCTCAATTTTTTGATCAGACTGGCAGGCCAATTATAGACAATAATGCTATGCACCATGTTGTACCCCAAAATTTGCCCTCCCATATTCTTCAAAGCTTTGACAAGCATCATCTCAAGTTGCTCAAGTCTACTCAAGGGTTGCACAGTCAAACCACCCTCCTAAGCCAGTCAAATTAGTGTTTTGGTTCTTGCAAGGAATTTGAGGTTTTCAAGGGCTCAATCAAGTCCCATATGCCTATATACATTGTCAAGCATCTACATGCCAAGTTTCAAGGCTCACAAGGTCAATTTGCACAGTCAAAAACCCTAATTGCTCCACAATCAACTATAGGGGTAAAATGGTCATTTGGCAGTCAAAAGTCAAAATTTTTGGTCAACATCTTATTTTGAAGCCACAATCATCATTTGATCAAGTCTTGATCATGATTCCACAAGAATGGCTCAAAAATCATCAAGATGCAAAAGTTTCCATTTTTGGACAGCTGAAAAGTCAACTGTAACTTGACCAAGGCATAACTTTTTCATGGTTCATCAGAAAAATACCATACAATGCTCATTTTGAAGGGGATGACATTTCCTATAACTCATCTTCACATTCCAAGTCCAAGAAATGCTCTCACAAAAAGTTATCAATTTCAACATTATAGGTCAATTTCAAAAGTCAACAAAAAGACATCTTAAGTCAAAGAACATAACTTTAGATTGGTAAATCAAAATGACATGGGACCAAAGGCATTGGTTAGAGGACTTCAAGACCTTTCCAAAATGTCCAAGAACATGTTCATATGATCAAAATTGAGCAAGATATGCATTGGAGAAGTTGGGAAATTTTTGTGAAATGGCAAAAGTCAAATATCCTTGAAACTTCAATTTTTGACAAAAGTGCCCACTTTCTTCCACTTGATTCAGCCTTGTCATGCCATACACGTGTCCCGTGATCAATTTCAAGATTAAACATTAATTTTTCTATTTTTATTTAATTTTATTTGATTTAATTCATTTTAAATCCATAAAATTCAAATAAAATCAAAAAAAATTAATTCAATAACATCTTTGGATTTGAATAGCTTTCATGTGTCATAATACACCTACCAATTTCGTGCTAGGGCCATTTTAAGCATGAAAATTCAAATTTGAACAAAATTGGAAAATGCTTTAATGGTGGTTATGAACAAAATCCAAAAGCTTAATGGCACAAGGTTAAGGCTCTTAATGTTGACTTAATTCCCTTCATATGTACATATGCAAGCCTCTCCAACAAAAGGCACGACCTGAACATCTCATAAACGGCATAACCAAATTCAAAAAATTGGAAGAAAAACCAAAAACTGTTTTCAATCTTCCAGTACGATTCAAACACTTCTCTTGATCCAAACACATTCCCAACACTCCAAGGAACGATTTGCAGTCAAGAACAAGCCTTAACACTCCAAGAATCATCCACAACAAGTCACACGGTTTGAATCTTTTTTCAGAAACGCATATCCTTATTCATGCATTTTTAACCTCTTTTTTGGATTGATTTATGTTAATAAGACCATTCTGAAGCTATTGGTATGTTTCAATTTGATTATGGTGCTCTGAATTAAAAAACACCATTGAAGCAACCTAGGGTTTCGAAGCTTGGATTTTAGGGCTTTACAACATAGGTAAAATTGGCCTTCATGAGACCCATGGTTGGAATCAGGAGATGAGCATGAGTCCATTACAACCCTCGCGCCCTTTTTATATAGCTCAGGGGCCTAATCGCTATTCTTGACAGTTCCATGTTGTGGGGGTTAAAAACCCCCGCTATCTTGTTTTTATTTTGCAGATAAATGAAGACGACGATGAGGTGTCCATGCATGACTGGTTGATTCAAATAATACGCGCGTTTTCTTTTTTAGCATATGCGTGTTGTTTTTCCATATTATTTTCTTTACCCACTATAATAATAAGATACAACGCTTGGCTCAGTGGAGAGGGACGTGGCTATGCATCATTGGGACCTGGGTTCGATTCTCAGGTCCCCCCCAAAACTCAATATCATTTTTTCTATTACGTTCATGTGCAGGCCCTCAAATAGCTTCCACCATATACCCTCACAGATCAGCACGCCAAGTGTCTCAAGCGTCAATCCAATGGCCAAAGAATGCAGACCATGGTGCTCATGAGTCAACACAGGCGTAGGCAATCAGGAAAGTCAAAAGGGGCTTGAAGGTTCATGGGCCTCACAATTCCATTAACACCTCCAATCTGGTCCAACCCCCCCTTGGTTTTGTTATTTCTCTTTATCTTTTTATTTTTCTTTTCTTTTATAACTCCTTTTTTTATTATTTTATTAATTATTAGTATTATTAACATAATTAATATTTTCATAAAAAATAAAATAAAAAAACTAATATTTTTATTATTCTTATTTATTAATTTCACTACTAACTATTTTTGCAAATAAATTCTAACAAGTTAATTAGTTTAATTAGTTTAATGTTAACCCTTTTTTACAATAAATAAAAACAATTTAGAATTAGGGTTTCTTTTGACTTTTAATTTCTTTTACTTTTATTTTTTTCATTAAAAACATAAAAACACAAAAAATATTTTCTTAATTAATTAATTAATTAGTACTAGGTTTAATTTTAATTTAATCACAAAAAGGACAAAAAAATAATTCAATTCTTATTCAAAAAAGGGTCAAAACCCTTAGGACGTTCCCGATTTAATTCTTTCGCGCATTATTCTTATTTTGATTATTTATGTATCTGTACAGAGTATGTAATAGCTAATTAGGATTTTATCGCCTTATTTAAATTCTCGCACTTTATTTTCCAAAACGGGTCTTTGTTTTTGGCGATGTATAGACCCGCGCCTTGTAATAGTTAGATTTACATTTCTGCAATTTATTTTCTGCGCTCCTAACTGTTAAAAAATGCCTGCAAGAATGTATGTAAAATAAAATCAATCTGTAGCTCACAAATAACATGTACAAAACATTAACTGAAAAAACAACACACAAAGCACATGCCACTCCTAGGGTACGCCTCACTGGTTGCCTCGAAAGTGGTCATCAAGTATAGGGTGTCTTATAGGTCGCCCTCTGTCTAAAGATCCAGTTGCCTCAAAACAGTTGCCTCGGATAAAAGGATCTAGGACATTAGGGTTGCTTCTAAGGTGTCCTACTATTGCTTCGGTGACCACACATGTCCCTTAATCGAATTGACCCGAACACCTCCAATGATGGTGCTACCTACCTCTCAATGGTGGGATAGCACTATCTAAGGGACTCTTACACAGCCTAATTCCTTAGAGTAGGTAGATTCTCCTGGGTACTTGCTCTCTCAAACAAACAAAAATACTTTTCACACCTACACTTTCAAAAAGTTTTCAAACAAATTTTTCATACACTCTTGAGGACAGATACAAGAGTTACTTAGAAATTTTTCAAACGAAACTTTTTTCAAAACCCACACACACTTGAAAAGCAAACAACTTTTGAAAACATAAGAGCAAGTACCTAAGAGCCCATGGATAACCATGGATAGAAAGGGTGCTAACACCTTCCCTTTCTATAAATCTACCTCCCGAACCGAGAAACATTCTCAAAGAAGGAATTTTGCTGTGCTTTTGTCCTTTCCATGTTGGAGAACATAAAAGACGGTGGCTACTCTTGCTTACCGCGACATTTCGCGAACCAGCTTAAAAAACAGTCAGTTCTATTTCCACCGATCATAGAACTGGCAACTCTGCTGGGGACATTTTTAAAGTTAGGTGTACCTTAGGATTAGATCATACTTATGTTTTCAATTGCTTGCTTTGATTGCTTTATACTTGTGGGCATTGCATCGGAGTTTCATAGATCCTAACCCGGATCTGGGGATACCCTTTTAGGGAGCATAAGCTGTGAGGGACCTGTCCGGCGTAGACCGACACGGGTGAAGCAGTGGCTACGTTGGTGTGGCACCTTGGTCTGTACCGATATCCCTTGTGTTGCAACAAGGAGAATATGGGTCTTCTGAGGAGTCATTAAGCACCAAGCGACCTTAGAACCCTAATGTGACCCAACTTGGCCATAGAACAGTAGCCGTATGCTACACCCATTGAGGCTAAACTCTCGCGATGGTTCTGGCCGTAAGAAAAGATTGCGACGCTGGAGTTATGACCGATTGAGGGTAGTCAGTGATATTGGGATCCTCTAGAACCCGGTTACTTTTGATAGGAAAGGTTTGAGCCCACCAACTTCAAGAGGGTAGTACCCCAAACTTCATGCTGACCTGAACTCTAAGGGCTGTCTTGTGTGACTTATGTGCTTTCAAACTTGACTACTTGCATGCTTGTTATCTAACACACGAGTTCCTTGCAGGTTTTATTTACAGTCCTTAATTGGGACTCATAACAGGGTTTACATCACTCCGCGCATAGCATAACATCATACCATCATACCATTGCATACATCCTGCATAAGGGCTAACCCATTTCAAGGATCTCAAGGGTTTGTGATGCAGGTCATGATGAATCAAAATGTCTAGCAAGGGGCAAAGAGGATTTATTCTCCTCCAGCCAAGATTGTCAGGGGCTATGACCCACTCGATATAGTGAGCCTTGACTCTTGAAAAAGGACTCTCAACAATATGAAGTGCCTTCAATCAAGCCACCGGATTCAAATTCTAACAATTTTCTTGTTTACCCCGCGAGATCCTCGAAAGCATTGCATTCATACATACATATCATTGCATTGCAGGTACCCTTTTGACAGGTCACTTACCTTCTTCGTTGTTTATTTCAGCAATGGCTTCCCAACAAGACAATCAGGATCTTTATGCTCAAGAGACTCGGTTCAAGGCAATCCTCCTAAACCTATCCAAGGGGCAGGAAGAGCTGAAAACACTCCTCATGGGGACTTTGGTCAGGAACAGTCCTGAAGACGATAGGGACGAACGGCTGAAACGTCTACAAGTTGAGGTGGACACAATGAGCACCCAGATGCTGGGGAAAATGGATCTTATCCAAGACTTATATCAAAGACAAGGAGAGCTCAGGGTTCTCGTCAACCAACTGCTTCGGGATAACCAACTGGGGCAAACATCTAAGGTTGAAGAGCAAGCCATCATTCAACCACCTGTGGGGAAAGAAGACAAGGGAAAGGCTCCTCAGTTTGCTTCAGGGTCACAAGCCCAACATCAACCTCACCAGCGTCAACAGGGTAATCGGCGTAAGCGAAATACGTCTGGAAGACATTTCTCGGAGACTGGTATACCCTCATCACTAATACTGAAACACTTGTTGGAGGTCAAGTTGATTGCTTTAAATGATCCTCCTAAGAATCTCAACGTAACCTCTTTAAAGTACAATCCTGATGAAAGGTGTGCCTACCATTCTGACAGTCCTGGACATGACACTGACGACTGTTGGAGCCTGAGGAACAAGATTCAAGACTTGATCGACGGAAGGGTGCTAGAGTTCATGCCGGGTGGTAAAATGAACATCTTATGCTGAGAATCTTCCATATGAGATGACTAGTTCAAACTAAGAAACTTTTGTTCATTCAAATGTTCAAGTTGTATTTTTCTTTGATTGTTTAAATATTTTATTCATATCAAACGTTGTTATTTCATTAATGCATTACACATGTCTGTTTTGAAGTAATTATTTCGTATTCACTATATTGCAAATTGCTTTCATATTTTTGTGTGATGATCAACGCTCGGTTAATAATTCTAAGCCTCTTGAGGGAGGATGACGAAAACGATACCACGACATCTACAGTATGCTTTTGAACAGACCCCACTGATGAGGTACATGCATTATTTCAATTCCTAAACACTGGAGTTATAAGGAAGGTAATCCCTCGTCAACCCCTTCGAGCCAAAGAAGTAGGAGTTTTTCTTTTCGAAAATTAAAACCCTTAATCATAACCCGGGGCAGGGTAGTCTTCTCAGTTGATCCATGTGCACAGTGAATGGCACCAAAGAAGTCCTTACAAAACAAAAGACGGTGATGGTTCTGAATAATCATAAGGACATGCGGTCATTATCTTTAAGAAACTAAAGCCCAATAAGTCAAAACCTATGAAGGAGACTTACAAAACTGGGGCATCCCGCTGACTGTAATCACAAAAGAAACAGTTAAGGCAAAATAGGGATAACGAAATCAAAAAAGAAAGAGGTCCTATAAACCCTCAACACAAGAAATGACTGCCTATTCAAAATAAATTGTCAACACTCGAACCATCACCGGAACATCATAGCAAAGACTCAAACAAGGTCTGACGCACGATCAACTGAGTTTAGGTTTGAAGAACATCACGAAGAGCGAGTGGGTACAGATAAATTTGAGCCTTTATCCTTTGTTTATTAAACCGTGAACCAGGCCACGCTACAACCCTTAAAAGTCCTAGCTGAAGCATGGGTTGGTTCGAAAGCATACTGTTACGAAAGGTATCCTGACTCCTTAAGGCTTGCGGTAAAATAACGAGTTGACATCATAGTTTACAAAAAAAATTCACTTGTTTTTATGAAAAATGCATTTTTCAAAAACTTCAAGACAGACATAAGCTTTGCATTTTTAACATAACTTTGTTTGCATATGACTTTTTGTTTGAACAACATAGAAGTTCGCACGACGAATGTCTAATGAACAAAAGCACCTCCAATCAAGGGGCATGGCATGATCATTGTCCATCATCTGGGGCAGTTAAGTCAAGATTCGGAGAATCTCTCAAAAGGCCAACCAACTTGGGGCAAATATCCATCTGGATCATTTGGGGCATTGGACAAGGATTCTAGCAACGAATCTTGCACGATCAAACATCTTCTGGTGGTATGGTAACACTGCACTACTGACAGTGACAACTTCCTGTATCCTAAGAGCGTGGACATAGTCGAAAAAATACTGCGCATAATCAAAAGACCCGCTAGGTTGACACACCTAGGCAAAAATAAGGGCTTCCCGGCGAACCAAAAGGGTTCGGGCAAAATAAGGGATGAAACGAAAAAATCTGTACACCCGGCAAGTCGAAAACCTGAAAAGGCGGCTTGGGCAAAAATGGGTATCCCGGTGGACTGAAAACCCGAAAGGGCGGTCCAGGAAAAAGTCAGGGATCAAAAGCGTACGACTATGTTCTGTCATCTCGTCACTTGCCTACCAGAAGAAGATTTGTCAACCGGCAGTTATCAAGTGCCTCCACAGGTATCTTCTCCCACGGAAACAGGGGCAATATGAGTTGTCTAAGCGATCTAGTTGCTCTGCCCACCAAGGTACTAAGGTAGGTTCAGATGAGGAACGTAACCAAGATACCTTCACTCCCCGTAGAGTAAGACAAGGTTCAACAATACTCTCCTCCGAGCAGAGTTGGTCTCCCGTCAGCCCTGACAAGGCACAGTATCTCCAGCAAGTCAACAACGCTCTCCCCAAGCAGAGTTAGTCTACTGTCAGCCTTAAGGAAGTTGGGTATCCCCAGAAAATCTCAATATTCTCCAGCAGTATGCAGATGTTCTTAAGCAAGCATCCCCGGCCGTCTTAATATAAGATTATTCCCCGGCAGAATACCAGACACCCCAGTGGAGCCATTCCCCAGTACAGTTCAAAAGTCTCCCCAGGAGAGTTGAATCAATCTCCCTAGTAGATTCTGGGAGCTCATCCCCAATAGATTCTGGAAGCTTATCACCGGCAGAGTACGAACGCTTCTCCCCGACTTTATTCAAAGTTATTCCCCACCAGAACTTATAATTGGGTTATCCTCAGCTAATTACCACGGAAAGATCGTCCTCGGCGAAGCTCTTCCTACCCCCAGCGGAGTTCATCAAATCCTCCAACATAACTTATCAATGGAATCCACAGCGGAGTTCTCATCAAAATCTCAATGAAGTATCTCTTCCTACAGAGTGACTCCCCGCAGAGTAATATCTTCACCAGGATTATTCCCCAACAGAGTCATCTTCTCCTACCGGTTTATCCTTGCAATCATCATCCCCAGCGGAAACGAAGAACTCTACTCTTCAACATCAACCCAGGATTCAACAAACTCTCGGCATTCGTCAAGGATTTATTTTCCCAGACGAGAATACATTCATAAACATCACATCTTCATACATTATAGCACGCATACGCATCATACAACACAAATCTCATTTATTTTTGAGAACATCTTAAAATCATACAGTTCATGCATCATGACATTTCATACGACTAATACTTTGCCTTTTCAGAAAAAAGTCAATCAAAAGATGATTACCATCTACCTTTACAGTTCCAGATCAACACCGGTAACAAGCCAGGAAAATTCTGTGGACGACTGATCGTGGGTTAATATCCGAAACCAAACAGGACAATTATCTACTTGATCATCCTCAGGCAACCCTACACCTGTTCCTTTTCTTTCAGAAGAAGTTTTACACGAACTCATCATCAGGCAACCCTACACCGGTTCCTTCTCAATTTTCAAGACAAAGTCTTACACGGACTTATCATCAAAGTAACCCTACACCGGTTCCTTTTCTTACAGAAGAAGTCTTACACTGACTTATCTCAAGATGACCTTACCCCGGTTCATCAAGAAGTTTTTACACGAACTTATCCTGCAGTAACCTTACCCCGGTTCCTCCAGAAGTCTTACACGGACTTATCTCAAGATGACCTTACCCCGGTCCATCAAGAAGTTTTTACACGAACTTATCCTGCAGTAACCTTACCCCGGTTCCTCCAGAAGTCTTACACGGGCTTATCTCAAGATGACCTTACCCCGGTTCATCAAGAAGTCTTACACGGACTTATCTCAAGATGACCTTACCCCGGTTCATCCAGAAGTTTTACACGAACTTATCCTGCAGTAACCTTACCCCGGTTCCTCCAGAAGTCTTACACGGACTTATCTCAAGATGACCTTACCCCGATTCATCAAGAAGTTTTTACACGAACTTATCCTGCAGTAACCTTACCCCGGTTCCTCCAGAAGTCTTACACGGACTTATCTTAAGATGACCTTACCCCGGTTCATCAAGAAGTTTTTACACGAACTTATCCTGCAGTAACCTTACCCCGGTTCCTCCAGAAGTCTTACACGGGCTTATCTCAAGATGACCTTACCCCGGTTCATCAAGAAGTCTTACACGGACTTATCTCAAGATGACCTTACCCCGATTCATCCAGAAGTTTTACACGAACTTATCCTGCAGTAACCTTACCCCGGTTCCTCCAGAAGTCTTACACGGACTTATCTCAAGATAACCTTACCCCGGTTTATCAAGAAGTTTTACACGAACTTATCCTGCAGTAACCTTACCCCGGTTCCTCCAGAAGTCTTACACGGACTTATCTCAAGATGACCTTACCCCGGTTCATCCAGAAGTTTTACACGATCTTATCCTGCAGTAACCTTACCCCGGTTCCTCCAGAAGTCTTACACGGACTTATCCCGAAGTAACCTTACCCCGGTTCCTCCAGAAGTCTTACACGGACTTATCCCGAAGTAACCTTACCCAGGTTCCTCCAGAAGTTTTACACGAACTTATCCCGAAGAAACCCTACACGGGTTCTCTCTCTCCAGACGTAGTTTTACACGGGCTCGTCGTCAAAGAAACCCTACACAGGTTCTCTCTTCCCAAAGATGCAGTTTGTACACGGACTCGTCATCAGAAACCCTACCCAGGTTTTACTTCTTCCAGGATGCAGTTTTACACGGGCTCATCATCAAAGTAACCCCACACAGGTTCCCTTATCAAACTCCAGACGTAGTTTTACACGGACTCGTCATCAGTAAACCCTACACAGGTTTCCTTCTCAGCTCTAGATGCGGTTTTACACGGACTCGTTATCAAAGTAACCCTACACAGGTTCCTTCTCCATTTCAGATGCAGTCTTATACAAACTCATTACCAGTAAACCCTACACAGGTTTCCTTCCTCCAAAGATGCAGTTTTACACGAGCTCATCATCAGTCAACCCTACACAGGTTTCCTTCCTCCAAAGATGCAGTTTTACACGAGCTCATCATCAGTTAACCCCACACAGGTGTCCTTCTTTCCAAGATGCAGTTTTACACGAGCTCATCATCAGTCAACCCTACACAGGTGTCCTTCTTTCCAAGATGCAGTTTTACACGAGCTCATCATCAGGCAACCCTACACAGGTTCCCTCTTTCAACTTACAAAAATTACAATTCAATAGACCACCTCCAAATGGCATCTATAAGCCCATTCCCGACAAGGTTCTGTCACATCTCCAGATGGCATCTATAAGCCCATCCTCCTATCCACCATCCCTCTAAATGGCATCTTTAAGCCTATTCCCGCCATCACACTGCTGATACTCTACTATGAGAGTGCAAATTTCTGGGCACTTTAGTGTTCAATCCTCTTCCACCTTCGGATCATGAAAGGCACACAAGCCAATCTACATCCTCAGGTCTAAGAAGATTGAACAGGGGCAACTGTTGTACCCCAAAATTTTCCCTCCCATATTCTTCAAAGTTTTGACAAGCATCATCTCAAGTTGCTCAAGTCTACTCAAGGGTTGCACAGTCAAACCACCCTCCTAAGCCAGTCAAATTAGTGTTTTGGTTCTTGCAAGGAAGTTGAGGTTTTCAAGGGCTCAATCAAGTCCCATATGCCTATATACATTGTCAAGCATCTACATGCCAAGTTTCAAGGCTCACAAGGTCAAGTTGCACAGTCAAAAACCCTAATTGCTCCACAATCAACTGTAGGGGTAAAATGGTCATTTGGCAGTCAAAAGTCAAATTTTTTGGTCAACATCTTATTTTGAAGCCACAATCATCATTTGATCAAGTCTTGATCATGATTCCACAAGAATGGCTCAAAAATCATCAAGATGCAAAAGTTTCCATTTTTGGACAGTTGAAAAGTCAACTGTAACTTAACCAAGGCATAACTTTTTCATGGTTCATCAGAAAAATCCCATCCAATTCTCATTTTGAAGGGGATGACATTTACTACAACTCATCTTCACATTCCAAGTCCAAGAAATGCTCTCACAAAAAGTTATCAATTTCAACATTATAGGTCAATTTCAAAAGTCAACAAAAGGCATCTTAAGTCAAAGACAATAACTTGATATTGGTAAATCAAAATGACATGGGACCAAAGGAATTGGTTAGAGGACTTCAAGACCTTTCCAAAATGTCCAAGAACATGTTCATATGATCAAAATTGAGTAAGATATGCATTGAAGAAGTTGGGAAATTTTTGTGAAATGGCAAAAGTCAACTATCCTTGAAACTTCAATTTTTGACAAAAGGGCCCACTTTCTTCCACTTGATTCAGCCTTGTCATGCCATACACGTGTCCCATGATCAATTTCAAGATTAAACATTAATTTTTCTATTTTTATTTAATTTTATTTGATTTAATTCATTTTAAATCCATAAAATTCAAATAAAATCAAAAAAAATTAATTCAATAACATCTTTGGATTTGAATGGCTTTAATTTGTCATAATACACCTACCAATTTCTTGCTAGGGCCATTTTAAGCATGAAAATTCAAATTTGAACAAAATTGGAAAATGCTTTAATGGTGGTTATGAACAAAATCCAAAAGCTTAATGGCACAAGGTTAAGGCTCTTAATGTTGACTTAATTCCCTTCATATGTACATATGCAAGCCTCTCCAACAAAAGGCACGACCTGAACATCTCAAAAACGGCATAACCAAATTCAAAAAATTGGAAGAAAAACCAAAAACTATTTTCAATCTTCCAGTACGATTCAAACACTTCTCTTGATCCAAACACATTCCCAACACTCCCAGGAACGATTTGCAGTCAAGAACAAGCCTTAACACTCCAAGAATCATCCACAACAAGTCATACGGTTTGAATCTTTTTTCAGAAATGCATATCCTTATTCATGCATTTTTAACCTCTTTTTTGGATTGATTTATGTTAATAGGACCATTCTGAAGCTATTGGTATGTTTCAATTTGATTATGGTGCTTTGAATTAAAAAACACCATTGAAGCAACCTAGGGTTTCGAAGCTTGGATTTTAGGGCTTTACAACATAGGTAAAATTGGCCTTCATGAGACCCATGGTTGGAATCAGGAGATCAGCACGAGTCCATTACAACCCTCGCGCCCTTTTTATATAGCTCAGGGGCCTAATCGCTATTCTTGACAGTTCCATGTTGTGGGGGTTAAAAACCCCCGCTATCTTGTTTTTATTTTGCAGATAAATGAAGACGATGATGAGGTGTCCATGCATGGCTGGTTGATTCAAATAATACGCGCGTTTTCTTTTTTAGCATATGCGTGTTGTTTTTCCATATTATTTTCTTTACCCACTATAATAACAGGATACAGCGCTTGGCTCAGTGGAGAAGGACGTGGCTATGCATCATTGGGACCTGGGTTCGATTCCCAGGTCCCCCCCAAAACTCAATATCATTTTTTCTATTACGTTCATGTGCAGGCCCTCAAATAGCTTCCACCATATACCCTCACAAATCAGCACGCCAAGTGTCTCAAGCGTCAATCCAATGGCCAAAGAATGCAGACCATGGTGCTCATGAGTCAACACATGCGTAGGCAATCAGGAAAGTCAAAAGGGGCTTGAAGGTTCATGGGCCTCACAATTCCATTAACACCTTCAATCTGGTCCAACCCCCCCCCCCCCCCCCCCCCCCCCCCCCCCCCCCCCCCCCCCCCCCCCTTGGTTTTGTTATTTCTCTTTATCTTTTTATTTTTCTTTTCTTTTATAACTCCTTTTTTTATTATTTTATTAATTATTAGTATTATTAACATAATTAATATTTTCATAAAAAATAAAAAAAACTAATATTTTTATTATTCTTATTTATTAATTTCACTACTAACTATTTTTGCAAATAAATTCTAACAAGTTAATTAGTTTAATTAGTTTAATGTTAACCCTTTTTTACAATAAATAAAAACAATTTAGAATTAGGGTTTCTTTTGACTTTTAATTTCTTTTACTTTTATTTTTTTTCATTAAAAACATAAAAACACAAAAAATATTTTCTTAATTAATTAATTAATTAGTACTAGGTTTAATTTTAATTTAATCACAAAAAGGACAAAAAAATAATTCAATTCTTATTCAAAAAAGGGTCAAAACCCTTAGGACGTTCCTAATTTAATTCTTTCGCGCATTATTCTTATTTTGATTATTTATGTATCTGTACAAAGTATGTAATAGCTAATTAGGATTTTATCGCCTTATTTAAATTCTCGCACTTTATTTTCCAAAACGGGTCTTTGTTTTTGGCGATGTATAGACCCGCGCCTTGTAATAGTTAGATTTACATTTCTGCAATTTATTTTCCGCGCTCCTAACTGTTAAAAAATGCCTGCAAGAATGTATGTAAAATAAAATCAATCAGTAGCTCACAAATAACATGTACAAAACATTAACTGAAAAAACAACACACAAAGCACATGCCACTCCTAGGGTACGCCTCACTGGTTGCCTCGAAAGTGGTCATCAAGTATAGGGTGTCTTAGAGGTCGCCCTTTGTCTAAAGATCCAGTTGCCTCGAAACGGTTGCCTCGGATAAAAGGATCTAGGACATTAGGGTTGCTTCTAAGGTGTCCTACTATTGCTTCGGTGACCACACATGTCCCTTAATCGAATTGACCTGAACACCTCCAACGATGGTGCTACCTACCTCTCAATGGTGGGATAGCACTATCTAAGGGACTCTTACACAGCCTAATTCCTTAGAGTAGGTAGATTCTCTTGGGTACTTGCTCTCTCAAACAAACAAAAATACTTTTCACACCTACACTTTCAAAAAGTTTTCAAACAAAATTTTCATACACTCTTGAGGACAGATACAAGAGTTACTTAGAAATTTTTCAAACAAAACTTTTTTCAAAACCCACACACACTTGAAAAGCAAACAACTTTTGAAAACATAAGAGCAAGTACCTAAGAGCCCATGGATAACCATGGATAGAAAGGGTGCTAACACCTTCCCTTTCTATAAAACTACCTCCCGAACCAAGAAACATTCTCAAAGAAGGAATTTTGCTGTGCTTTTGTCCTTTCCATGTTGGAGAACATAAAAGACGGTGGCGACTCTTGCTTACCGCGACATTTCGCGAACCAGCTTAAAAAACAGTAAGTTCTATTTCCACCGATCACACACCAATATGTGTGAATTACATTCTTGACCATCACCACTCTACCAGTCATAGAAAGGAGATTAGCCTTCCAAGAGGCAAGCCACAACCTGATATTATCTACAATAGGAAGAAAATAACAAGCTTTAGGTTTTCCTACAAAATTTGAAACCCCTAGATAGATGAAGGGAGGAGTAGCTCTAGTGAACCCAATAAGCTCAGCCAGACCAATATGCTTATTTAGAGACACCCCCGTCATAAATCAGGGATTTAGAAGTGTTACAGATCTGGCCAAAAGAGAGGGCATAATCATTGAGGAGCTTGGAAAAGTAGGAGACGGACTTAAAGTCAGCCTTGCAAAAATCATGATGACATCTGCAAACAGAGTGTGAGAAGGCACTATACAATTCATGTTAGCTTGAATAATATTAACTAAATTATTCTCCACAAAATTAGTGATTCCCCTGCTAAGCACTTCCTATGTAAGACAAAAAATAAGAGGAGATAGGGAATCACCCTGTCTCACTCCATTAGAGCATTTAAAATATCCAATTTGTTTTCCATTGAAACCAACAGAAAGAGTCGCAAAGTTAAGGGTAATTCTAATCCAATTACAAAATTTGGAACTCAAACTAAAGCAAGTAAGAGTTTTCAGTGAAAAATCCCAATTAATAGAATCAAAGGATTTGGATATATAAATATTTAAAGCCACATTACCACTGAAACTTTTATTATTAAGAAGGTTGATTGCCTCATAAGTAAGACAAATACCATCCTTAATATTTCTACTAGCCACAAAACCCAATTGTTGAGGGGAAACAAGGTTGGGGAGAATGGTTGAGAGTCTATCAACCAGGACTTTATATATAATCTTATACTTAAAATTAGCAAGAGCAATATGTCTAAAATGGTTAAGATTGGTAGCCTATTTAATTTTGGGGATCATAACCAAGGTGTTAGCATTAAAGTTAGGCAAAATCCACCCCTGCAAGAAAAATTGATCGACAATATTAACAACATCTAAGCATATATTGTCCCAGTACTTGTGATAGAAAACAACACCAAAACCATCAGGTCCAGGATCTGAATCTGCATTAAGATTCAGAATAGCAATGTGTATTTCCTCATGGCTAGGCAGCATCAACAACATATCATTAGTTTGGGCAGAGACTAACTTAGGAATCACGTTATTGATCAAGTCAGTATCCTGGAAAACAGACTTAGAATTAAACAAGGTTTTTAAATGATTCTTAATGTGATTCTCTAAATTTATAATATCAGTGACCACAATGTCATTAATAACCAAGGAAGAAATGTACTTAGTTTTCCTTTTAATTTTGGCATAAATGTGAAAAAATATAGTGTTTATATCCCCCTCAAGAGCCCACTTAAGCCTGGATTTTTCTTTCAAAAACTCCTATTCCCTATTAAGAGTAAGTTCAAGATCGTGCTGGGCTTTAGACTCCTTGTTCCGTAAACTATCAGAGTAGCCAACCCTATCTGTGATACGGTGGGAGAACTGACTTGAGGGTTTGCGTTTGATCGTAAATGTTGCGGTTAGCAAGAGTCGCCACCGACTTTTCTTTTATCCAAAAGGAAAGGTGAAAAAGCACAGGAAAGACCTTTGAGATTGTTTCTTGAGTTCGGGGGGTAAATTATGAAAAGGGAAGGTATTAACACACTTTTCATCCATGGTTATCCATGGGCTCTTAGTTACTTGCTAGATCACTTGCTTTTGTTTGAAATTTTACTTTGTGTGTTTTTGAAAGTTTTTTGTAAAGAGGCCATTGTTTATGCAATCTTTGTAATGATTCTCGTTCGTAAGAATGTATACAAAGATTTTGATCTTTTAAAAATGTTTTCAATTTTGTAAGATGTTTTGAAAGTCTGTGTGATTATTTTGAAAAAGCAAGGATATTTGTTTTGAGATGGAGCAAGTAATTAGGAGTAATCTACCTACTCAAATGTCTTTCTTGTTCATTTTCTTTTCCTTTGATATTGTTGTCTTACCATTAATTTGGTAAGCAACCCTATCTTTGGATGTAACGGGACGGGCGCGGGTCATCGTATAGCCATGATTAGCAATGTTGCAAGGTATCTTAGCATTCTTTTTTATGGACTAAGATCCTTTTATAAGACAACTTTGAATAGCGTCATCGAGGAACTATGATCTTGTATTTGTTTGTTTTTGCTAAGATACCTTACATGCGTAATATGACCATTTTTGTAAGGCAACCAAGTGGGATAACCCTAGGGGTGCTTGTGTGCAAGTGTGTCATTTTCATGCTTGTTTTTGTCTTGGATTATGGTTTTCTATTTGATTGGTTTTATTCTTTCCATACAAACCCTAATTACTAGCATGTTATGTAAAAGCGATAAATTGCGTAATTTAAAGTTACTACGCTATTACAACACTTGTGGGAGGGGGGTATAAAATTTGTGAATGGGGATTGCAATAATATAAACCTAATTAATCTATTACAACCAAATTAAATATGTACAAATAATTGGAATAAATAGTATACAAGATGAATTGAATATGCAAGAATATGTAAATGCAAAGAAGATTTTTGTTTGTTTTTTATGTGAACAAGTTTTAACCTAAACCTAATGAGAAAAGAAATAAGTAAATCAAAATTAAATTAACTTAAATTAATTAAGAAAATAAATTAATTAAGAAAATATTCTTTTTGAATAAAACCCTAATTCTATTTGATTAAAAGAAAATAAGTTTTTTTTAAGAAAAAGTATTTTTTGTATTTTTTTTTGTCTTGAAAATAATATATGGCATTATGAGATTTTTTGATCTTTTTTATATTAAAATAATATATTCAATAGGTATAAAGAAAAAAATAAATATTAACCTAGTTCTAATTTAATTTACAAGGTTATTTAATAAAAATAGATAATATATAACTAAATAAAAATATTTCTTGTGAGAAAAATAAAATAAAATAAGCCAAAATATAAATCTATCATTTTTATATTTTTTATGATTTTCAATATTAAGAAAAATATATTTATGAAAATAAAATGAGAATAAAATAAATAAATAAAATGATAATGGGCCAGGGGTGTCACAAGTAAACAGGGTGTAAATGTTAGAAAAAAAATCCATAGGCCCATGAAACAGAAGCCCAGCGCTGCAAGGGACAAAAAAGTGGAAAATATGAGAAAATGAAAAAGGCAGCGCGCTGAGGCTCGAACCCATGACCTCTAACAATTACGCGCGCTGCCTTACCACTGCGGTGGCTGTACATCCGTTTATATAAACAAAACCACAAATATATATTAGAAACTGCTTCCTGAAGGCAACTTCATCTTCAACCTTGAGCCATGGTCGGACCACCTGTATCTTCCCCATTTCTCCATAAAAATGGAAATTTCAAACATGAAAGTTGTGGTGTTTGTTTCCACGAATTCAAACATATAACTTATGTAAACTAAAAGTCAAAGATAAAATCTAATTTTACTGGCCCTAATTTGAAACTTAATTTTTGCTGAAATTTCAAATCCAAAATTCTCTATACACAATTAATATAAATGAAAACTATGAACATGGTTAGCTTTAGAGCAAGGATATCTGCATTTTGCTTTCACAAATCAGGACCAAATGATGCTTGTGTGAAGAGATAGAAGTTTGAGTTTTTATCTCTTGCAGCTAGAATCATGAATGGAGTTTGAGCAAGTTTTGAGAAGGCCTGAGGATCTGTTTAGCTTTCCTGGACCTTCTTGAGTGTATTCCAACCCTTACTTTGTCCCGAAAGTCCCTGAATCTCTCTACTCAAGT
Organism: Vicia faba; assembly: GCA_948472305.1. NCBI lineage: Eukaryota > Viridiplantae > Streptophyta > Magnoliopsida > Fabales > Fabaceae > Vicia > Vicia faba. The sequence continues at coordinate 704,996,536 of OX451741.1, read as the reverse complement.
CAACCTGCAAGCTTGATATTTGAAAATGGTGGATGGTGAAGGAGGAGCTATAGTCTTGAAACAGGGGCCTGGATCACTTTGAGATGATGTATATTAAGTGTTTGGGTGGTTAAAACTCAATATGCACGAGTGGATTTGGAGATGGCTATGTGAGGTTCAAAACTGTCAAGCTATGGCAGATTCTGAGTCGCAAAGTGTTTGGGAGTGTTTTGGAGTCATAGCATCCATTTCCCAACTTAATAATAGTGTGTCTACTTATATGCAAAAGCTCTTAAGTCTTGTAACAACTCAGATTTCAAAAACTCACATGTTTGCTTGGTTACTTGTTTGTGAAGCAAAGCTAGAAAGCATGGTTTCAAGGTGTAGTACAAAGTTTGTAGGGGGCTGAGACCTTTAAACATACTTGTTCTGATTGAGTGGAGTGTGTTTGTGCAGAAAAAACAAGTGCAAGACTCAATGCATGCTGACTTTGCATAAAGCTTGCTTTTCTAAAATGGCAATGTTGCCTTTCTCCCAATAATGGAATTATTCTTGTACAATGCATTAAATTCTTGGCTTAAAGCTTCCAAAAACTGTGAAAACATTTAATTATGGAGTGAAAGTCAAGTTAGAAGCCTGCAAAGTAAGATTTGTTCAGCATGCTTGAGGATTGGATCCAATGTTCTTCACAAAATGGCTTGAAATCCAAGTGACAAATCACCAACTTCATCTCTTCGATTATCCCTACTCAAGAATGATCTCAAGGAGTTCTTGGAAATTTTGGAAAGCTTGCAATGTGCTCTACAACTCATCTTTGAATTGCTTTTGAAAATTCCTCTTGGAACCATGTGAAAATTTGCCATGAAGTTAGGTCAAAAATCTGCCTAACTAGGGCAAAATTTCACTAAGTTATTTTTAGTTCATGAGCATGTATTCACAAAATTATATCTTGAGATCCAAGCATTTTTAGGAGAAATTGTGTGAATAAAATTTGTAGATTTCATGGAGATCTACAACTTTCATGTTGGAAGTTTCCCTTGAATCATCTTGCATCATGGTGAAAATTTGGCTCAAAGTTGAGAAAAAATAAGAAATTTTCTATACTTAGAAAAATTTCTAAGTTAAGAAATTTCAACTTTTCAAAACAAAATCTTAAATCCTTGATTTCTTGATGAATAATTTTCATATTTTGACATGTTTTGATGAATTATGATCTTTGGCATTTGATTTTGACCAAAAAGTCAAAGTTTGATTTTTCAGTATACAGTTGACTTTTGATCAGTTGACTGAAAAAATTCATCTGTCAATCCAATTGACTTGTAGTGTTTTGAACCATGTTATTAGGTCAAAGTGATTAAATTGGACTCTTAAGATCATGCCTTGAATTAATTTATCATTTTCTAGGTCAAAAATCAGAAATTCCCCTTTCCCAGTCAAAACCCTAATTTTGACCATTTTGACCTTTTGATGATTTGATCAAATTTCTTGAGGAGTTGTGGTCCAAACTTGATAAAATGACACATATGGGTTTAGAATGTTGATGTGGACCAAAAATTATGAAGTTTGACTGTAAATTGGCCATGGTTGACTTTTTTCCCAACACAGTTGATTTTTTAGGTCAACTGTTCGATTGACTGGTCAAATGTGTGATACAAGGCTTGCAACTTGACATGAGTAGTCTTAGGGGTCCATAATGATCCTTGAAAGTCACATGAAGCATTGATAGTCCAAAAATTCTTGTGCAAACTCAAACCCTAATTTTGGTCATCAGTGCATGAGGAGGTGTCTTGAGCTGGTCAAATCCTAATGCAGTCTTGAGTCAAAGAGATCTTGTGAGAAAATTCTTGATAAGTGAGAGGGAAAATTTTGGGGTACAACAGCTACCCCTGTTCAATCTTCTTAAACCTGAAGAGTTAGATTGGCGAGTTTTTCCATTCGTGACTCGAAGGTGGAAGATGATTGGACACTAGAGTGCCCAGAAATTTACACTCGATGATGTGATGATAGAAGGAATGGGATTAAAGATTCCATTTGGATAAGTGATAGAAATTTGTGGGAGATGGGCTTAAATATGCCATCCAGGAGTGATTGTTGAATTGTAATTTGTAAGCTGGAAGAGTGAGTATCAGAATAGCGTCTGTGTCTTGAGCGTATCTGTACTGTATCTGAAAGTTGAATCTGAATGAGTATCAGAATGGAATCTGTGTCTAGAGCGTATCTGAACTGTATCTGAAAGTTGAGTCCGAATGAGTATCAGAATATCATCCATGTTTGGAGCGTATCTATACTGTATCTGAAAATTGAATCTAAATGAGTATCAGAATGGCATCAGTGTCTGGAGCGTATCTGAACCGTATCTGAAGACTGAATCTGAATGAGTATTAGAATGGCATCCACGTCTGGAGCCTATCTATATTGTATCTGAAAACTGAATCTGAATTAGTATTAGAATGACATCTGTGTCTGGAGCGTATCTATATTGTATTCGAAAATTGAATCTGAATGAGTATCAGAATGGCATCCGTTTCTGAAGCATATTTGAACTGTATCAAAAGTTGAAGTCTGAATGAGTATCAGAATGGCATCCGTGTCTGGAGCGTATCTGAACCGTATCTGAAGACTGGATCAGAATGAGTATTAGAATGGCATCCGTGTCTGGAGCGTATCTGAACTGTATCAAAAGATTTTGGAATTTTGTTAATGGTAGCTGTTAACCTTATCCTGAAAAGGGTAAAATGTTAGCTTAAAACAATATGTTTATGTTGTATAAAATGCGTAGTATAATGCATTCGTGTTATCAATGTTTATGATATATGGATACAATGCATGTGTATATGAGCTAGTTTGTTGCGCCACTGTTGGATTGGGAAGATAAATACCTGACTGCTGCTGAGGATATGGAGTATAAGTCTTCATGTTGTGAAGTGTAAGTGTTGATGAATTTCTGCTTAGAGAAATAAACTCTGTTGTAAGGGAAATGTCGTATACTTCTTGTAAAATTCCATTGGGGAGTCCCGAGAAATTTGACGACTTCTACTGGGGAGTGATGACTGGGAATTTTGTTCCGTTGGGGTTTAAACGACATATTATGGGGATTTCTTACGGAATAGCCTAGAGGTATTTCCCTATCCATTCAACCTATCAGTAATTGCCTCTTTTAATTTTGTTCATTTGTAAACAGTAATTATGTTCAAATGCATATGTTCAACAATGAATCATAGGACGTTTTTGTAAACAAAACACAAGATTAAAGAAAAACAGATAGTTTTGCACTTTCAAAGGGATATCTTTGTATTGACTTTGAATAAGATTTTATTTGTACAGGGAGACAAACATTCTAGTAAGATAATGTTGTTGTAAAAAGAAAATGTTTGATACAAAAAAAGATAGCTATGTGTAAAAAAAATCCCATGGGGTTTCCATTCTGCTATAGCCTTCGTATCTCCGAGCGTCTTGTCTATTTGTTGCCTTGTCCGAAGCAGATTGAATTGATCAGTACCGTTGATTTTGTTGGTTGAAGCCAAAGGTTTTCAGTAAGGTGATCCAACGGGACATAGTCATACGCTTTAATTCCCTAACTTTTGCCTGGACCGCCCTTTCGGGTTTTCAGTCCAACGAGAAACCCTTTTTTGCCCAAGTCTCCCTTTCGGGTTTTCAACTTGTCGGGTGTACAGATTTTTTGTTTTATCCCTAATTTTTTCCAGAACCTTTTTGGTTCGCCAGGATGCCCTTGTTTTGCCTAGGTATGTCAACCTAGCGGGCCTCTTATGCATAATATTTTTTGACTATGTCCGCGTTCGCAGGATGCGGCAGGTCGTCACCATCCATGGTGGTCAAGATCATTGCCTCACCAGAGAAAATGTTTTTGATTACAAATGGTCCTTCATAGGTAGGAGTCCACTTGCCCCTAGGATCACCTTGCGGCAGTATGATGCGTTTGATCACCAGATCTTCAACTTGATACATTTGGCAAATAGCAGTAAGTCTCTTCCCATCAATCAAGTTCAATTGATCAAGTCGAGTCTGGATCCGGTCGTCTTTGTTCAGCCCTGCATCCTTCATAATCCTCAGAGAGGGGATCTGGACCTCGATAGGCAAGACAACTTCCATGCTGTAAACTAGAGAATAGGGTGTTGCCCCGGTTGATGTATGAGCCGTGGTACGATACCTGTGGAGAGAGAATGGTAACATCTCATGCCAGTCTTTATATGTGGCTGTCATTTTCTGTATGATCTTTTTAATATTTTTATTTGCAGCTTCGACAACACCATTCATCTTTGGCCGATAGGGAGAAGAATTATGATGCTGAATCTTGAATTGCTCGCACAATGCGGTGATCATAGTGTTATTGAGATTTGTACCATTTACAGTGATGATCCTTTCCGGGATACCATACCGGCAAATGAGATTTTGCTTGATGAAGCGGGTAACAACATTCTTGGTAACGGAAGCGAAGGAAGCTGCTTCCACCCATTTTGTAAAATATTCAATGGCCACTAGGATGAAGCAGTGTCCATTGGAGGCCGTCGGCTTGATTTCCCCAATCATATCAATCCCCAACGTAGCAAAGGGCCAAGGAGCCGTCAAGACATTCAGAGGAACCGGAGGTACGTGCACTTTGTCAGCATAAATCTGGCATTTATGACAGGTTCGTGAGTGTTGATAGCAATCTGCTTCCATGGTAGACCAGTAATAGCCTGCCCGTAGGATTTTCTTTGCCATCGTATGCCCACTGGAATGGGTACCAAAAGTTCCTTCGTGCAATTCAACCATGATCCTTTCAGCTTCAACCTTATCTATGCACTGAAGTAACACAGAGTCATGATTACGTTTACACAGGATGCCGTTACTAAGGAAGAACTTAGCAGAGGATTTCCTTAAGAACTTTTTGTCATTGACTGAAGCTCCTTCTGGATATTCTTGAGCCTCGAGATACTTCTTGACTTCGTGAAACCAAGGTTGGTCCACTACTTCTTCAGTATTAATCTCGTGACAGTGTGCTGGTTCCTTCATTCGCTCGATGGTAATCTGGGGAGCCTCATTATCCCAATTAAGTTTAAACATAGACGACATTGTTGCTAGGGCGTCTGCTAGTTGATTTTCTTCTCGCGGGAAATGCTCGAAGGTAATCTTCTCAAAATATGGTAGTAATGTCAAAACATGTTCTTTGTAAGGGATAAGGTTTGGGTGTTTGGTGTCTCATTCCCCTTTGATCTGGATGATAACCAAAGCCGAGTCTCCGAATACATCCAAGGATTTGATTCCCAAGTCTATGGTAACTTTGAGACCGAAGATGCATGCTTCATATTCCGCCATGTTGTTTGTACAATTGAAGCAATGTCTGGCCGTAAAGGGAGTATGACATCCTTCCGGAGATATGAGTACAACACCAATACCATTTCCGAGTGCGTTAGATTCCCCATCAAAGAATAGGGTCCATCGGGATCCTTGTTCAGGTCCATCATATGGCCTAAATTCTTCACAATTGTCTAATGTCATGATGTCTTCATCCGAGAATTCGAATTTCATGGACTGGTAGTCTTCTAAAGCTTGGTGAGCAAGGTGATCGGCTAATACACTGCCCTTTATTGCTTTATGGATAGTATATTGTATGTCATATTCTGTCAGGATCATCTGGCATCTCGCTATTCTCCCAGAAAGAGAAGGCTTCTCGAAGATGTATTTTATCGGATCCATTTTAGATATCAACAAAGTAGTATGAGTAAGCATATACTGTCTTAGCTGGCGAGCAGCCCATGCCAGAGCGTAACAAGTTTTCTCGAGCAATGAATATCTGGTTTCACAGTCGGTAAACTTTTTGCTCAAGTAGTAAATAGTGTTCTCTTTTCGACCAGACTCGTCATGCTGCCCCAATACACACCCCATTGAGTTTTCTAAAACAGTTAGATACATGATCAACGGTCTTCCCTCGACTGATGGCATCAACACCGGAGGCTCTTGCAAGTATTCCTTGATTTTGTCAAAAGAAACTTGGCATTCATTGATCTTTCTTCAATAGTTTGAAGATTGGCTCACAAGTAGCTGTTAGGTGAGAAATGAATCTGGCAATATAGTTCAAATGTCCCAAGAATCCTCTGACTTCCTTCTCAGTACGAGGAGCAGGCATCTCTTGTATTGCTTTAACTTTGGCAGGATCGACCTCGATGCCTTTGTTGTTGACGATAAAGCCTAGGAGTTTACCAGACCATACCCCAAATGTGCATTTGTTTGGGTTCAACCTCGGCTTGTACTTCTTCAGTCTCTCAAAAAGTTTTTGTAATTGATCAAGATGCTCTTCCTCTGTTTGAAATATGGCTATCATATCATCCACGTAGACTTCTATTTCGTGATATATCATGTCGTGAAATAGAGCTACCATGGCATGTTGGTAAGTTGCCCCAGTATTCTTCAGTCTGAATGGCATCACCTTATAGCAGAATGTGCCCCACTGCGTGACAAATGTCGTTTTCTCCATGTCCTCAGGCGCCATTTTGATTTGGTTGTAACCTGAGAATCTGTCCATGAAGGAAAACACTTTGTGTTGTACCGTATTGTCAACTAGAATATCAATGTTAGGGAGTGGAAAATCATCCTTAGGGCTCGCCCTATTCAAATCTCTGTAGTCCACACACATTCATACTTTGCCGTCTTTTTTGGGTACGGGAACAACATTGGAAACCCATTGAGGGTAAGAGGTGACAACCAAGAATCCAGCATTGAATTGCTTCATGACTTCTACTTTAATCTTTTCTGACATGTTAGGCCTCATGCGGCGAACCTTTTGTTTTACTGGAGAACAATCCTCTCTTGTAGGCAGATGATGTACCACAATATCTTCATCAAGTTCTGACATGTCTTCATACGACCAGGAAAAGACTTCGACATAATCATGCAACAACTGAATCAAACGCTTCTTGACACTGGGTTCCAGATTGGCACCCACTTTGACCTCTTTTTTATCTTCTTCGGTACCTAGGTTGATCGTATCCACAGGTTCCTCATGAGGCTGAATGGTTCTCTCTTCTTGTTGTAATAGTCCAGAGAGTTCCCCTGGTACTTCACAATCTTCCTCACCTTCGTCTTCGGCTTGGTAGATTAGATTCTCAGAGTCGCGAAAGGCCATAGAAATATCGTTACCCATGGGATCCCGAATGGATGTATACCTGCATTGTGAGTGTGGGTGTGTGTAAGGGTATAGCTATCTTTGAAAGAAAGTAAAATATAAAATAAAAATAATGAGAACAAAAGTTTGTATGCGAAAACGTCCATGATTCATTGATGTCATATGAAAAATGGGATAATAACTCTTACAAATGGACCATTGTGCCTCGGGTAAGACACAAGGTTCTAAGAGTGTGAATTGTTTTGAATATTACAGATGCAACAAAATGTAAAGACAAATTACTGAGGGATGAAAGTAATTGGGACAAAGTCTTTAGCCTCCCAATTGTTGAGCCCTCCATTGACAGTTGGAAAGATCCAATCCTCTAGGTTGTAGCCATCTTCACCATCTTCTACTGCGTTGACTTCACGGTTGCTGATCTTCAAGGGTGGCCCTCCAGCACGGGCACGACGTATAGCTTTTTGAGCACTTAAAGTGAAACCTAGGCCAGACTTGTCAAACTTATAAGGGATATCTGGGAGTTGTCCCCAAATGGTGCACCTCCTTCCTCTATTACTGCTTTGGCATCCTTTAGCGACGACATCCGGAGTGGAGGCCTTGTAATCTTGGGAACAGCCTTGGTCACCGCCACGTCTTGAGGGACCTCTTCAAAATGTTGAAATGGAGTTTCAATGAATTAAATGTCTAATTCCATATATCTGAAGGAACTGAGATGGATGATTATGTATTCTTCCTCTCCATGAACGGTGATAATCTTCCCTTGAACTGGATACTTCAACATTTGGTGCAACGTAGAAGTAATAGCGCCAGCATTATAGATCCATGGTCGGCCTAGCAGGCAGGATTATGAAGGGCGGATGTCCATCACATAAAAAGTTGAATTGAAGGTTTAGGTTCCAACCTTTACGGGAATTTCTACCTCCCCATGCACCATCCTCTTTGAGCCGTCGAAAGCCGTTACCACTATGTTGCTTGACTTTAAAGTCAACCCCTCACAGTCAAGTCTATCAAGAGCTTTTTTGGGTAATACATTCATAGATGAGCCTGTGTCCACCAAAACATGAGCCAGAGTTGTGCCCCTATATTCCACTGAGACATGCAATGCCTCATTATGCTTTCTTCCCCTCGGTGTTAGACCATCATCTGAAAAACCTAAACCATTGTCTGCAGTTAGGCTGGCCACGCAGTCTTGAAACTGATCAACAAATGTCTCTTGTGGTACGTGGGCGATTTTTAAGAACTTTACCAAGGCTTTTGCATGTGCCTCAGGACATAGTAGTAATGCCAACATGGAGATTTTAGAGGGAGTTTTCCCCAGTTGTTCAACTACATCGTAATCGCTTCTCTTTATAATTTTCAAGATCTCCTCCATTTCTTTCTTGGAGGTCTCAGGGATAGTTAATGACCGAGTCTTTGTCTGGACAGACTCAATCAGAACACCTTTTCCTCAGGTCTCGGTTAACTCGGTAGCAGGAGTGTCAGTAGGAATGACTACAGGGGTTGTAACGACTTTGTCAATTGGAGTATTGTTGGAGATAAATGTAATATCGGGAACAACTTTTGGGGGAGTAACAGTAGGAATGATTATGGGTCCAGAAACTGCTTTTGGAGGAGCAATTTCTGGAGAAAAGATCCTACCACTTCAGGTAATCTTGCTAGTTCTTGCAATGTTACTGATGTCGGAGTTGACCTTCTCGGAGCTTGAATCTTCGGCGGCTGGCCAGTCTTGCTTGATACCATGGTAATAGACATCCCCTCCATAATTTCATGGTATGGTTTTGTCTGATGTATATGGGACTGGTCCAGGCATTGTGATTATAAAAGGAGTTTCTTTCGGAACTGATGTAACTCTAACGGGTCTTTTGGTGGAGACCCTGGAAGAATTGGCGGAAATGGTAATGATAGAAACATCTTCAAAGAGGATAGGTGGAACATAAGTCTTCTTGAATAAAATTTCCTTGTTGTCTATCAGGCACTGAACGTCTACTTTCAACAAAAGACAGCCAGTTGGTGAGGACAAATAGAGATGGCAAACTTTATCACAGCCCGGGAACACACCGGCATTCAACAAATTCATTTTAATAGTCAGAAGCGGGGTCATGAGTTCATCAACTGAGGTAACAAACAAATCTTCCTCAATGGCATTAGTATTGTGGCCATGTCTGGGCATAGGGGCAGAAATGACATTTGGCTTCTCGGGCACATCGAACTCAATTTCTTTTGCTTCAATGAGGTCTTGTATTTTGTTCTTCAAAGCCCAACATTTATTAGTATCGGGACCAGGACTTTCGGAGTGATATGCGCAACAGGAATTGGGATGATAATAAGGAGATGTTGTATTGGGGTTTGTCGGAGCTTGTTTCAAGGTTACCAAGTTGGATCTTAGTAAATGAGGTAATACTTGAGACGGGCTCATGTTGATTCTGGTGAACTGCCTGACTGGTCTTTCTACCCTTGGTTAATTATTTCTTTGCTGATCAGATGCGGGTTTTGGGATCATAACAACCCCCATCATTGGTCGGCGTTCGACCCTGTCTTGGTTTCTTTATGGATATACGGTAACCACCTCTTTCTTTTCGATAAAAGGCTTCCTTACAGTTGTAGAAGCACATGTGTCCTTCTGAATCTTTCCATTCTTTATACCAGCTTCTATCCTTTCTCCAGTCAGTATTAGTTCAGTAAAACCTGTAGATGAACTTCCGATTAAATGATTGAAGAAGGGACCAGACAAGTGCCCAAGAACATGTCTACCAATTCTATCTCAGACAGAGGGGGTTGAACTCTTCCAGCCAAATATCTCCATTTTTGTGCATAGTCCTTGAAACCTTCATTGGAAACCATGGCCATACTCTGGAGTTGAGTACGGGTAGGTGCCAGATTAGCATTGTACTGATATTGTTTGTAGAAAGCTGCAGTAAGATCTTCCCAATTGTGAATGTTGGCTCTTTCTAGTTGGTAAAACCAGTCGAGTTGAGTCCCAGACAGGCTGTCTTGGAAGAAGTGCACCCATAAGTCTTTATCAGCAGTATGGGGTTGAATTTTCCTCACATATTACCGGAGATGCATTTTAGGGCATGAAAATCCGTCATATTTGGCGAATACAGGTGCTTTGAATTTCGGAGGAATCACAATCCCCGACACCAAACCCAATTTCTCAAAGTCCAAGCCAGACACCTTTTGGATTTCCATCGCGCTCAATCGCTCTTCGAGATGTTTGTACTTGTCATCAACTGGAGGGTATTGCTCTTCAGAGTAGTCCTCTTCTTCCTATTCTGATTCTGACAGGATAACCGTTTACTTTCCTTTACCATCTTGGTTGTACCTTTCACCAGATGTTGTTGCAAAGTCCAAGGTTATTCTTGTCTGCCCATGAAATCTTCTTCCCATGTTTAAGACTCTGGTTACCTTCTTTGTTTTCTTTTTCCTCTCTTCAGCTAGCAAAGTCTTCAATTCTTCTTGTCCCTTGGCTAGGGTCAAGAGCAACTGTTGAAACTGTGTATTCTGAGCTTGGAGATCCTTCATTGTTTGCTCAAGATCCATCTTACTGAAATAAACAGTAGAGAGATGAGGAGACTTGTTTGCAAAAACCTGCTTATGTTATGATGAATGGTATATGCATATGCAATGTTTTCAAGGATTTCAAAGATTCAAATTTGTTTTAGACAAAAAGGAAACACACGTTATATTAATAAGATAAAGTTTGAGTACATCAATGCCCCTTGAGAAAAATAATACAAAAAACTCTAAGATTGAAAAGTAGTATGCATCCTCTTTGGTGCAATGTAGGTGTTGTACCCCAAAATTTGCCCTCCCATATTCCTCAAGATTTGACAAGAATGATCCTCAAATTAGCTCAAGAGGTAGGCAGTCAAATCACCTCCTAAGCCAACCGAAGTTAGAGTTTTGGTTCTTTCAAGGAATGTGGGGTTTTCAATGGTTCAAACAAGTCTCATATGCCTATATACATTCTCAAGCACCTACATGCCAAGTTTCAAGACTCACAGTGTCAATTTGCACAGTCAAAAGCTCCATTTGCCCCACAGTCAATTGCAGGGGCAAAATGGTCATTTTGCAGTCAAAAGTCAAAATTTTTGGTCAGCATCTTATTTTGAGTCCACAATCATCATTTGATCAAGTCTTGATCATGATTCCACAAGAATAGCTCAAAAATCATCAAGATGCAAAAGTTACTATTTTTGGACAGTAGAAAAGTCAATTGTATCTTGACCAGGGCATAACTTTTTCATGGTTTATCAGAAAAATCCCATCCAATTCTCATTTTGAAGGGGATGCCATTTCCTACAATCCATATTCACACTCCAAGTTCAAGAAATGCTCTCACAAAATGTTATCAATTTCCACATTATAGGTCAAATTCAAAAGTCAACAAAAATGCACTCTGAGTCAAAGGCCATAACTTGAGATTGGTAAATCCAAATGACATGGGACCAAAGGCATTGGTTAGAGGACTTCAAGACCTTTCCAAAATGTCCAAGAACATGGTCATATGATCAAAATTGAGCAAGATATGCATTGGAGAAGTTGGGAAATTTTTAGGAATTTGCAAAAGTCAACTTTGCTCAAAACACCTTATTTTTGCTAATGAGCCTCAAATCTCTTCTTGAAACTTCATCCATGACTTATGCACGACCCATCAAGCTTAATGGAATTTATTTTCTTATTTTTATTGATTAATTGGATTTTTAATTAATATTAATTCATTTAATTAATTTAAATTGTAGGAAAATACAAGATTTGATTTTTTCAATCAATTTGTGAAGCAAATATGGTCAAGATAGGCTGGCAATTTCGTGCACAAAGTCAAAGATGCAAAACATCCAAATTTGGCAATATTTTCCAATCATGAAAAATCAAAAATATTTGATTTTTCAATCAAAGATCTAATCATCATTGCAATGGATTCTTGCTCAAGTTTTTGACCTAATTCGTTTCCTCTATATATATGCAAGCAAATCCTAATCTCATGGACGTGAAAAAGCTGCAGAAAAAGGCCATAGCATATTGAGAAATTTCAAGAAAAAGTGAAAACCTATTCTTGTATTTCAGACCAATTCAAGGCAATTTGTTGATTCAAATACATTGCAGGAGGTCCCAGGGACAATTTGCAATTGAAATCACGCACTAAAGCTCAAGAAATCACTGAAAACAGAACCACGGTTTGCACTTATATTTGATAATCGTATATCCTAATTCATGCATAGTTAACATGTTTTCTTGGTTGATTTGCATTGCTAGGAACCATACGAAGCTAATGGTATGGTTTAATTGAACTGAAATGCCATGAATCGAAGAATGCCATGAACGATTTTCTAGTGTTTCCAAGCTTTGAATTAGGGCTTTATGAACCAGGAAAAATTAGGACCAGTGATACACATGGTTGGAATCGTTGAACCAAGACGAACACAAAGGACCCCTCGCGAAATATTTATGTGAACCATAGTGTTAATCGCTATTTTTCCTCGTAGCATATAGTGGGGGTTAAAAACCCCCGCTATCTGATTCTGAATATGCAGGTACAATAAGGAAGACAATGATGTGTGCATACACCATTGGGTAATTTGAAAATACGCGCGTTTTTGTGTTTTACAGCATATTTGTTAAATTCCCAATATAATAAATACCTATTATCTAAAGAACAAAAAGGTGCAGGTGGTGTAGTGGTTGAGCGTTTGTCCAATGAACACTGGGACCTGGGTTCGAATCCCAGGTCCCCCCAAAACGTTTATCCTATTTTTCTTCATAAAATCACATGCAGGTTTCAAAAGGTGTTCTACCATGTGCTTCAAATCCCAGCGCGCCATGTGGCTTCAGGCATAGATCCGGTGGCCATAAATGAAAGACTACCATACTCCCTGGTCAATGCACGTGTGGACGATCAAAAAAAAGTCAAAGAGGCTTGCAGTTTGTTGGGCCACAATTTTCCAAATACACCTCCTAATTGGGCCAGCACCCCCCTGGTTTATTCTTCTTTTTTTTATATATTTTTTTCATTTAATTATTTTACTATTAATTATTATTATTATTATTACTTAATTAACCCAAATTAATTTTTCATAATAAATTCAGAAAACTAAAATATAATATTTTTTTATTATTATTTATTAAATTCACCCTTAATTTATTATTTTTGTAAATAAAAACTAACATAATTAATTTAGTTGTTTTAATTAGGTTAACTTCAATATTTTCACAATAATTTAAAATAAATTAGAATTAGGATTCTTGACCACTTTTAATCATTTTTTTTATTTTATTTCCTTGAAACATAAAAAACTCAAAAAATATTTCTTTTAATTAATTAATTAGTTTTAGGTTTAATTTAATTAAATGCAAAACAACAAAAACTTCTTTCTTTCTCAAAAGGGGTCAAAACCCTAAGAACTTCTCCGATTTAATTTTTCTCACGTGCGACTATTCTTGATTAATTTTTTATCCATATAATTGTATTTGCTCCGAGGATGTAATAGCTTTAATTAGGAATTTTTATCGCTTTCCTTTAAATTCCCGCAATTTATTTTTCAAGGGTTTGTTTTTGGCGATGTAAATACCCGATGCCTTGTAATAGCGTAGATTTATTTTCCGCAACTATTAACTGCTAGATGTATGCTAATTAGGATTATGCATGACAAGACTTCTCTTAAAATAAAATCAACCCGTAGCTCACCATAACATGTGCAAAGATAACTTAATTGAAACCTGACACACGTGCACATGCCACTCCTAGGGTACGCCTCACTTGGTTGCCTCGACGTGGTCATTGAGTATAGGGTGTTTTAGAGGTCGCCCTCTTGTCTAAAGATCCAAGTTGCCTCGAAACGGTTGCCTCGGATAAAAAGGATCTAGGACATTAGGGTTACCGCTAAGGCGTCCTACTATTGCTTTGGTGACCACATGTCCCTATAATCGAATTGACCCGAAACTCCAACGACGGTGCTACCTACTTCTCAATAGTGGGATAGTACTGTCTAAAGGACATTTACACAGCTTAATTTCTTTTAAGTAGGTAGAGGCTCTCAGGTACTTGCTCTTTCAAAATAAAAATACTTTTCGCACTTACACTTTTCTGACAAAAGTTTTCAAATAAACACTTCATACACTCTTGAGGACAGATACAAGAGTTAAATCGAAGTTTTCAAACAAACTTTTTCAAAACCCACAATCACAAGAAAAGCAAAACATTTTTGAAAACATAGTGAGCAAGTACCTAAGAGCCTGTGGATAACCACGGATAGAAAGGATGCTAACACCTTCCCTTTCTATAATCTACCTCCCGAACCGAGAAACATCTCGAAAAGGAATTTTGTTGTGCTTTTGTCCTTTCCTTGTTGGAGAAAATAAAAGACGATGGCGACTCTTGCTTACCGCGACATTTCGCGAACCAGCATTTCGAAACAGTCAGTTCTATTTCCACTGATCACAGAACTGGCAACTCTGCTGGGGACACTATAATAAGTGAGGTGTACCTTAGGATTAGATCACCATGTTTTCAATTGTATGCCTTGAATGCTTTAATATTGTGGGCTTGTATCGGAGTTTTATAGATCCTAACCCGGATCTGGGGATACCCTTTAGAAGTAGCAACAAATTGTGAGGGAACTGTGCGGGGTATACCGACATGGTTGAAGCAATTGCTACATTGATGTGGCACTTTGGTGAGTACCGGTAACCCTTGAGTCAAGTCAAGGAGAGTACGGGGCCGTCGCGTGGTGTCGTGAAGCATTAACTGACCTTAGAACCTTACTTGACCATCCTGGCCTCTTTAGGGGTAGTGAGATGACTGACTTTGGTGCAGTCCGAAGTTGGTAGATACTCGATACTACACTCATTGAGGGTTGTTTTCTTGGAATATTTTGGTCGCCAGTTAAGTGGCTAAATCAAAACAATGAACATAGAAAACAATCCAATGATATTGAGCTCCTTAGAACCCGGTTACTATTTGTAGGACAGGTTTTGAGCCAACTAACTTCAAGAGGGTACTTACCTACGAACCCCATGCAAGCCTAAACCTAAGGACTTGTTTGCTTTGTGTGAATATGACTGTCTGCATATACACTTGATTACTTTTGCATCCATGTACATCATAACATCATAAAGCATCATATGCATCTGCTAACCATTTCAAGGGTTCGGATATTCATCTTTGTTCTTGTTTTGTAGGACATGGAGTCTCTCCGCAGGAAAACAATTCAGGTCAACCTTGTAAGGATCCCTCTTCAGCTCAAGGAGCTTACATCCAGGATTCCCGAGCACTCTCTTTTCAGTGAAAGACATGGTAGACTCCTCAGCTTGTACAACACCAACATTGAAGAAGATATGATAAAAGTTCTCTTCCAGTTCTTTGACCCCCTACACCACTGTTTTACTTTCCCTGATTATCAATTGGTGCCTACTTTGGAAGAATTTTCTCAACTTCTGAAAATTCCTATTCTTAGTCAACTACCCTACAACGGTACGGAAAAGGAAACAAAACTTGAAGATGTTGCTCAAGCATTACGTCTGCAACCATCTGACATCAAGGGGCATTGGGAAGTCAAAAGTGGTATCAAGGGATTCTTGGCAAAGTTCCTGTTTGAGAAGGCACAAGAATGTTGGAATTCTCTTGATCTACAAGCCTTTGAAGAGATTGTGGCACTCCTTGTCTATGGGTTGGTGTTGTTCCCAAATTCGGATAAACTTATAGATATAAATGTTGTCAAGATTTTTATGTCCAGGAATCCCATACCTACATTGCTTGGGGACATCCTCCACTCATTTTACACTCGAACAATGAGAAAAAGAGGTGTTCTCATGTGCTGCACTCCTCTCCTGGAAAGGTGGTTTATTTCTCACCTTCCGCAATCAGTTTTGAAGAACGAGCGGGGTTTAAGGTGGTCACAACGATTGATGACTCTTACACATTCTGATATACATTGGTGTTCTCGGTCCAGATAAAATGTCACTATCATTCATCGTTGCGGAGAATTTCCTAATGTTCCTTTACTTGGAATTAGAGGAGGCATTGCTTACAACCCCTGTCTGGCTTTGAGGCAATTTGGATATGCTCGGAGGGAGGGCCCTCATTACATGCTGATTCCTGACATAGTTTTTGACTTCGACAACGACGCGCAAGGACTTCGACAAAGGTTCATCAGAGCTTGGAGGATGCCTAACAAGGTAGATAGTAAGACACTGGGGCACAAGAATTCCATCCCCCTTGAGCCTTACCTCAAGTGGGTACGAACCCGCTCCCAGAAGCTTATGATGCCATATCCTCACATTCTCCCCGTGATCAAAGAGCCTGTTATGGAAGGAGAGGTCCCATACACCATCCTACATCCTGACATGCCAACATCATGGGAAGAAATGCAAAAGATCTGGATCCAACTCAAGGAAGAACAGAATTCTCTTGAAGCCAGTTTACATGCCAGCGAGAAGAAGGTCTTGGAGCTCACCCGCCTACTTCACGAGGAAAAGACCCTCAACACTTACATCGCTCTAAAAAGGATGCGCAATGTCTTTTTACATTAATTATTTTGTAATATTTCGCCCATGAGGCACTGATGTACTAAACAAATTACTTCTTAATATGACGTGTGTTCCTTCTTTTTTTTTGTCTGCAACGAATTTGAATTTTCGAACCCTTGAATGCATTGCATAAATAACATACCATTCATCATATGCATAACAGGTACTCTTTTTATAGGTCACTTATCTTCTTCGCTGTTTATTTCAGCAATCATCATGTCTACCAAACCTTCCACTGAACAAGCTATCAAGGCCCTCTAGGCCCAGAACGCCCAGTTCCAAGAGTTGGTTATGAGCCTAGCCCAGGGTCAACAGGATTTGAAGACTCTGATTCTAAAGGAAAGGAAGAAGAAGAAGAAGAGGACCGTCTTGTTCAACATTGGACGCAGATTTGGGAATGGATTGCAGAATGAGGTTGAGCTGACTACCTCATCTGTAGGCAAAGACAGTCCACAAGAGAGAAGGGTTCCTAGTCCTGTGGTCTCTGACAACGAGACAGATTATGATGAAGAACAATATCCTTCTGCTGAGGATAGGTATAAACAGTTGGAGGACTGTTTGAGCGCCATGGAGATACAGAATGTGCCCGGGTTGGACTTTGGAAACCTAGGCTTATCCTCTGGGGTGGTGATTCCCCATAAGTTTAAGGCACCTGCTTTTGCCAAATACGACGGAGCTTCCTGTCCTAAGCTGCACCTCCGGTCGTATGTGAGGAAGATCCAGCCTTACGCAGCTGACAAGAATTTGTGGATCCATTTCTTACAGGATAGTCTTTCAGGGACTCAACTCGAATGGTTCTATCAGCTGGATGGAGCCAGTATTCGTAACTGGGAGGATTTGGCTACTGCGCTCTATAAGCAGTATCAGTATAATTCCGACCTTGCTCCTATGCGTACCCAACTCCAGGGTATGTCACTAGGGACGAGTGAAGGATTTAAAGAATATGCCCAGAAATGGAGAGACCTGGCTGGAAGGGTGCAGCCACCTTTAACTGGCCGTGAGCTTGTTGATATGTTCTTGGGGACCCTGTCTGGTCCATTCTTTAACCATCTGATCGGAAATTATTCAGCTGGGTTTACAGACCTTATCTTGACTGGTGAGAGAATTGAAGCTGGTATCAAGTCTGGGAAGATACAGAAGGGTGCCTCCTCGAGCACTGAGAAGAAACCATTCAAGAAGGAATCTAGTGCTGTCTACGGTTCAAGGAGACAGAATAGACCAGAACACCGCCAAGCTGTCAACGTGGTGGTTATTTCAAAACCCGCTGCTGCTCCTCAACATCACAACCAGCAAAGGGGTGAGAGACCCAGGAGGCAGTTCACTCGACTCAGTATGACCTTGTCCCAGATATTGCCGCAACTACTGACAACCAATCTGGTGACTATAAAAGAAGCTCCGAAGGTTGTAAACACAACATCTCCAAAGTACAATCCCAACGCCCGCTGCGCTTATCACTCTGACAGCCCGGGGCATACTACAGATGATTGTTGGGCTCTGAAGAATAAGGTTCAGGACCTAATTGATGCTAAAGAGATAGAGTTTGAGGCACCCGAAAGGCCCAATGTTGTGACCGCTCCCATGCCCAAGCATGGAGTGAATGTTGTAGAGGAAGACCTGTTTATAGCCTCTGTGGATGATATTGTTACCCTGCTGATGACTGTCAAGAGGAACCTGTTGCTAACCGGTTTATTTCCGAGATGTAGTAAAGGTTGCCATCTGTGTTCCGTTTCACCTACTGGTTGTCCTTTTTTGAAGTCAGACATCCAAAACTTGATGGATAATAAAGAGATTCTATTCGAGAAGATTGTTGTTCCTGCTACCCCTACTGAAGAAGTGTCCATTGTTACTATTTTCAACAATTCTCCCAAGGCTCCCTCGAGGAAGCCTGTCAGAATTACGCCTGTTCAGAAGATTGCACCCATAATAATCACTGTTCCGAGGCCCATCCCCTATGCATCCGACAAAGCTGTCCCTTGGCACTATGGGGCAGATGTTTATGTGCTTGGAGTTAAACAGGAGTTTGATACTAGTACCGACGTCAGCAACATCACCGGGCCTGCCAAAGTCACCCGCAGCGGTAGACTTTTCTCACCAGATATTGCGCCGCCAACTATCCAGAGACCTATTGTCATCACACCTGCAAATGTACCTATTTCCCTTCCTGATCAAGTTCCTATTTCTACCCCTGCTGCCGAGTCATCTGACGCTCGGGGCAAAGGGATCGCTACTGATATGCCTGCCCAGACGGAGGCACCAAAGACCATCAATGTTGAAGCTTCCAAACAGGAAATGGAAGAGATTCTTAAGATTATCAAGAAGAGTGATTTTAACGTAGTTGAGCAACTGGGGCACACCCCATCTAAGATTTCTATGCTATCACTATTGTTGTGTTCAGAGGCCCATGCCAAGGCTCTGATTACCTTCCTGAAGACAGCCCACGTGCCACAAGAGACGTCAGCTGATCAATTTACCGATTGTGTGGCCAACCTAACTGCTGATAATGGTTTAGGTTTCTCCGACGCCGATCTGACTGCTAAAGGGAAGAATCATAACGATGCCCTGCATGTCTCCATTGAATGCAGGGGCACTACTCTTGCACATGTGTTGGTTGACACTGGTTCCTCGTTGAACGTATTACCCAAAAAAGCTCTAGACAGGTTGGATTGCAAGGGGTTGGAACTAAAGCCAAGTAACATTGTTGTCCGGGCCTTTGATGGGTCTAAAAGGATGGTACATGGCGAGGTTGATATTCCAATCAGGGTTGGTTCGCATGTCTTTGATTCTACATTCTACGTGATGGATATTTGACCATCCTATTCTTGTTTGCTGGGTCGTCCATGGATCCATAAGGCTGGAGCTGTGACCTCCACACTACATCAGAAACTGAAATACCCGGTCAAAGGGAAGATCGTGACAGTCCAGGGGGAGGAAGAGTATATGGTCAACCACCTCAACTCGTTCCGGTATATAGAAATGGATGGGGAGTTCATTGAGACTCCATTCCAGCACTTTGAAGAGGTTCCTCAGACACTGGCATCAACTGAAACTGTGATTGAATATTCTCCTTTGAAGATGGCTTCCTTAAAGGATGACCGGGCTGTTATTGAGAAGGGTGAGTGCGCAAACTGGGGCCGACTTCCTGATTTCACTCAGAAGACTGACAAGTTTGGTTTGGGTTTCACTGCAGAAGCTCAGAGGGCTGTTCGTAAGGTAAGGATTGGAAGACCTCCTGTGTTCATCAGCAACTCGGGAGTAAATGCCATTGAAGACAACGTGGAGGAATCTGAATTCGACAGCT
This sequence comes from Vicia faba, assembly GCA_948472305.1. NCBI lineage: Eukaryota > Viridiplantae > Streptophyta > Magnoliopsida > Fabales > Fabaceae > Vicia > Vicia faba. The sequence goes on along the minus strand of OX451741.1, from coordinate 704,976,611 downwards.
GGATCTACCCTACGACCAACGGTGGACCAAACAACTAGACAGCGAAAGACTTCGTCCCTATTACTTTTGTGACTCAGTAATGAACTCCTTTGTTTTGAATTTGTAACAAACAATATTATGAAACTTTATGGCCCGGTGTCTTACCCGGGGCACCGTGGCTTCATTTGTGAGGGCTTTTGTGTGTCATTTTCATATATCATTAATAAAAGCATTGGACATTTTTTGCATTTCAAATCTTGCGCTCCTTGTCTTTCTTTATTATATATTGCAAAACAGCTATTTACACACACTCACATATACAAGTCCCAATCCACTCTGGATCTCACTGGTAACGACTCTGCTACTGCCAGTTATGACTTCGAAAATCCGATCAACTTAGCCGAAGACGAAGGTGAAGATGATTGTGAAGTGCCTGGTGAGCTTGCAAGACTATTACTCCTAGAAGAGAGGGCCATTCAGCCACATGAAGAGCCAGTGGAAACGGTAAATCTGGGTACTGAGACAGACAAAAAGGAAGTCAAGATTGGTGCCAATCTGGAGCTTAGTATGAAACAACGGTTGATTCAGATTCTGCGTGACTATGTGGAAATCTTTGCCTGGTCTTACGAAGATATGCCTGGGTTGGATACCGACATTGTGGTTCATCACCTGCCTACCAAGGAAGAATGCCCTCCGGTAAAATAGAAGGTTCTCCGTATGCGCCCAGAGATGTCAGAGAAAATCAAAGCTGAGGTTATGAAACAATTCGACGCCGGTTTTCTAGCAGTAACTGCTTACCCTCAGTGGGTAGCCAATGTGGTTCCAGTGTCGAAGAAAGATGGTAAGGTCCGAATGTGTGTTGACTACATGAATTTGAACAGGGCAAGCCCTAAGGATGACTTCCCCCTGCCTCACATCGACGTTCTGGTTGACAACACTGCTCAGCATAAGGTATTCTCCTTCATGGACGGTTTCTCCGGTTATAATTAGATAAAGATGGCTCCTGAAGACATGGATAAGACCACCTTTGTCACTCAGTGGGGCACCTTTTGCTACAAGGTCATTCCTTTTGGGTTAAAGAATGCTGGGGCAACGTATCAGCGTGCCATGTTTGCTCTGTTTCATGACATGATCCACCACGAGATCGAAGTATACGTCGACGATATGATTGCAAGGTCTCAAACTGAGGAGGAACACCTTGACCATCTACAGAAGTTGTTTGACCGGTTGAAGTTGTACAAGCTGAGACTAAACCCGAACAAGTGCACCTTCGGGGTGAGATATGGAAAACTGCTGGGCTTCGTCATGAGCGACAAAGGCATTCAAGTGGACCCTGCCAAAGTGAAAGCCATACAAGAGATGCCAGTGCCCAAGACAGAGAAAGAAGTCAGAGGCTTTCTAGGACGGTTGAACTACATTGCCCGATTCATCTCGCACCTAACTACTACTTGTGAACCAATCTTCAAGCTACTGAAGAAAGATCAAGTGGTACGTTGGAACGATGAATGTCAGGCCGCTTTCGAAAGAATCAAAGAGTATCTCCAAGAACCAACCATTCTTATGCCACCGGTTGAAGGGAGACCTCTAATCTTATACTTGACAGTATTGGACAACTCAATGGGATGTGTGCTGGGGCAGCATGACGAGTCTGGCCGAAAAGAGCACGCTACTTATTACCTTAGCAAAAAGTTTACCGACTGTGAGACCCGATACTCACTGCTCGAGAAAACTTGCTGTGCTTTGGTATGGGCTGCTCGCCGGCTAAGACAGTATATGCTGACTCACACTACTCTGTTGATTTTAAAAATGGATCCAATCAAGTATATCTTCGAAAAGCCTGCCTTGTCCGGAAGAATAGCAAGATGGAAGATGATCTTGACGGAATATGACATCCAGTACACGACTCAAAAAGCAATCAAGGGAAGTGTGTTGGCAGACCATTTGGCACATCAGGCAGTGGATGACTACCAATCTATGAACTTTGAATTTCCAGAAGAGAATATCATGGTAGTGACTGATTGTGAAATACCTGGACCGGATGAAGGACCTGAGGAAGGATCCCGATGGTCTATGCACTTTGACGGAGCCTCAAATGCTCTGGGTAACGGCATTGGCGCTGTGATCATATCTCCTAAAGGCACTCATACTCCATTGACCGCCCGACTATGTTTCAACTGCACCAACAACATGGCAGAGTATGAAGCCTGCATCATGGGTCTTCAAGCTGCAATTAACCTAAGGATCAAGTTTCTGAGTGTCTTCGGAGATTCCGCTCTCGTGATCAGTCAGATCAAAGGCGAGTGGTTTATGAAACACCCAAATCTTATTCCTTACAAGGAGTATGTATTGACGTTGATTCCCCATTTCGAGGAGATAACCTTTGAACACTTCCCAAGAGAGGAGAATCAGTTGGCGGACGCGCTGGCTACGATGTCTTCTATGTTCAAAGTCAAATGGGACAATGAGGCTCCCCGGATCATCATTTGGAAATTGGATGAACCTGCACATTGCTGCGATCTTGAGACCGAAGAGGTAACAGAAAAACCTTGGTATCATGAAGTAAAGAGGTACCTTGAAGCTCAAGAATACCCCGAGGGCGCATCTGTTAATGACAAGAAGTTTCTGAGAAGGTTCGCGGCAAAGTTCTTCCTCAGCAATGGCATCCTCTACAAGCGAAACCATGATTCAACCTTACTGTGTTGTGCGATAAGACTAAAGTAGAAAGGATCATGGCAGAGCTGCATCAAGGTACCTTCAGAACACATTCTAGTGGACATACCATGGCAAAGAAAATCCTTCGGGCAGGATATTACTGGTCCACAATGGAAGCCGACTGTTACCAACATTCTCGGACATGTCACAAGTGCCAGATCTATGCTGATAAGGTGCACATTCCTTCGGTTCCTTTGAACGTCTTGACAGCACCTTGGCCTTTTGCAATGTGGGGCATTGATATGATCGGCGAGATCAGACCTACGGCATCCAACGGACATCGTTTCATCCTGGTAGCGATTGATTACTTTACGAAGTGGGTTGAAGCAGCTTCCTTTGCTACCATAACCAAGAACGTAGTGGCACGGTTCATTCGGCATAACCTGATCTGTCGATACGGTATACCTGAGAGGATCATTACTGATAATGGTACCAATATTAACAACAAGATGATCACGGAGCTCTGCGAGCAATTCAAGATACAGCACCACAACTCTTCTCCTTACCGGTCGAAGATGAATGGGGCTGTAGAAGCAGCTAATAAAAACATCAAGAAGATTGTGCAGAAGATGACAGTGACCTACAAAGATTGGCACGAGATGTTACCATTCTCTCTTCATGAGTATCATACCTCAGCACGAACGTCAACAGGGGCAACACCCTTTTCCTTGGTATACGGCATGGAGGCAGTCCTGCCCATTGAAGTTCAGATACCCTCTCTCCGGATAATGAAGGATGCAGGTTTGAGCGAAAACGACTGGATCCAGACCCGACTTGATCAATTAAACCTAATTGACGAAAAGGACTCACCGCTATTTGTCATGGTCAGACGTACCAAAAACGGATGATCAAGGCATTTAACAAGAAAGTCAGACGAGAAGAGTATCAAGTCGGAGACCTGGTAATCAAGCACATCATCCTACCTCAAGGTGATCCCAGGGGCAAATGGACCCCTACGTACGAAGGGTCATTTGTGGTTAAGAATATCTTCTCAGGAGGTGTGATGATTCTAACCACCATGGATGGTGACGACCTTCCTCACCCCGCCAATGCAGACATAGTAAAAAGATACTACGCATGATTAAAGACCCGCTAGGTCGACTGGCCTAGGCAAAAATAAGAGCTTCCCGGCGAACCAAAAGGGTTCGGGCAAAAATAAGGGATGAAAAAAAAAATTTTGTACACCCGGCAAGTCGAAAACCTGAAAAGGCGGCTTGGGAAAAAAGGGGTATCCCGGTGGACTGAAAACCCGAAAGGGCGGTCCAGGCAAAAGTTAGGGATAAGCGTAATACTATGTCTCATTGGGTCACCTCGCATCTAGACTTCGGTATCGACCATCAAGCTCAGACGGCACCAATCAATCAGATTCATCTTCAACTAAGCAGCAAAGTGATAAGATGCTTGAAGACATAAAGGCGATAGCAGAGTTGGAACCCAGTGGGATTTTTCACATAGCTGTTTGTTTTCCTTTTCACAAATTGTATAAACTCTATTTTGTTCAGCGGCGTTCTCTTACTAGGACGTCAGCCTCTTGTACAAAAACGCTTATTTTACAGGCAAACTTCGAAATCAATATAAGCTCATTTTTCAGACAAATTGCAAATTGTTTTTCCTTTATCTGTTTTGTTTTGCAAAGAACGTCCAATGTTCATTTTTGATATATGCATTTGACATTAATTGCTGATCACAAATGTTTGCATACGAAACAAAGGACTAATTACAGGTGACATCGGAAGTAGGGGCAATAAGAATTGTCTAAGCAATCTAGTTGCTTTGTCCACCAAGGTACCGGGGTAGGTTCAGCTAAAGAATATGACCAAGATACCTTCACTCCCCGCAGAGTAAGGCAAGATTCAGCAATACTCTCCCCAAGCAGAGTTGGTCTCCCATCAGCCCTAAAAAGGGCACAGTATCCCCAACAAGTCAGCAATACTCTCCCCCAAGCAGAGTTGGTCTACCATCAGTCCTGAAAAAGTTGGGTATCCCCAGTAGATCTTAATATTCTCCAGCGGAGTATAAAGATGTTCCCCAGCAAGCATCCCCGGCAGTCTTAATATTCCTCAGCGAAATATAAGATTGTTCCCCGACGGAATACAAGACACCCCAGTGGAGCCACCTCCCCAGCGCAGTCTGAAAAAGGCTTCCCCGTCAGAGTTGAATCATCTCCCCAGTAGATTCCGGAAGCGTGTCCCCTGCAGAGTACAAAGGTTATTCCCCACCAGAGTCTAACTGGGTTATCCTTAGCAAGTTGCAACTGAAAGATTATCCTCATCAAGTTGCAACTGAAAGATCATCCTCAGCAAAGTTCTTTCTATCCCCTAGCGGAGTTCATCATCAAAATCCCCAACAGAGCTTATCAACGGGGTCCCCAACGGAGTTATCATTAAAATTCTCAGCAAAGCATCTCTTCCCCAAAGAGTAATCCCCCGTGGAGTAATCTCTTCACCAGTTTATTCCCCAACAGAGTTCTTTTCTCCTGCAGGTTTATTCTCACAATCATCTTCGTTCATCATCCCCATCGGAAACGAAGAACTCAACTCTACTCCCCGACATTTGTCAAGGATTTATTTTCCCAAACGAAGATACATTCATAAACATTTCACATTTCATGCATGACAAAATGCATACGACACGAACATCATGCATTTCATACATTATGACATTGCATACAACTAATGTTTTGCCTTTTCAGGAAAAGGTCAATCAAAAGATGATTACCATCAACCTTTCAGTTCCAGATCAACACCTGTAACTAGCCAGGAAATATCTGTGAACGACTGATTGTAGATCTATACCTGTAACTAGCCAGGAAAGTTATCTACATTGAAGAGATTGGAGATTAATACCTGAAACCAGATAGGAAAACTATCTTTCTTTCTCAGGTTAGAGGTTAATACCTGAAACCAGCCAGGACAACTATCTCCTCGACCAACCTTTTCAGTTCCAGATCAACACCTGTAACTAGCCAGGAAATATCTGTGGACGACTGATTATAGGTTAACACCTGAAACCAGACAGGAAAACCACCTATATGAACTGATTGTAGATCTATACCTGAAACCAGACAGGAAAGTTATCTACATGAAGAGATTGAAGATCAATACCTGTAGCAAGCCAGGAAAACTATCTTCCTTTCTCACGTCAGAGATTAATACCTGAAACCAGACAGGACAACTATCTCGTCGGCCAACCTTCTTAAGTTCCAGATCAACACCTGTAACTAGCCAGGAAATATCTGTGGACGACTGATTGTAGATCCATACCTGAAACCAGACAGGAAAGTTATCTACATTGAAGAGATTGGAGATTAATACCTGAAACCAGACAGGAAAACTATTTTTCTTTCTCAAAATCAGAGATTAATACCTGAAACCAGACAGGATAACTATCTACTTGACCATCATGAAGCAATCCTACGCCGGTTCCTTCTCTCTTTCAGATGCAGCTTTACACGGACTCATCATCAGGCAACCCTACACAGGTTCCTTCTTTCAACCTACCAAGTTACAACTCAACAAAAAATCTCCAAATGGCATCTATAAGCCCATACTCCTATCCAACAATCTCCAAATGGCATCTGTAAGCCCATTCCCGACACCACATTGCTGATACTACACCATGCGAGTGCAAATTTCTGGGCACTATAGTGTTCAATCATCTTCCACCTTCGGATCACGAAAGGCCCGAAAGCCAATCTACATCCTCAGGTTTAAGAAGATTGAACAGGGGCAACCGTTGTACCCCAAAATTTCCCTCCCATATTCCTCAAGATTTGACAAGAATGATCCTCAAATTAGCTCAAGAGGTAGACAGTCAAATCACCTCCTAAGCCAGCTGAAGTTAGGGTTTTGGTTCTTTCAAGGAATGTGGGGTTTTCAATGGTTCAAACAAGTCTCATATGCCTATATACATTCTCAAGCACCTACATGCCAAGTTTCAAGACTCACAGTGTCAATTTGCACAGTCAAAAGCTCCATTCGACCCACAATCAATTGTAGGGGCAAAATGGTCATTTTGCAGTCAAAAGTAAGAATTTTTGGTCAACATATTATTTTGAGTCCACAATCATCATTTGATCAAGTCTTGATCATGATTCCACAAGAATAGCTCAAATTACATCAAGATGCAAAAGTTACTATTTTTGGACAGTAGAAAAGTCAACTGTATCTTGACCAGGGCATAACTTTTTCATGGTTTATCAGAAAAATCCCATCCATTTCTCATTTTGAAGGGGATGCCATTTCCTACAATCCATCTTCGCACTCCAAGTTCAAGAAATTCTCTCACAAAAAGTTATCAATTTCTACATTATAGGTCAAATTCAAAAGTCAACAAAAATGCACTTTGAGTCAAAGGCCATAACTTGATATTGGTAAATCCATATGACATGGGACCAAAGGCATTGGTTAGAGGACTTCAAGACCTTTCCAAAATGTCCAAGAACATGGTCATATGATCCAAATTGAGCAAGATATGCATTGGAGAAGTTGGGAAAGTTTTAGGAATTTGCAAAAGTCTACTTTGCTCAAAACACCTTATTTTTGCTAATGGGCCTCAAATCTCTTCTTGAAACTTCATCCATGACTTATGCACGACCCATCAAGCTTAATGGAATTTATTTTCTTATTTTAATTGATTAATTGGATTTTTAATTAATATTAATTCATTTAATTAATTTAAATTGTAGGAAAATACAAGATTTGATTTTTTCAATCAATTTGTGAAGCAAATATGGTCAAGATAGGCTGGCAATTTCGTGCACAAAGTCAAAGATGTAAAACATCCAAATTTGGCAATATTTTCCAATCATGAAAAATCAAAAATATTTGATTTTTCAATCAAAGATCTAATCATCATTGCAATGGATTCTTGCTCAAGTTTTTGACCTAATTTGTTTCCTCTATATATATATGCAAGCAAATCCTAATCTCATGGACGTGAAAAAGCTACAGAAAAAGGCCATAGCATATTGAGAAATTTCAAGAAAAATTGAAAACCTATTCTTGTATTCCAGACCAATTTAAGGAAATTTGTTGATTCAAATACATTGCAGGAGGTCCCAAGGACAATTTGCAATTGAAATCACGCACTAAAGCTCAAGAAATCACTGAAAACAGAACCATGGTTTGCACTTATATTTCATAATCGTATATCCTAATTCATGCATAGTTAACATGTTTTCTTGGTTGATTTGCATTGCTAGGAACCATACGAAGTTAATGGTATGGTTTAATTGAACTGAAACGCCATGAATCGAAGAATGCCATGAATGATTTTCTAGGGTTTCCAAGCTTTGAATTAGGTCTTTATGAACCAGGAAAAATTAGGACCAGTGATACACATGGTTGGAATCGTTGAACCAAGACGAACACAAAGGACCCCTCGCGAAATATTTATGTGAACCATAGTGCTAATCGCTATTTTTCCTTGTAGAATATAGTGGGGGTTAAAAACCCCCGCTATCTGATTCTGAATATGTAGGTACAATGAGGAAGACGATGATGTGTGGATACACCATTGGGTAATTTGAAAATACGCGCGTTTTTGTGTTTTACATCATATTTGTTAAATTCCCAATATAATAAATGCCTATTATCTAAAGAACAAAAAGGTGCAGGTGGTGTAGTGGTTGAGCGTTTGTCCAATGAACACTGGGACCTGGGTTCGAATCCCAGGTCCCCCCAAAATGTTTATCCTATTTTGCTTCATAAAATCACATGCAGGTTTCAAAAGGTGTTCTACCATGTGCTTCAAATCCCAGCGCGCCATGTGGCTTCAAGCATAGATCCGGTGGCCATAAATGAAAGACTACCATACTCCCTGGTCAATGCACGTGTGGACGATCAAAAAAAAGTCAAAGAGGCTTGCAGTTTGTTGGCCCACAATTTTCCAAATACACCTCCTAATTGGGCCAGCACCCCCCTGGTTTATTCTTCTTTTTTTTAAAATATTTTTTTCATATAATTATTTTACTATTAATTATTATTATTATTATTACTTAATTAACCCAAATTAATTTTTCATAATAAATTCAGAAAACTAAAATATAATATTTTTTTTATTATTATTTATTAAATTCACCCTTAATTTATTATTTTTGTAAATAAAAACTAACATAATTAATTTAGTTGTTTTAATTAGGTTAACTTCAATATTTTCACAATAATTTAAAATAAATTAGAATTAGGATTCTTGACCACTTTTAATCATTTTTTTATTTTATTTCCTTGAAACATAAAAAACTCAAAAAATATTTCTTTTAATTAATTAATTAGTTTTAGGTTTAATTTAATTAAATGCAAAACAACAAAAACTTCTTTCTTTCTCAAAAGGGGTCAAAACCCTAAGAACTTCTCCGATTCAATTTTTCTCGCATGCGACTATTCTTGATTAATTTTTTATCCATATAATTGTATTTGCTCCGAGGATGTAATAGCTTTAATTAGGACTTTTTATCGCTTTCCTTTAATTACCCGCAATTTATTTTTCAAGGGTTTGTTTTTGGCGATGTAAATACCCGACGCCTTGTAATAGCGTAGATTTATTTTCCGCAACTATTAACTGCTAGATGTATGCTAATTAGGATTATGCATGACAAGACTTCTCTTAAAATAAAATCAACCCGTAGCTCACCATAACATGTGCAAAGATAACTTAATTGAAACCTGACACACGTGCACATGCCACTCCTAGGGTACGCCTCACTTGGTTGCCTCGACGTGGTCATTGAGTATAGGGTGTTTTAGAGGTCGCCCTCTTGTCTAAAGATCCAAGTTGCCTTGAAACGATTGCCTCGGATAAAAAGGATCTAGGACATTAGGGTTACCGCTAAGGCGTCCTACTATTGCTTTGGTGACCACATGTCCCTATAATCGAATTGACCCGAAACTCCAACGACGATGCTACCTACTTCTCAATAGTGGGATAGTACTGTCTAAAGGACATTTACACAGCTTAATTTCTTTTGAGTAGGTAGAGGCTCTCAGGTACTTTCTCTTTCAAAACCAAAATACTTTTCGCACTTACACTTTTCTGACAAAAGTTTTCAAACAAACACTTCATACACTCTTGAGGACAGATACAAGAGTTAAATCGAAGTTTTCAAATAAACTTTTTCAAAACCCACAATCACAAGAAAAGCAAAACATTTTTGAAAACATAGTGAGAAAGTACCTAAGAGCCCGTGGATAACCATTGATAGAAAGGGTGCTAACACCTTCCCTTTCTATAATCTACCTCCCGAACCGAGAAACATCTCGAAAAGGAATTTTGCTGTGCTTTTGTCCTTTCCTTCTCGGAGAAAATAAAAGATGGTGGCGACTCTTGCTTACCGTGACATTTCGCGAACCAGTATTTCGAAACAGTCAGTTCTATTTCCACCGATCACAGTAGGCATTGAGAGTCTGCTCCTCATGAAGTAGCCTAGTGAGTTCCAAAACCTTCTTCTCGCTTGCGTAGAATTGGGCTTCGAAAGTATCTCTCTCTCCTTTGAGTTGTATCCAATCCCTTTGTAGGTCTTCAAGAGATGTGGTCATGTCAGGATGTAAGATAGTGTATAGAACATCTCCCTCCATGACAGGCTCAATGGTTACCGGAAGGATGGAGGGGTAAGGCATCATAAGACTCTGAGCACGAGTTCATACCCATTTGAGGTAAGGCTCAAGAGGGATGGAATTTGTGTGCCCCAAAGTATTGCTATCCACCTTGTTTAACATCCTCCAAGCTCTAATAAATCTATGGCGAAGAACTTGATTGTCGTTGTCGTAGTCAAATACCAAACCTTGAATAAGCATCTTGTGCGGGCCATCCCTTCGGGCGTAACCAAACTGCCTTAAGGCTAAGCATGGGTTGTAGGTGATAACTCCCCTAATTCCAAGTAAAGGGACATTAGGAAATTCTCCACAATGGTTGACAATGATAACATTCTCTTTGGATCGGGAGCACCAATGAATGTCTGAATGTTTGAGCGTCATCAACATCTGTGACCACCTTGAACCTTGCTCATTCTTTAATACAGATTGTGGAAGATGAGAAATAAACCATCTTGCCAAGAGAGGAGTGCAACACATAAGGACACCTCTTTTCCTCATTGTGAGAGTGTGAAAAGAGTGTAGGATATCCCCTAGCAGTGTAGGCACCGAGTTGCGAGATATGAAGATTTTGACGGTGTTGACATCTATGAGTTGGTCAGGAATTGGAAACAAAACCATCCCATATATGAGGAGAGCCACAATTTACTCTAAGGCTTGCAAGTCCAAGGAATTCCAACAGCTTTGGGCTTTCTCAAATAGGAACTTTTCTAAGAAACCTTTGACACCCTCCTTGTTTCCCAATGAGTTGTGATATCAGATGACTGCAAGTGTAGAGCTTGAACAATCTCTTCTAGCTTTGGATCTCTTTCCATACCTTTGAAAGGTAGTTGATTGAGAATGGGAATCCTCAAGAGTTGGGAGAATTCTTCCAAAGTACGCACAAGTTGATAGTCGGGAAATGGAAGCAATGGTGTAAAGGATCAAAGAACTTAAAGAGCACCTTCATCATGTCCTCATCTATGTTGGAGGTGACCAAGTTGAGTAGGCGACCATGTCTCTCGGTGAATGGAGAGTTTTTAGGAATCCTTGAAACTAGCTCCTTAAGTTATGGAGGGATTCTCACAAGGTTGACTTGAATAGTTTTCCTGCAAAGTGAATCCATATCCTACAAAACAAGAACAAAGATGAATCCCAAAATCCTTGAAATGGTTAGTGGATGTATATGATGTTCATGATGTCCATGATGTTATGTACAAGTAGGCATATACAAACAAATAAAACAAATCCTTAGTTTAGGCTTGCATGGAATTTTATAGGTAAGTACCCTCTTGAAGTTTAGTTGGCTTAAACCTATCCTAGTAATAGTAACCGGGTTCTAAGGAGCTCAATATCACCGGTTTATTTCCCTAGTCATTATTTCGGCTCAAGCCTCTTTAATGGCGACCGAAATATCCCAAGAAACCAAACCTCAATGAGTGTAGTATCGAGTATCTACCAACTTCAGACTGTACCAAAGTCGGTCATCTCACTACATCCTAAAGGCCAAGTTGGTCAAGTAAAGGTTCTAGAAGTTCATTAGTGCTTTATGACATCACTCAGCGGCCCCGTATTATCTTTGATTAACTCAAAGGGTACCGGTACCCATAAATATGTCGCACTAACGTAGCTATTTCTTAGACCATGTCGGTATACCCCACACAGTTTCCACAACGTATTGCTACTTACCTATAATGTATCCCAAATCCGGGTAGAGGATTCAAACCAAACAAAGAACCATAATGTAAAGCATACAAGTCAAACGATGTAAGAAAATAAATGTGATCTATCCCTAAGGTAACCCCACTTTTAGAAATTTTCCCAGCAGAGTCGCCAGTTCTGTGATGCGGTGGGAGAACTGACTTGAGGATTTACGTTTGATTGCAAATGTTACGGTTAGCAAGAGTCTCCACTGACTTTTCTTTTATCCAAAAGGAAATGTGAAAAAGCACAGGAAAGACCTTTGAGATTGTTTCTTGAGTTCGGGGGGTAGATTATGAAAAGGGAAGATATTATCACTCTTTTCATCCATGGTTATCCATGGGCTCTTAGTTACTTGCTAGATCACTTGCTTTTGTTTGAAATTGTGCTTTATGTGGTTTTTGAGAGTATTTTTTAAAGAGGCCATTGTTTAGGCAATCTTTGTAATGATTCTCGTTCGTAAGAATGTATACAAAGATGTTGATCTTTTGAAAATGTTTTCAATTTTGTAAGATGTTTTGAAAGTGTGTGTGATTACTTTGAAAATATCAAGGATATTTGTTTTGATATGGAGAAAGTAATTAGGAGCAATCTACCTACTCAAATGTCTTTCTTGTTCATTTTCTTTTCCTTTGATATTGTTGTCTTACCATTGATTTGGTAAGCAACCCTATCTTTGGATGTAAACGGGACGGGCGTGGATCATCGTATAGCCATGATTAGCAATGTTGCAAGGTATCTTAGCATTTTTTTGAGGGACTAAGATCCTTTTATAAAGCAACTTTGAATAACGTCATCGAGGGACTATGATCTTGTATTTGTTTGTTTTTGCTAAGATACCTTACATGCGTAATATGGCCATTTTTGTAAGGCAACCAAGTGGGATAACCCTAGGGGTGCTTGTGTGCAAGTGTGTCATTTTCATGCTTGTTTTTGTCTTGGATTAAGGTTTTCTATTTGATTGGTTTTATTCTTCCCATACAAACCCTAATTACTAGCATGTTATGTAAAAGCGATAAATTGCGTAATTTAAAGTTACTACGCTATTACAACACTTGTGGGAGGGGGATATACAATTTGTGAATGGGGATTGCAATAATATAAACCTAATTAATCTATTACAACCAAATTGAATATGTATAAATAATTGGAATAAATAGTATACAAGATGAATTAAATATGCAAGAATATGTAAATGCAAAGAAGATTTTTGTTTGGTTTTTTATGTGAAAAAGTTTTAACCTAAACCTAATGATAAAATAAATAAGTAAATCAAAATTAAATTAACTTAAATTAATTAAGAAAATAAATTAATTAAGAAAATATTCTTTTTGAATAAAACCCTAATTCTATTTGATTAAAAGAAAATAAGTTTTTTTTTAAGAAAAAGTATTTTTTGTATTTTTTTTGTCTTGAAAATAATATATGGCATTATGAGATATTTTTGATATTTTTTATATTAAAATAATATATTCAATAGGTATCAAGAAAAAATAAATATTAACCTAGTTCTAATTTAATTTACAAGGTTATTTAATAAAAATAGATAATATATAACTAAATAAAAATATTTCTTGTGAGAAAAATAAAATAAAATAAGCCAAAATATATATCTATCATTTTTATATTTTTTATGATTTTCAATATTAAGAAAAATATATTTATGAAAATAAAATGAGAATAAAATAAATAAATAAAATGATAATGAGCCAGGGGTGTCACAAGTAAACAGGGTGTAAATGTTAGAAAAAAAATCCATAGGCCCATGAAACAGAAGCCCAACGCTGCAAGGGACAAAAAAAGTGGAAAATGTGAGAAAATGCAAAAGGCAGCGCGCTGAGGCTCGAACCCATGACCTCTAGCAATTACGCGCGCTTCCTTACTATTGCGGTGGCTGTACATCCATTTATATAAACAAAACCACAAATATATATTAGAAACTGCTTCCTGAAGGCAACTTCATCTTCAACCTTGAGCCATGGTCGGACCACCTGTATCTTCCCCATTTCTCCATAAAAATGGAAATTTCAAACATGAAAGTTGTGGTGTTTGTTCCCACGAATTCAAACATATAACTTATGTAAACTAAAAGTCAAAGATAAAATCTAATTTTACTGGCCCTAATTTGAAACCTAATTTTTGCAGAAATTTCAAATCCAAAATTCTATATACACAGTTAATATAAATGAAAACTATGAACATGGTTAGCTTTAGAGCAATGATATCTACATTTTTCTTTCACAAATCAGGATAAAATGATGCTTGTATGAAGAGATAGAAGTTTGAGTTTTTACCTCTTGCAGCTGGAATTGTGAATGGAGTTTGAGCAAGTTTAGAGAAGGCCTGAGGATCTGTTTAGCTTGCCTAGACCTCCTTGAGTGTATTCCAACCCTTACTTTGTCCTGAAAGTCCCTGAATCTCTCTACTCAAGTCAACCTGCAAGCTTGATATTTGAAAATGGTGGATGGTGAAGGAGGAGCTACAGTCTTGAAACAGAGGCCTGAATCACTTTGAGATGATGTATATTAAGTGTTTGGGTGGTTAAAATTGAATATGCACGAGTGGATTTGGAGATGGCTATGTGAGGTTCAAAACTGTCAAGCTATGGCAGATTCTGAGTTGCAAAGTGTTTGGGAGTGTTTTGGAGTCTTAGAATTCGTGTCCCAACTTGCAAATAGTGTGTCTACTTATAAGCAAAAGGTCTTAAGTCTTGTAACAACTCAGATTTTAAAAACTCTCATGTTTGATGGTTACTTGTTTGTGAAGCAAAGCTAGCAAGCATGGGTTCAAGGTGTAGTACAAAGATTGTAGGGGGTGAGACCTTTAAATATACTTGTTCTGATTGAGTGGAGTATGTTTGTGTATAAAAAACAAGTGCAAGGCTCAATGCAAGATGACTTTGCATAAAGCTTGCTTTTCTAAAATGGCAATGTTGCCTTTCTCCCAATAATGGAATTATTCTTGTACAATGCATTGAATGTTTGGCTTAAAGCTTCCAACAACTGTGAAAACATTTAATTATGGAGTAAAAGTCAAGTTAGAAGCCTGCAAAGTAAGATTTGTTCAGCATGCTTGAGGATTGGATCCAATGTTCTTCACAAAATGGCTTGAAATCCAAGTGACAAATCACCAACTTCATCACTTCGATTCTCCCTACTCAAGAATGATCTCAAGGAGTTCTTGGAAATTTTGGAAAGCTTGCAATGTTCTATGCAACTCATCTTTGAATTGATTTTGAAAATTACTCTTGGAACCATGTTAAAATTTTCCATGAAGTTAGGTAAAAAATCTGCCTAACTAGGTCAAAATTTCACTAAATTATTTTTAGTCCATGAGCATGTATTCACAAAATTATATCTTGAGATCCAATCATTTTTAGGAGAAATTGTGTGAAGAAAAGTTGTATATTTCATGGAGATATACAACTTTCATGTTGGAAGTTTCCCTTGAATTATCTTGCATCATTGTGAAAATTTGGTTCAAAGTTGAGAAAAAATAAGAAATTTTCTATACTTAGAAAAGTTTCTAATTTAAGAAATTTCAACTTTTCAAAACAAAATCTTAAATCCTTGATTTCTTGATGAACAAGTTTTACATTTTAACATTTTTTATGAATTATGATCTTTGGCATTTGATTTTGACCAAAAAGTCAAAGTTTGATTTTTCAGTATACAGTTGACTTTTGATCAGTTGACTGAAAAAATTCATCTGTCAATCCAATGGACTTGTAGTGTTTTGAACCATGTTATTAGGTCAAAGTGATGCAATTGGACTCTTAAGATCTTGACTTAAATTAATTGATCATTTTCTAGGTCAAAAATCAGAAATTCCCCTTTCCCAGTCAAAACTCTAATTTTGACCATTTTGATCAAATTAAACATATGGGTTTAGAATGTTGATGTGGACCAAAAATTATGAAGTTTGACTGTAAATTGGTCATGGTTGACTTTTTCCCCAACACAATTAATTTTTTAGGTCAACTGTTCAATTGACTGGTCAAAAGTGTGATCCAAGGCTTGAAACTTGACATGAGTAATCTTAGAGGTCCATAATGATCCTTGAAAGTCATATGAAGCATTGATAGTCCAAAAATCCTTGTGCAAACTCAAACCCTAATTTTGGTCATCAGTGCATGAGGAGGTGTCTTGAGCTGGTCAAATCCTAATGCAGTCTTTAGTCTAAGAGATCTTGTGAAAAAGTTATTGATAAGTGAGAGGGAAAATTTTGGGATACAACACTATCAATTTCAGTATGAATGTCCTTAATGCATGTTTCAAAACAAGAAACATTATCCTAAACATTGCCAAACTTTTGCCAGTTCCAATCCTTAAGCCTGGATTTAAGAGTTCTGAGATTTTTTATCCAAAATAAACATAGGACAACCAGTAATATTAACATTCCAAACATACTTTATAATCTTAACACAATCCTCATGAAGAGTCCACATTTTCATAAATTTAAATTGGGTTCTAGAAATAACTTTATCAAAGCTAATAGGAAACAATAAGGGATAATGGTCAGATTTGACTTTAGAAAGAGTGTTACAGACCACAGAATTACAGGCATCAATTAGATCTAGGTTACTAATGATCCCTATCCAAATGTTTCTCAATTAAGTTTCTACATTTTCTTCCTTTACACCAGGTAAAGAAATTACCTTTAGTAGGAAGATGGATCAGCTGATTAGAGTCAGTCTAGTTAAAGAAATCCTTAATAGGAGTTTTAGCAGGAATGTGCATACCTCTATATTATTCATTACTAACAATGGTATTAAAGTCTCCAATGAAATACCAGGGGATGTTAGAAGGGGTAATACCGAGAGAATTCCATAAACTTCTTCTAGCAACAAAATTAGTGGAAGCATACTCAATAGAAAAGCCAAGAGTTGTGTTATACATATCTATAGTAAAAGAAACATGTTAGCTATCAGATAAAATAATGCTAGGATTTAAGTTATTTCTACAGAAGCACCATAGATTAGGAAGTATATCACCACAATTGTTGCAAGCAAATAATTTAAATTCTAACCTGGATAACCAACTTTTAGGGAAATTAACAAATTTCATCCAATGTTCAGCTACAAAAACAAAGTCAGAAGAGTTTTTGACAATCAGCTTCTTAAGAGAAATCCTTGAAGCATTATTGATAATGCCTCTAATATTCCAATAGAGGCACTCCACAAAGTATTCTTGGGTTGACTAGACTTAGGTATAGTGTTGTCTAGAGATTTTGTATTTTTATTCCTTTTCATTTTTGAGGTAACCAGTTTGAAGTATTTTTCATGAAAAAGGTCCACCCCATCATCATCATCATATTTTTCCCTATCTGCCATGTTATCCCAGGACTGCTTCAGGAAATCGTTGACTTGACTCTAAAGTGCACGATCAATTTGTGTTTCTGGTACAAGATCTACCATTTGAGTAGCATATATATACTCACTCTCAGACTTGCTCTCTTCTTCCAAAGAGGAATCAGTGTTGTAATCAACCGTTATATTTCCCATTGTTGTATCCCAAAATTTTCCCTCCCATTTTCCCTCAAGACATAATCATTGAGGTCCTCAATTGCTTAAGGTTGACCAAAGAATTGATCAGACAAATTCTCCTCCTAAGCAATGAACCTCTAATTAGGGTTTCACTTTTCTTTAAGACGTGTGAGCTCCAAAGGTCTCAAATGTTTTCCATGGTCCTAATATGCCTTCAATATTGTCCATGACAAATTTCATGCCTTACACTACAAGTTTGCTCAGTCAATTGCTCAAATGTTTGAAAGTTAACTATACTAGGTCAAAAGTCAATTGTGGCCAATATACAGTCAAACTTCAATATTTTTGGTCAACATCAACATTTTGAAGTGATATCCATCATTTTATCAAGGTTTGATCATTATTCCTCAAGGATTGCTCTTAATTTATCAAAAGTCAAGAATTGCTAAATTAGGGTTTCTATAGGAGAAGTCAACTGAACTTTGACCAGGCATAACTTTCACATACTTCATCCATTTCCCCCCAAACAAAGCTCATATTGAAGATAATCCAATTCCCAACAACTTCTATTTTATCCTCAAGTTCAAGAGATGCACCATTTGAAAGATACAAGCTCACACATTATAGGTCATTTTCAGAAAGTCAACAAAAGACACTTTTTGTCAAGGAAACTTACATCAAAATAATGTCTCCAAATGCAAAAATTATAAAAAGAGAAAGTGTATAGGGAATCTTGGGATTTCCAAAAAGTCTAAGATCATATTTAAAAGATGAATTTTGAGCAAGTTATGAAGTGCCCAAGTTGGGCAATTTTCAAGAAAATGCATGAAATCTCAATTGAGCAAATTTGTGATTTAAAGTTATTGGGCCTAACTTTTTGGAGTTAAAATATGTTCACGATGTGTCCAAAGACCTCTAAATCTATCCATGCATTTTTTTTAAAATTTTATTTGTTTGAATTTTTATTCATTTAAATATGAATTAAATCAAATAAAAACTAAATAAAATTGCATAAAATAGTAAGTATTGGTTATGGCAATATGGGCTGATGGTTTGAATTATTTTTGGCTCCAAAATTTTGTGCAAAGGAGGCCAGGTGCATTGCACCTCAAAATGGGCAAGAATTTGCATTTTTGGAACTTTTTTAATGTGTTTGATTTTCGTTTGAAAGAGGGCCATTATGGGTGGATTCTTACCATCTTTGCTAGCCCTCTTCTTCCTCTATAAATACAAGACCAAGGCATGAGAAAAGGACACGAAAGTCATTGCTAGAGAGCTCCCACAAATTTCACAAAAAAATCATAAAAGTTGTGAGATTCGAAACTGAGTTTTCAGCCATCATCCATCCATACCAACTGCTTAGTCGTATTCCTAAGATTCCTAGGAACTTATTCCACCCATTCCCAAGGCTTGCAACATCTTAGATCAACGGATCCACGCATCATCGATTGGTAAGGTTTCTTGGAATTGAAATTGTATATTCACACCATGTAAATACCTATTGCATCCGTATTTGTGTTAGTAACAATCATTGTGAATATTTTAACGTGTTTCATGTGAGGGCAGGGGTTTAACCCCCACCTCTTGCATTTTGTTTTTTCCTATAATTTTACTTGCAAATCCAATGTTCACAAGCCAAGCGTATGCACCATATACTATCAGATCACCACCATCCACTCTAGATCCAGTGCTCTCAACGTGCAGTCTATCATGCACCCTTAACAACCTCCCTCACTGAATCCAATAGCACCTTTGGGCTGACAGCAACTTGGGCTCAGCGAATTTCAAATCTTATACCCCCATATTTCTACTGACATCCAGACCCATTTCATTTTTTGTTTTCTTTTTAGCTTATTTATTTATTTGCTTTATATTTATTAACTTTTTCAAAACCTTTTTTAATAACAATATAAAATTAGAAAAAAAATCATAAAAATTATAGTTTTAGGTTTTTTTATTAAATTAATTTTGTAAATTAATTAATAATTACTTTAACATTTTGCTTAATTTAAAATTAAATAGACTTAGATTAATTCATTTGCTTTTCATAATTAAAAATACCAACAAAACTTAGAATTATTTCTTTTCTTTAAAATTTCCATTCTCATTAATAAATTAACTTTCTTTAAATCTAAATTTAGGTTAGTTAAGTTTACTTAAATCATTTTCTTAATTAAATCAAAACAAACAAAAAGATTTCTTTATTCACCTAGAATTGCCTTAGGATTTTTTACACGTCTTTTTCCATTTCGCACGCGTTATTTACTTTCGCACTTTTTTATACTAATGTATTTACTTATGGGATGTAATAGAATTAACTATGACTCTTTTACTGCTTTCTTAATTAATTAAGTTAATTAATTTACAAAAATTAAAATTAATTTAGAAAATCCTAAGTCTATTATTATTATTTTTTTGATTTTATATTATTATAAAAAAATGATTAAAAGAAAATAGACAATAAAAAAAATAAAATAAAAAAAGAAGCAAATTGGGCCTGACACAAAAGAAATATGGGGGTGCAATATTGTAAAATGCAGGCCCATGCATGAGAGATCCAGAGGCTGTATTGGATCCGGTGAGAGGGTCCTTTGAATGTCCATGATGGGGGTCCATGATGGGGGTGCATATTTGATGCGCTTTGATCTGGCTGTGTTAACCTCTGATGGTGTAGATCTGATGGCTTATGGTTGGCACTTGGTCATGTAACGCAATGGATCCTGCAAGAAAACGTTAGAAAAAATCAAAGTCCAGACCTGGGTATCAAATCCAGGTCTCTCCCCTTCACACACGTTCCCTTCACCAACTGAGCTTCTTTACCATTCGTTTATATAAATCAAATAGAAACAATATAATGTAAATCAGATGCATATATTTGAAAATAAAAATAAACGCGCGCTGATTCAAATAGATCAATGAGTGAAGGACGCGTATGCTACCAGAGTCAACAATTTGAAGGGGTGCCAGAGTCAAACTCCGGTCACCTTCTCTGGCCACATCAAAATCTTAAAACCTGTAAAAAAGCAAAATCAAAACTCAAGATTTAGGCTACCCCCTCCCCTAAATTGGGGTCTGCCAATCTAACCACGGTGTTAGTTCCCCCTGAAATGGTCTTTATCCTTGAGAACCACTCACGCCTGAAACTTTTCCCTAAAAATGGCAAATATTTGTTTGAGTACCTATCCTTTCATGTAACACGTTAGAAACAAGCAAAATGATGACGTGAATATGAAAATGTGAATTATAATCATTTATATTGCATGTATTGAAAGATTCAAATCACGAAAAGTTTACCAAACGGTGCACTTGGAAGCACGAATTTTGGGCACGTTTTGGCTCGAGGGATGGCTGGAAATGAACCCTGGCAACCTCCGGAGGGTGATGGGATCCATGGAATGGGTTGAGTATGGCTGAAATTTGCTGTTTGAATTTCACAACTGTTGAATTTTTTGCAGTTTTTATGGCTCCTTTAGGCAATGTTTACGCGTCCCTTCAGCTTGGAGATATGATGTGTATTTATAGGAGATGAGGAAGGAGTCATAGCATGGAAAGAAACAACCTTAATCATGTCCTTTAAGAACAAAGTCACACATTTTGAAAAATTGCCATAATTGCATATTCTTGCCCAATTTGCATGTATTATGAACCTGAACATGTCTAATTGAATTATGCATGAAAACTTGGGATTCTTGGCAGACCAAAACACTATCCCAAAGGTCAAGGCCCATTTCTATTTATTTTGCACAATTTATTTTATATTTATTTGGAAAATATCAAAATAAAAATGGATAAAATAGGTAAAAATGGTAAGGCCATGTAAGAATGAGATTAGAGGTCTCCTAATGGTAAGGCCATTAGTAACCGTCTTTCTATTTTTTTCTTGGACTTCAAATATCTTCCTAACCTTATAGGGGACCTCTAATCTCATTCTTATAGGGACTTACCATTTTTACCTATTTTGTCCATATTTATTTTGATATTTTCCAAATAAATATAAAATAAATTGTTCAAAATAAATAGAAATGAGCCTTGACCTTTGGGCTAGTGTTTTGGTCTACCAAGAATCCCAAGTTTCCGTGCATAATTCAATTTGACATGTCTAGGTTCATAACACATGCAAATTGGACAAGAATATGCAATTATGGAAAATTTTCAAAATGTGTGATTTTGTTCTTAGAGAAAATGATTAAGGCTGTTTCTTTCTATGCTATGACTCCCTCCTCATCTCCTATAAATACACAACATATCTACAAGCTGAGGAGACGCGTACACACTGCCTAAAGGAGCCACAAAAACTGCAAAAAATTCAACAAAGCTGTGAAATTCAAACAGTAAATTCCAGCCATACTCAACCCATTCCAGGGATCCCATCACCCTCCTGAGGTTTCCAGAGTTCATTTCCAGCCATCCCTCAAGCCAAAATATGCCCAGAATCCGTGCTTCCAAGTGCATCGTTTGGTAAAATTTAAGTGGTTTGAATCTTTCAATACATGCAATATAAATGATTCTAATTCAGATTTTCATATTCACATCATCATTTTGCTTGTTTCTAACGTGTTACATGAAATGATAGGTACTCAAACAAAGATTTTCTATTTTTAGGGCAAAGTTTCAAGCGTGAGTGGTTCTCAAGGATAGAGACTATTTCAGGGGAAACTAACACAGTGGTTGGATTGGCAGACCCCAATTTAGGGGGGGGGGGGGAGTAGCCTAAATCTTGAGTTTTAATTTTGCTTTTTTATAGGTTTTAATATTTTGGTGTGGTCGGAGAAGGTGACCGGAGTTTGACTCTGGCACCCCTAAAAATTGTTGACTTCGACAGCATACACGTCCTTCACTCATTGGTCCATTTGAATCAGCGCGTATTTTTTTATTTTCAAATATATGCGTCTGATCTACATTATATTGTTTCTATTTGATTTATATAAAGAGATGGTAAAGCAGTTTAGTTGGTGAAGGGAATGCGTGTGAAGGGAAGATATCCGGGTTCGATACCCAAGTCTGGATTTTGATTATTTTCTAACGTTTTCTTGCAGGATCCAATGTGTTGCATCACCAAGTGCCTACCATAAGACATCATATCTACACCATCAGAGGTCAACACAACCATATCCAAGCGCATAAAATATTCACCCCCATCATGGACATTCAAAGGACCCTCTCACCGGATCCAATACAGCCTCTGGATCTCTCATGCATGGGCATGCGTTTTACAATATTGCACCCCTCTATTTCTTTTGTGTCGGGCCCAATTTGCTTCTTTTTTTATTTTATTTGTTTTATTGTCTATTTTATTTTAATCATTTTTTATAATAATATAAAATAAAAATAATAATAATAATAGACTTAGGATTTTCTAAATTAATTTTAATTTTTGTAAATTAATTAACTTAATTATTTTGACTTGTTTTTATCAATTTAAAACCAATTAGAATTAGATTTATTTAATTCAAATATTTTCTTAATAAAAATACAAAAAAAAATATAATTAGGCTTAATTTCATTTAATAATTATCTTTTTTTAATTAAATTTAGATTTAAGGTAGTTTAATTATTTTCTTAACAAAAACAACAAAAAGAATTTTCTTTTACTTAGAACTTTTTAGGGTTTAGACGTTCCTTTCGGCTCACGTGCATTATTATGTTTTATTTTTCCAAACTATTGTAACTACTCACAGTATGTAATAGCTTAAACTAGGACTTTACTTTTACTTCTTTATTTCCCTAAAGTTTGGACATGTAAATACCCCCTCCCCGAAGCATTGTAATAGCGTAGATTTAAATTTCCACACTTTAAATTCCTGCAATATTTAAATTGTTTATATGCATAATAATAGGATTGTATGGCAAGAATAAAATTAAACGTTAGAAAACCTAACATCTACGACTAAAATAACTGAACATAACACACATCTCACATATACACCTCTAGGATATTCCCACTTTGGTTGCCTTCAGAAATAAAGTAGTCATGTCCCTCAAAAGTAGGGATGCTTTAGCAAAGACCCTCAAATCAAAATATCATAGTCCCTCGATGACCCTACAGTATTTCCTTTCGGTAAATGATCTAGTCCCTTAAACAAAATTGCTAAAGCGTCTCTACATGTTTCCTTTATGACTGTACGATGACCCGCGAATATCCCTCATACATCCAACGATAGGGCTACCTACTCACTAATAGTAGGATAGCGATGTCTAAAGGATAGGAGGAAAAGAACAAACCTTTCGAGTATAAGTAGATAGTTCTTAGATGCTTGCTCAAAAACAAACTTTTACACTTACACAAAACATTTCAAAAACACTTTCAAAAACGCTTTATCAACACTCTTGAGGACTGATACAAGCGTTATCATAAAGAGAATTGCCGCACTAAGACAATTTCAAAATACTTTTCAAAAACACACAAAAGCACAATGTATTTTTCAAAATAAGCTAAGCATCTAAGGGCCTATTGATAACTACGGATGTAAAGGGTGCTAACACCTTCCCTTTCCATAATCTACCCCCGTTACTCAGAAAACTCTCAAAAAAGTCTTATTATATTCTTTTTACTCTTTCCTTTCTTGGATAAAAGAAAAGTCGGTGGCCACTCTTGCTTACCGCAACATTTGCGAATACAAACACAAAACCAGTATAACAGTCAGTTCTGCCACCGTATCACAGAACTGGAGACTCTGTTGGGGAATATAAAAAAAGTGGGGTTACCTTAGAGTTTAGTTCATTATTTAATTTGCTTTCCTTATATGCTTTGATTGCTTTATCTTTAAGATTTTTTGCTTGAGTTTACTTGTAAAGATCCTACACTCGGATCTGGGGCACCTTTTAGGTAAGTAGCAATAGATCATGGGGACTGTGCGGGGTATACTGACACAGTTACGATAGCTACATTGGTGTGACACATTTGTTGGTACCGATAGCCCTTGAGTAGTCAAGGAGAATACGGGGCCGCTGTGTGGTGTCACGAAGCACCAACTGAACTTAGAACCTTTAATTGAACCAACTTGGCCATTAGGAAGTAGTGAGATAGCCGACATTGGTGCAGTCCGAAGTTGGTTGATACTCGATACTACACTCATTGAGATCTGACTTCCGGGATATTTTGGTCGCTAATGAAGAGGCTTGCACTAAAACAATGCTCGGTGAAGAAAGATTAGTGATATTGAGATTCCCTAGAACTCGGTTACTATTGATAGGACAGGTTGAACCAACTATACTTCAAGAGGGTACTTACCTATGGAATCCATGAAAGCCTAAACCTAAGGATCTGTTTGTATGATTGTATATATCTTTTTGTACATAACATCACAACATCATAACATTGGCATATCACACTAACCATTTCAAGGACTTTTAGGACTTATCTTTGTGTCTGTTTTATAGGACATGGCTCCCATTCGTAGAAATACTATCTAAGTCAACCTTGTAAGGGTGCCTCCTCAAATCAAAAAGTTAGAATCAAGGGTTCTTGAGAATTCCCCATTCACTAAAAGACATGGTCGACTCCTTATTTTGGTCACCTCAAGCCCTGATGAAGACATGGTGAAAGTTCTCTTCCAGTTCTTTGACCCTTTACATCACTGCTTTACATTTCCCGACTACCAGTTGGTACCTACCATAGAAGAATTTTCCCAGTTATTGGGTGTGCCTATCCTTAATCAGTTACCCTTCAACGATATTGAAAGAGACCCAAAGCCCGAGGAGATCGCTCAAGCCCTATATTTATAACGGTCCGACGTTGTGACCAACTGGGAAACAAAAGGCGGTGTCAAAGGTTTTCTAGCTAAGTTCTTGTTTGAGAAAGCTCATCATTTTTGGGATACCCTGGATTTACAAGCCTTTGAAGAGGTGTTGGCCCTTCTTATTTATGGGATGGTCCTGTTCCCTAATCCGGACCAACTCATAGATGTGAATACGGTCAAAATTTTCATGTCTCGTAACCCGGTGCCTACCTTACTTGGAGACATTCTACACTCTTTTCACACTCGCACTGTAAAGAGAAGAGGGATCCTTATGTGTTGTACTCCTCTATTGGCTAGGTGGTTTATTTCACACCTACCCCGGTCTATTGTGAAGAACGAACAAGGCTTAAGATGGTCTAACAGGCTGATGTCTCTCACACATTTGGATATTCACTAGTGTCCTTGATCTGTGGAAGATGTTACCATCATTGACCTCTATGGGGAATTCCCTAATGTCCCTCTCCTAGGCATTAAGGGAGGAATCACTTACAACCCTTGTTTGGAATGGCGATAGTTTGGGTATGCTAGGAGGGCCGGCCCTCATGATGCATTGATTCAGGGAATTGCATTTGACTACGAGGATGATGTTCAAGGGTATCGTCAAAGGTTCATACGAGCTTAGGGCATGGTGCACAAAGTGGATAGCAAGACACTAGGGCATAAAAACTCCATCCTTTTGGAGCCTTATCTTAAGTGGGTGCGAGCACACGCTCAAAATCTCATGATGCCTTACCCCGCCGTTCTACCCATCATCATGGAACCCATTGCAGATACAGATGTACCTCATACCATTCTCCATCCTAACATGCCGACTACTCTCGAGGAATTACAAAGGTCTTGGGTTCAACTTAAAGAGGAACGAGATACCTTTGAAGCCTAGTTCTATGCAAGCGAGAAAAAGGTTTTGGAGCTTACAAGACAACTGCATGAAGAACAGAGTTTGAATGCCTACATTTCACTAAAGAGGATGTGCTCATGGGAAGCTTGAGCCCTGTTAGATTTAGGAGTTTTTAGTTCATCTTTGTTTCTTCCATTATAAGCCCAAGATGCATCATTGTAATCATTTAAACTTATGAATGCAATTAATGTTTGTTCTCTCTTTGACTAAGAAAATTTAAGATCTTAAAAGTCCTTGAAAACATTGCATAAACATTATCATGCATTTCATTACATAAGTAGGTATTTCAAGACACGTTTCTTATTCTTTTTGTTGTTTATTTCAGCAAAAGAAATGGCTCTTGAACAAACAGTGAAGGACCTCCAAGCTCAAAATGCTCAGTTTCAACAAATGTTCCTGGCTCTGGCCCAGGGGCAAGAAGATCTGAAAGCTCTGATCATCAAAGAGAAGAGTAAGAAGGCAAATAAACCAGCTAGTGTCTTGAATTTGGGAAGAAGGTTCAGAGGACTGGCTAAGAGAGCTCTAGATTTCGCAACCCCGTCAAATAAGGGGGACAATCAAGAAGAGAAGCCAATGGAAGAAAACAACAACCCAGGGTCTGAGGAAGATGAAGCTGACTATTCTGAGGAGTAGTATCCTCCTAATGATGATAAATATAAATAACTGTAGGATAGGCTCAATGCTACGCAGATCCAGAGGGTACCCGGACTAGATTTTGAAGAGCTAGGGCTGACCTCAGGGGTGGTCATCCCACAGAAATTCAAGGTCCCCACCTTTGCCAAGTACGACGGTGTCTCCTGCCCTAAGCTGCACTTAAGGTCATATGTCAGGAAGATTCAACCCCACACTACTGATAGGAATTTGTGGGTACATTTCTTCCAAGAAAGTTTGGCAGGGACTCAGCTGGAATAGTTCTATCAACTAGAAAGAAACAATATTTGTAATTGGGAAGATCTGGCTGCTGCTTTCTACAAGCAGTACCAATATAATGCTGACCTCGCCCTAACTCGTACACAGTTACAAAGTATGTCTATGGGTTCCGGCAAAGGTTTTAAAGATTATGCCAAAAAATGGAGAGACCTCGCGGGAAGAGTCCAGCCTCTGTTGTCTGGTAGAGAGCTGGTGGACATGTTCTTAGGCACGTTGTCTGGTCCATTCTTTAACCATATAATTGGAAGCTCTTCTGCTGGGTTCACTGAACTGATAATGACTGGTGAACGGGTGGAAGATGGCATCAAAAGTGGTAAAATCCAGAGAGATGCATCCTCCAGTATAGCAAAGAAGCCTTTCACTAGAAAGAAGGAGGTCAGTGCTGCATATGGCTAGAGGAATCAGAACAAGACTGAACGCCATCCAATGGTAGGGGCTGTTATGATTTCCAATCCTGCATCAAACCAACAATGAAACAATCAGCGCAGGCCAGATGCACCCAAAAGACAGTTCACCCGGATCAACACTAGGTATTGCCATATCTTCTGAGGTCTAATTTAGTGACTCTGAAGGAAGCTCCAAAGAATCCAAATACTGCATCTCCCCTCTATAACCCAAATGCTCAATGTGCCCACCACTCCAACAGTTCAGGGCATGATACAAACGATTGTTGGGCTTTGAAGAATAAGGTGCAAGATCTCATTGAGGAAAAGGAGATTGAGTTTGATCCTCCTAAGACCCCCAACGTCATAACTGCACCTATTCCCAAGCATGACCCGAGAGTCAGCACTATTGATGTTGTTTCCGCTACAGAAGATGCTAACAACGATAGTGACATGGATAAGTGGATCTTCCTAACTATCAGCAGTGGACTCACCAATTGGGAGGCCAAAGATTTTTTTCCCATTACTTTTATTCAAGAGTAATTTGTATTTTTATTTTAAGGATCTGTAATATTTGAACAATTGAAACTTTAAAGCCTTGTGTCTTACCCGAGGCACAATGGTCTATTTGTGAGGGTCATTACTTCATATTCATATGCCATTAATGAATCATTAGACGTTTTGCATACAAATTTTACGTTCTTTGTTTTTCTTTTCTGCCTTATTACTTTATCAAAAAATATATAGCTATGCTCTTACACACACCCACATATCAAACTACAGATCCACATCCACTATGGATCCCATTGATAGCGGTTCTGCTATTGCCAATTATGACTTTGAAAATCCGATCTACCAAGCCGAGGACGAAGGTGAGGAAGATTGTGAAGTACCAGGAGAACTTGCCAGACTATTACAATAGGAAGAAAGGGAAATACAACCTCATGAATAGCGGTTGAGACAGTCAACTTGGGTACTGAAAAGGACAAGAAAGAAGTCAAGATAGGTGCTGATCTGAAGCATAGTATCAGCGCGCCATGGTAGTTTTGTTTTATGATATGATCCATCACGAGATAGAGGTCTATGTTGATGATATGGTAGCCAGGGTTCAGACTGAAGAGGAGCACCTCGATCACCTGCAGAAGTTGTTTGAAAGACTGAAGAAGTAAAAATTGAGGCTAAACCCGAATAAGTGCACCTTTGGGGTAATATATGGTAAGCTCTTAGGCTTCGTTGTCAGCGGCAAAGATATTGAGGTAGACCCTGCAAAAGTTAAAACTATACAAGAAATTCCAACTCCCCGCACTGAGAAGGAGGTCAGGGGATTCTTGGGACACCTAAACTACATT
The DNA here is from genome assembly GCA_948472305.1 of Vicia faba. Taxonomy (NCBI): domain Eukaryota; kingdom Viridiplantae; phylum Streptophyta; class Magnoliopsida; order Fabales; family Fabaceae; genus Vicia; species Vicia faba. The sequence goes on along the minus strand of OX451741.1, from coordinate 704,947,867 downwards.
TCCAGGTTCATTTCCCATCTTACCGCTACTTGTGAGCCAATCTTCAAGTTACTGAAGAAAGATCACGCAGTGAAGTGGAATGATGATTTCCAGGACGCCTTTGACAAAATCAAGGAATATCTTCAAGAGCCTCCAATCTTGATGCTGCCAGTTGAAGGAAGACCTCTGATCATGTACTTAACAATGTTAGAGAACTCAATGGGGTGTGTGTTGGGGCAGCATGACGGGTTTGGTCGAAAAGAGCATGCAATATACTACCTTACTAAAAAGTTTACTGACTGTGAAACAAGATACTCACTGCTCGAGAAAACTTGTTTCACTTTGGCATGGGCTTCTCGCCGACTAAGACAGTACATGTTGACTCACACTACCTTATTGATATCTAAAATGGATCCTATCAAGTACATCTTTGAGAAGTCCGCTCTCTCCAGAAAAATAGAAAGATGGCAGATGATCCTGACTGAATACGACATTCATATACAACCCATAAAGCAATTAAGAGAAGTGTATTAGTTGATCATGTATCTCATCAGGCTGTGGATGACTACCAATCCATGAATTTTGAGTTCCCAGACGAGAACATCATGTTAGTTACTGATTATGAAGAACCTGGATCGGATGAAGGACCTGAAAAAGGATCTCAATCGACTATGGTTTTTGATGGAGCTTCTAACGCTCTTGGAAATGGCATCAGCGCTGTGATCATATCTCTTGAAGGCTGTCATACTCCTTTCACAACCAGGCTATGTTTCAATTGTACCAACAATATGGCTGAATATGAAGCATGCATTATGGGTCTCAAAGATGCTATTGACTTGAGGATCAAATTCTTGAATGTATTTGGAGACTCGGCCTTAGTAATCAGTCAAATCAAAGGAAAATGGGACACGAAGCATCCTAATCTTATCCCTAACAAAGAGAATGTGTTGACATTGATTCCACACTTTGAAGAAGTTACTTTTGAGCATTTCTCGTGAGAGTAAAATAACCTAGCAGACGCGCTAGCTACTATGTCATCCATGTTCAAGGTCAGGTGGGATAATGAAGTTCCTCAGATCACTATTGATTGGATGGATGAAACAACATACTGTCATGAGATTTATACTGAAGAAGTAGTGGAAAAATATTGGTTCCTTGTGTTGTACCCCAATTTTTGCCCCTACTTTTCATGTGGAAGAAAACTATGCACTTGTGACCAATGGGAACTTCTTCAATTTTTTCCATTGTGTTGAGAAAAATATGCAATTGTGACCAATGGGAGAAAGCCTTGTCCAATCATGACAACTTCTTCAATTAACCCCTTGTACTTCTTCAATCACAACAAGATCACATTAGGGCTTTTGGTTCTCCTCCCAATCTTTAGCTTTTCTCTTTGAGGAATCACCAAGAACCTTGACTTGTTTTTCTTTTATGATCATGCATGTTTTGTCTTGACTTTCCTTTTAATTAATAAAATGCAATGTTGGTTTGTCTTACTTGTTAATAATGTAGGTAAAAGCAATATGGCTTAGAAAGTTGATCCATGGGTCCATGAGTTTATTTCCATGCCCTAGTCAATAAAGCTTGAGAAATTCAAACTCACCATTGAAGTTGTTTTGGAAGAGGCATGTAAAGGTTTATCTTAGTTCACCACATTTCAAAGTTATCAAGATTGATTCAAAAGTACAAGGGGTTAATTGAAGAAGTTGTCATGATTGGACAAGGCCTTGCTCCCATTGGTCACAAGTGCATATTTTTCTCAATTCTCAAGATATGGAAGTGGTTTTGGTTGCTATGAGTTCTCATTATCATCCTCAACAACTTCTACTTACAAAGAAAAAGTGTTGGTACAAGAAGGTTGTTCAAAATTGTCAAAGTTCCTCAAAGCATTTTCTTGATCTATGAGCTAGGGTTTTGAGCTTCAAAGAAGTATATCTTTCTCATATTTTGGTATTTTTGAGTGATTCCAAATACATACTTCTCTTAAAAGGATTATTAACAAATCACTTCAAAAGTTTCAAGGAGTTTTCATGTGGAAGAAACTTGATGATGAAGAAAGATTACAAGTCCTCCAGATGAACCCCCCAGTTTTCCATGTGTGACTTCAAATGATCACAACTTGGTCAATTTTTATCACCTTGAACCCACTCTTTTTCCATAATGATCTTGATTATGTGAACATTATTCCTTATTTCATGTGAAAAGTGAGAAAATGGATGGAAGATTCCCTAAGGATACAAAAGATTATAGGTCATTTCATGATTTTTTGCCAACTTCAACAATTCATAACTCTCTCAATTTTTGGAGATTTTGAATGGGTCAAGTCTCAAAATGTAATTCAAGAGGTCTATTTCATGCCATATGTTTTTGGTCAAGATCACATTACAAGTGGAAGGCCATGTTTGCATGCAAAACATTATAGGTCACTTTTGAAGAAAGACTTGAAATATTTCTAAGTATGGAAAGTCAACTTCTTTTTCCCAACTTTGACTCATTGTAACTTTCAACTCAAACATACATTTGATTTCATTATTTTCAAATTGAAAAGCTTGTAACCTCATCTTTATAAAGCTTCAAGAATCATGCCCTAAGACTCCTTGAGCTGAGAACACCATTGATTTGAACTTGGTAACTTAGAATTGAAGTTTCTTCAAAAGTCAGAATTTAAAATCGTTGGTTTAACTTCTAAAAACTTTGTTTCTGTGTGTTTTTGCCTCTAAACATGTTTAGTGAACTTCCAGAAGTGATTAGCATAGCTAAACGCGTGTTTTGGATGAGTTTTGATTAAAATAGAAGTCACACTTTTCTTGTTTGCAACTTCACACGATTTCCCTCCAAACTTCACCATTTCACACGTTTGAACATTCCATTTGATTCCCTATAAATAGAGGGTCATCCCTCATTCATTTCTCAAGCTTGAATAGCCAGAATCACCCTGCCAAACTTGCTCCATAACTCAATTTTCTATAACTTCGAAATCAGTGTTCAAGCCATTTTCAATCCAATTTTCCATCAATTCACCTTCCTTGATCTTCCCTGAAGCTAACCATATAATTACCTTCAAGAATCGTGACCTATATTGATCCATAGAAGTCCAGCTTCAGAGTTCTGCAACTCAACTTCAATAGGTAGATTTCTCCATCAATTCTTTAAAACTTTGATATCATTGTGAAGTTCTTATTGCCATGGTTCTAGTCGCAACACTTGCTTTTATCTGTAAACACGTTTTTACCATGAAATTTCAAATCCCTTTTCAAAACTTTCTTCCAAATTGCTTGAGCTACAATTTATATAAATTTGTCGCGAAGGCGTGGTTGTCTTCGTCTTGAAGAGACGAAGTGAATGACATAGGTCCGAGCTTCTGATTTTAGAGTTTGAGAGACCTGCAATTCACGTTGGCTGGAGGTTGAAGATGACCAACGTGTCATCTTCCAACCAATGATAGCTTGCCACTTGTTTTTTTTAATCAGATTTTTACATTTGATTCAGTACATTATTCACTAATGACCATGATATGCACAATGTGCCAGATCCCTTAGATTTGATTACTAATGCGTTTTGACTCTCATCCAATAGTCCACATATTTTTGACTTTATCTTTTATTTCTGTTTTTTATATTTAATTGTTTTAAATTTCAAAAAATCATAGAAAATTCATTTTTAGTCCAAAAAATCTGAAACAATTATGAAAAATATTTTTGATTTTTCTCTTTCTGATTTTTATTTTTTCACAATTTTATTTTATGTTTTGATATTTTTTATAAATTTTCACTTTATTTGAATTGTTTTAAATGTTTAAAAATACTTTTATGCATTTTTAATTTCTAAAAAAAATATGAAATGATCCAATGATATTGTGACAAATATTGGTGACCTTACTTATTTTTTATTTTTGACTTTGCTATTTTTTTAAAATCATTTTTGGTTTATTTTACTCATTTATTTTAATTTTAAAAATAGTTTCTGACTTTAAAAAATTATCAAAAATTTTATAAAAAGTTTTAATTCATTTCTGATTTTTCTATGGTCTTACTTTTTATTTCTTGATTAATTTGAATATAGTTGATATTTTTCTCTTTTATTTCTATTTTAAAACATTTTAAAAACCTTTTTTAATGTATATATTCATGCAATATTATTTTGTGATTATTTTCTAGCTGATCTTGGGTTGAATTTTTGATCATGGACTTTATTAACATCATTGGATCTATAGTGTTGAGTCTAACTCCACAAAAATGGATGAATAATTTTAATAATAGTTTGATTAAAATTTAATTCAAAAATGGTTTGTATATTTTTTCCCACCCCTCTTCATCTCATCCCTTTCTTATTGCACTAAGTGTTATTGGAGCATGATCTCTATATCATGTCTCAAAACAAATGGTGCATAGATTGCTATTGACCGGCCTCAAAATAGGTGCGACTTCTACATAAGTCCACTTACGATTACTTAACATAGCGCTAAATTTTGTCCCGATTCGAATAAATGGTCATTTATGGCCCAAACCTATGTTTGCAAGCCCAAGTATGTTGATTTGATTTCCTTGATCCAATAACCTTGAGATTCATTGTGTGGAGGCTTTGGTTCTACCAACCCTCTAATAGGTCTAAAACACTTTTGGTCAACACGGGTCACTTAAACATCGTTGATCATTAAATGATACTTTTGAGGATTCCAAATGGATGATATACTTGACAAAAAGAAAATACAACTTATTGTGTGGACGCTTTGGTTCTATCAATCCTCTAATAAGTTCCAAATGCAAGTTTCAAGATGGTCATCCAACTAACCACTAATTATTAAATTGTTTTACTTTATACTTTTATTTTTATGCTTTATGTACCATTTACTTTAACATTTCATGCCATTTTTATTTTGCTCACTTGAGCATTTACTTTCTTGTTATCTTTATTTTGCTCACTTGAGCTTTTATTTTCTCTTTTAAGACACCTAATAATCAATATGAACCATAAAAATATTTAATGATACTTGGAATATTTGATTACTATCCTTGGCATTATGGAGTATTGGACTTCTTGGACTTAGGATTAGATACCTTGGCCTATGTTGAAGACCTTGTGACCTTAATTGATATTTTATCTGGAGTTCTTGAGGTTTACCTCAAGACATTGGGTTATTTGTTTGTTTTGTGTGCAGGTTATTGGGATTGCATTCTTTGTTTGTAATCTGGAATTCACCCGTATACAGCCGTTACTCTACCCAATTTTTGTGAAGACTTAATACACTTGAAGTTTGGTTCTCAAGAGGTCTAGTATCTTTGCTTGTTTGGTTTCAATTTAAAGAATGAGAATTTTATCTTGACTCATAATATCAAGTATTGGCTTCTTGTTGGTCAGATGGTTCTTAACCCTAGCTTTTACCTTATGCTTTAGGATAGTCCCTTCTTCTCCTCCCATCTTCTTTAATTTCAAAAATCTTCTCCCTCCTTTTGAAAACCCTTCTTGTTTCTAAATTTGAACCACTTTCATAATAAACTTGGACTTAGGTCCATGCATTTTCAAAATCATTTTCATAAATAAAACTCAATAAATTTAACAATACCTTGACATTTTTTGTGAGAAGACTAAAAATTAACCAATCTCATTTCAAAACATTTTTCCATTTTGGCTTAAAACCTTTCTCAAAAGATTAGACTCTTGTCAATCCTTGTAGTGATGCAAACAACTATACTTCTATAATATGTAGTGAAGAGAGATATATTCCACTTGGGTGTTGAGTGAGGCATTGTTGATTTTAAAAATCTAAGCCATATAATCCACTTCGAGATGATGTAAATTCTCCTTTCTCATGATTGTGGGTAGTAAGTATGTTTTCCACACGGACAATGACGATGATGTCTTATCTCATAAAATTAATCAACACACTTGTGTTTTAAAATTTTTAAAGGTGAACTACGTGTGCCGTGATCCCCTATTGCACGAAAGGTGGTACATAGGCACTAAAGGTTCACAACCGCGGCGGATGCAAAACTTCATAAAAAAACATTTCTTTTCTCACCTCCAGCATCTATTTTACATACAACATTTAATAGCCAAAATATACAGATTTTACAAAGAGGTTCATGCGGAGTACGATAGATGTTTAGGGTGCTAATACCTTCCTTTTGCATAACCAACCCCTTACCTTGAATCTTTCCCCCTCTTTTGGGTTATTCGCTCTTTTCCCATTCCTTTGGAAACAATAAAGCACGATGGCGATTTTTAATTTGATCTGTATAAGTATAGTCAATCCAATTGCTTAGTCTTAAATATTTCTACCGCCACAGAAAAAAATGGCGACTTCACTGGGGACAGATTGACCTCTCGCTCGTCCATCCCTAAGTGGGTTAAACCTATCTTTGTTTATATATGTATTTGTGTTATTGTTTGTTATATATTACATGTTGTATATCTTGTTTGTCTGGATTTTCCTGGTTTTCAGGATGCTTGGTGATTACTTATAAGTCATATACTCGGACTTGGTAAAACTTTAAGATAGGACGGGCGGTATACTCATGTTAACTTTGAGGGAGTAATCCCAAAAAAGGAGGCATGAGATCTCCCACTTAGTGGAGGCCCCTTTGACTGTAGTGTCGTTTACCGAGTAACCGGGAAGACACACTGCTTTCGACCTGGGAGCCTGTTGAAGCTGAAGATCGTAGAATACCTAACCCATCTTGGCCTTTTAGGTGTAGTGCGGAAGCTATGACGGAGTAATCCGGAAATAGTTGTCACGCGATACTATGCTCGGATGAGTTTTTCTTGAGAATATTACTAATTACTGAGTTAATCGGGAAGTTGGTAATATCCGAAGGAAGGATGTAGACTCTGGGAACCTTTAGAACCTTGTTCGGAAGGTGATAACTTTTAGACCATACCGTATGGGTAGTACCTTCGACCTCATGCTCGTGACGTTGAACTTATGAATCCTATGTTTGTGATCTTGTGTATGATTGTTGCATCATGGATACATGCACTCATAAGCATCTTTTGAAGAAATTTTATTTTGAGGGAATTGAAAGTTGACCATTTGTGAATATCTTAGGTACATTTTTGACCATGGATTCTGGAAAAAGAAAGACCGGAAAATAAAGTTTCAAAGATCCCAAGAAAGATGAGTTGATCAGTCTAATTCCCGAGATTGAGTGTTCTACAGATTTTCGAAAGAAGTATAGATCCAGCATTCCTCTCATGAAGCGTAGGATGAAGGAGGGTATTCTCTCGACCTTGGTCCAGTTCTATGATCTGATGTATCATTTCTTTACTTTCCCTGACTATCAGTTGATGCCTACACTAGAGGAGTATTCTTATCTGTTGGATTTACCTATTACTGATCGTGTTCCTTTTACTGGTTTGGAGGGTGAGCCAAAACCACACGAGATTGCTGCCTTGATCCATCTGGGGAAGCCTGAGGTTGAAGCCCATATGACTAGTAAAGGAGGGATTAGAGGATTACCAGCTCAGCTCTTATTGGAGAAAGCTCGTTACTTTTCCAAGATGAAGAGTACAGTCGCTTTTGAGGCCATCTTTGCTCTACTTGCTTATGGGTTGTTTTTATTTCCTAATGTGGATAAGTTTGTTGACGTTAATGCTATCAGGATCTTCATGATTGGAAACCCAGTTCCTACATTGTTGGGTGATGCTTATTACTCTATTCATCTTCAGAATTCTTATCATGGGGGGGATGATTATCTGTTGCACGCCTCTGTTGTACCGGTGGTTTATTTCTTATATGCCTCAGTCTGATGCTTTCTGGGATGTTAGGAAAGAACCTTGTTGGGCTCCTAAGATCATGGCACTTACTCACTCGGATATTGATTGGTATCGTCGAGCTTACCAGGATGTAGAGATTGTCGACAGTTATGGTAGTTTCCCCAATGTACCTCTTCTTGGTACAATGGGAGGAATTAACTATAACCCTGTTCTTACACGACGAAAACTTGGTTATCCAATGAGGGATAAACCAAATAGTATTCATTTGAGTATTTTCTTCATGAAGGAGGGAGAAGACCATAAGGAAGTTAGGGAGCAGATTGCGAAGGCCTGACGTCACATTCATAGGAAGAGTAGGAAAGGCATGGGGCCTAGAGGAGCTGTTTCTTTGGAGCCATATCTTCAGTGGGTCCAAACGAGAGCTATTCAGTTGAAGATGCCATATTCTTGAGAAGCAGCTATGCCTGATTTATTTGTGTAGACAACTCCTCCCTTATTGTATGATGTGGAAGAGCTGCAGCTTGCTTTGGTCAGGATGCAGCAAGAAAAGGATGCTTGTAAGAATAAGTGCCAAACTTTAGAGATTTCCTATAGATAAGACTTGAGGAAGAAAGACGACTTGATTGAGATTCTTGAGAGTCGGGCTGTAGAGATGATGGAAAGGCAAGGGGATTTATTTTCTCCTAAGCCTTAGTCAGATGCTAGTTGCTCACTTCCTGATTCAGGTGATTGGAAGGAGGTTGCCACCAGATATGCAGAAGAAAACCAGAGGTTGAAGGCTTAGATTTCCAGACTTACAGGGAAGCGCCAACGTATAGAGTGATCTCCATCAGCTTTACTCCTTAGGGTTTTACACTTTATTTTCATCTTGTACTTGGGATTATTGAAACTTGTAATCCATTTTGAAGTTATTATAATACAACTTTTTAGTATTTCAAATGTGTTATTACTTTGATATTTACAATATGTCTATAAATCTTTAAGTCCCTTGAAATATTAATAATAAAATAAATCATGTTCATTGCATATCATGCATCATATTGCACATATTTCTTGCATTTGTTATGCATATCCAGGTGTCTTACCAAGCTTCTTTACTTTGTTCAGCAAGTTGTCTCACCACTACAACACTCGAGCTAATTTTAGAAGGAAGATGGACAACTTAGAACAAGAGAATCGCGAACTGCGCGAAGAAGTTTCTGCTCTGAAGGCCTGCATGGCCAATCTCACTGCTTTGATGGAATCTCTGGTGGCTGCTCAGAATCAGCCACCTAGTGTTCAACCTCAACAAACAAGGGTGACTACTGAAGCTCCGACTGTTCCTGTGTCTGCTACTCCAGTTGTTATTCAGAATCGCATGCCTCAAGGTTATCCATGGGGAATGCCAGAGAACTGTGTGCCTGAAGGCTTCAATCTTGGTCCTCAAGATACTCCAGTTGTTCAGACTACTATTACTCATGCACCTCCTGTGGTGCATGTTGCTCCTGCTGCACCTCCTTCGATGAATATGGTTCCAGTTGTTAATGATGACATGTGTTGTCCTTTTCCTCCACCAAGTGAAGACTTGGGTCTCTATGATAGAATGGATGATTTTTAAGGACAGTTTGACAAGATGCAGAGGGAGATGAAGGCCTTCAGGGGAAAGGAATTATTCGGGCAGAATGTGAATGATTTATGCTTGATCCCGAATGTTAAGATACTTGTGAAGTTTAAGGTCCTGGAATTTGAGAAATACAAGGGCAACACTTGTCCTCGTGCTCATCTTGTGATGTATGTAAGAAGAATGTCTATCCATACTCATGATCAGCGTCTACTGATTCACTTTTTTCAGGATAGTTTGACTGGTGCTGCGCTGAAGTGGTATATGAGTTTTGACATCGTCAACATCCATACTTTCAACGACTTGGGGGAAGCATTTATTGGACAATACAAATACAACATGGACATGGTGCCTGATGGTGATTAACTCAGGGCCATGGTCCAGAAAGACAGGGAATCATTCAAGAATATGCACAGAGATGGCTTGAGGTAGCCGCCCAAGTGATTCCTCCCATGGAGAGAAGGAGATGACTAAGATTTTCTTGAAGACTCTGGGTGCTTTCTACTATGAAAGGATGGTAGCTAGTGCGCCAAGTGACTTTACTGAAATGGTAGGTATGGGTATTCGCTTAGAAGAGGCTGTAAGAGAGGAACGTTTAACAAAAAGTGAAAGTTCCAGAAGTGTGAAGAAGCCATCCTATGGGTTTTCCAAGAAGAAGGAAGGAGATACGATTGTTATGCAAGAGAGAAGGGTTAATCCTCCTAGAAGAAATTATCAGCATCATCAGCAAGTTGCCTCAGTTGCTCCAGTTGTTGGTGTAGCTCCAACTACCGTTGCTTATCAAAGACCATCCCATCAGGGGAATCAAGGGTATAATTAGAGAAGGGAGAGTTATGACCCTATTCCTATGAGCTATACAAAATTACTCCCGGCGTTAATTCAGAAGAAGTTGATTCAGACCCGACCACCTCCTGCTGTACCATCACCGTTGCCTTGGTATTACAAGGCGGACCAAACATGTGCTTTTCATCAGGGAGCGCCAGGGCACAATGTTGAGAACTGCTATACTTTGAAGATTGAAGTACAAAAACTGGTGAAGTTTGTTATCTTGTCTTTCAAGGATGTTGTCCCTAATGTGAAAGATAATCCTCTACCAAAGCATGGAGGAGCAAATGCTGTGAACTTGGTTTCTGGTTGTCTAGAAGACTTCCGGATTTTTTATGTTAATTTGGTTAGAGGAGATTTGGTGAAAATGCATGCAGACCTCTGTGAATTTAGCTACTATACGCATGACCATGTTGGTTGTGCTATTTGCAGTACGGATATACAGGGTTGTGACAAGATAAAGGTTGATTTGCAAGAGATGATGAATGAGGGCCTTAGCCACATAATCAGGCCTAGGGCAGAGTATGAAGAGGAAGTAAACATGGTTTCTGGATGTCTTGGAGAGTTCAGAATCTTTGATGTGGAACATATGAATGAGGATCTTGTACAATTGCATGCTACTTTCTGCCACATGGCTGGTCAGGTGGAACATCAGTATGGATCTTGCCGAAATTGCTGTCGGGACTCTCGAGGATGTTCAATTGTAAGGAAAGTTGTTCAGTTACTGTTGGATAATGGAACTATCAAGTTTACAGGTCAAAGGGATGATTACCACGAAGTTGATATGATTGAGGTTTGTTTGGATGAAGAGGAGTCAGATGATGAGTATACCTCTGCAGATGAGTACTTCTCCTTAGATGATGATTTGTTTTCCAGAGATGACTCTAATGGCTGATTGTGTTGAAGATGTAGTAAATGTTATTGTGCCTTGTTTTGGTGCACCCGCCCATTTTGAAGTTAAATATTATGGCAAGCCAGCTATTACTCCATTGGTGATTAGTTTGTCGGATCTTGTTCCCTATAAATCAGATAAGGATGTACCCTACAAATATAATACTACAATTTTAGAGGATGGTGTGGCAGCAACCATCCTGCTAATGCCTAATGTTGGAAATATTGCTGAGACTAGAAAAGTGACCCGTAATGGTCGTGTATTTGCACCAGTTTTTCATGGAGATGTTAGTACTGGAAAAAAAGTTGTTGAAAATGTTGAGCCCAAGAAGGATGTGGGTGAATCTAGTGGAGCTACGTTAGAAAAAGAGGTGGATGATATTTTGAAGATAATCAAGATGAGCGACTATAGAATTATAGATCAGCTACTGCAGACTCCTTCAAAAATATCTATCTTAGCCTTATTGATGAACTCCTCTGCTGACAGAGAATCTTTGATGAGGGTATTGGACCAAGCTTTCATGGAGAGTGACATGCTTGTAGACCAATTCAGCAGTGTAGTGGGGAACATTACATCATGTAATAACTTGAGTTTCTGAGACGATGAACTGCCTGATGAAGGAAGGAATCACAACCTGGCCCTCCACATCTCTATAAATTGCAAGAATGATTCATTATCCAATGTGTTGATTGATAATGGATCCGCATTGAATGTTATACCGAGGAGCATGCTTATGAAGTTGAAATATCAAGGAATGCCCATGCGCATGAGTGGAATTATTGTGAAAGCATTTGATAGATCTAGGAAATCTGTTATTGGTGAAGTGGACTTGCCTATTCATATAGGCCCACATTTGTTTTAGATTACTTTCCAGGTCATGGATATTATACCCGTTTATAGCTTCTTGTTGGGACAGTTGTGGATACATGAGGCAGGAGCTGTCACTTCGACTTTACACCAGAAGTTGAAGTTCGTACGTGAAGGAAAAGTGGTAATTATAAATGGAGAACATGCATTATTGATATCTCATTTGTCCTCTTTCAACATTGTGGAGGCGGATGAAGCTGCTGTTGGAACCCAATTCCAAGATTTATCCATTGATAATATAAGAGGAAATGAGAACTATATGGCTTCATTTAAGGATGCACAACAGGTCGTGCGCAAAGGCCATAATGACGTATAGGGGAAAATTGTTGATCCACCTGTAAACAAGAATAGAGTTGGCTTGGGGTTTTCTGTGAAGAATGATAAACATAAGAGCATGAAGCCAAAGTCTGCTGTAGGCAAGTATCAAGACATCTTTCATAGCGGGGGTTATCTTCATCCAACTGTTTCCGGGATTAATGCCATTGTGGAAGAGGAAGTAGATCCATAAATGCCAAATTATGTGACGCACGGAGTTAGGGCTCAGAACTTGATTACCATTGATGTTCCCTCTTGCATACATGTTTCAAAGTAATTTGTTTTTTTAATATTTTTGAAACGCTTCCACTCTGCCCAAAGAGAAAGTATTGATATTGTATGGGCTTATCTGTTTGCTTTGACTTTTAAAATCAATAATAAAAGTTGTCTTTGTTTCCCAAATTGTGTTTTTATTTTTTTTATTTTTTCTTGGAAAATGGTAATCAGAAAAAACCTTTCAAAATAAATAATAACTGCAATTTAATTTGCATGATCACTTGTTATATGTGTCAGTTTCTAAAAGCAATCATAAATCATATGTACAGATTAATTAAAGAATCCATTGAATACAATGACCCTGCACCCTCTCCCAACTTTGAATGTCCTGTGTATGGGGCCGAAGAAGAAGACTATGATGAGATTCCAGAAGAGGTCTCACGGTTTCTTGAGCGCGAGGAGAATTCCATTCAGCCATATAAAGAGCCATTGGAAGTAATCAATTTGGGTTCAGAAGAAGGTCCGAAGGAAGTCAAGATTGGAGCATTGCTGCATCCTGATGTGAAGAGCAGGTTGATTGAGATGTTGAAAGAGTATGTGGATATTTTTGCTTGGTCTTACTAAGATATTCCTGGTCTAGATACATATATTGTAGAGCACCGTTTGCCGTTGAAACCAGAGTGTCCTCCAATCAAACAGAAGTTGTGAAGAAATCACCCAGATATGGCAGTGAAGATCAAAGAGGAAGTTCTAAAGAAGATTAATGTCGGTTTTCTTGTGACATCAGTGTACCCTCAGTGGATTGCCAATATTGTCCCAGTACCGAAGAAAGACGGAAAATTTTGCATGTGCATATATTACAGAGATCTAAATAAATCTAGTCCAAAAGATGATTTTCCATTGCCACACATTGATATGTTAGTGGATAGCACAAAAAAATTTAAAGTTTTCTCGTTCAAGGACGGATTTTCCGGGTATAATCAAATAAGGATGGTGCCTGAGGACATGGGGAAAAAATGTTTACCATACCCTAGGGAACATTTTGTTACAGAGTGATGCCCTTCGAGTTGAAGAACGCTGGTGCAACATACTAGAGGGCTATGACAACCCTATTCCATGATGTGATGCACAAGGAAATTGAGGTATATATTGATGATATGATTGTTAAATCCCAGACTGAGGAAGGGCATGTAGAAGATTTGTTGAAGTTGTTTCAGCGTTTGAGGAAGTATCGTCTCCGCTTGAATCCAAATAAATGTACCTTCGGTGTTCGGTCAGGGAAATTGTTGGGTTTCATTGTTAGCTAGAGATGGATCAAAGTTGACCCTGATAAAGTCAAAGAAATTCAAGAAATGCCAGCGCCAAGAACTGAAAAGCAAGTAAGAGGGTTCCTCTGGCGTTTGAATTATATCTCCAGATTCATTTCCCATATGACTGCAATGTGTGAACCGATCTTTAAGTTGTTAAAGAAATATCAAGGTTTTGTATGGACAGATGACTGCCAAAGGGCGTTTGAAAGTATTAAAGAATATCTTCTTGAACCTCCTATCTTGCTCCCTCCCGTTGAAGGAAGACCATTGATTATGTATCTGACAGTGTTAAATAACTCCATGGGTTGTATTCTGGGACAACAAGATGAAACAGGGAAGAAAGAGTATGCCATTTATTATCTCAGTAAAAAGTTTACTGATTGTGAGTCGCGGTATTCCACGCTGGAAAAGACATGTTGTGCTCTGGCCTGGGTGGCAAAATGTTTGCAGTAGTATATGTTGAATCACACTACTTGGTTGATCTCTAAAATGGATCCAACCAAGTACATTTTTGAAAAGCATGCTTTTACTGGGATAATTTCCCACTGACAGATGCTGTTATCTGAATATGACATCAAATACCACACTCAAAAATCTATTAAAAGCAGCGTGTTGGCAGATTATCTTGCTCACCAACCAATTGATGATTATCAGTATGTGAAATATGATTTCCCCGATGAGGATGTGATATTTTTGAAAGTGAAATATTGTGATGAATCATTGCCTGAAGAAGGTCCTGATCCTGAATATCGCTGGAGTTTGATATTTGATGGAGCTGTGAATGCTTATGGTAAAGGAATTGGTGATGTGATTGTCACTCCACATGGATCATACAAGCCTTTTACTGCAAGGTTGACATTTGATTGTACTAATAATATGGCAGAATATGAGGCTTGCATCATGGGTCTCGAGGAAGCTATTAATCTCAGAATTAAAATTCTAGATGTATATGGCGATTCAGGTTTGGTAATAAATCAGATTAAAGGAGAGTGGGATACTCATCACCCCGGATTGATCCCTTACAAAGATTATGCTAGAAGATTGTTACCCTTCTTTAATAAAGTTGAATTCCATCACATCCCTAGAGATGAAAATCAAATGGCGGATGCTTTGGCAACTCTGGCTTCTATGTATCAAGTGAATACTTGGAATGATATACCTCAAATTATAGTTCGGAGACTGGATAGGCCTGCTCATGTGTTTACAACAGAAGAGGTAGCAGATGAGAAACCTTGGTATTATGATATCAAACATTTTCTCCAGACTCAGGAATACTCGATTGGTGTTTCGAATAAAGATAAAAATACATTGAGAAGATTGGCTGGCAGCTTCTTCCCCAGTGAAAATGTGTTGTACAAGAGAAATTATGACATGGTCTTGCTCAGATGCATGGATAGACACGAAGCAGACATGTTGATGCATGAGATTCATGAAGGATCATTTGGCACTGATGCCAATGGACATTCGATGGCTAAAAAGATGCTAAGGGTAGGTTACTATTGGCTAACAATGGAATCTGACTGTTACAAATTTGCAAAGGAATGACATAAATGCCAGATTTATACGGACAAGATTCATGTGCCTCCGACACTTCTCAATGTTATTTCTTCCATGTGGCCTTTCTCTATGTAGGGGTATTGACATGATCGGGATGATAGAACCCAAAGCTTCAAATGGACACCATTTTATCTTGGTAGCAATTGATTACTTCATCAAATGGGTGGAAGTTGCTTCATATGCTAATGTTACTAAGCAGGTGGTAGTGTGCTTCATTAAGAATAATCTTATATTTCGATGTGGTGTGCCGAGAAGAATCAACACCGACAATGGCTCAAATCTGAACAATAAGATGATGATAGAACTTTGGGAAGAATTCAAGATTGTCCATCATAATTCATCTCCGTACAGGCCGCAGATGAATGGGGTTGTTGAAGCTTCTAATAAGAATATCATCCAAAAAATGGTTTTTACTTATAAAGATTGGCATGAAATGCTCCCTTTTGCTTTACATGGATATCGGACATCTATCCGCACTTCAACAGGAGCAAGCCCGTTCTCCCTTGTGTATGGAATGGAAGAAGTGCTCCCAATCGAGGTTGGGATTCCCTCTTTGCGTGTGATAATGGAAACCAAGTTGTTAGAGGCTGAATTGGTCCAGAACAGGTTTAACCAGTTGAATTTGATCGAAGAGAAGAGAATGACGGCTTTGTGTCATGGGCAGTTATATCAGAAGAGAATGAAGAAAGCTTTTGATAAGAAGGTCAAACCTCGTAAATTCAGAGAAGGCGACCTCGTGCTCAGGAAGATCATGTCTTTTAATGCCGATTCTAGGGGCAAGTGGACTCCCAATTTTGAAGGCCCATACATTGTCAAGAAAGCCTTCTCTGGCGGTGCATTAATTCTTCAAACTATGGATGGTGAGGAGTTCCCACGTCCCATGAATGCTGATGCAGTCAAGAAATACTTTGCCTAAAGAAATAAAAGAACAACTCGCTAAGTTAAAAACCCAAAAGGACAGCTTAGGCAAAAAGGAGAGTCTCGGTAGGCTGAAAACCCGAAAGGGCGGTCTAGGCAAAAATTAGAGACATAAACAGAATAAAATTTCCCGCTAAGTTGAAAACCCACAAGGGCAGCTTAGGCAAAAGTTAGGGACTTTCTTGGCAAGTAACTACATCAGACAAGACTTAATCATTAAAGTAACAATCTTCTTGGATCCTCACCATACTTCAACGGAAGCTGCTGCTCAGGATTTCAAAGTTGTTAGAGGGAATAATGGTCATTGTATCTCAATGTATCTTTTCCATTATATATTACCATTTTCAAAACTTTGTAATTATCCATGGAGTCTCGCCATTCGCAGACTACCATTCTATCAATAAAATTTGAGCTTTTACCCAATTCTTTGTAGTTATTATTTTTATTCAGCTTACAAAGACTCCATTTGTTATTGATAATAATTTTCAAAGCAAAAAGATTAAATAAATAATTTGTTTTTCAAAAAGAATTTACAACTTACTTTTACTTTAGATTTTGTGATTCAAGAGGAAAACAAAAGTGGTGATCCCAGGAATGGACGAACTCCAATAATTTTGGGAAGTTTTGTTTCCTCCGGGAAGGTTTTCTTAGGTCATTTTCGCTGGTATGCGTGTGATTTTTGTATATTGAAGACGATACCAATTGATGTAAGGTGTGGTATCAGGTTTGTGATCCCAGTGTTCCCAGTCAAGCCTTGGTTCATTTTCTGATTTTTGGGTTGCTCGGTCTGAGGCCTCTCTCCCAGATTCCCCAGTGAAGTCTTCTCTCATATGACAAAAGGTCTTGTTCCCTTGGTGTGTTGATATGGAACTATTTGCAAAAATGTTACTCTTTTTAGCAGTGTTGGCATTATTGTTGGTATTTATTTCCCAGGTAACTGGATCAGGGCAGTATATTTTCTAAGAAGTGTTGAGACAGTTGTCAACTTTTGGGTTTTCACCTACCCAGTGTGGGGTTTGATTTAAAATCCCCAAGAGTTTGACCTCTTTCTATATGTTGACTTCTTGATTCCCCAAGAAGGCTTTCCCAGGGCACCTTTTGTTGGAATAAGTTTGCATGATATGAAGACTCGATCCAAAATTTTCTAGTGAAGACCTCGCTTATTTGATAGAAGTCTTTTCTCCCTATGCATGCCGAGATTTGATTCATTTACGAAGCATCTCCCTTTCGGATGTACTTGCATTTTGTTTGATTTCCCGATAATCAGGCAAGGGCAGTGATTCTTTAGGGAAATGTTGAATTGGTTATCATTTTTTGGGTTTTCACTCGCCAAGTATTGTGTTTGATTTAAAATCCCCATAATATTGATTTCTTGCTATAATGTTTGACTTCTTAACTCTCCAAGTTGTTGTCCCCATGAGGTTTCATACTTTTTCCCCGGAGAAGTTGTTACAATGCTTACTCTCAATATTAAAGGACATATCTCTGTTTTTCCCCTAGCGGATAACGTATTTTGGTTTTCTCCCTTCAATGCAGTGTTGGCCTCCCCAATGAAGTCATCATGAGGTCCCCAGTTGATGTCTCGATGATGAGGTGCTATCTCCCTTAGTGAAGTCTGTATGATATTTCTCCATTAAAGTTAGCTCGAAATCCTCAATTGATGTTTTGCCAATATGATTTCCATCTGCCTTATTTGAAATCAGTTTTGAAATCCCCAGTAGAAGTGCGGGCCATGAAAGCATTTGTTTTCCTATTGAAGTCTGAGTGTTATTCCCCGGTGAAGCCCGAAGAAGGATGTTGTATCCCTGTATCTATACTGTTTTGTCATTTTGTTTTGATTACTTCCGGGTTATGTTCCTCCCCAGTGAAGTTAAGCCACGAAATAAGATTTTGCTTCCTCAGTTGGTGCTTATTTTTTCTTATGGAATGTTCATCTTGGATGTGATTTAGCCGAGTGTTTTTTGTGCCCGAGTTGGTTTTGCCTAGTTACTCCCAGTGTTATATGTCTGTTTTGTTAGCATATACATGATAACACTCATATATTCATACATACATCATGCACAGTTAAATTTAGAAAATCATTGTTCATTCGCATTCATTAATATTTTATTGGCATATTACCCGGTTTTTGAAGAGTTGTTTTGTCCTCTCTCCAATAGAGTGTCGGCCTTAAGAAGAGAGTGTATATTCTTTCAAATTCCCCACTGAGTTATCCCTCGTGGAAGATTTTTTCTTTAGCCTTCTTACACAGCTCTTTGTCTAGATAGATTGGGTTTCCCTCTCTTGAGTTTATTTCTCAAAGGATGTATTATGGTTGACTGTTCCATCCTAGTTTATTTCTGGTTTGAATCTTTGATCCTCAACAATATTATTATTTATGATATCTGCAGGCTTCGAGCCTTGATTTGAGAATGTGCATTTATTTTGCACGAGAAGACTGTATCTCCTCAACAGAAATATGTTGGCATTTCCCCAGGAAGTCATACTTCTTTCCCCAGGAAGCCATATTGTTCTCCCCAGAAAGTCATTTTTACAATCCTCCATAACATCAAGTAGCAAGTCTCTTTATTTGAGCAACTTGTACTTCCCCGTAAAGGTCGACGTTACTTTTTTGCTCTCTTCTCTATGAGTGGATAGTTTGCAGTTTGTTGTCAAGTTACTCCAGTGGATGGTAAGTCTTTCAATATCACAGAGACAGTTCATTTTGAAATTTTTGTAATTGGTAGTCTCTTTATTTGAGACAACTTATATATTACCCTTTCCAGGCAGAATGCCTTGGTTAAAGAAGAAGTTGAGACCCGTTCTAGGTGAAACGCCGAAATTTTGGGGTAAACTTATTATCTTTTTGCTACCCTCAGTGAACGTTGGTAGTTCATCGTCAGTGAACAGCGATGCTATGATGTTTTCCCTCTCCTTCAATTAAAGTTGGTAGATCACCATCAGTGAAAGTTGGTGATTGTTATCTTTTTGCTACCCTCAGTGAACGTTGGTAGTTCATCGTCAGTGAACGGCGATGCTATGATATTTCCTTCTACCTTCAGTGAAAGTTTGTATTTCACCATCAATGAAAGTTGGTAATTGTTATCTTTTTGCTACCCTCAGTGAATATTGGTAGTTCATCGTTAGTGAACGGAGATGCTATGATATTTTCCTTCTACCTTCAGTGAAAGTTGATAGATCACCTTCAGTGAAAGTTGGTGATTGTTATCTTTTTTCTACCCTCAGTGAACATTGGTAGTTCATCGTCAGTGAACGGCGATGCTATGATATTTCTTTTCCTTCTACCTTCAGTGAAAGTTAGTAGGCCACCATCAGTGAAAATTGGTGATTGTTATCTTTTTTCTACCCTTAGTGAACGTTGGTAGTTCATTGTCAGTGAACGACGATGCTATGATATTTCTTTTCCTTCTACCTTCAGTGAAAGTTGGTAGGCCACCATCAGTGAAAGTTGGTGCTTGTTATCTTTTTTCTACCCTCAGTGAACG
The DNA here is from genome assembly GCA_948472305.1 of Vicia faba. Lineage (NCBI taxonomy): Eukaryota > Viridiplantae > Streptophyta > Magnoliopsida > Fabales > Fabaceae > Vicia > Vicia faba. Next base: position 704,928,190 of record OX451741.1, on the reverse strand, counting down.
TTAGTAGTTCATCGTCATTGAACGGTGATGCTATGATATTTTCCTTCTACCTTCAGGGAAAGTTGGTAGTTCACCATCAATGAAAGTTGCTAATTATTATCTTTTTTCTACCTTTAGTGAACGTTGGTAGTTCATCGTCAGTGAACGACGATGCTACGATATTTCTTTCCTTTCTACCTTCAGTGACCGTTGGTAGGCCACCATCAGTGAAAGTTGGTGCTTGTTATCTTTTTGCTACCCTCATTGAACGTTGGTAGTTCATCGTCAGTGAACAACGATGCTATGATATTTTCCTTCTACCTTCAGTGAAAGTTGGTAGTTCACCATCAGTGAAAGTTGGTAATTATTATCTTTTTGCTACCTTTAGTGAATGCTGGTAGTTCACCGTTAGTGAACGACGATGCTATGATATATCTTTCCCCTCTACCTTCAGTGACAGTTGGTAGCTCATCGTCAATGAACGTCAGTGTTATTATTCTTTTCTCTTTCTACCTTCAGTGAACGTTGGTAGTTTCGCCTTCAGTAAAAGTTGGTGTATTCTTTGACATTTTACCATCCTCTATGAGTCAAGTTTATTTTGGATTCACTAGTGATTTATTTTCCTGGTTGGGTTCTCTTTTGATCCTTATTTCCTTTGCTACATCCCCAGTGGTGTTTTGTGCCCCTTTGAAGTTGTTCATATGCATTCATACTCATAAGCATTGCATGGAATCTTAGGGCCAAAAATTGGGTTTGTTTTATATTTAAGTATCTTCGATCACGTCGGCACGGATATTTTTAACCTTCGTATCTTCGGATAGAAGAAACTTAAATAAGGGCAGCTGTTGTACCCCAAATTTTTCCCCTAAGATCCCTTCATCATACCATATGGATTCAATCACAACAAGATCACATTAGGGCTTTTGGTTCTCCTCTCAATCTTTAGCTTTGCTCTTTGAGGAATCACCAAGCACCTTGACTTGTTTTTATTTTGTGATCATGCATGTTTTGTCTTGAGTTTCCTTTTAATTAATAAAATGCAATGTTGGTATGTCTTACTTGTTAATAATGTAGGTAAAAGCAATGTGGCTTAGCAAGTTGATCCATGGGTCCATGAGTTTATTTCCATGCCCTAGTCAATAAAGCTTGAGAAATTCAAAACTCTCCATTGAAGTTGTTTTGGAAGAAATGGCATGGCAAGGTTTATCTTGGTTCACCATATTTTAAAGTTATCAAGATTGATTCAAAAGTACAAGGGGTTGATTGAAGAAGTTGTCATGATTGGACAAGGCCTTGTTCCCATTGGTCACAAGTGCATAGTTTTCTCAATTCTCAAGATATGGAAGTGGTTTTGGTTGCTATGAGTTCTCATTATCATCCTCAACAACTTCTATTTACAAAGCAAAAGTGTTGGTACAAGAAGGTTGTTCAAAATTGTCAAAGTTCCTCAAAGCATTTTCTTGATCTAGAAGCTAATGTTTTGAACTTCTAAGAAGTATATCTTGCTCATATTTTGGTTTTTTTGAGTGATTCCAAAAACATACTTATCTTAAAAGGGTTATTAACAAGTCACTTCAAAAGTTTCAAGGAGTTTTCACGTGGAAGAAACTTGATGATGAAGAAAGATTACAAGTCCTCCAGATGAACCCCCAATTTTCCATGTGTGACTTCAAATGATCATAACTTGGTCAATTTTTATCACCTTGAGCCCACTATTTTTCCACAATGATCTTTAGGATGTGAACTTTATTCATTCTTTTATATGAAAAGTGAGAAAATGGATAGAAGATGCCCTAAGGATACAAAAGATTATAGGTCATTTCATGATTTTTTGCCAACTTCAACAATTCATAACTCTCTCAATTTTTGGAGATTTTGAATTATTCAAGTCTCAAAATGTCATTCAAGAGGTCTATTTCATGCCATATTTTTTGGTCAAGAGAAAATTCCTAGTGGAAGGCTATGTTTGGATGCAAAACATTATAGGTCACTTTTGAAGAAAGACTTGAAATATTTCTAAGTATGGAAAGTCAACTTCTTTTTCCCAACTTTGACTCATTGTAACTTTCAGCTCAAACATCCATTTGATTCCATTCTTTTCCCATTGCAAAGCATGTAACCTCATCTTTCTAAAGCTTAAGAATCATGCCCTAAGACCCCTTGAGCTGAGAATGCCACTGATTTGAACTTGGTAACTTGGAACTGAAGTTTCTTCAAAAGTCAGGATTTGAAATCCTTGATTTAGCTTCTAAACACTTTGTGTCTGCACATTTTTTCCTCTAAACATGTTTAGTGAACTTCCAGAAGTGATTAGCATAACAAAACACGCGTTTTGGATGAGTTTTGATCAAAATAGAAATCACACTTTTCTTGTTTGCAACTTCACATGATTTCCCTCCAAACTTCATCACTTCACACGCTTGAACATTCCACTTGATTCCCTATAAATAGAGGGTCATCCCTCATTCATTTTCTCAAGCTTGAATAGCCAGAATCACCCTGCCAAACTTGCTCCATAACTCAATTTTCTGTAACTTCGAAATCAGTGTTCAATCCATTTTCAACCCAATTTTCCATCAATTCACCTTCCTTGATCTTCCATGAAGCTAACCATACAATTACCTTCAAGAATCGTGACCTATATTGATCCATAGAAGTCCAGTTTCAGAGCTCTGCAACTCAACTTCAATAGGTAGACTTCTCCATCAATTCTTCAAAACTTTGATATCATTGTGAATCTCTTATTTCCCTGGTTTTAGTCGCAACACTTGATTTTATCTGTAAACACATTTTGACCATGAAATTTCAAATCCCTTTTCAAAACTTTCCTTCCAAATTGCTTGAGCTACAATTTTTATAAATTTGTCGCGAAGGTGTGGTTGTCTTCGTCTTGAAGAGACGAAGTGAATGACATAGGTCTGAGCTTTTGATTTTACAGTTTGAGAGATCTGCAATTCATGTTGACTGGAGGTTGAAGATGACCAACGTGTCATCTTCCAACCAATGATAGCTTGCCACTTTTTTTTTTTGAAATCTGATTTTTACATTTAATTCAGTGCATTATTCACTAATGACCATGAAATGCACATCGCGCCAGATCCCTTGGATTTGATTACTAACGCGTTTTGACTCTCATCCAATAGTCCACATATTTTTGACTTTATTTTTTATTTACGATTTTTATAATTAATTATTTTAAATTTCAAAAAATCAAAGAAAATTTATTTTTAGTCAAAAAAATTGAAACAATTATGATAAATATTTTTGATTTTTCTCTTTTTGATTTTTATTTTTTCACAATTTTATTTTATGTCTTGATATTTTTTATAAATTTTTACTTTATTTGAATTATTTTAAATGTTTAAAAATACTTTTATGCATTTTTAATTTCTAAAAAAAATATGGAATGACCCAATGATATTGTGACAAATATTGATGACCTCACTTATTTTTTATTTCTGACTTTTCTATTTTTTTAATCATTTTTTATTTATTTTACTCATTTCTTTTAATTTTAAAAATGGTTTCTGACTTTAAAAAACTTATCAAAATTTTTATAAAAACATATTAATTCATTTCTGATTTTTCTATGGTCTTACTTTTTATTTCTTGATTAATTTGAATATAATTGATATTTTTCTCTTTCATTTCTATTTTAAAACATTTTAAAAACCTTTTTTAATGTATATATTAAATGCAATATTATTTTGTGATTATTTTCTGGCTGATCTTGGGTTGAATTTTTGATCATGGACTTTATTAACATCATTGGATCCATGGTGTAGAGTCTAACTCCATAAAAATGGATGAATGATTTTAATAATAGTTTGATTAAAATTTAATTCAAAAATGGTTTATATATCTTTTCCCACCCCTCTTCATCTCATCCATTTCTTATTGCACTAAGTGTTATTGGAGCATGATCTCTATATCATGTCTCAAAACAAATGGTGCATAGATTGCTATTGACCGGCCTCAAAATATGTGCGACTTCTACATAAGTCCACTTACGATTGCTTAACATAGCGTTAAATGTTTCCCCGAATTCGAATAAATGATCATTCGTGGCCCAAACCTATGTTTGTAAGCCCAAGTATGTTGATTTGATCTCCTTGATCCAATAACCTTGAGATTCATTGTGTGGAGGCTTTGGTTCTACCAATCCTCTAATGGGTCTACAAAACTTTTGATCGACGCGAATCACTTAAACATCGTTGATCATTAAATGATACTTTTGAGGATTCCAAATGGATGATATACTTGACAAAAAGAAAACGCAACTTGTTGTGTGGAGGCTTTGGTTATACCAATCCTCTAATAAGTTCCATATGCAAGTTTCTAGATGGTCATCCAACTAACCACTAATTATTAAATTATTTTACTTTATGCTTTTATTTTTATGCTTTATGTACCATTTACTTTAAGCATTACACTTCATGCCATTTTTATTTTGCTCAGTTGGGAATTTACTTTCTTGTTATCTTTATTTTGCTCAATTGAGCTTTTCTTTTCTCTTTTAAGACACCTAATAATCAACATGAACCATAAAAAGCTTTAATGATACTTGGACTATTTGGTTACTATCCTTGGCATTATGGAGTATTGGACTTCTTGGACTTAGAATTAGAAACCTTGGCCTATGTTGGAGACCTTGTGACCTTAATTGATATTTTTGTCTGGATTTCTTGAGGTTTACCTCAAGACATTGGGTTATTTGTTTGTTTTGTGTGTAGGTTATTGTGATTACATTCTTTGTTTGTAATGTAGAATTCACCCGTATATAGCCGTTACTCTACCCAATTTTTGTGAAGACTTAATACACTTGAAGTTTGGTCTCAAGAGGTCTAGTATCTTTGCTTGTTTGGTTTCAATTTAAAGAATGAGAATTCTATCTTGACTCATAATATCAAGTATTGGCTTCTTGTTGGTTAGATGGTTCTTAACCCTAGCTTTTACCTTATGCTTTAGGATAGTCCATTCTTCTCCTCCCATCTTCTTTAATTTCAAAAATCTTCTCCATCCTTTTGAAAACCCTTCTTGTTTCTAAATTTGAACCACTTTCATAATAAACTTGGACTTAGGTCCATGCATTTTCAAAATCATTTTCATAAATAAACCTCAATCAATTTAATAATACCTTGACACTTTTTGTGAGAAGAGTAAAAGTCAACCAATCTCATTTCAAACCATTTTGCCATTTTGGCTTAAAACCTTTCTCAAAAGATTAGACTCTTGTCAATCCTTGTAGTGATGCAAACAACTATACTTCTACGATATGTAGTGAAGAGAGATATTTTCCACTTGGGTGTTGAGTGAGGCATTGTTGATTTTAAAAATCCAAGTCACATCCTCCACTTTGAGATGATGCAAATTCTCCTTTCTCATGATTGTGGGTAGTAAGTATGTTTTCCACACGGACAATGACGATGATATCTTATCTCATAAAATTAACCAACACACTTGTGTTTAAAATTTTTAAAGAGGAACTACGTGTACCCTGATCCCCTATTTCATGTAAGGTGGTACGTAGGCATAAAGGTTCCCAACCGCAGTGGGTGAAAAAATCATAAAAAAATATTTCTTTTCTCACCTCCACCATCTATTTTACATACAACATTTTATAGCCAAAACATACAGATTTTACAAAGAGGTTCCTACGGAGTACCATAGATGTTTAGGGTGCTAATACATTCCCTTTGCATAACCAACCCCTTTACCTTGAATCTTTCCCCCTCTTTTGGGTTATTAGCTCTTTTCCCATTCCTTTGGAAATAATAAAGCACGGTGGCGATTTTTAATTTGATCTGTATAAGTCTAGTCAATCCAATGGCTTAGTCTCAAACATTTCTACTGCCACACCATGAAGTCAAAAGATATCTCGAAGCCCAAGAGTATCCCGAGGGAGCTTTAGTCAATGATAAGAAGTTCCTAAGAAGGTTCTCTACCAAATTTTTCCTCAGTAACAGAATCCTCTACAAGAGCAACCACGACTCTACCTTGCTTCGGTGTGTAGACAAGAGTTAGGCGGAAAAGATTATGGCTGATTTGCATGAAGGTACTTTTGGCACCCATTCTAGTGGGAATACGATGGCTAAAAATATCCTACTGACAGATACTATTGGTCCACTATAGAAGCAGACTGTTATCAGCATTCACGAACTTGTCACAAATGCCAGATCAATGTTGATAAAGTACACGTGCCTCCGGTTCCTCTAAACATTTTGACTGATCCCTGGCCATTTGCAATGTGGGGGCATCAATATGATTAGAGATATTAGACCTACAGATTCTAATGGACACTTCTTCATCCTCGTCGCCATTGATTACTTCACAAAATGGGTCGAGGCGGCCTCATTTACTTCTATTACCAAGAACGTTATGGATCAATTCATTAGACATAACCTTACCTGTCGGTACAATATTCTAGAAAGAATCATTACGGGTAATGGTACCAATCTCAATAACACTATGATCACTGAGCTCTACGTGCAATTCAAGATCCAACATCATAAATCTTCTCCTTACCGTTCGAAGATGAATGGCACTGTAGAAGCTGTTAATAAAAACATCAAGAAGATCATCCAGAAGATGACGGTGACACATAAAGACTAGCATGAGATGTTACCGTTTGCTCTTCATGGTTACCCTACCACGGTGCGTACATCAACAAGGGAAACTCCTTTCTCTCTGGTGTACGGTATGGAAGTTATCTTACCCATTGAAGTCCAGATCCCTTCCTTGAGAATCATGAAAGATGTAGGGCTGAGTGAAGACGATTGGGTTCAGACTCGACTTGACTAATTAAACCTGATTGACAAGAAGAGGCTCGCGGTTATCTGCCATTGTCATATGTACCAAAAGCGTATGATCAAAGCTTTTAATAAGAAGGTCAAACGTCAGGTATATCAGGCCAGTTACCTAGTAATCAAGCGCATCATACTGCCACAAGGTGATCCCAGGGGCAAATGGACTCCCACATACGAAGGGCCATTTGTGATCAAGAACATATTTTCTGGTGGAGCCATGATCTTAACCACTATGGACGGTGACGACCTTCCGCACCCTATAAACGCGGACATAGTTAAAAGATACTACGCATGAACAAATACCCGCTAGGTCGACTGACCTAGGCAAAAATAAGGGCATCCCGGCGAACCAAAAGGGTTCGGGAAAAAATTAGGGATATACATAAAAAACCTGTACACCTAGCAAGTCGAAAACCTGAAAAGGCGGCTTGAGCAAAAAAGGGTATCCCGGTGGACTGAAAACCCGAAAGTACGATCCAGGCAAAAGTTAGGGATTTAAAGCGTATAACTATATCTCGTTGGATCACCTTACATCTAATCTTCAGTATCAACTATCAAGCTCTAGTGGTACTAATCAATCCAGTCAGCTTCAGACAAGCAGCAAAGAGATGAGACACTCAAAGACATAAGGGCAATAGTAGAATGGGAACCCAATGTGATTATTTCACATAGCTGTTTTCTTTGTATGCTATTTTGTAAAGTTTTATTCTTATGACTGCATTCCTTTACTAGGATGTTCGTCTCCTTGTACAAAAACGCTTATTCAAGTTAATAGAAAGCTATTCCTTTGAAAGTGCACAACTATTTGTTTTTATTTTTCTATTTTGTTTGTGAAAACGTCTAGTGATTATTTTTGAACATATGCATTTGAAAGTGATCACTACTTACAAATATACGCATAAAAAAACAGAAAGACAGTTACTAATAGCTTTAAGAAAAAGGACAATATCTAAGGGCCATCCACAAAACCCCCGCAGATATTTTCTATAGCAGGCACCTTCTCCAGCAGGTACAGAGGCAAAAACATCCTACTACAAGGTTACTTTCATATTCTCAGTATGCAGCATAATGGTGTCAGGTGTTCTCATATCCCCGGCGGAGCAAAATCTCTAATTACTGCTCCAAAAATTCCCTAGTGAAGTCGCCAAGCTTCTCAGGATTCCTCAGCAGAATCTCAACAAAATCCCCAAACAGTTCACGGAGTTTTCCTTCCCCAATAGAGTTTATTTCTCTAACAACGGAAATCTATATCCCAACATTTAACTTCAACATATGTGAAGACTTACATTCTTTACCCCCAACTGCAATCAGGGATTTATTTTCCCTAATTCAACAATACTGCAATAGAACAACTGGCCGTTCATGCATTACACTCATACCTCATTTTACAAACATCATGGCATATGCAGCACAAATGCATATATCACAATCTCATTTATTTTGAGAGCGTCATGCAATTCATACGTCATGATATCACATGAAACTGACTTTACCTTTTCAAGTTGAATTCGCAGACAGACGAATACTATTAACTTATGCATAACATGTCAAAGATTAATGCCCGAAACTAGACAGGGAAACTATCTACACGACCAAGTGGTATGAACACCCGAAACAAGATGGGTTTACCAACAAATATAGCAGGCCACAAATTAATGCTCAAAACTAGATGGGGAAACTATCTATGTGACCAACATTCTCAAGTTCCAGGTTTATACCTGTAACAAGCCAGGATAACTATTTGTGAATGACTGATTGTAGATTAATACTCGTTACAAGCAAGGAAAACTATCTACATGAGAAGATTGAAGATTAATACCCGAAACCAGACGGGAAAACTATCTTTATTTCTTAGGTCAGAGATTAATACCTGAAACCAGACAGGACAACTATCTCAACGAAAAACAATTTTCAAGTTCCAGATTAATACCTGAAACAAGACAAGACAAATATCTGTTGATGATCAATTGTAGATTAATACCTGTAACAAGTTAGAAGAACTAGCTACATGAGAAGATTAAAGATTAATACCTGTAACAAGCCAGGAAAACTATCTTTATTTCTAAGGTTAGAGATTTATACCTGAAACCAGATAGGACAACTATCTCAATGACCGACAAAAACAAGTTCCAGATTAATACCTGTAACAAGCCAGGACAACTATCTATGAATGGCTGATTATATATTAATACCTGTAACAAGCCAGGAAAACTATCTACATGAGCAGATTGAAGATTAATACCTGTAACAAGCCAGGAAAACCATCTTTCTTTCTAAGGTCATAGATTAATACCTGAAGCCAGACAGAACAACTATCTCTACGGCCGACAATTTTCAAGTTCCAGATAAATACCTGTAACAAGCTAGGAAAACTATCTGTGAATGACTGATTATAGATTAATACCTGTAACAAGCCAGGAAAACTATCTACATGAGTAGATTGAAGATTAATACCTATAACAAGCCATAAAACTATCTTTCTTTCTAAGGTTAGAGATTAATACCTGAAACCATCCAGGACGACTATCTCAATGACCAACAAAAGAAAGTTCTGGATTAATACCTAAAACAAGATAGGACAACCATCTGTGAATGACTGATTGTAGATTAATGCCTGAAACCAGACAGGAAAACTATCTACATGACCATATGAAGCAATCTTACACGGAATCCTTCTCATCCAGATGCAGTCTAACACAAACTCATCCTGAAGAAGCCCCACACAGGTTCCTTCTCATATATCTACAGATGCAGACTAACATGGACTCATCCTAAAACAGCCCTACACAAGCTCTTTTTATTACATTTTCAGATAACAATTAATTCCATTATGCCTAGCAAGTCGCTGTGAAGCCTGGATTTCAACCATAAAGAAGCAAACTCTTATCTCTCCAGTACATTGATAACTCTTCAATATAGCCTTGGACAACTGAAGTTCCTAGATTCTATTCCCCACAGAGTTTTCCTCAAGCAGGAGAACAACATAAATCAACCTTCCTCAATGGACTCCTCCTCAGACAGCAGGAACCAGAATCCCCCATAAAGAGACCTCTTATGAAGTCAGCATCTACTTTGGATGGTATCTTTAAGCCCATCTTTGACGACTCTCTGTTATCTTATCCAAATGGCATCTGCAAGCCCATTCCCGATATTATCAACCAATAATGTTACTTCAAACGAGTGCAAATTTCTAGGCACTCTAGTGTTCAATCATCTTCCACCTTCAGATCACGAGAGGCATACAAGTCAATATAAATCTTCAGGTTTAAGAAGATTTAACAGGGAAACTGTTGTACCCCAAAATTTTCCCTCCCATTTTTACTCAAGACATGCTCATTGAGGTCCTCAATTGCTCAAGGTTGACCAAAGAATTGACCAGACAATTTCTCCTCCTAAGCAATGAACCTCTAATTAGGGTTTCACTTTTCATCAAGATGTTTGAGATCCAAAGGTCTCAAATGTTTTCCATGGTCCTAATATGCCTTCAAGATTGTCCATGACAAATTTCATGCCTTACACTACAAGTTTGCTCAGTCAATTGCTTAAATGTTTGAAAATAAATTATACTAGGTCAAAAGTCAACTGTGACCTATAGACAGTCAAACTTCAAGATTTTTGGTCAACATTAACATTTTAAAGTGATATCCATCATTTGGTCATGGGTTGATCATGTTTCCTCAAGAAATGCTCCTAATTTATCAAAAGTCAAGAATTGCAAGATTAGGGTTTCTATAGAAAAAGTCAACTGAACTTTGACCAGACATAACTTTCACATACTTCATCCATTCTTCCCCAAACAAAGCTCATTTTTAAGAGAATACAATTCAATACAACTTCTCTTTTTCCCTCAAGTACAAGAAATGCACTATTTGAAAGATAAAAGCTCATACATTATAGGTCATTTTCAGAGAGTCAACAAAAGACACTTTTTGTCAAGACCATTTACATCAAGATAAAGTCTTCAAACTCAAAATTGATAAAAAGATGGATTGAATTAGACATCTTGGGATTTCCAAAAAGTCAAAGATCAACATCATGAGATAAAAATTGAGAAAGTTATGGCTTACCCAAGTTGGGAAAATTTGGGAAATTTCAAGAATTGTGCATTGAGAAAATTTAAACTTTTAGGTCAATGGCTTAATTTCTTGGACATCAAAATCTTCCTAACCTTATAGGGGACCTCTAATATCATTCTTACACGACCTTACCATTTTTACCTATTTTATCCATATTTATTTTGATATTTTCCAAATAAATATAAAATAAATTGTGCAAAATAAATAGAAATGGGCATTGACCTTTGGGCTAGTGTTTTGGTCTGCCAAGAATCCCAAGTTTTCATGCATAATTCAATTAGACATGTCCAGGTTCATAACACATGCAAATTGGGCAAGAATATGCAATTATGGCAAATTTTCAAAATGTGTGATTTTATTCTTAATGGATATGATTAAGGCTGTTTCTTTCCATGCTATGACTCCCTCCTCATCTCCTATAAATACACAGCATATCTACAAGCTGAGGGGATGCGTACACAGTGCCTAAAGGAGCCACAAGAACTGCAAAAAATTCAACAAAGTTGTGAAATTCAAACAGCAAATTCCAACCATACTTAACCCATTCCAGAGATCCCATCACCCTCTTAAGGTTTCCAGGGTTCATTTCCAGCCATCCCTCGAGCCAAAACATGCCCAGAATCTGTGCTTCCAAGTGCACCGTTTGGTAAAATTTCCGTGGTTTGAATCTTTCAATACATGCAATATAAATGATTCTAATTCACATTTTCATATTCAAATCATCATTTTGCTTGTTTCTAACGTGTTACATGAAAGGATAGGTACTCAAACAAAGACTTTCCATTTTTAGGGCAAAGTTTCAGGTGTGAGTGGTTCTCAAGGATAGAGACCATTTCAGGGGAAACTAACACTGTGGTTGGATTGGCAAACCCCAATTTAGGGGGGTAGCGTAAATCTTGAGTTTTAATTTTGATTTTTTTACAGGTTTTAAGATTTTGGTGTGGCCGGAGAAGGTGACCGGAGTTTGACTCCGGAACCCCTGTAAATTGTTGACTCCGCAGCATATGCGTCCTTCACTCATTGGTCCATTTAAATCAGCGCACACTTTTTCCTCAAATATATGCGTCTGATTTACATTATATTGTTTATATTTGATTTATATAAACGAATGGTAAAGCAACTCAGTTGGTGAATGGAACGCGTGTGAAGGGGAGAGACCTGAGTTCGATACCCAGGTCTGGATTTTAATTTTTTCTAACATTTTCTTGCAGGATCCAATGCGTTGCATCACCAAGCGTCTACAATAAGCCATCGGATCTACACCATCAGAGGTCAACACATCCAGATCCAAGCGAATCAAATATGCACCCCCATCATGGACATTCAAAGGACCCTCTCACCGGATCCAATACAGCCTCTGGATCTCTCATGCATGGGCATGCGTTTTACAATATTGCACCCTCTATTTCTTTTGTTTCAGGCCCAATTTGCTTCTTTTTTTATTTTATTTATTTTATTGTCTACTTTATTTTAATCATTTTTTATAATAATATAAAATCAAAATAAATAATAATAATAATAGACAGGATTTTCTAAATTAATTTTAATTTTTGTAAATTAATTAACTTAATTATTTTGACTTGTTTTTATCAATTTAAAACCAATTAAAATTAGGTTTATTTAATTCAAATAATTTATTAATAAAAATACAAAAAAAATAGAATTAGACTTAATTTCATTTAATAATTATCTTTTTTTAATTAAATTTAGATTTAAGGTAGTTTAATTATTTTCTTAACAAAAACAACAAAAATAATTTTCTTTTACTTAGAACTTTTTAGGGTTTAGACGTTCCTTTCGGCTCGCGCGCATTATTATATTTTATTTTTTCAAATTATTGTAACTGCTCACAGTATGTAATAGCTTAAACTAGGAATTTACCTTTACTGCTTTATTTCCCTAAAGTTTGGACATGTAAATACCCCCTCCCCGAAGTATTAAAATAGCGTAGATTTAAATTTCCACACTTTAAATTCCAACAATATTTAAACTGTTTAGATGCATGATAATAGGATTGTATGACAAGAATAAAATTAAATGTTAGAAAACCTAACATCTAAGATTAAAATAACTGAATATAACACACATTGCACATATACACCTCTAGGGTATTCATACTTTAGTTGCCTTAAAAAATAAAGCAGTCATGTCCCTCGAAAGTAGGGATGCTTTAGCAAAGACCCTCAAATCAAAAGATCATAGTCTCTCGATGACCCTACAGTGTTGCCTTTCGGTAAATGATCTAGTCCCTTAAATAAAATTTCTAAAGCGTCTCTATATGTTGCCTTTATGAGTGTACGGTGACCCTCGAATGTCCCTGATACATCCAACGATATGGCTACCTACTCACTAATAGTAGGATAGCATTGTCTAAAGGATAGGAGGAAAAGAACAAACCTTTCGATTATAAGTAGATAGTTCTTAGATGCTTTCTCAAAAACAAACTTTTACACTTACACAAAATATTTTAAAAATACTTTCAAAAAACGCTTTATCAACACTCTTGAGGACTGATACAAGAGTTATCATAAAGCGAATCGCCACACTAAGGCAATTTCAAAATACTTTTCAAAAAAACACAAAAGCACAAGGTATTTTTCAAAATGAGCTAAGTATCTAAGAGCCCGTAGATAATTACGGATGGAAAGGGTGCTAACACCTTCCCTTTCCATAATTTACCCCCCTTACTCAGAAAATTCTCGAAAAGGTATTTTTCTGTTCTTTTCACCCTTTCCTTTGTTGGATAAAAGAAAAATCAGTGGCGACTCTTGCTTACCACAATATTTATGAATACAAACGCAAAACCAGTATAACAGTCGGTTCTGCCACCGTATCACACCCACCTTATTCTGCACCACATCTGGATTTGATGTTTCACTAATAAGATTGGATGCATCTCAGACCCTTTAACTAATTCATGAACAGGGAGATTTGATTAGTGACTTTAACTAAATATTGATTCATCACCACATGGATACTTTGAGTAGTGTCGTTGCCATTCACTCTCAAAGTATTAGGATCAATGCTAATTTTGTTTGTATCTTTTTTCTCTATGGCCTTACCTTTGTTAAAGTTTTGATCTTTTCCGTTTTCAATTGTTGACTGAATACCCAATACACGAGTAGAAAGAGAAATACTCCAGAACTTTTTCATACTCTATATCAACGAAGAAGGCAAAGCCAACACGTCCAACCAGGATTTTATAACTAAAATTCTTAGTAAGATCCAAATCAACAAGCACTCGAACAAAATGTCCAAAAGGCCTCTCAAAAGCAGATTTATTTGAGGTTGAATCTAAGAAAATTGGCGTACCTATGTTGCTCGCAATAGCGAATATAATCTGAGGTCTCGAGTACTCCTTTGAAAGACCATGAATTCTAATCCAAACTTGAGCGGAGGTTTGCTTTAGTGTTGAGGGGACAAAATCCTTTGACCAAGGAAACGATTTTAACACTCCTTGTGGCAAAGACCAGGCATTAACTGATCGAATTCTTTGAATATCTTCAAGGGAAGAGAAAGCAAACTCGAAAAATCCTTTCCCAAGCAAAGTGACACCCCATTTTCCTAGCGGTAGCCAAAGATCTAACAACTTGGACTTTAAAGACGTAACAGTGAGAGCGGGAGATCCCTTCGACCAAACCACCCTGCCGTGAAGATGATGTTTACAAGCATGAACACCCAACTTGTATTCTTCCTCAAGGATTGTGATAGCTAGCCTGTCCCCTTTCAAGCAAGTAGTAGGGAGCTGACTCGGGGGGATATCACAGACACGGTTGTTGACCACTGATGAAAAATATTTAACCAGAATAGAGGGAGCCGACATCTTAAGGCTCACGAAACACAAAGCGTTTGAAGTGGTTTTCGAAAAAAGCACAGAAGAATCCATTGCAAGAGAGGGAAGAGAAAGGGAAAAGGAAGAAAAGTTCGTTATTAGCCAGATCTAGCCGTTATGGGTCAAAAACATTGCGTTCCTTCATTTCTCTATTTAATAGCTAGTCTTTCTTAAAACATTGTATTATTGTGAAATATGAAAATATTGAATTTTTTTATGGAATGTAATTAAACAAAGAAAAATTAGAAATAAAGAATATGATGAGAGACTGAACAAGTGCATCTATTTATTCTAAATTTAAGGTTGTCATGATGACAATCTTGGACACAATCCTAACCATAATTTTTATGTGGCATCATATTAGAATCTTATTAGAATCTTAATGCTTATGTGGCATCATATTAGAATTTGAAATTTTTATCACTCTTTTTTTAATTCTTCACACCAACTTCAATTCAATACCATAATTAATAATGATATTAAAATAAATAATAATAATAATAATAATAATAATAATAATAATAATAATAATAATAATAATATAATAATAATAATAATAATAATAATAATAATAATATTAAACTATCACTATTGACATCATATTATAATTTGGAATTTTTACACTCTTTTTTTAATTCTTCACACCAACTCCAATTCAATACTACAATTAATAATGATATTAAAATAAATAATAATAATAATAATAATAATAATAATAATAATAATAATAATAATAATAATAATAATAATAATAATAATAATAATGATAGCAATAATAATAATAATAATATAATAATATTAAACTACCACTATTAATAATAATAATATAATATCTAGCTAATAACAATAGTAAAATAATAATAATAATAATAATAATAATAATAATAATAATAATAATAATAATAATAATAATAATAATAATAATACAAATATTCTGTATTATTTTTTTATTATTGTTAGTTATTTTAAAAATATTACTATTTGCGTAAACTTTATTGTTTAACAATATTAAACTACACTTATATTGATAATGATGTGTAATATTTAAAAAATTTCATAAATTTTTTATAAATCAATAATTCAAATGATATTTTATTTAAAGCATTATAACTAATTAACTTAATGTGTAGTGTTTTTATATTACTAGAGTTAATTATAAATAATTTATTTTAAAGTATTATAACTAATTTATTTTAAATCATTATAACTAATAGATTTATTGTTTATTTGAATACAATTATTTTTTTATGTGAACAAAAAGAAGAGGATAAAAAAAAATTCTATTATTTCTACTTTTGCAGTCTTATTACATAAAAATTATGAGAAAAATTGCAGCTCAAGTAAGTATATTTTTAATAGTAATCTTAGAGAGAAATGTGTATTTGATTTAAATTTATTTATTTAATTATTGGAGATCTTCAATAAACAAAAATGAGACTGTGAGAAGAATCTTATAATACAAGAAATGTTTCATTATTCAATAATTTATTGAGAATAAGATATTTATGATTCATTTGATATCATGAGAATGATAAAAATGAATTTTTTTTATTATTAAAATATGCATCTAATTGATTTTAAAATGTTTATAAAATTATTATTTAAAAAAATAAAATAAATATGTTAATAAAAAATTTATCTTATGATTTTGTATGATCTTACCTATATCATCTCTGAAATTTATCCACACATATATTAATACAATGTTAAAAAATATGCTCTTTTAATTATTATTTTTAATTATTCTTTATTAGTTATTCCTTTTAATATTAAAATTATAATTTTTTTTGTAACTATAACTTTCAATATGGTAAGACATAATATGACTGCCACACTGGCTAAAGCTTATAGTCAAATATACAATGGAAAGTCTAGACATTTGGGTGTTAGACATAGTATGATTAAGGAATTAATCATGAATGGGGTGATATCTATTGATTTTGTTCGGTCGCAACAAAACTTAGCTGACCACTTGACGAAGGGGTTAGCTAGAGACTTAGTGAAGAAGTCGGTAATTGGGATGGGATTAAAGTCCATTTAAATCTATTAGCTATGGTATACCCAATTCCCTTCTAATACAACGTTAGAAGCAAAATTCAATGTGGAAAGATCATAGTTAGAGATTGGAGCAATCGTGTTTATCTTCCCAAGGTATGTGCTCAGACCTGCAAGTAATGGCTAGGTTGAAGTATATCTTCTTAATGGTTCTCTTTGAAAAATTGCAAATGCAGGTGCAAGATTAAAAGGATCACCTATGTGAGCATGAAGCTTTGCCGCTTCAGGAAGCTTGGACTTGGCTTCCTATATGCTTATTAATGGATAAGGACACATGGCTTGTAAAAGTGTCAAGAATGAATAGTAGAGTATTGTAAGTAAAATATGTGAACTGTATCTTCGGATATTCAAATGGATTGACGGGTTCAATCGTTATGACACCCCGATTTTCGAGTATTTGGAATGTGTATTTGTACTAAGATGAAAATTCAATCACAAGACATTTTCGTTTATGCATTTGTTTGATCGTTATACCTGTAGGTTGTACCATTGTATATATTTGTATGTACTGAGTAAATCAAGGATTACACTAAAATGGGGGGGATTTGTTGGTGATTTTAGTATCACCAATGTATTTTAGTAGTAATGTGATTTACTAAAGGCCGATTCAATTATGCGTTAAGCTTGGAAACGAGTTAGGGAAGTGTGGAGTGCACGCTCGTCGAGCCAATGTATAATTGAATATGAATAATTAAAACGGGGTTCCAAGGGGCGAAGCCCCTGGAAGTGTCGCAAAACAGGCCACTTCAAGAAGGACTGCCGTTTCGGTAAAAAGCACGACAACGCGAATGCAAGTGGTTCAGGAAAGGGGTCTAAGGACCACTCCGAAAACCAAGGTCAGAAATCAATTCGTGATTTGAATAGTTTGACTAAACATTCGCTTTCACTAAATTCTGAAGCATTTTATGTGCAGGATGATGCTGCCGCGTGGTGGATTGGTTCTGGTGCCACAACACATGTTTGCAAGGATCGTTTCTGGTTCAAGACTCTTGTTCCAGTGGAAGATGGTTTTGTCCTCTACATGGGAGATGATCACTTCGCTCCCGTTGAAGGCAAAGGAAACGTGGTGCTAGAATTCAGTTCTGGAAAGACTATTACTTTGTTTAATTTTTGTATGTTCCTAAATTACGTAAGAATTTAATTTCTGGTCATATATTAAATAAGCTTGGATACAAGCAAGTGTGTGAATCTGATAAATATGTTTTATCAAAGTCTGGTGTGTTTGTAGGATTTGGATATTATAATAATGGTATGTTTATGATGAATTTGAATGGAGTTCCTAATGATTCTGGTTCTGTATTTACGTCCTCGTCGAATGTTATCAATTTTTCGTTATGGCATGCTCGTCTAGGACATGTACATTATAAAAGAATGCATGAAATGTCTAAAGATGATTTAATTCCTAGTTTTAATGAAAATGTAGAAAAGTGTAAAACTTGCATGTTAACAAAGATCACTAGGCAACCTTTTAAAAGTATAACTAGGAAATCTATCATTCTTGAGTTGATACATAGTGATTTATGTGATTTGCATGCTACTCCATCATTAGGGCATAAAAAATATTTTATCACTTTCATAGATGATGCGTCTAGATTCTGCTATGTTTATTTGTTGCACGCTAAGGATGAAGCCTTAGATAAATTTAAAATCTATAAAACTGAAGTTGAAGGGCAACAGAATGTGCTGATTAAAACATTACGTACAGATAGAAGTGGTGAATATTATGATCCTGTGTTTTTCCAGTCCGTAGGAATCATTCATTAAACTACGACACCTTATACACCTCAACAAAATGGTGTGGCTGAAAGGAAAAATAGAGTTCTTAAAGAAATGGTGAACGCCATGTTATCCTACTCTGGTGTGAGTGAAGGGTTTTGGGGAGAAGCTATGTTAACGGCTTGCTATTTGTTAAATAGGGTTCCTAATAAAAGGAACAATACTACCCCATATGAACTTTGGTATAAGAAACGACCCAACTTAACATTTCTACGTGTTTGGGGTTGTAGGGCCGTGGTTAGACTCCCGGACCCAAAAAGGAAAACTTTGGGTGAAAAGGGTATAGCTTGCATCTTTGTTGGATATGCTGAGCACTCCAAGGCCTATAGGTTTTATGTTATAGAGCCTAATGACTCGATTTCTATTAACACGATAATAGAATTGAGAGATGTCATATTTGATGAGAATTGTTTCTCTTCTATACCTAGACCAAAGATTTCTATACCTAATTCAGATGAATCTCTAAGGGATGATCATTCAAATGATGTGCCAAGTGAGACACTTGAACCTCGTAGGAGCAAAAGAGCTAGAAATTCTAGAACTTATGGATCTGATTTTCAATTATATTTGGTTGAGGGATCAAAGGATCAGATTGATACTCAATACTATTATTGCTTTAGTATAGAGGAGGATCCAAGAACATATGATGAAGCTGTGAAATCTCGAGACTCTGGTTTTTGGAAAGAAGTAATTGATTAAGAGATTGGTTATATCATGGAAAATAATACTTGGGTATTGTCTGATTTACCACCAGGTTGCAAACCATTGGGTTGCAAATGGATCTTCAAAAAGAAGATGAAAGTCGATGGTACAATTGACAAGTTTAAAGCTATATTAGTTATCCAAGGCTTCAGAGAAAAGGAAGGGATTGATTATTTCGATACCTATGCTCCAGTTGCCCGTATCACTACTATTAGATTGTTGATTGCCTTGGCGACTATTCATAATCTAGTGATTCATCAAATGGATGTCAAAACAACATTTCTGAATGGTGATTTGGAAGAAGAAGTGTATATGAAGCAACCTGAAGGATTTGTAATGCCTGGTAATGAGCATAAAGTGTGTAAGCTAGTTAAGTCGTTGTATGGGCTGAAACAAGCTCCGAAGCAGTGGCATCAAAAGTTTGATGAGGTTGTTTTGTCTAATGGTTTCATTCTAAACCAAGCTGACAAATATGTATATAGCAAATTTGATACATCCGGTAAAGGAGTTTTCATTTGTCTGTATGTTGATGACATGTTGATCTTTGGCACCGACCAAAATCAAATTGATAAAACGAAGAACTTTCTGTCATCAAAGTTCTCCATGAAGGATATGGGAGAAGCGGACGTTATTCTTGGTATTAAGATTAAACAGGAGAATAAGGGGATTGTAACTACTCAATCTCATTACATTGAGAAAATACTCAAGAAGTTCAATTATGAAAGTTGTTCTCCAGTAAGTACTCCCATGGATCCGGGAGAAAAACTCATGCCAAATACAGGTAAACCTGTGGATCAACTCGAATACTCAAGAGCTATAGGCTCTTTGATGTATGCTATGATTAGCACTAGATCGGATATTGCTTATGCGGTTGGAAAGTTGAGCAGATTTACTAGTAATCCTAGTAGACACCATTGGCATGCGATAACTAGGGTATTCAAGTTCTTGAAGGGTACTATGAATTATGGATTGTCATATATGGGATTTCCTCCGGTGTTAGAAGGTTATTCAGATGCTAGTTGGATAAATAATGCTGAAGATTCATCCTCTACAAGTGGATGGGTGTTCTTGCTTGGGGGATGTGCCATTTTATGGGCTTCCAAGAAGCAAACATGTATAACTAGTTCCACAATGGAATCTGAGTTTGTGGCATTAGCTGCTGCTGGTAAAGAAGCAGAATGGCTAAGGAATTTGGTATATGAGATTCCGATGTGGCCTAAACCAATATCACCAATTTCTATCCGTTGTGATAGTACTGCCAGACTAGCTAAAACTTATAGTCAAATATACAATGGGAAGTCTAGACATTTGGGTGTTAGACATAGTATGATTAGAGAATTAATCATGAATGGGGTGATATCTATTGATTTTGTTCGGTCGCAACAAAACTTAGCTGACCACTTGACGAAGGGGTTAGCTAGAGACTTAGTGAAGAAGTCGGTAATTGGGATGGGATTAAAGTCCATTTAAATCTATTAGCTATGGTATACCCAATTCCCTTCTAATACAACGTTAGAAGCAAAATTCAATGTGGAAAGATCATAGTTAGAGATTGGAGCAATCGTGTTTATCTTCCCAAGGTATATGCTCAGACCTGCAAGTAATGGCTAGGTTGAAGTATATCTTCTTAATGGTTCTCTTTGAAAAATTGCAAATGCAGGTGCAAGATTAAAAGCATCACCTATGTGAGCATGAAGTTTTGCCGCTTCAGGAAGCTTGGACTTGGCTTCCTATATGCTTATTAATGGATAAGGACACATGGCTTGTAAAAGTGTCAAGAATGAATAATAGAGTATTGTAAGTAAAATATGTGTACAGTATCTTCAGATATTCAAATGGATTGACGGGTTCAACCGTTATGACACCCCGATTTTCGAGTATTTGGAATGTGTATTTGTACTAAGATGAAAATTCAATCCCAAATTTTTTTTTTTTGCATTTGTTTGATCGTTATACCTGTAGGTTGTACCATTGTATATATTTGTATGTACTGAGTAAATCAAGGATTATACTAAAATGGGGGGGATTTGTTGGTGATTTTAGTATCACCAATGTATTTTAGTAGTAATGTGATTTACTAAAGGCCGATGCAATTATGTGTTAAGCTTGGAAACGAGTTAGGGAAGTGCGGAGTGCATGCTCGTCGAGCCAATGTATAATTGAATATGAATAATTGAAACGGGGTTCCAAGGGGCGAAGCCCCTGGAAGTGTGGGAAAATAGGCCACTTCAAGAAGGACTGCCGTTTCAGCAAAAATCACGACAACGCGAATGCAAGTGGTTCAGGAAAGGGGTCTAAGGACCACTCTGAAAACCAAGGTCAAAAATCAATTCGTGATTTGAATAGTTTGATTAAACATCCGGTTTCACTAAATTTTGAAGCATTTTATGTGCAG
Source organism: Vicia faba (assembly GCA_948472305.1). NCBI lineage: Eukaryota > Viridiplantae > Streptophyta > Magnoliopsida > Fabales > Fabaceae > Vicia > Vicia faba. Next base: position 704,906,569 of record OX451741.1, on the reverse strand, counting down.
GATGATGCTGTCGCGTGGTGGATTGATTCTGGTGCCACAACACATGTTTGCAAGGATCGTTTCTGGTTCATGACTCTTGTTCCAGTGGAAGATGGTTCTGTCCTCTACATGGGAGATGATCACTTCGCTCCCGTTGAAGGCAAAGGAAACGTGGTGCTAGAATTCAGTTCTGGAAAGACTATTACTTTGTTTAATGTTTTGTATGTCCCTAAATTACGTAAGAATTTAATTTCTGGTCCTGTATTAAATAAGCTTGGATACAAGCAAGTGTGTGAATCTGATAAATATGTTTTATCAAAGTCTGGTGTGTTTGTAGGATTTGGATATTATAATAATGGTATGTTTATGATGAATTTTAATGGAGTTCATAATGATTCTGGTTCTGTATTTATGTCCTCGTCAAATGTTATCAATTTTTCGTTATGGCATGCTCGTCTAGGACATGTACATTATAAAAGAATGCATGAAATGTCTAAAGATGATTTAATTCCTAGTTTTAATGAAAATGTAGAAACGTGTAAAACTTGCATGTTAACAAAGATCACTAGGCAACCTTTTAAAAGTATAACTAGGAAATCTATCATTCTTGAGTTGATACATAGTGATTTATGTGATTTGCATTCTACTCCATCATTAGGGCATAAAAACATTTTATCACTTTCATAGATGATGCGTCTAGATTCTGCTATGTTTATTTTTTGCACGCTAAGGATGAAGCCTTAGATAAATTTAAAATCTATAAAACTGAAGTTGAAGGGCAACAGAATGTGCTGATTAAAACATTACGTACAGATAGAGGTGGTGAATATTATGATCCTGTGTTTTTCCAGTCCGTAGGAATCATTCATGAAACTACGACACCTTATACACCTCAACAAAATGGTGTGGCTGAAAGGAAAAATAGAGTTCTTAAAGAAATGGTGAACGCCATGTTATCCTACTCTGGTCTGAGTGAAGGGTTTTGGGGAGAAGCTATGTTAACGACTTGCTATTTGTTAAATAGGGTTCCTAATAAAAGGAACAAGACTACCCCATATGAACTTTGGTATAAGAAACGACCCAACTTAACATTTCTACGTGTTTGGGGTTGTAGGGCCGTGGTTAGACTCCCGGACCCCAAAAGGAAAACTTTGGGTGAAAAGGGTATAGCTTGCATCTTTCTTGGATATGCTGAGCACTCCAAGGCCTATAGGTTTTATGTTATAGAGCCTAATGACTCGATTTATATTAACACGATAATAGAATCGAGAGATGTCATATTTGATGAGAATTGTTTCTCTTCTATACCTAGACCAAAGATTTCTATACCTAATTCAGATGAATCTTTAAGAGATGATCATTCATATGATGTGCCAAGTGAGACACTTGAACCTCGTAGGAGCAAAAGAGCTAGAAAATCTAGAACTTATGGATCTGATTTTCAATTATATTTGGTTGAGGGATCAAAGGATCAGATTGATACTCAATACTATTATTGCTATAATATAGAGGAGGATCCAAGAACATATGATGAAGCTATGAAATCTCGAGACTCTGGATTTTAGAAAGAAGAAATTGATGAAGAGATTGGTTCTATCGTGGAAAATAATACTTGGGTATTGTCTGATTTACCACCAGGTTGCAAACCATTGGGTTGCAAATGGATCTTCAAAAAGAAGATGAAAGTCAATGATACAATTGACAAGTTTAAAGCTAGATTAGTTATCCAAGGCTTCAGACCAAAGGAAGGGATCGATTATTTCGATACATATGCTCCAGTTGCCCATATCACTACTATTAGATTGTTGATTGCCTTGGCGGCTATTCATAATCTAGTGATTCATCAAATGGATGTCAAAACAACATTTCTGAATGGTGATTTGGAAGAAGAAGTGTATATGAAGCAACCTGAAGGATTTGTAATGCCTGGTAATTAGCATAAAGTGTGTAAGCTAGTTAATTCGTTGTATGGGCTGAAACAAGCTCCGAAGCAGTGGCATCAAAAGTTTGATGAGGTTGTTTTGTCTAATGGTTTCATTCTAAACCAAGCTGACAAATGTGTATATAGCAAATTTGATACATCCGGTAAAGGAGTTTTCATTTATCTGTATGTTGATGACATGTTGATCTTTGGCACCGACCAAAATCAAATTGATAAAACGGAGAACTTTCTGTCATCAAAGTTCTCCATGAAGGATATGGGAGAAGCGAACGTTATTCTTGGTATTAAGATTAAACGGGAGAATAAGGGGATTGTAACTACTCAGTCTCATTACATTGAGAAAATACTCAAGAAGTTCAATTATGAAAGTTGTTCTCCAGTAAGTACTCCCATGGATCCGGGAGAAAAACTCATGCCAAATACAGGTAAACCTGTGGATCAACTCGAATACTCAAGAGCTTTAGGCTCTTTGATGTATGCTATGATTAGCACTAGACCGGATATTGCTTATGCGGTTGGAAAGTTGAGCAGATTTACTAGTAATCCTAGTAGACACCATTGGCATGCGATAACTAGGGTATTCAAGTACTTGAAGGGTACTATGAATTATGGATTGTCATATATGGGATTTCCTTCGGTGTTAGAAGGTTATTCAGATGCTAGTTGGATAAATAATGCTGAAGATTCATCCTCTACAAGTGGATGGGTGTTCTTGCTTATGGGAGGTGCCATTTCATGGGCTTCCAATAAGTAAACATGTATAACTAGTTCCACAATGGAATCTGAGTTTGTTGCATTAGCTGCTGCTGGTAAAGAAGCGGAATGGCTAAGGAACTTGGTATATGAGATTCCGATGTGGCCTAAACCAATATCACCAATTTCTATCCGTTGTGATAGTATTGCCACACTGGCTAAAGCTTATAGTCAAATATACAATGGGAAGTCTAGACATTTGGGTGTTAGACATAGTATGATTAGGGAATTAATCATGAATGGGGTGATATCTATTGATTTTGTTCGGTCGCAACAAAACTTAGCTGACCACTTGACGAAGGGGTTAGCTAGAGACTTAGTGAAGAAGTCGGTAATTGGGATGGGATTAAAGTCCATTTAAATCTATTAGCTATGGTATACCCAATTCCCTTCTAATACAACGTTAGAAGCAAAATTTAATGTGGAAAGATCATAGTTAGAGATTGGAGCAATCGTGTTTATCTTCCCAAGGTATGTGCTCAGACCTGCAAGTAATGGATAGGTTGAAGTATATCTTCTTAATGGTTCTCTTTGAAAAATTGCAAATGCAGGTGCAAGATTAAAAGGATCACCTATGTGAGCATGAAGTTTTGCCGCTTCAGGAAGCTTTGACTTGGCTTCCTATATGCTTATTAATGGATAAGGACACATGGCTTGTAAAAGTGTCAAGAATGAATAGTAGAGTATTGTAAGAAAAATATGTGTACTGTATCTTCAGATATTCAAATGGATTGACGGGTTCAATCGTTATGACACCCCGATTTTCGAGTATTTGGAATGTGTATTTGTACTAAGATGAAAATTCAATCGCAAGACATTTCCGTTTATGCATTTGTTTGATCGTTATACCTGTAGGTTGTACCATTGTATATATTTGTATGTACTGAGTAAATCAAGGATTACACTAAAATGGGGGGGATTTGTTGGTGATTTTAGTATCACCAATGTATTTTAGTAGTAATGTGATTTACTAAAGGCCGATGCAATTATGCGTTAAGCTTGGAAACGAGTTAGGGAAGTACGGAGTGCACGCTCGTCGAGCCAATGTATAATTGAATATGAATAATTGAAACGGGGTTCCAAGGGGAGAAGCCCCTGGAAGTGTGGAAAAACAGGCCACTTCAAGAAGGAATGTCGTTTCGGCAAAAAGCACGACAACATGAATGCAAGTGGTTCAGGAAAGGGGTCTAAGGACCACTCCGAAAACCAAGGTCAGAAATCAATTCGTGATTTGAATAGTTTGATTAAACATTCGGTTTCACTAAATTCTGAAGCATTTTATGTGCAGGATGATGCTGCCGCATGGTGGATTGATTCTGGTTCCACAACACATGTTTGCAAGATCGTTTCTGGTTCAAGACTCTTGTTCCAGTGGAAGATGGTTCTGTCCTCTACATGGGAGATGATCACTTCGCTCCCGTTGAAGGCAAATGAAACGTGGTGCTAGAATTTAGTTCTGGAAAGACTATTACTTTGTTTAATGTTTTGTATGTTCCTAAATTACGTAAGAATTTAATTTCTGGTCCTGTATTAAATAAGCTTGGATACAAGCAAGTGTGTGAATCTGATAAATATGTTTTATCAAAGTCTGGTGTGTTTGTAGGATTTGGATATTATAATAATGGTATGTTTATGATGAATTTGAATGGAGTTCCTAATGATTCTGGTTCTGTATTTATGTCCTCGTCGAATGTTATCAATTTTTCGTTATGGCGTGCTCGTCTAGGACATGTACATTATAAAAGAATGCATGAAATGTCTAAAGATGATTTAATTCCTAGTTTTAATGAAAATGTAGAAAAGTGTAAAACTTGCATGTTAACAAAGATCACTAGGCAACCTTTTAAAAGTATAACTAGGAAATCTATCATTCTTGAGTTGATACATAGTGATTTATGTGATTTGCATGCTACTCCATCATTAGGGCATAAAAAATATTTTATCACTTTCATAGATGATGCGTCTAGATTCTGCTATGTTTATTTGTTGCACACTAAGGATGAAGCCTTAGATAAATTTAAAATCTATAAAACTGAAGTTGAAGGGAAACAGAATGTGCTGATTAAAACATTACGTACAGATAGAGGTGGTGAATATTATGATCCTGTGTTTTTCCAGTCCGTAGGAATCATTCATGAAACTACGACACCTTATACACCTCAACAAAATGGTGTGGCTGAAAGGAAAAATAGAGTTCTTAATGAAATGGTGAACACCATGTTATCCTACTCTGGTCTGAGTGAAGGGTTTTGGGGAGAAGCTATGTTAACGACTTGCTATTTGTTAAATAGGGTTCCTAATAAAAGGAACAAGACTACCCCATATGAACTTTGGTATAAGAAACGACCCAACTTAACATTTCTACGTGTTTGGGGTTGTAGGGCCGTGGTTAGACTCCCGGACCCAAAAAGGAAAACTTTGGATGAAAAGGGTATAGCTTGCATCTTTGTTGGATATGCTGAGCACTCCAAGGCCTATAAGTTTTATGTTATAGAGCCTAATGACTCGATTTCTATTAACACGATAATAGAATCGAGAGATGTCATATTTGATGAGAATTGTTTCTCTTCTATACCTAGACCTAATATTTCTATACCTAATTCAGATGAATCTCTAAGGGATGATCATTCAAATGATGTGCCAAGTGAGACACTTGAACCTCGTAGGAGCAAAAGAGCTAGAAAATCTAGAACTTATGGATCTGATTTTCAATTATATTTGGTTGAGGGATCAAAGGATCAGATTGATACTCAATACTATTATTGCTATAGTATAAAGGAGGATCCAAGAACATATGATGAAGCTGTGAAATCTCGAGATTCTGGTTTTTGGAAAGAATCAATTGATGAAGAGATTGGTTCTATCATGGAAAATAATACTTGGCTATTGTCTGATTTACCACCAAGTTGCAAACCATTGGGTTGCAAATGGATCTTCAAAAAGAAGATGAAAGTCGATGGTACAATTGACAAGTTTAAAGCTAGATTAGTTATCCAAGGCTTTAGACAAAAGGAAGGGATCGATTATTTCGATACCTATGCTCCAGTTTCCCGTATCACTACTATTAGATTGTTGATTGCCTTGGCGGCTATTCATAATCTAGTGATTCATCAAATGGATGTCAAAACAACATTTCTGAATGGTGATTTGGAAGAAGAAGTGTATATGAAGCAACCTGAAGGATTTGTAATGCCTGGTAATGAGCATAAAGTGTGTAAGCTAGTTAAGTCATTGTATGGGCTGAAACAAGCTCCGAAGCAGTGGCATCAAAAGTTTGATGAGGTTGTTTTGTCTAATGGTTTCATTCTAAACCAAGCTGACAAATGTGTATATAGCAAATTTTATACATCCGGTAAAGGAGTTTTCATTTGTCTGTATGTTGATGACATGTTGATCTTTGGCACCGACCAAAATCAAATTGATAAAACGAAGAACTTTCTTTCATCAAAGTTCTCCATGAAGGATATGGGAGAAGCGAACGTTATTCTTGGTATTAAGATTAAACGGGAGAATAAGGGGATTGTAACTACTCAATCTCATTACATTGAGAAAATTTTCAAGAAGTTCAATTATGAAAGTTGTTCTCCAGTAAGTACTCCCATGGATCCGGGAGAAAAACCCATGCCAAATACAGGTAAACCTGTGGATCAACTCAAATACTCAAGAGCTATAGGCTCTTTAATGTATGCTATGATTAGCACTAGACCGGATATTACTTATGCGGTTGGAAAGTTGAGCAGATTTACTAGTAATCCTAGTAGACACCACTGGCATGCGATAACTAGGGTATTCAAGTACTTGAAGGGTACTATGAATTATGGATTGTCATATATAGGATTTCCTTCGGTGTTAGAAGGTTATTCAGATGCTAGTTGGATAAATAATGCTGAAGATTCATCCTCTACAAGTGGATGGGTGTTCTTGATTAGGGGAGGTGTCATTTCATGCGCTTCCAATAAGCAAACATGTATAACTAGTTCCACAATGGAATTTGAGTTTGTGGCATTAGCTGCTGCTGGTAAAGAAGCGGAACGGCTAAGGAACTTGGTATATGAGATTCCGATGTGGCCTAAACCAATATCACCAATTTCTATCAGTTGTGATAGTACTGCCACACTGGCTAAAGCTTATAGTCAAATATACAATGGGAAGTCCAGACATTTGGGTGTTAGACATAGTATGATTAGGGAATTAATCATGTATGGGGTGATATCTATTGATTTTGTTCGTTCGCAACAAAACTTAGCTGACCACTTGACGAAGGGGTTAGCTAGAGACTTAGTGAAGAAGTCGGTAATTGGGACGGGATTAAAGTCCATTTAAATCTATTAGCTATGGTATACCCAATTCCCTTCTAATACAACGTTAGAAGCAAAATTCAATGTGGAAAGATCATAGTTAGAGATTGGAGCAATCGTGTTTATCTTCCCAAGGTATGTGCTCAGACCTGCAAGTAATGGATAGGTTGAAGTATATCTTCTTGATGGTTCTCTTTGAAAAATTGCAAATGCAGGTGCAAGATTAAAAGGATCACCTATGTGAGCATAAAGTTTTGCCGCTTCAGGAAGCTTGGACTTGGCTTCCTATATGCTTATTAATGGATAAGGACACATGGCTTATAAAAGTGTCAAGAATGAATAGTAGAGTCTTGTAAGAAAAATATGTGTACTGTATCTTCAGATATTCAAATGGATTGACGGGTTCAATCGTTATGATACCCCGATTTTCGAGTATTTGGAATGTGTATTTGTACTAAGATGAAAATTCAATCGCAAGACATTTTCGTTTATGCATTTGTTTGATCGTTATACCTGTAGGTTGTACCATTGTATATATTTGTATGTACTGAGTAAATCAAGGATTACACTAAAATGGGGGGGATTTGTTGGTGATTTTAGTATCACCAATGTATTTTAGTAGTAATGTGATTTACTAAAGGCCGATGCAATTATGCGTTAAGCTTGGAAACGAGTTAGGGAAGTGCGGAGTGCATGCTCGTCGAGCCAATGTATAATTGAATATGAATAATTGAAACGGGGTTCCAAGGGGCGAAGACTCTGGAAGTGTGGCAAAACAGGCCACTTCAAGAAGGACTACCGTTTCGGCAAAAAGCACGACAACACGAATGCAAGTGGTTCAGGAAAGGGGTCTAAGGACCACTCCGAAAACCAAGCTCAGAAATCAATTCGTGATTTGAATAAGTTGATTAAACATTCGGTTTCACTAAATTCAGAAGCATTTTATGTTCAGGATGATGCTGCCGCATGGTGGATTAATTCTGGTGCCACAACACATGTTTGCAAGGATCGTTTCTGGTTCAAGACTCTTATTCCAGTGGAAGATGGTTCTGTCCTCTACATGGGAGATGATCACTTCGCTCCCGTTGAAGGAAAAGGAAACGTGGTGCTAGAATTCAGTTCTGGAAAGACTATTACTTTGTTTAATGTTTTGTATGTTCCTAAATTACGTAAGAATTTAATTTCTGGTCCTGTATTAAATAAGCTTGGATACAAGCAAGTGTGTGAATCTGATAAATATGTTTTATCAAAGTGTGGTGTGTTTGTAGGATTTGGATATTATAATAATGGTATGTTTATGATGAATTTGAATGGAGTTCCTAATGATTCTGGTTCTGTATTTATGTCCTCGTCGAATGTTATCAATTTTTCGTTATGGCGTGCTCGTCTAGGACATGTACATTATAAAAGAATGCATGAAATGTCTAAAGATGATTTAATTCCTAGTTCTAATGAAAATGTAGAAAAGTGTAAAACTTGCATGTTAACAAAGATCACTAGGCAACCTTTTAAAAGTATAACTAGGAAATCTATCATTCTTGAGTTGATACATAGTGATTTATGTGATTTGCATGCTACTCCATCATTAGGGCATAAAAAATATTTTATCACTTTCATAGATGATGCGTCTAGATTTTGCTATGTTTATTTGTTGCACGCTAAGGATGAAGCCTTAGATAAATTTAAAATCTATAAAACTGAAGTTGAAGGGCAACAAAATGTGTTGATTAAAACATTACGTACAGATAGAGGTGGTGAATATTATGATCCTGTGTTTTTCCAGTCCGTAGGAATCATTCATGAAACTACGACACCTTATACACCTCAACAAAATGGTGTGGCTGAAAGGAAAAATAGAGTTCTTAAAGAAATGGTGAACGCCATGTTATCCTACTCTGGTCTGAGTGAAGGGTTTTGGGGAGAAGCTATGTTAATGAATTGCTATTTGTTAAATAGGGTTCCTAATAAAAGGAACAAGACTACCCCATATGAACTTTGGTATAAGAAACGAACCAACTTAACATTTCTACGTGTTTGGGGTTGTAGGGCCGTGGTTAGACTCCCGGACCAAAAAAGGAAAACTTTGGGTGAAAAGGGTATAGCTTGCATATTTGTTGGATATGCTGAGCACTCCAAGGCCTATAGGTTTATGTTATAGAGCCTAATGATTCGATTTCTATTAACACGATAATAGAATCTAGAGATGTCATATTTGATGAGAATTGTTTCTCTTCTATACCTAGACCAAAGATTTCTATACCTAATTCAGATGAATCTCTAAGGGATGATCATTCAAATGATGTGCCAAGTGAGACACTTGAACCTCGTAGGAGCAAAAGAGCTAGAAAATCTAGAACTTATGGATCTGATTTTCAATTATATTTGGTTGAGGGATCAAAGGATCAGATTGATACTCAATACTATTATTGCTATAGTATAGAGGAGGATCCAAGAACATATTATGAAGATGTGAAATCTCGAGACTTTGGTTTTTGGAAAGAAGCAATTGATGAAGAGATTGGTTCTATCATGGAAAATAATACTTGGGTATTGTCTGATTTACCACCAGGTTGTAAACCATTGGGTTGCAAATGGATCTTCAAAAAGAAGATGAAAGTCGATGGTACAATTGACAAGTTTAAAGCTAGATTAGTTATCCAAGGCTTCAGACAAAAGGAAGGGACCGATTATTTCGATACCTATGCTCCAGTTTCCCGTATCACTACTATTAGATTGTTGATTGCCTTGGCGGCTATTCATAATCTAGTGATTCATCAAATGGATGTCAAAACAACATTTATGAATGGTGATTTGGAAGAAGAAGTGTATATGAAGCAACCTGAAGGATTTGTAATGCATGGTAATGAGCGTAAAGTGTGTAAGCTAGTTAAGTCGTTGTATGGGCTGAAACAAGCTCCGAAGCAGTGGCATCAAAAGTTTGATGAGGTTGTTTTGTTTAATGGTTTCATTCTAAACCATGCTGACAAATGTGTATATAGAAAATTTGATACATCCGGTAAAGGAGTTTTAATTTGTCTGTATGTTGATGACATGTTGATCTTTGGCACCGGCCAAAATCAAATTGATAAAACGAAGAACTTTCTGTCATCAAAGTTCTCCATGAAGGATATGGGAGAAGCAGACGTTATTCTTGGTATTAAGATTAAATGGGAGAATAAGGGGATTGTAACTACTCAATCTCATTACATTGAGAAAATACTCAAGAAGTTCAATTATTAAAGTTGTTCTCCAGTAATTACTCCCATGGATCTGGGAGAAAAACTCATGCCAAATACAGGTAAACCTGTGGATCAACTCGAATACTCAAGAGCTATAGGCTCTTTGATGTATGCTATGATTAGCACTAGACCGGATATTTCTTATATGGTTGGAAAGTTGAGCAGATTTACTAGTAATCCTAGTAGACACCATTGGCATGCGATAACTAGGGTATTCAAGTACTTGAAGGGTACTATGAATTATGGATTGTCATATATGGGTTTTCCTTCGGTGTTAGAAGGTTATTCAGATGCTAGTTGGATAAATAATGCTGAAGATTCATCCTCTACAAGTGGATGGGTGTTCTTGCTTGGGGGAGGTGCCATTTCATGGGCTTCCAAGAAGCAAACATGTATAACTAGTTCCATAATGGAATCTGAGTTTGTGGCATTAGCTGCTGCTGGTAAAGAAGCGGAATGGCTAAGGAACTTGGAATATGAGATTTCGATGTGGCCTAAACCAATATCACCAATTTCTATCTGTTGTGATAGTACTGCCACACTAGTTAAAGCTTTTAGTCAAATATACAATAGGAAGTCTAGACATTTGGGTGTTAGATATAGTATGATTAGGGAATTAATCATGAATGGGGTGATATCTATTGATTTTGTTCGGTCGCAACAAAACTTAGCTGACCACTTGACGAAGGGGTTAGCTAGAGACTTAGTGAAGAAGTCGGTAATTGGGATGGGATTAAAGTCCATTTAAATCTATTAGCTATGGTATACCCAATTCCCTTCTAATACAACGTTAGAAGCAAAATTCAATGTTGAAAGATCAAAGTTAGAGATTTGAGCAATCGTGTTTATCTTCCCAAGGTATGTGCTCAGACCTGCAAGTAATGGCTAGGTTGAAGTATATCTTCTTAATGGTTCTCTCTGAAAAATTGCAAATGCAGGTGCAAGATTAAAAGGATCCCCTATGTGAGCATGAAGTTTTGCCACTTCAGGAAGCTTGGACTTGGCTTCCTATATGCTTATTAATGGATAAGGACACATGGCTTGTAAAAGTGTCAAGAATGAATAGTAGAGTATTGTAAGAAAAATATGTGTATTGTATCTTCAGATATTCAAATGGATTGACGGGTTCAATCGTTATGACACCCCGATTTTCGAGTATTTGGAATGTGTATTTGTACTAAGATGAAAATTCAATCACAAGACATTTTCGTTTATGCATTTGTTCGATCGTTATACCTGTAGGTTGTACCATTGTATATATTTGTATGTACTGAGTAAATCAAGGATTACACTAAAATGGGGGGGATTTTTTGGTGATTTTAGTATCACCAATGTATTTTAGTAGTAATGTGATTTACTAAAGGCCGATGCAATTATGCGTTAAGCTTGGAAACGAGTTAGGGAAGTGCGGAGTGCATGCTCGTCGAGCCAATGTATAATTGAATATGAATAATTGCAACGGGGTTCCAAGGGGCGAAGCCCCTGGAAGTGTGGAAAAACAGGTCACTTCAAGAAGGACTGCCGTTTCGGAAAAAAGCACGACAACGCGAATGCAAGTGGTTCAGGAAAGGCGTCTAAGGACCACTCCAAAAACCAAGGTCAGAAATCAATTCGTGATTTGAATAGTTTGATTAAACATTCGGTTTCACTAAATTCTGAAGCATTTTATGTGCAGGATGATGCTGTCGCGTGGTGGATTGATTCTGGTGCCACAACACATGTTTGCAAGGATCATTTCTGGTTCAAGACTCTTGTTCCAGTGGAAGATGGTTTTGTCCTCTACATGGGAGATGATCACTTCGCTCCCGTTGAAGGAAAAGGAAACGTGGTGCTAGAATTCAGTTTTGGAAAGACTATTACTTTGTTTAATGTTTTATATGTTCCTAAATTACGTAAGAATTTAATTTCTGGTCCTGTATTAAATAAGCTTGGATACAAGCAAGTGTGTGAATCTAATAAATATGTTTTATCAAAGTGTGGTGTGTTTGTAGGATTTGGATATTATAATAATGGTATGTTTATGATGAATTTGAATGGAGTTCCTAATGATTCTGGTTCTGTATTTATGTCCTCGTCGAATGTTATCAATTTTTCGTTATGGCATGCTCGTCTAGGACATGTACATTATAAAAGAATGCATGAAATGTCTAAAGATGATTTAATTCCTAGTTTTAATGAAAATGTAGAAAAGTGTAAAACTTGCATGTTAACAAAGATCACTAGGCAACCTTTTAAAAGTATAACTAGGAATTCTATCATTCTTGAGTTCATACATAGTGATTTATGTGATTTGCATGCTACTCCATCATTAGGGCATAAAAAATATTTTATCACTTTCATAGATAATGCGTCTAGATTCTGCTATGTTTATTTGTTGCACGCTAAGGATGAAGCCTTAGATAAATTTAAAATCTATAAAACTGAAGTTGAAGGGCAACAGAATGTGCTGATTAAAACATTACGTACAGATAGAGGTGGTGAATATTATGAACCTGTGTTTTTCCAGTCCGTAGGAATCATTCATGAAACTACGACACCTTATACACCTCAACAAAATGGTGTGGCTGAAAGGAAAAATAGAGTTCTTAAAGAAATGGTGAACGTCATGTTATCCTACTCTGGTCTGAGTGAAGGGTTTTGGGGAGAAGCTATGTTAACGGCTTGCTATTTGTTAAATAGGGTTCCTAATAAAAGGAACAAGACTACCCCATATGAACTTTGGTATAAGAAACGACCCAACTTAACATTTCTACGTGTTTGGGGTTGTAGGGCCGTGGTTAGACTCCCGGACCCAAAAAGGAAAACTTTGGGTGAAAAGGGTATAGCTTGCATCTTTGTTGGATATGCTGAGCACTCCAAGGCCTATAGGTTTTATGTTAGAGAGCCTAATGACTCGATTTCTATTAACACGATAATAGAATCGATAGATGTAATATTTGATGAGAATTATTTCTCTTCTATACCTAGGCCAAAGATTTCTATACCTAATTCAGATGAATCTCTAAGGGATGATCATTCAAATGATGTGCCAAGGGAGACACTTGAACCTCGTAGGAGCAAAAGAGCTAGAAAATCTAGAACTTATGGATCTGATTTTCAATTATATTTGGTTGAGGGATCAAAGGATCAGATTGATACTCAATACTATTATTGCTATAGTATAGAGAAGGATCCAAAAACATATGATGAAGCTGTGAAATCTCGAGACTCTGGTTTTTGGAAAGAAGCAATTGATGAAGAGATTGGTTCTATCATGGAAAATAATACTTGGGTATTGTCTGATTTACCACCAGGTTGCAAACCATTGGGTTGCAAATGGATCTTCAAAAAGAAGATGAAAGTCGATGGTACAATTGACAAGTTTAAAGCTAGATTAGTTATCCAAGGCTTCAGACAAAAGGAAGGGATCGATTATTTCGATACCTATGCTCCAGTTTCCCGTATCACTACTATTAGATTGTTGATTACCTTGGAGGCTATTCATAATCTAGTGATTCATTAAATGGATGTGAAAACAACATTTCTGAATGGTGATTTGGAAGAAGAAGTGTATATGAAGCAACCTGAAGGATTTGTAATGCCTGGTAATGAGCATAAAGTGTGTAAGCTAGTTAAGTCTTTGTATAGGCTGAAACAAGCTCCGAAGCAGTGGCATCAAAAGTTTGATGAGGTTTTTTTGTCTAATGGTTTCATTCTAAACCAAGCTGACAAATGTGTATATAGAAAATTTGATAAATCCGGTAAAGGAGTATTCATTTGTCTGTATGTTGATGGCATGTTGATCTTTGACACCGACCAAAATCAAATTGATAAAACGAAGAACTTTCTGTCATCAAAGTTCTCCATGAAGGATATGGGAGAAGCGGACGTTATTCTTGGTATTAAGATTAAACGGGAGAATAAGGGGATTGTAACTACTCAATATCATTACATTGAGAAAATACTCAAGAAGTTCAATTATGAAAGTTTATCTCCAGTAAGTACTCCCATGGATCCGGGAGAAAAACTCATGCCAAATACAGGTAAACCTGTGGATCAACTCGAATACTCAAGAGCTATAGGCTCTTTGATGTATGCTATGATTAGCACTAGACCGGATATTGCTTATGCGGTTGGAAAGTTGAGCAGATTTACTAGTAATCCTAGTAGACACCATTGGCATGCGATAACTAGGGTATTCAAGTACTTGAAGGGTACTATGAATTATGGATTGTCATATATGGGATTTCCTTCGGTGTTAGAAGGTTATTCAGATGCTAGTTGGATAAATAATGCTGAAGATTCATCCTCTACAAGTGGATGGGTGTTCTTGCTTGGGGGAGGTGCCATTTCATGGGCTTCCAAGAAGCAAACATGTATAACTAGTTCCACAATGGAATCTGATTTTGTGGCATTAGCTGCTGCTGGTAAAGAAGCGGAATGGCTAAGGAACTTGGTATATGAGATTCCGATGTGGCCTAAACTAATATCACCAATTTCTATCCATTGTGATAGTACTGCCACACTGGCTAAAGCTTATAGTCAAATATACAATGGGAAGTCTAGACATTTGTGTGTTAGACATAGTATGATTAGGGAATTAATCATGAATGGGGTGATATCTATTGATTTTGTTCGGTCGCAACAAAACTTAGCTGACCACTTGACGAAGGGGTTAGCTAGAGACTTAGTGAAGAAGTCGGTAATTGGGATGGGATTAAAGTCCATTTAAATCTATTAGCTATGGTATACCCAATTCCCTTCTAATACAATGTTAGAAGCAAAATTCAATGTGGAAAGATCATAGTTAGAGATTGGAGCAATCATGTTTATCTTCCCAAGGTATGTGCTCAGACCTGCAAGTAATGGCTAGGTTGAAGTATATCTTCTTAATGGTTCTCTTTGAAAAATTGGAAATGCAGGTGCAAGATTAAAAGGATCACCTATGTGAGCATGAAGTTTTGCCGCTTCAGGAAGCTTGGACTTGGCTTCCTATATGCTTATTAATGGATAAGGACACATGGCTTGTAAAAGTGTCAAGAATGAATAGTAGAGTATTGTAAGAAAAATATGTGTATTGTATCTTCAGATATTCAAATGGATTGACGGGTTCAATCGTTATGACACCCCGATTTTCGAGTATTTGGAATGTGTATTTGTACTAAGATGAAAATTCAATCGCAAGACATTTTCGTTTATGCATTTGTTTGATCGTTATACCCGTAGGTTGTACCATTGTATATATTTGTATGTACTGAGTAAATCAAGGATTACACTAAAATGGGGGGGATTTGTTGGTGATTTTAGTATCACCAATGTATTTTAGTAGTAATGTTATTTACTAAAGGCCGATGCAATTATGCGTTAAGCTTGGAAACGAGTTAGAGAAGTGTGGAGTGCAAGCTCCTCGAGCCAATGTATAATTGAATATGAATAATTGAAACGGGGGTCCCAAGGGGCGAAGCCCCTGGCGGGGTACGGGGCAGCGCCCCGTTGGGGTTCCAAGGGGCGAAGCCCCTGATCTCCTATATAAGGAGTCATTTGGCCTCGGTTTCAAATACGAAAAACAAATCTTTCTCTCTACATTTGTAATCAGTTTCTTTTGCCAGAAATAGATTGTTCTTCGAGAATTATCCCCACAAAGATTTCGTGAACCCAGGCAAGAATAGGGTCGAAATACTTTGTTCGAAAAGTGTACGAACACGATTCTTCGAAGTTATCCAGGATTATCATACCCAAAGATCTAACAGGCAATTTATCCATACCTCTCTATTAAAATATCTAAGTTTGAGTTAAAAAAAACCTTTTTTTACTTTATTGGGATTTTAATTGAGATTATATTTTTTTTATTTTCCACTTTTCTATGTAGAAACGCTTGATCAAATTTATAGTATGATTGCATACATTAAGTTAAAGTGCACAATTAATATTAAACTGCATGATTCGAAAATAATATTATATGTTATAAAAACTACTAAAATAATTTGTAAAGAATTCAATTCGACGATGTAAGTTAGCTTTTAATTTATATTCTTTTGTATTCCTATGATATATAATTATTATTTTCTTTGAAATATAATTAAAATAATGATGAGATTACAATATTTAGAAAAAGTAAAATTATAATAATAAAAAATATAAATAAGAAATCTAATAAATGAGAAAAAAACATTTTTATACAATCATACATTAATGTCATCAATTTTTATTTTTATTTTCTCATTGAACGATAAAATTCGTATAAATATATTATAATAAAATCCATGCAACACAAAGTTATATATATAGCCTTAAAATACTATAAATTAAATGTTTATAAAAATAAAGGTCTAGATAATCTATCTATATAAGTATATATAATATAAATATGTGTAATTTAATCTCACATATTATTGACTAAAAAGTAATTTTTTTTTCTTCTAATTTATTGTCTTTCACATTAAAAAATTAATAATATAATTGGAAACATAATCTAAATGGCCTAAAAGTAATTTTATATGAAAATAAAAAATTAAATATCAACTGTTATGAAAAAATGTAACTTTATTTCTAATATACTCGAGCAATGCACGGGTCGACAATCTAGTTGAAAAAAATCAAGTGTTATATTGATTAAATATAAAATCTACAAATAGTTTATATACAGTAACATCATTCGCTTTGCATTAGTTAGATATAGAGTTCAGAACATATTTATATAAAGCAACACCCCTTATTTTACAAATACGTTTTGTAGAGATTAGTTAGATCAAACTCTAATATTTTATAAAGATAGAGTATATCAATGGGATCATGGGTCGTCTACCGATCAGAGCCGCCCACCGTTTATATCCATGACGCATCAAACCCATCTTAGGTTATAAAATCCCAAATTTGGTTTTGGGAGCATGTTACTCGGTAGAGGGGATGAACATGATGATATGAATTATGAAAATGGTGATGGTGAGAAGTTTTTTTTATTCTCAAAATTTATTTTCTATGTATAACTTTCTTCTTCCACCCGTGACCTATCTCTATATCTATTTATCTATCTACATCTCTCTCTCTCTCTCTCTCTCTCTCTCTCTCTCTCTATATATATATATATATATATATATATATATATATATATATATATATATATATATATATATATATATATATATATATATATATATATATATATATATATATATATATATATATATATATATATATATATTAAATCAAACTCTAGTATCTCGACAATGATTGGTTTCTTGGTTTGATAGAGATTGAGCATGTTGTCGAAGTCTTTTTACATGTTGATGTCGAAGTCGTGTATGATGTAGTCGAATTGTATTCTAGTATGCAGTAGTCAATAATGCTAGGTTTGTTAGCATATAGAATTAGGTTTGAGTTTAAGCTCAATTCTTTAAATTATATTGTAGCCTAATTTAGCTTGGTATTCTATAAATAAACTAGTTCTCTCATGTTGAGTGAGGTTGATTATTATTATTATTATTCACTTGTAATCTGTAAACCCTCACTGATAAAGTGAATAGAAAAACAATTACAACCATTCTTCTTCTTCTTCTTCTTCTTCAAGTTGATTATTAAGTGTCTTCAAAAGAAAACAAAAGCTCAAGTGAGTAAAGATAAAATGACATAAAAATAAATACTCTAGTGAGCAAAAATAAAATAGCATGATGTAAGTGATAAAAAATAAATGGTACATAAAAGTAAAGGCATAAAATAAAGTTAATTGTTAGTGAATTAGTAGTTAGAGGTCAAATATAACAAAAAGTTACTTGAATGACCATCTTGAAGCCTGCTTTTGAAAATTCATTAGAAGATTGATAAAATCAAAGCCTTTAAACAATAAGTTTCATTTGTTTTTTGTCAAGTATATCATTCATTTCAAGTACTCAAAGCTAACACATATGATCAACGATGTTTAAATGATTCACTTAAACCAAAAATTCATGAAGTTCATTAGAGGATTGATAGAATCAAAGCCTCCTAACAATGAACTTCAAAGTCATTGGATCTAAGATTTCAAATTAAACATACTTGAGCTTGCAAACATAGGTTTGGGTCACGAATGATCATTTTTTGAATTGGGATAAATTTAGCACTATGTTAAGCAATCGTAAGTGGACTTACGTAGAAGTCACACCTATTTTGAGGCCGGTCAATAGAAATCTATATACCATACATGTTAGAGAAATATATAGATCATTCTCCAAAAAACATATAGCACAAGTAAAATTAAGAAAGAGATAAGATGAAATGGGAGGGGAATGGTAGTGTAACCAATGTATCAGATGAAATTAGGATTTCAAATATCATCAACATCATTCATCCATTTTGGTAGATTTGGTTTTTCAATCTATCAATATCCAAGATCCAATGAGAATGAGGAACTTGTCCTAAATAACATTGAAGTGTCTCCACTCCAAATCAGGACCAATAAAAAAATAATAAAATGTATTTAATATAAAAACAAAATTTAAATGATTTATAAAAAGGAAGTAATTGGTAAAATACACAACATGTATTATAACACAAATAAAAATCCTAAAAAAATATCAGAGGTCAAATATGAGTCAACAAGTGTTGACGAAATTTTTTAGAATTTTTTTAAAGTCAGAAACTATTTTTAAAATATAAAGAAATAAGCAAAATAAGCCAAAATTTGTGAAAAATAATAAAATAAAAAATAAAAATAAAATAAGATCACCAATATTTATCAACAGGTCATTGGATCCTTCCATAATTTTTTTAAGAATTTAAAATGATCAAAAAACATTTTTAAACAATTAAAACAAGTCAAATAAAGAGAAAAATCCTTTAAAAAAATACCAAATCATAAAATAAAAGTGTGAATAAATAAGAATAAGAAAGATAATATTTGAAAATATTTTTGTGAATTTTTTCATAATTTTCAAGTTAGAAATGATTTTTTTTAATGAATTTCTTTTATGAATTTTTGAAGTTTAAAACAATTAAAACAAAAATCATAAAATAAAAATAAAACTCAAAACAATGTGGACCACTAGATCATTGTCAAAATGCGTTAGTAAACAAATCCAAGGGATCTGGCGCACTGTGCATGATATGGTCCCTAGCGAATATCACACAAGATCATTAATTAAAACATATTTGAAAAAAGGTATGGAAAATGTCATTGGATGAGAGATGACATGTCATCGTCTTTAACCTCCAGCCACCTCTAATTCGTGATTCCACAAGCGGTAAAATCAAGAGCTCAGACCATGTCATTCTCTTTGTCTCTTCAAGACGATTCCAATGGTACCCTCTATAGCTTAGTCGATTTGGAAAAAAACAGAAGAAAAAATTGAAAAGGGATTTGAAAATTCATGAGCAAAACTCACTTCCAGTTAAAAAAATGATGCTATGAGCATCAGAGTGATGAGAGCTACATTTTAGCAACAAGTTGGAAGAGAATTGGTCGAGGAATTTACCAGTTGAAACTCAACTTTAGAGCTCTGAAATTGGACTTGGTGAGCTTGATTCAGTGCTTGATTCTTGGTGGTAAGAGTATGGTTAGATTCAGAGAAGTTCAATAAAGCCAATTGAATCAAAATAAAGGAATGAAAGAGCCTCTAAGGGAGAAAATGGATTCGAAAATTTCATAGGTTTTGTGAGGTTCGGGCAGAGCTTCTTTGGCTATATATCCAAGCTTGTCCAAATGAGTGAGGAATGATCCTCTATTTATAGCTGAGCAAATGGAATGCTCAAGCGTGTGAAATGATGAGATTTTTCTAGAATTTGTGTGAAATTGCAAGCATGAGAGTTATGACTCATATTTGCTCAAAACTCAGCCAAAACTTGTGTTTCAAGGTGCTAATTACTTCTGGATGGTTGTTAATCATGATTAGAAGCAAAAACGCACAACAATTTTGTGATTAGAGGCCATATTAACCAAAACCAAATCTGACTTCAAGCAAAAACTCAGTTTTATGGAAGCAACTTCAAAAGCACGGGACACACAATGTAGGAGGCTTTATGATCTAATTCCTTTTGCATTGTAAAGATCTCACAACAAACTTCACAATTTACCAAGAAAGGTAGCATTTGGATGCTTGAGCAAAAAGTTATTCATGTTTGAAATCAAGAAAAAAAACACGGGTATTTTGTACTTAGAAAAATTCTAAGTGTTGAGCTTCAAAATGACCTATAATGTCTTGCAAACTTACAAGCCTTTCCACTCAGAATTTGATATTGATACTTGAAGGTGAAATAAAGTAGACTCTTCAAATTGAATTTTAGAATTGAGATCACTATAAAATCATAAAAATTGAAAGAGTTATGGTCTTCGGAAGATGATGAACAAATTTGGGGAAATTCACAAAAGACCTATAATCTTTTCAATTCTTTAAGGGCTTTCCAAACATTTTCAAGCCTAGCACCTTGAAAAAAAGTTGCAGTAGACATCCCAAAGATTATTGTAGAAAATAATGAGCTCAATGAGATAAAAATTGACCAAGTTATGATCCTTTGAAGTCACACAAGAGAATTTGATAGCCTTTTTAAAGGACTTGTAATCTTCTTCGACCATTAGTAATCTTCCATTTAAAATTAGCCTTAAACCCTTGAAGATAACTTGTTAAGGACCATTTAAAGAGAATAATAGCTTTGTAATAAATAAAAAATCTCAACAAATGAGAAAGATATGGTCCTTGGCAATCAACAAACCCTAGCTCAGAGAGTGTCAAAATGACTTGGAATCCCTTTCAACTTTTGATGATTTTTCTTGCACAATTGGATCTTATCATGTGAGGAGAAGTTGTTGTAGATGATGATAAGAATAAATAGAAAAAATAACCAACTCAAAATATTGAAAATTGAGAGAGTTATGCATTTGTGATCACTTAATCAAGCACTTGCTCAATTAGGTCAAACATGTTGAATCAACCTTGAATCTTTTGAACTTTCTTTGCAAAATAGAGCATGATGGATCACATTAGACCTCAAATTTTCAATTGTGGAGCTTAATTTTCAATGAAAATTGTTTAAGAAGGCATGAAAATAAACACATGAACCTATGAATCTTCTAAATGAATACCACCACCAACCTTGAGGAAAACTTGACCTAAAAGCTCTGTGAACCAAAAAAATTTGATATCATAGATATAGCATATAAGCTTAAGCTCTTGCAATCCATTGAAGAACCATTTAACTGAGGACCATCCCTCAAAATCCTAGGTTAAATGGTGAGATAGATGCATTTGTGTCATCACCTATAATATGAACATTCAAAGAAACATATATACATATTTTGATGTTAGTTAAAAGTTAATCCAACTAAAAAACACATGCATAAGATACACAATTCAAGGTGCTTGGTGATCCCTCAAGAGCAAACTTAAAGATAGGATGAAGTAGAAGGGAGAACCAACCCTAATGTGTGATCTTGATGTATTGATAATATGAGATAGTGAGAGATATTAGGGGGGAAAATTAAGGTATAACATCTGCTCTTATGTAAGTGTCTTCTAGCCGGAGATACGAAAGTTAAAATCTTCGTCTCAACGCGATTGAAGATACTTAAATACAAAACAAACCATATTTTTGGCCCCAAGATGCCATGAAATGCTTATGATTATGAATGCAAATGACCAACTCTATAGGTGACTCAGAACACTACTGGGGAAGCAAAAAATAAAACCAACGAACCAAATAGAGAGTTAGACCAGGAAAATAAATCCCTGGGGGACAACACGATTCCAGGGATGACTATAAATAGGCAAAACCAAAATCACGATCAAAGAATCCAAATGCATAGTAAGATTTCAATGACGAAAATTCTTAACAATGAAAGCAATAAGCTAACAAGGAGGTAACCATTAAAAAGAGTTACCGAATCGACTGGGAAAAGAGACTTAACTTTGTTGGAGAAAAAATAACTTCTTTGGGGAAAATAAGACTCAACTCTATAGGGGTAAAGCCTAAAGAGAAGATAAAGTATCATCAACTCAATAAATGAGGAAAAAGCAATGGATAACAACAACTGATAGATAACTATGAAATACCAACTCGCAGAGGAGGTAGTAAACAAGAGAGTAACATCGACTCACGCGGAATTGGAAACTACCAACCCGAAGGACGCGAATAGAAACAGTAAGATAATACCAGCTCAGAGATGATAGTAAACATCAATATTAAGGTAGGTAACAAAGGATTAACATCCGTACTTATGACTGCAAACAAATGATCGACATCAATGCTTATGGATGGGAACAAATGGTTGACATCAACAATTATGGTTGGTAATGAGAGTTTGACATTAGTACTTATGATTAGGAACAAAGGATGACATTAACACTTATGGCTGGGAACAATGGTTTGACATCAGCACTTATGGTTGGGATCAAAGGATGACATCATCACTTATGGCTGGTAACAAAGGGTTAACATCAACACTTATGGCTGATAACAAAGGATGACATCAGCGCTTATGGCTGGTAACAAAGGGTTGGCATCAGTACTTATGACTGGGAATAAAAGATGACATCAACACTTATGGCTGGTAACAAAGGGTTGACATAAGTACTTATGACTGGGAACAAAGAATGACATCAACACTTATGGATGGGAAGAAAGGTTTGACATCATTACTTATGGCTGGGAACAAAGGATGGCATCAGCACTTACGGATGGTAACAAAGGGTTGACATCAACACTTATAGCCGAGAACAAAGGATGACATCAACACTTATGGCTGGTAACAAAGGGTTGACATCAACACTTATGGTTGGGAATAAAGGATAACATTAGCACTTATGGCTGGTAACAAAGGATTGACATCATCATTTATGGTTGGAAACAAAGGATGACATCAAAACTTATGGCTGGAAATAACTCAACTCTATTGGGGTAAAGTCCAATAAGGAGGAAGAGGTAAATACCGACTAACAAATGAAGGTGAACTACCAACTCAGGGGTGAAGGTAGAAAAAAACATAGAACGACACCGACTTTTATTGAAGGTAAAGAAACAAAAGATACACCGAAGTTTATTAAGGGTGAACTACCAACTTCCGCTGAAGGTAGAGATATAGAGAAAATACCAACTTTTACTGAAGGTGAGCTACCAACTTCCACTTAAGGTAATGATCAAACGATACACCAACCTTTACTGAAGGTAAACTACCAACTTCCACTGAAGGTAGAGATATAAAAGATAACACCAACATTTATTGAAGGTGAGCTACCAACTTCCACTGACGGCAACAATAAAAGGATACACCAACTTTTACTGAAGGTGAACTATCAACTTCCATTGAAGGTAATGATCAAAGGATACACCAACTTTTACTGAAGGTGAGATACCAACTTCCACTGAAGGTAGGATCTGCATTAACAATAACGAGTTTCCCAAAATTTTGGAGTTCTACCTAGAAAGGGTCTCAACTCTTTCTTTTACCAAGGTATTCCACCTGGAAAGGGTAATAAACTTTACCAACTTCTATAATTCGCCGAGAACGGTAAAAACTTCTTCTTTGATCAAGATATCACTTGAAAAGGGTGATAAACTTCACACGTCTTCTGGATTTCACGGAGAGCAGTAACAATTTCTTCTTTGATCAAGATATCACTTGAAAAGGGTGATAAACTTCACCTGTCTTCTGCATTTCACCGAGAATGGGGAATAGTTTCTTCTTTGACTAAGATATCACTTGGAAAAGGTAATAAACTGATGTAAGAATCTTTCAATGAACCATCTTTATCATCGAAGTATAACCAATCTCAACAAAAAACTATCTCCCATAACATAGAAACTACCATTCACTGGACTAAAAACATCTTCTCTAGCATTAACAAACTTACTGGGGAAGTATCAGTTGCTCAAATAAAGAGACTTCCACTTGCTGTTACAAAAAGGATTTTGATAACATTGTTGGGAAATGAATTTTGATTTCGTTTGGAAATACCAACACATTCCTGCTGAGGAGATAAAGTCTTCACATGCAAAATAAATGCACATTCTCAATCCAGGGCTCACAGCCTATAGGGATCAAAATAATATTGTTGTCGGAACCAAAAATTCAAACCAGGAACAAACCAGAGTGAAACAGTCAACCAAGACGCCATACAATAAGGAATAAACTCAAATGGGGATCAAATTCCATCCAAATAACGAGCTGGGTAGGAAGGCTAAAGCAAAATTCTTCCACGAGGGATAACTCAATGGGGAAATTGAAAGGATATATACTTTCTGCTTAAGGTTGACACTCTATTGGAGAGAGGATAACATAACTCTACAAATAGGATAATATGCCAACAAAAACATCAATGACTGCAAATGAACCATGAGTTTTAATTCATCTATACATGATGTATGTATGAGCGTATGAATGTTATCATGTATATGTTGACAAAACATACATACCGCATGGGGATAACCAGACAAAACCAACTTGGGTAAGGACAACACTCAGCTAAATCACATCCAGGGTGAAGATTCCATAAGAGAGTAAGCACTAACTGAGGAAACAAAGTCCTATTTCAAGGCTTAACTTCACTGGGAAGAAACATATGGCTTTAAAACAATCAAAGCACCCCCTGATAGCAAATAAACAAATAAAGTTGCAGGTATATAATACACTCATATAGGCTTCACCGAGGAATATCATACAAACTTTTCTAGAGAAGACAATGCCACATCATCTAGACTTCAACTGGGGATTCCGTACTGACTTCACTAGGGAAGACAATGCCATATCGTCGAGGGGAGCCCAAATACATTCTTCAATATCATGAGTAGTGGTTATGAAAACTTCTCTGGGGGAAATCTATGAAACTTCATGAGGATAACAACTTTAGAGGGAAGCATCACCTTCGATTCTTCTAGAGAAGTTAAGAAGTTAACATCACAATAAGAAGTCAAAATTATTGGGACTTTAAATCAAACTCAACACTTGGTGAGAGAAAACCTAAAAAGTTGGAACTTGTCTAAACACTTCTTAGAAAATGATACTGCTTTTGTCTGGCTACTTGGGGAGCACAAAATAACAACAATGTCATAACTAAAGAGAGCAATGTTCTGCAAGACATTCTACATCAATTCTCAACACAAAGGGAGGATGACTCCAACAAATGATCAAAGGCTCCATTACTTTACAATCTCTTCTTGATCACAACCCAACTGGGGAAAGGATCACACTCAACTAGAGAAATCCGCATCAAGACCTAACTAGGAAAAATGGGATCACAAACCCAACACCACACCACATATTAATTGGCATGAAATCCAACTATCCAAGAAACAATCACAATTGGAATATGCACATATTAGTAAGAGTAACCCTAGATACTTTTTGGGGAATCTTTTCAAAACTTCAGAATTTGTCCATCCTTAGAACCACTACTTTTGTCCCGCTTGAATCACAAAATTAAAGTAAAAAGTAATTTGTAAATTATTTTCAAAAATATGTTTTTATTATTAAGTCTTTTTGTTTTGAAAATTACTATCAATAAAAAATGAAATTTTTGTAAGCAAAATAAAATATGAACTACAAAGAATTGGATAAAGGCTTAAACTTTATTAATAAAATGGTAGTCCGCAAATGGCTTGACTTTATGGATGATTAAATTTTTTTGGAAAATGGTAAATACATGGAAATATACATTTAAATACAATGACTAGTATCCTCCCTAACAACTTCGAACTCTTGAACATAGACTTCAGTTGAAGTGTGATGAGAATTCGAGAAGATTATTGCTTCAATGATCAAGTCTTGTTAGACGCAGTTACTTGCCAGGAAATACCCATGTTGTACCCTAAAATTTTCCATCCCATTTTTATTCAAGACATGCTCACAAAGGTCTCCAATACTCAAGAATCTCATGGGTTTACCAGTCAAGATGATCCTCCTAAGTCAAGGGGTCTACAACTAGGGTTTTGAGTTTCTCAAGGAAATTTAATTTGCAAAGGTCTTAAATAACTTCCATGGTTCTTCATAGGTCCTAAATAGTGATCATTTCAAGTTTCAAGTCTTGCATCACAAGTTTGCTCAGTTAATGGCTCAGATGATGGAAAATCAACTATATAGGGTAAAAAGTCAAATGTGGTCAACATATAGTCAAGCTTCAAGATTTTTGTAAATATTAACATTTTGAAGTTATATTCATCATTTGATCAAGGGTTGATCATGATTCCTCAAGGAAAGCCCTCAAATCATCAAAAGTCAAGAATTGCCAAATTAAGGTTTCTTTAGAAGAAGTCAACTGAATTTTGACCAAGCATAACTTTCACATGCTTCATCAAATTTTCCCCAACAAAATCCCATTTTAAGGAAATTAAATTCTCTAAAACTTTTCATTTATGCTCAAGTCCAAAAAATGCTTAATTTGAAAATATGATCTAATACATTACAAGTCATTTTCAAAAGTTAACAAAAATACACTTTTTGTCAAGGCAACTTCCATCAAGATAAAGTATTCAAATGTAAAAATCATTAAAAATAAATAAATTTTAGAGGACATCTTGATATTTTCAAAAAGTCCAAGATCACCTTAAAAAGATGAAAATTGAGCAAGTTATGAGTTGCACAAGTTGGGAAATTTTGAAGAAATGCATGAAATACAAAATATGCAAACTTGAAATTTTGAACTAGTAGGCCTAACTTTTGATATTCAAACATGTTCATAAGGTGTTAGAGGACCTATAAATCCATTCACATATTTTTTTTATGATTTTTATTTCTTTTATTTGAATTTTTATTCATTTAAATACAAATAAAATCAAAATAAATATGAGATAATGGTACAAGGGCTTCAGCCTTTTGGTTTCAATCATCTACAAGCCCATACAACTCGTGACAGCCTAGGAAGAACTTGCCAAATTCTTGCAAGGGTTCAAGAAGGCAAGAAAGTATCAAAAATGGTAAGTTTTCAAATGTTTGATTCTTGTTTTAAACACGGCTTGATGACTTGATTCTTGCCATGTTTAGTGAGTTATTTCCCTCATTTATATAAAGGCAAGCAAGCCAGACCAAATGGACATGAAATCCCGGCTTGAAACATCTTGCAAAAACTCTCTCATTTTGTCAAAAAACCTAAGTTCCAAAACTCTCTCTACAAGCCCTATCATCCTATAATTCTGATCCCATTCCCTTCCTGGAATATCCAAAGGTAGTTTTGGATCAATCATGATGATCTTGCACACATGAAACTGCATATCATCACTTTATCGGTCTCATGATTTTTTTTGAAAGCATATTTGTAATATTGTCATGTTTTAATTAGATTGGATATGTCTAACATGATTCTGAGACATGATTAAGCCGGTTTATTTTTGCAGGTTTTCTCATGTTCTGGATTTTGACTTGCCGGAAAAGACGACTCTGGCCATTGGCATTTTGTTTTCCTTTGTTTTTATTGTTTTAGGTTTTATACCGAAGCTAATGGCCACCCCAGTGGCAGCACGCGTGTTCTTAAGGCTTACTTATGCCTGATCCTGGGTTTGATCTAGGTGTGAGACAATTTTTATTTTTCCATGTTTTCCTTACAGATCCGATACAAGCTATCAAGCGCGCATGCCATACACCTCCTCAATCATCACCATCAGATCCAAATCTAATGGACTCAGATCAAGCCCCATGATGCACCTCCTGAAAGCCACCCTAATTGGATCCAACACAGTTCCGGGCCTTGTCCATTTTGGGCTTGACAAAATTCAGATTCATACCCCCACCATTTTCTATTCTTGCAGGCACATTTCCATTTTTTTTATTTTGCTTTAATTATTTAATTTTCTTTTTTTAAAATCAAATTTCATTTTTTAATTATTTAATCAAAAAAATCACAAAAATTCTAAAAATTTAGATTTAGTTTTTTTGATTAATTAATTTAATTTTTGATGATTAAAATTAATTAACTTAATCATATTTTGTTTTTATTTATTAATAAACTAATAAATTAATTAGAATTAGATTTGATTATTATTTCACACTTCAAATATTTTTCTAAACAAAAAAACATCAAAAATATTTTCTTAAACGCTTAGAAATATTTTAGGTTTTTTTACCATCTTTTCCCTTTTCACGCATTTTTATTTTCCACACTTGTATATATTTAACTGCTAGATTAATTAGGTGTGCATGACAAGACATAAAAAACAAACATTAGAAAACCTAATCTCAAGACAAATACTTGAAATCAAAACACTTCGCACACGCGTACCTCTATGGTGACCCTCACTTGTTGCCTCAGATTTAAACAATCATATCTCTCAACCGTGGGACGCTTTAGAAAAGACCCTTTGGTTAAAAGATCGTAGTACCTCGATGACCCTTCGATGCTACCTCGGTAAAAGATCTTAGTCCCTTCAGATAATTGCTAAAGTGTCCTATGGGTTTCCTTTGTGACTGTATGATGACCAGCATTTGTCCCTCAAACATCCAATGATAGGATTACCTACTAACTAATGGTAGGATATCACTATCCAAAGGAAAGGAGGAAAATAAAAAAGAATTTTTTAGTAGGTAAATAACTTGTAGTCTCTTGCTCACAAACAAAATAATTTCTCACACATACACTCTCTTTTCTAAAAATATTTTCAAAGACAAAACACTTTGTATGCATTCTCAACGATACGAGAATCATTACAAAGTTTGCCACACTTAGGAATTTTTCAAAATATTTTCAAACACACAACCAATCATTTTCAAAAGTGAGCTAGCGATTAAGAGCCCGTAGATAACTACGGATGAAAAGAGTGCTAACACCTCCCCTTTTCATAATCTACCCCCCTTACTCAGAAAAATCTCAAAAGGTCTTTCCTATTCTTTTCACTCTTTCCTTTGTTGGATAAAAGAAAAGTCAGTGGCGTCTCTTGCTATCTGCAACATTTACAATAAAACGTAAAACCTAAAAGTCAGTTCTCCCACCGTACTACAGAACTGGCGACTCTGCTGGGGAATACTAAAAGTGGGGTTACCTTAGAATTAGATCACCTTTAAATTGCTTTCCTTGTTTGATTTGCCTGATTTATTTTTAAGGGTTGTTTGGGTACTCTTGTAAAGATTCTATACCCAGATCTGGGGTATATTAGGTAAGTAGCAATAGATCGTGAAAACTATACGATGTATACCGATACAGTTGAAGCGATGGCTATGTTAGTGCGATAGATTGGTTGGTGCTAGTGTCCCTTGAGTTAAGTCAAGGAGAATGTTGGGCTGCCACGTGGTGTCATAAAGCACTAATTGGTCGTAGAACCTTAGTTGACACAACTTAGCCATTAGAAGGTAGCGAGATAGCCGGCTTTGGTGTAGAATAAAGTTGGTTGATACTCGATGCTACACTCATTGAGGTTAGACTCTCAGTATATTTCGGTCGCAAATCAGATGCTTGTGCTGAAACAATTCCTGGGAGAAAGATCGCTGATATTGAGACTCCTAGAACCCGGTTACTTTTCTTAGGACAAGTTGAGCCAACTAAAACTCAAGAGGGTACTTACCTACAAACTCCATGCAAGCTTAAACCTAAGGCCTTGTATGTTTTTCTTGTGTATGATTAAATTGTTTGAACATAACATCATAACATATCATTTTCTAACCATTTCAAGGTCCAGGGGATTCATCTTTATTCTGTTTTGTAGGCTATGGCCTTCGCTCACAGAAACATTATCCGGGTCAACTTTGTAACAGTGCCTCCTCAACTTAAAGATTTAGTCTCAAGGGTTCCCTAAAGTTCTCCCTTCATCAAAAGGCATGGTCAACTACTCAGTCTGGTTAGCTCAGGTTTTGATGAAGACATGATGAGTGTTCTATTCCAGTTCTTTGACCTTGTACATCATTGTTTCACCTTCCCCGATTATCAGTTGGTACCCACTATGGAGGAGTTCTCTCAAATACTGGGAGTACTTGTTCTTGATCAGATTCCCTTCACTGGTTTAGAAGAAGCTCTGAAGCCAGAAGTAATTGCAGTAACCTTACATCTGAAGCGGTCTGACATTATATCCAACTGGGAAACAAGAAGTGGAGTCAAAGGTATTTTGGATATATTTATGATTGATAAGGCTCAACTATTTCTAGATGCTATGAGTTTTCAAGCTTTCGAGGAGATATTTTCTCTTCTAATCTATGGGTTGGTGTTATTCCCTAATTCAGACCAACTCATAGATGTGAACACCGTTAAAATTTTCCTTGCTCATAATCATGTGCCTACTTTGCTCGGAGACATTATGCATTCTCTTCACACTCGTACTATGAGGAGGCGAGAAACTCTTATGTGTTGTATACCTCTACTCTCCAGGTGGTTTATTTTGCACCTTCCCCTCTCGGTATTAAAGAATGAACAAGGTTTGAGATGGTCGCAAATAATAATGTCACTTTCTCATACAAACATCTACTGGTATTCCCGATATCATGAGGATATCACTATCATTGACTGTTGTGGGGAATTCCCTAATGTTCCACTCCTTGGCATTAGGGGAGGTATTACTTACAACCCTTCTCTGGCTCTATGTCAGTTTGGTTATACTCGAAGAGGGGAGGTATTGTGTTCGACTATGAAAGTGATAGTCTGCACCAAAGTCGGCTAACTCACTACTTTCTAATGGCTAACTTGTGTCAACTAAGGTTTTATGGTAAGTTAGTTCTTATGACACCACGCGACAACCTAGTATGCTCCCCGACTGACTCGAGGGGTACCAGCATAAACCAATGTGTCACACTAACATAACCATCACTTCAACCATATCAGTATACGCCGTATATTTTCCATGATCTATTTATACTTACCTAAAATGTCCCCAGATCTGGATATAGGATATTTGTAAGAAATAAACCCGAGCAAACCCTGAATTATAAAGCAATCAAATCAAGAAAGTAAAGCATTTTTAAATGTGATCTAACTCTAAGGTAACTCCACTTATATTTCCCCAGCAGAGTAACCAGTTCTGTAATACAGTGGGAGAACTGAACTTTGGTTTTGTGTTTTATCGCAAATGTTGCCGATAGCAAGAGTCTCCACCAACTTTTCTTTTATCCAATAAAGTAAAGGGTGAAAAAAACAGGAAAGACCTTTGAGAATTTTTCTGAGTTCGGGGGGTAGGTTATGAAAAGGGAAGTTATTAGCACCCTTTTTATCCGTAGTTATCTATGGGCTCTTAACCGCTAGCTCACTTTTGAAAATGCTTTGTGAATGTGTAAGTTTGAAAATACCTAAGTTCGGAAACTTTGTAATGGTTCTCTATTTTTGAGAAAGCATACAAAGTGTTTGTTTTGAAAATATTTCTGAAAAGTGTTTGTGTGAAAAATGTTTTAAAATGTTCACAAGCAAGCGATTAAGAACTATCTACCTACTCAAAAGTCTTTTGTTCTTTTCCTCCTCCTTTAGATAATGTTATCCTACCATTGGTTAGTAGGAAGCCTTATCGTTGAATGTATGAGGGACAGGCGTGGGTCATCGTACAGTCATAAAGGCAACTTGTAGGACGCTTTAGCAATTTTATCATAAGGAACTAAGATCGTTTACCGAAGGCAATGTCAAAGGGTCATCGAGGGACTACGATCTTTTAACTGAGGGTCTTTGCTAAATCATCCCACATTCGAGGGACATGACTGTTTTATCTGAAGGCAACAAGTGGAGTCACCCTAGAGGTGCGTGTGTGAATTGTGTTTTGATTCATTTATTTTATCTTGTATTTAAGGTTTTCTAGCGTTTGATTTAAAATCTTGCCATACATGCCTAGTTACTATACAATTATATATATACAGACATGCACGCATATATAGGTGCGGAAAGTAAAATTGCGGGAAAATAAACCTAGGCTATTACATCCCATGAGCAGTTACATAATAAGGAAAAATACGGGAAAATAAACTAAGTTATTACAAAATCAACCGTGCAACCTATAGATTTGTTTTCTAGAATTTAAATAGCAAAGAGAAAAGAAATTAGAAGGTATCTAAAACCTAAAGAAAATTTCTAAGTGTTAGGAAAATACTTTTTGATGTTTTATTATTTGGAAAATAATTAAAGTGATAATAAAATAATTAAAACCTAATTATTTCTATTTTTTTCCTTTTTTTAAGAAAATTAAGTTAATAATAATTAAAAAAAACCTAATGTCTAATTATTTTTAAATACAAGTTAATTAATAAAAAAACCTAAGTCTAAATGTTTTTAAATAAAAATTAGTTTTTTTTTTTAAATTTTTTATAGTCTAATTAAAAAGGTAATTAAATTAATTAAGCAAAAAAGCAAAAAATAATAAAAAGAAGAAAATTGAAAAGTTAATGGGACCTTCCCCCCTTAATTCAAGGACTACGAATCCGATGGTGGGGTTCTTTTTCTCTTGAATGTGCATGTAAAGAGAGATCTAAATCAAACATATTTCTATGCCTTAAAAGTGGCATATATAGATTTATGCATCAAAGCTTGCATGTGATACGTCAAACTCGTCCTAAATCATATCCTGAATACATTTAAGCTCCTCAAACACATTATTAATGTATGGAATTTAAAATTGAATTTCAAAGAAAAATGCAAATTGGTGGAGTTTGAAGCACGAGTTCCAAGCACCAAATCTTCTGGTTCTTGGGTTAGATGTGTTCCCGAGGACTTCAGGAAGAGGTTTGGACATTTCGTTTGGCTTGAGAGTGACTGGATTGTGTGATATGAATTTGCACTTTTCTTGAGATTTTTGAAGTGGTTCTTGAGGCATCAACTTGTGTTCTTGTCATTGGTATTAGTTGTGCTTATATAGAGGAGGAAATATGTCAAACAAACATGACAAGAATCTTGTACCATCATGGCATGAATTATTTCCAAAAACCATTTGAAAACTTTCCAAAATAATGAAGATATGCTTCCATATAGGTCTCTCACGGTTTTGACATGTTTATCATGTGTTCTTGGGCCTCCATATGATTGAAATCAAATGTCCATGCGCCTTGACCCAATGATTTTATATTTTATTTTAATTTACTTGCATTTAAATGAATAAAAATTCAAATAAAAGAAATTAAAATCATAAAAAATTTGTGCATGTATTTAGAGACCCTCTAACACATTGTGAATATGTTTGAACATCAAAAGTTAGGCCCATTAGTCTAAAATTTCAAGTTTGCTCAATTTGGAATTCATTCGTTCTACCATAATTTCCCAACTTGTAATTGTCATAACTCTCTCAATTCTCATCTTTTGAAGATGATATTGGACTTTTTGAAAAGCTCAAGATGTGGTCTTCAATTTCTCTTTTGATCATTTTTGAATTTGGAGATTTATCTTGATGTAAGTTGCCTTGAAAAAAGTGTCTTTTTGTTGACTTTTGAAATAACCTGTAATGTATGGGCTCATATCTCTCAAATTAAGCACTTTTTGGACTTGACCATACAGATAAAAAGTTGTAGAGAATTGAATTTACTTCAAAATGGGATTTGGTTGGGGAAAAGTTGATGAAGCATGTGAAAGTTATGCTTGGTCAAAGTTCATTTGACTTCTCCTAAGGAAACCCTAATTTGGCAACTTTTGACTTTTGATGATTTGAGGGCTTTGCTTGAGGAATCATCATCAAACCTTGATCAAATGATGAATATAACTTCAAAATGTTGATGTTGACTAAAAATCTTGAAGTTTGACTGTATGTTGACCATATTTGACTTTTTACCCAATATAGTTAATTTTCAGTCATCTGAGTTATTGACTGAGCAATCTTGTGATACAAGACTTGAAACTTGACATGAACATTGTTGAAGACCTATAAAGAACCATGGAAACCACTTGAGACCTTTGAATCCCAAACTTCCTTTAAAAACACAAAACCCTAGTTGTGGTGGACCCATTGCTTAGGAGGAGCATTTGTCTGATCAATTTTTGAGCCACCTTGAGAATTTGAGAACCCTTGAAGAATGTCTTGAAGAAAATGGGAGGGGAGATTTTAGGGTACAGCACATAAGAAGCTACTTCCACCCACTTTTTGAAGTAGTCAATTTCCACTAAGATGAAATGATGTCTATTTGATGCCTTGGGTTCAATCATCCCGATCATATCAATACCCCACATAGAAAAAGGCCACCAGAAAGAAATAACATTGAGAAGCGTTGAAGGCACATGAATCTTGTCAGCATAAACCTGGCACTTATGGCACTTCTATGCAAATTTGTAACAGTCAGATTCCATTGTCAGCCAATAGTAACCTACCCTAAGCATCTTCTTGGCCATAGAATGTCCATTGGCAAGGGTACCAAAGGATCTTTCATGGATCTCATGTATCAACATGTCTACTTTGTGTCTATCCATGCATCTGAGCAAGACCATGTCATGATTTCTTTTGTATAACACATCTTCATTGAGGAAAAAGCTACTTGCGAACCTTCTCAATGTCTTTCTATCTTTATTCAACGCACCGACCGAATATTATTGAGTCTGGAGGAAATGTTTGATATCATAATACCAAGGTTTTCATCCGACGTCCCCTCTGTAGCAAACACATGATCTGGTCCATCAAGACGTCGAACTGTAATCTGAGATACATCGTTCCAAGCATTCACTTGGTACATGGAAGCCAAAGTGGCCAAAGCATCTGCCATCTCATTCTCGTCTCTGGGAATATGATGGAATTCAACCTTATTGAAGAAATGTAATAATCTTATTGCATAATCTTTATAGGGAACCAAGCCAATGTGACGAGTCTTCCATTCTCCTTTGATCTAATTTATTACCAAACTGATTCACCATATACATCAAGACTTTTGATTATGAGATCTATAACCTCTTCAAGACCCATGATACAAGCTTCATACTCCTCCATGTTATTGGTACAATCAAATGTTAACCTTGTAGTAAAAGGGATATGAGACCCGTGAGGAGTAATAATCACGGCACCAATTCCTTTCCCATAAGCATTTACAGCTCCATCAAACACCATACCCCACCGGGATTCAGGATTAGGACCTTCCTCAGGCAAAGGTTCATCACAATATTTAACTTTCAATTACATCCCATCCTTATCAGGGAAATCATACTTAACAGGCTGATAATCATCAATTGGTTGGTGAGCAAGGTACTCTGCCAACACATTGCCTTTAATAGCCTTCTGAGTACGATATTCAATATCATATTCAGACAACAACATTTTCCAACGGGAAATTCTTCCAATAAGAGAAGGCTTTTCAAAAATATACTTAATTGGATCCATTTTGGAAATTAACCAAGTAATGTGATTCAACATATATTTCCGCAATCGCTTCACCGCCCAGGCCAAAATACAACATGTTTTTTCTAGCATAGAATACCGTGAGTCGTAGTCAGTGAACTTCTTACCCAAATAATAATTGGCATATTCTTTTCTTCATGTTTCATTTTGTTGTCCCAAAATACAACCCATGGAGTTATCCAACACAATCAGATACATAATCAATGTTCTTCCTTCAACAGGAGGGAGCAAGATAAGAGGCTCAAACATATACTCTTTAATGCTTTCAAATTCCCTTTGGCAATCATCCGTCCACACACAACCTTTATCTTTCTTTAACAGCTTGAAGATTGGTTCACATGTTGCAGTCATATGGGAAGTAAATCTGGAAATGTAATTTAAACGTCCAAGGAAGCTTATAGCTTGCTTTTCAGTTATTGTTGCATGCATTTCTTGAATTGCCTTAACTTTATCAGGATCAACTTTGATTCTTTTTTGGCAGACAATGAAACCTAGAAACTTTCCTGAATGAACACCAAAAGTACACTTATTTGGATTCAAGCGGAGATGATACTTCTTCAAATACTGGAACAATTTCAACAAGTATTCCATATGCCCTTCCTCAGTCTGAGATTTGGCAATCATATCATCAACATATACTTCGATTTTCGTATGCATCCGATCATGGAATAGGGTTGTCATAACCCTCTGGTACATTGCATAAACTTTCTTCAACCCGAAAGGCATCACTCTATAACAGAATGTTCCCAAGGGTGTGATAAACATTGTTTTTTCCATGTCCTCAGGAGCCATCCTAATTTGATTGTATCCAGAAAATCCGTCCATGAATGAGAACACTTTGAATTTTGTTGTGTTATCAACAAACATATCAATATGGGGCAATGGAAAATCATCTTTTGGACTTGCTTTATTTAAATCTCTATAATCAACACACATGCAAACTTTTCCATATTTCTTTGGTACTGGAACAATATTAGCAATCCACTAAGGGCACACTAATGTCACAAGAAAACCAGCATCAATATGCTTCAAAACCTCTTCTTTAATCTCCATTTCCATGTCAGGATGAGTTCTTCGTAGCTTCTACTTGATTGGTGAATATTATGGCTTTAGCGACAAATAATGTTCCACAATATTGGTGTCCAAACCAGGCATGCCTTGGTAAGACCAAGCAAAGATATCCACATACTCTTTCAGCAACTAAATCAACCTGATCTTCACATCAGGATGAAGCAGCGCCTCAATCTCGACTTCTTTCGGATCTTTCTCTGAATCCAAGTTAATCGTCTCCAACAACTATTTATATAGAAGAATGGTTTTTTCCTCGCGCTCAAGCAAACGTGAAACCTCTTCTGGGATTTTATCATATTCTTATTCTTCATCCATATACATAGGATATTCAAAGTTGGGAGAGGATGCAGGGCCACTGTATTCAACAAGTTTTTTAATTAGTCTGCACATATGATTTATGATTGATTTTAGAAACTGACACATGTAACAAGTGATTATACAAATTTATTTACATTTATTATTTATTTTGAAAGTTTTTTTTTATGATTACCATTTTCCAAAAAAAACTGAAAATAAAGACACAATTTAGAAATAAAAAATGACTTTTATTAATGATCTTAAAATTCAAAACAAAAGACACAAGGATACAACATCACTTTCACCTTGGGCAGAGTGAAAGACTTTTGAAAAGACCAACAAAAAGACAAATTACTTTGAAATATGAATGCAAGAAGGAACATAAATAGTGATCCAATTTTGGATTTTGACTCCATGTGTCACAAAGTTTAACATGTCTTGCTCTGGCTCATGTTCGATAATAGCGTTGATCTTTGGAGTAGTTGGATGAAGATATACTGCATTGTGAAAGATATCTTGATATTTACTACATGCGGAATTTGGCTTAACAACTTCATTCTTCATGGAGAAACCCAAAAAAGTCTCATTCTTGTTCACAGGTGGATTAATAACCTTCCCCCACACCTTTCCAGGGCCCTTCTGCACTGAAGCTACCGACAAAAGACACAGAGCCACCATCGAACTTTATTTATCCCGAAGGAAAGGGAAATATCAAGAAAACCCCAAGAGGATGGACAAGATGGTCTTGCAACCAAAAGAGAGGGTAAGGAAGTCGATTATGTAAGGGGAAGGTATTATCACCCCTCACATATGTTATACTCAACGGGATCCATTTTGATTATTTGCTTCTAAGGGTGTGTTTATCTATAATTATAATTGCTAAGGGGAATGAAATGGTTTTTATTAGTGCGTTCATGAGGGTCTCGCAACCCTTTGCCTATGTATCCCGTGAAGGAATCAGAACACCGTAGTTCTTCTAGGAAATGTTGGTTTGTTGGTGTTTTTTAGTAGGCAACGTTAACGTATGCATTCTAGCAATAGGCACAATCGTATCGCAGTAGAACGGAGATAACATGCCCTTTTGAGGGAACTTTGATTTGTTGAATGTTTTGTTAAATGGAAAATGTGTTTGAATAATGATTAAGTGTCTTTTTTTTTGGATTTTTTGGATTTAAGAAAGAAGTTTTAGTTTTAATATAAAAGAAGAAAGAGTCTAAGGGGAAGACTAAATAACCTAATTGTTGTCATGTATAAAGATGAACCTAATGTTAGGTTTGAGAGGGAAGCTTCTATCTTAGTTAGCATGCATGGGTAAGAAAATTTTGTCTAATTAGTTTACATCTTAAAGAAGGTGAAACTAACATCCTAAGGGAGCATGTTATAAGCATCAAGCTAAATGAGACATTGTTTGTAAATAGTGATCATGCATAGTAAGGAGTGAAGTGTCAATTGACGTGCAAAGGCCATGCAATAGGGGCTTGGAGCTCATGATGTAAAAGTTAAGACAAGTATGGAAATAATCAAGAATGCGATGTAAAAGAGCTAGGATGATACCAAACGGAGAAGGCCCGTTGCCTCTTCAAATGCGCACGATAAGCTCGAAAAACTTATGGGTATTTTTCCGATGATCAACCAAATTAATACTCAAGCACACAATGTTCGCATCAACGATCGATCTCAAAATCATGGCAAAGAATGACGAAAAATGAGTAGTATCATGAAAAGCATAAATGTAATACTGGTGTATGGGAATTAAATCGGGTTATGATTAACCAAAGGGTGAAGTTGATTAATCCCGTGAGAGTAGGTGCTCTTACCCTCAACCATGAGACCCTTTGTGCATGGGAACACTTGGTATATGGACCAAATTGATTGATTCGGGTTATGATTAATCAAGGGCAAAACCTGATTAATCTCGTGAGAATGGCCATGCCCAAACTCAACTATGAGACCCTTTAAGAGAAGCCTGATACGAGGACCAAGTGGGGGAGAAGACTCCAATTATTGAGATAAGGAGATAAAAGTAAACTCAATGCACAAGATAAAAAAATCAAACAAGCCCATACAAGGTGGACTTATGCATGCTCCTAGAGAGTGGGATTAGTATGTTGCTAGTATTCTAAACGACCAATTGAAACAATCGATCGAATAGTTGTCACTGTAGGAAAGCCTGGGACCAAGCTATGAATGAGTGCGAGTGTGCATGTGTAGGTGGATACCTTCTCATTGATGATGAGCCCAAGAGGAGGCCATGTGTTCTAATTGAATGATATATGCATAATTAAGCAACAATTAAAACACACAAAGAAATAAACCCTGAGCTATTAAAACCATATGAGAATGGGGGTACAAATTTGCGAATGGGGATTAATCGAATCGAAAGTTTGATTAAAAGTCTAACTAAACAAACTATACAATCCGGTTGAAAATTAATTTAAATAACTAATTAAATTAAATAATCTTATTTAATATAATTAATTAATTAATTAATTAAAAATATTAAATAATATTTCTCAATCCAATTAATCATTTAAAACAAATATATCTTTTTGTATTTTAATTATATACTAAAATAACAAATTATAAATAAAAAATAATAGAAGAAAAAAATATCAATGAGTTTAGAATTGGGCCTGAATGTAAAAATCTGGGGGTGCTGAAAGTAGAATCTCTAAGCCCAAATAAAGGGTGTCCAGTGTTGCTAACAGATCTAGTGCAGTTGGATCATGAGGGTGCACCATAGTCTGCACATTTTTACGAGTTAGATCATGAGGTTGATGATCAAATGGTAATCTGACGGATACAAGCTGAGCAGGGGTGTATAGTTGAGATTGGGATAACATGCATATGATCAGATAACCTTTCACCTGAACGGTGACAAGTGTCCCTTGGGTGGCGACACTTGTCACCACCATATCGGACCAAACAAACAAAAGACAGCCAACAAAGCAAATAAACAAATCAGATAAAATCTGTTATTAACCAAAAATCTAAAATTTCTTTATCATTTCCTCATCTCTCTCTTAAGCAAATCTCTTTTCTCTCTTTGAACAAAACACAATACCCAACCAAAATTTAGGATCAAATGTGGTGACCCTCAAGAACAACGACGATGGGGCAAGATGAACACACGGTGAAGACGATGAATCTCCATGGCCGCGACGAAGAACATCACGGTAGCGCCACCGCGAATTTCTCTGAGCCTCAATTTTTTTGACATCATTCTCTTTATCTCTCTCTTCTGATCATGATTCTGGTATTTGATTTTACAGATATTGGACGATTTCTCCTAGATCTTGAAGGGGGTGGCCGGAAATCTAAGCGCTCAGATCACAACTTCTTCATTGCTTTCGGGTGAGATTATTCTGATTTCTGATACGAACTCTCTTTCTCTTCTCTGCTTTATGATTCGAAACTCGTGATTTCTTTATACCTTATAATTTCTGAAGGTTTTAGCGTAAAGGAAGATGATGAGAAACTTTAGGGTTTGGATCTTTTTGGTTGTTGTAGTTTTATGTGATATTCTGAATAATATTCTCCTTTTCCATTTTCTGAAGGGGTTTTGTGTAAGGAAAAGGATGAAGGGATATTCGGGTTTTTGGTTTGAGCTGCTGCCCTGTGTTGTTGTGAACAGTTGCCCTCTGGTTTTCTCTTTTTGTATCGTCTTCTTTTTTCTATCTATTTTTTTTTGTCTCAGTTATATCCTCGAAAAAAAGGTTTTGGGGGGAAAGATAACATGACTTTTGAACTGTTTTGGTATGCTGTTTGAATGCCTTTTTGATGCAGTTCTTATTAGCCATTTGTGTACAATGTTGACAGGTTTTGGAGGGGAGTGGACAATTTTTTTGGCCTGTTTCTACAGGCTAGTAGTAGCTGGCTTTGGGACAGCATAGGAGGCTGTCTTTGCAGGGGCTATTTGGGACTGTTTTGGCTTGTTGTATTTGGTTTTACAATAAAGTAGACTGTTTGCAGCATGGCTGAGTTTTTGACAATTTTTTTTATTGATTTTGTTACTGCATTAAGTTGTCTTATTGTGAACCAAACCAGTTTTGTGATTTGCAATAGGAACACTCTTGGGCCAATGATAGAATATGATTTTATTTGCAAGATACTGAGGCCTTTGTTGGGCTTTGGCACATGATTGAATTTAAACCACTGTATTTTGATTCCTTGCTCAACCATAATGATGAAGCTAAAAAGGAAAACCCTTTTTTGTGAAAACTTGTTATGGTTTATGTTTGGATGATCATTGTTCTAACTAATTCCTTGTTTGTTTTCATGTGACGTTGATGGAAGGTGAAGCAGGCAAGGCAAGGCTGAAGACTTGAAGGAGAATTTATAGCAAGGCATGATAACAAGACGCTTGAAGATGGAGCAAGAAGATTTGAGGAATAATTATCTTTTCTTTATAAATAAGAAACTTGTAACTTGTATTTCAACTTTGTAAATTTCCTTGTAAATTGCTCAAAATGTAATGAATATGAAATTTGAATCTCTTCTCTCTGAATGATGAATTTGTTTTATGGAAATTGGATAAGTCTTGGACCTTTGGTTGAATTTTGAATCTTGTTTATCCATTTTATTGTAATTATGATGAATGAATGAATCTCAAACCGATCACTTGAATGAACATCTTCAATTTTTAGTCTAAATCCTCTTGCATTAGGAATAACAAGTACTTGAGGAAGTAAGAATGCCTTGACTTTAACAAGAAACAAAGTATCAGTGCCTTGAATCTTTGAAAATGAAATTATGACTTGAATTAGAAAGAAAAAGACCGCCAAGATGTTCTTTGACATAAAACCCTTGAGATGATGGAAAGAAACCAAACCCTAGCTTCTCAATTAGACCCTTGATAAAACCCTGAGAATTTGCTTAAAAGCCCAGTGATAAGATGGTTTAAGATGCGAAAGAAATTCCAAAACCCTAGTCCAACCATATTTGATAAATAAACCAATTGAATTCATCTTGAATGAAGTAGAAAGCCTCAAAGCATACAGAAACCCTAATTCTTAATTGAAATATGATGAAACTTAAACATCACAAGTTAAAACCTTGATGCACCTGATCTTTGTGAAATCTTTGATGGAAGATGAAAAAAGAATTTCACAGTAACCATGGACCCAAAACCCTAGTATCTTAACAAACAAAAGGGAAATAAAACCCCAATTTAGGCTCTGATGAATTTGGATAAAGAATGGCCTTTATAGCTTGAGGAGAAGGAATCCATGATGACTATACGTCAAATCCCTAATTTCACATAATCCAATGATCAAGAACCAGATAAACCTGCCTTTTCCTGATGAAGAAAAATCAAACCAATAGAAATCCTAATTAACACAACCTCTTATTCTGAACCACTGCCTTATTGAATGAAGGAATGATGTGTGATTGACCTAATGAAAATGATGCAAATGAAATGCAAAGCCTAGTCAAGATAAGAGCAAAATAGGTAGGACAAATTTGGGGTATGACATGCACTACCTGTTGCACGTCCCTAAAAGAGGTGATAGAATCTTCATTATTCCTTATACTATCAATAGATAAAGCTTGGAACTGAGTTCCAACACCGGCTTCACCAGCTTTTACAATGCTAAAGGAAGACAAATGAGATATCAACA
Source organism: Vicia faba (assembly GCA_948472305.1). NCBI lineage: Eukaryota > Viridiplantae > Streptophyta > Magnoliopsida > Fabales > Fabaceae > Vicia > Vicia faba. The sequence continues at coordinate 704,864,238 of OX451741.1, read as the reverse complement.
GTGCTTGCTCACCGTTCATAATAATCACCTTTCCTTCACGGATAAATTTCAGTTTCTGATGCAAGGTTAAAGTAACAACTCTTTCTTCATGGATCCATGGTCGTCCCAATAAACAACTATAGGTTGGGACAATATCCATAACCTGAAAGGTGATTTGGAATAAGTGCAGACCTATGTGAATAGGTAAATCCACCTCTCCAATGACAGATTTTCTCGAACCATCAAAAGCTTTTACTATAATGTCACTAGGAAGCATGGGAGTTCCCTGGTATTTAAGCTTCATGAGAGTGCTTCTTGGTATGAAATTCGAAGTAGATCCCTTTTCTATCAGCACATTGGAAAAAGAGTCATTCTTACAATTCATAGATATATGCAGAGCCAGGTTATGGTTTCTACCTTCATCAGACAATTCCTCATCACAAAAACTCAGATTGTTACAAGATGTAATATTCCCCACAACATCATTGAACTGATCTAGAGACACATCCCTTTAAAAAAAAGCTTGATCCAATACCCTCTTCAGAGATTCTCAATGAGAAGAAGAGTTCATCAACAAGGCTAAAATGGAAATCTTAGATAGAGTTTGCAACAACTGATCCACAATCTTGTAATCACTCATCTTGATGATTTTTTAACAAATCATTAACATCCTTATCGAAGGTGGAGCCACTAGTTTCGAAAGCGCTAGCAAACCTAATAACAAAGATAAATGAACTGAATATAACACACATTACACAAATACACCTCTAGGGTACCCCACTTCGGTTGCCTTCGGAAATAGTCACAACTCTCGAAACGTGAGAGGTTTTAGTGGCTACCCTCTGGTTCAAAAAGATCATAAGTCCCTCGATGACCCTCTCGATGTTGCCTCGGTAAAAATATGATCTTAGAACCCTAGGGTAGTTACTAAAGCTTCTTGCCCAGTTGCCTTTGTGACTATAATCGTCCCTCCGGATGTCCCTCAAACATCTAATGATAGGGCTACCTACTCATTAATAGTAGGATAACACTGTCTAAAGGATAGGAGGAAAAGAACGAACATTTTCAGGTATAAGTAGATAGTTCTTAAATGCTTTCTCAAAAACAAACTTTTTGCACTTACACAAGACATTTCAAAAATACTTTCAAAAACACTTTATCAACACTCTTGAGGACTGATACGAGAGTTATCATAAAGTGAATCGCTGCACTAAGGCATTTTCAAATACTTTTCAAAAACATAAAGCACAAGGTATTTCAAAATGAGCTAGCATCTAAGAGTCTGTAGATAACTACAGATGGAAAGGGTGCTAACACCTTCCCTTTCCATAATCTACCCCTCTTACTCATAAAATTCTCGAAAAGGTATTTTTCTGTTCTTTTCACCCTTTCCTTAATTTGGATAAAAGAAAAGTCGGTGGCGACTCTTGCTTACTGCAACATTTGCGAATATAAATGCAAAACCAGTATAAACAGTCGGTTCTGCCACTGTATCACAGAACTGGAGACTCTGCTGGGGACTATGAATAAAAAGCGGGGTTACCTTAAGAGTTAGATCATTTTTAAAACTATTTTAATTGCTTGCTTTGTATGCTTTATCCTTGGAGGGTTGTTTGGGTTGTTACTATAGATCCTACACCCAGATCTGGGGGCATCTTTTTAGGTAAAAAAACAATAGATCGTGGAGACTGTACGACGTAGACCGATATGGTTGAAGCGATAGTTATATTGGTGTGACACTTTGGTTGGTATCAGTATCCCTTGTGTTGAATCGAGGAGAATACGGGGCCGCCGCATGGTGCCGTGAAGCACTAACGGACCTTAGAAAGTAGTGAGATAGCCGGCCTCGGTGTAAAGCTGGGGATTGGTTGATACTCGATGCTACACTCATTGAGATCGGGCATTCGGGATATTTCGGCCGCAAGAAAAGATCGCCTAAGCTGAAACAATGCCTGATAAAGAAAAATCAGTGATATTGAGACTCCTTAGAACCCGGTTACTATTACTAGGACATGTTGAGCCAACTAAACTTCAAGAGGGTATTTACCTATAAACTCCACGCAAGCCTAAACCTAAGGTCTTGTGTGTTTTTCTTGTGTGTGATTAATTTTCTTAAACATGACATCATGCATCATAACATCCATATTTCATTTCACTGACCATTTCAAGGACCAAGGGAATTTATCTTTGCTCTATTTTGCAGATCATGGCTTACGCTCGTAGAAATACTATCTGAATCAGCTTTGTAAGAATACCTCTCCAACTCAAAGAGCTAGTATCAAGGGTTCCTGAGACTTCTTCGTTCACCAAGAAATATGGTCGACTTCTCAATCTGGTTACCCCAGGCTTTAATGAGAAGATGATGAGTGTACTCTTTCAATTCTTTGACCCTAAGCACCATTTCTTCACTTTCCTAGACTATCAGCTGGTACCCACCATGGAAGAATTCTCTCAAATATTGGGTATACCTATTCTTGATCAGATGTTGTTCACTAGTTTAGAAGAAGCTCCAAAGCCAGAAGTTATTGCAACAGCTTTGCATCTGAAACAGTCCAACATTATATCCAACTGGGAAACAAGAAGCAGAGTCAAGGGTTTTCTAGTCAAATTCCTATTAGAGAAGGCTCAGCTATTTTGGGATGATTTGGATTTCCAAGCTTTTGAGGAGGTTCTGGCCCTTCTAATTTATGGTTTAGTGTTGTTCCCTAATCTAGACATACTCATAGATGTGAATGCTATCAAGGTTTTCCTCTCTCACAATCCTGTGCCTACTCTACTCTGAGACATCTTGTATACCCTCCACACTCACACCATGAAGAAAAAAGGGATTCTTATGTGTTGCGTGCCATTGCTGTCAAGGTGTTTTATTTCTCACCTCCCTAAATCAATATTGAAGAATGAAGAAGGTTTGGTTTGGTCACGAAGGATAATGTCACTTTCTCACTCGGATATTCTCTGGCATTCCCGATCTATGGGAGATATTTTTGTCATTGACCGCTACGAGGAATTCCCTAATGTCCCACTACTTGGCATTAGGGGAGGCATAACTTATAATTCTTCTCTGGATTTGCGAAAATTTGGTTATGATCGAAAGGATGGCTCCCATGATATGCTTATCCAGGGCATTATGTTTAACTATGAGGATGATGTTCAAGGGTATTGCCAGAGGTTCATACGAGCTTGGGGCATGGTAAACATATTTGATACCAAGACCTTGGGGCCTAAGACTTCCATCCCTATGGAACCTTATCTCAAATAGGTATAAGCTCGTGCTCAGAACCTTATAATGCCATATATAGCCATCTTACCGGTGGTTGTAGAGCCCATCACCGAAGGAGATGTTCCTTATACAGTTCTCCATCCTGACATGCCCATTGATCTTGAAGAGATGTAGAGATCCTGGATTTAGTCGAATAAAGAACGGGATACCTTTAGAGATCATTTATATGTCAATGAGAAGAAAGTGTTGGAGCTCTTGAAGCAACTTCACGAAGAAAAAAGTCTTAATGTCTATCTCGGCACAAAGAGGAAGCGCCCACGGGAAACCTGATTTCTTGGATTTTAGAATTTTGTTTCAATTGTAAGCCTAAAAGGCAATTGTATTTTGAATTCTACTAATAAAATATTTGTTTCATTTTGGTTCACAAATTTAAATTTCCCGAAGTCCTTGAAAAAATCGCATAAGCATATCATACACTTTATTGCATAAGCAGGTATTTCAAGACAGGTTTCTTATTCTTTTCGCTATTTATTTCAGCAAAAGAAATGGATCTTGAACAGATAGTGAAGGACCTCCAAGCTCAAAACGCTCAGTTTCAGCAAATATTCATAGCTCTGGCAAAGGGGCAAGAAGATCTGAAAGCTCTGATCATCAAATAGAAGACCAAGAAGCCAAAGAAACCAACTGGTGTCATGAATTTGGGTAGAAGGTTCAGAGGGTAGTCCAAGCGAGCTCTAGATTTCACAACCCCGTCAAATGAGGGGGACAATCAAGAGGAGAAGCTGACAGAAGAAAACAACAACCCAGGGCCTGAGGAAGATGAACCTGACTATTCTGAGGAGCAGTATCCTCCTACTGATGATAAATACAAACAGTTGGAGGATCACCTCAATGCTATAGAGATGCAGAGGGTACCCAGGATGGATTTTGAAGAGCTAGGACTGATATCAGGGGTGGTCATCCCGCAGAAATTCAAGGTCCATACATTTGCTAAGTACGACAGTGTCTCCTGTCCTAAGCTGCATTTAAGGTCGTATGTCAGGAATATTTAACCCCACACCACTGATAGGAATCTGTGGGTACATTTCTTCTAGGAGAGTTTGTCAGGGACTCTACTGGAATGGTTCTATCAACTAGAAAGAACCAACATTCGTAATTGGGAAGATCTGGCTGTTACTTTCTACAAGCAGTATCAATATAATGCTGACCTCGCCCTAACTTGTACACATATGCAAAGTATGTATATGGGTTCCGGCGAAGGTTTTAAAGATTATGCCCAAAAGTGGAGAGACCTTGTGGGAAGAGTCCAACCTCCATTTTCTGATAGGGAGTTGGTGGACATGTTCTTGGGCACGTTATCTGGTCAGTTATTTAACCATCTGATTGGAAGCTCGTTTGCTGGGTTTACTGAATTGATCTTTACTGGTGAACGAGTAGAAGCTGGCATCAAAAGTGGTAAAATCCAAAGAGATGCATCCTCCAGTACAACAAAGAAACCCTTCACTAGAAAGAAGGAGGTCAGTGCAACTTATAGCCAAAGAAATCAAAACAAAACTGAGTGTCGCCCGACAGTAGGGGCTGTTATGATTTCCAATCCTGCATCAAACCAACAACAAAACAATCAGCACAGACCGGATGCGCCCAGAAGACATTTCACTCGGACCAACATGAAATTATCCCAGGTCTTGCCACACCTGATGAAGTCCAACCTGGTAACCCTAAAGGAGGCCCCGAAGAATCCTAATACCGCCTCTCCCCGCTACAACCTAAATGCTCAATGTGCCTACCATTCTGAAACTCTGGGGCATGATGCAAATGACTTTGGGCTTTAAAGAATAAGGTACATGATCTCATCGAGGCAAAGGAGATTGAGTTTGACCTTCTAGAGACACCTAATGTAATAACTGCACCAATGCCCAAACATGGCCAGAGTGTCAAGGCTATTGATGATGAGCATTTTGTTTCTTCTGTGGATGAGTTAACTACCCCTCTTCTAACTGTTAAAGAGAATATGTTGTGAGCCAGTTTATTTTCGGGCTTTGGAGAAGGTTTCCACTTATGTATGTCTCTACTAGATGGTTGTTTGTTGTTAAAAATGGGCGTCCAATGCATGATGGTTAACAAAGAAATTCTGTTCGAAAAAGTTCCCCTTACAAGAAGTTATTATGAAGATGTCTCGATAATCACCATTTCCGACAATCCTCCCAGGGTCTCCACCAAAAGACTCGTCAGGATTACATCTGTTCCCAAGTTTTCTCCCTTGATCATCACCCTCCCTAGGCCAATACCATATTCCTCGGATAAAGTTGTTCCCTAGAATTATGGGGATGACATCTATTACCATGGTGTCAAGCAAGACCTGTTGGCTATTGAAGACATAGTTGCTGAAGGTACTGATCCTGACATTGACAATATCGTTGGGACCAGTAAAATAATGAGAAGCGGAATAGTTTTCTCTCCAGAGATCTCTCCAAACACTGTTGCTACTCCTGTGATTATTCCTACTGCCGCTCCTGTCAGCACTCCCATCGCCACTCCTACCGTTATCCATGCTGTTATCCCTGCTACTGAGTCGGTCGAGACTCGGGGCAAAGAGGTATTGGTAGAGCCTGTCTAGATGAAGGCGCACCCAGAAGTCATTCTTGAGGCTTCTAAAAAGGAAATGGAAGAGATATTAAAGATAATCAAGAAAAGTGATTATAACGTTGTGGAGAAATTATGGCATACCCCTTCGAAAATCTCAATGCTTGCCTTACTTCTGTGCTCTGAAGCCCATGCTAAGGCTTTAGTAAAATTCATGAAGTCTTCCCATATGCCTCAAGAGACCTCCGCTGATCAATTCGAGAATTGTGTAACTATTTTGACAGCTAACAATGGCCTGGGATTCTCTGATACAGATCTAACTCCCAAGGGAAGGAAACACAATGATGCCCTGCATGTCTCCATTGAGTGCAGGGGCACTACATTGGCTCATGTTCTGGTGGATACGGGTTCGTCACTGAATGTATTACCCAAGAATGCTCTGGACAGGTTAGATTATGAAGGACTCACGTTAAAGCCCAATAACATTGTGGTGAGGGCCTTCGACAGTTCTAAAAGAATGGTGCACATGGAGGTGGACATCCCTATCAGAGTTAGTACTCAGACTTTTAACTCCACTTTCTACGTGATGGACATCCATTCATCTTACTCCTGTTTATTGGATCGACCTTGGATCCATGGGGCCTGTGCTGTTTCTTCTACCCTGCATCAGATGTTGAAGTACCTAGTCAGTGGAAAAATTATCACAGTCCATGGGGAGGAGGAATACATGGTGAGCAACCTGAACTCTTTCAGGTATATTGAAATGGACGACGAGTTCATTGAAACTACCTGTCAGAACTTTGAGGAGGTTCCACAGACGGTTTTTGCAACCAAGACTGCTTCCAAGGTCCCGAAGATTACCAGACCCTCACTGAAGATGGCTTCTCTGAAGGATGCCAAGGCAGTAGTTGAAGAAGGTGGGTGTACCATTTGGGGCCAACTTCCAGATATTCCCTACAAATCTGACAAATTTGGTTTGGGTTTTACTTTAGGAGCCTATAAAGCTGTTTGTCGTGCTTGCACTGGGGGACCACCTTTACGGATCAGCAACCGTAGAGGAAATGCTCTGGAAGACAGTGATAGCGATTGCGATGTGGACAAGTAGATCTTCCCAACCATCAGAGGTGGACTCAGCAATTGGGAGGCCAAAGATTTTGTACCCATTACTTGTATTCAAGAGTAATTTGTCTATTTGTTTTAAGCATATGTAATATTTGAAAAATTGAAACTTTAAAGCCTTGTGTCTTACCCGAGGCACAATGGTCTATTTGTGAGGGTCATTACTTCATTTTCATATGTCATCAATAAAACATTGGACGTTTTGCATGAAAATTTTGCACTCTCTGTCTTTCTTTTCTGCTTTTTACTTTATCAAAAAATATACAGTTATGCTCTTACACACACCCACATATCAAACTGCAGATCGACATCCACTATGGATCGCATTGATAGCGGTTCTGCTATTGCCAGTTATGACTTTGAAAATCCGATCTACCAAGCCGAGGACGGAGGTGAGGAAGATTGCGAAGTACCAGGAGAATTTTCCAGACTGTTACAACAGGAAGAAAGGGAAATACAGCCTCATGAAGAGTCGGTTGAGACATTTAACTTAGGTACTGAAGAAAACAAGAAAGAAGTCAAGATAGGTGCCGATTTGGAGCATAGTGTCAAGGAGCGGTTAATTCAGATGCTACATGATTATGTTGAGGTTTTTTCCTGGTCATACGAAGACATGCAAGGACTTGACACTGATATCATGGTTCATCGCCTACCAACAAAAGAAGACTGCCCTCCAGTGAAACAAAAGGTTCGTCGTATGCGACCAGAGATGTCAGGAAAGATCAAGGCTGAAGTTATGAAACAGTTGAACGCTGGTTTCTTAGCTGTCACCTCTTATCCATAATGGGTTGCTAACATAGTTCCAGTACCTAAAAAGGACGGTAAGGTACGTATGTTTGTGGAATACAGAGACCTGAATAGGGCATGCCCCAAGGATGACTTTCTGCTTTCCCACATCGATGTTCTGGTTGACAACACCGCACAAAATAAGGTATTCTACTTCATGGATGGTTTCTCTGGGTATAATCAGATAAAAATGGCACCCAAGGACATGGAGAAAACGACCTTCGTCACATAGTGGAGCACTTTCTATTACAAAGTTATGCCATTTGGGCTAAAAAATGCAGGGAAAACCTATCAGCGCGCCATGGTAGCTATGTTTCACGATGTGATCCATCACGAGATAGAGGTCTGCGTTGATGATATGATAGCTAGGTCTCAGACTGAAGAGGAGAAACTTGATCACCTACAGAAACAATTTGAAAGACTGAAGAAGTATAAACTGAGGCTGAACCCGAATAAATGCACCTTTGGAGTAAGATTTGCTAAGCTCTTAGGTATCGTTGTCAGCGACAAAGGAATTAAAGTGGATCCTGCAAAGGTTAAAGCTATATAAGAAATGCCAACTCCTAGCACTGAGACAGATGTCAGGGGATTCTTGGGACGTCTGAATTACATTTCCAGATTCATTTCACATATGACCGCTACTTGTGAGCCAATCTTTAAGTTACTGAGGAAAGATCAAGCAGTGAAGTGGAATGACAATTGCCAAAATTCCTTTGATAGAATCAAGGAATATCTTCAAGAGCGCCAATCTTGATGCCTCCAGTTGAAGGAAGACCTCTGATCATGTACTTAATAGTGTTAGAGAACTCAATGGGGTGTGTGTTGGGGCAGCATGACGAGTCTGATCGAAAAGAGCATCCAATATACTACCTTAGCAAAAAGTTTACCGATTGTGAAATAAGATACTCACTGCTCGAGAAAACTTGATACGCTTTGGCATTGGATTCTCGCCGACTAAGACAGTATATGTTGACTCATACGACCTTGTTGATATCTAAAATGGATCCTATCAAGTACATCTTTGAGAAGCCCGCTCTCTCCGGAAGAATAGAAAGATGGAAAATGATCCTGACCAAATACGACATTCAGTATACAACCTAGAAAGAAATTAAAGGAAGTGTATTAGCTAATCATTTAGCTCATCAGGCTATGGATGACTACCAATCCATGAATTTTGAGTTCCTGGATGAAAATATCATGTTAGTAACTAATTGTGGAGAAGTTGGACCAGATAAAGGACCTGAAAAAGGATCCTGATGGACTATGGTTTTTGACGGAGCTTCCAACGCTCTTGGAAATGGCATCGGTGCTGTGATCATATCCGCTGAAGGCTGTCATACTCCTTTCACTTCCAGATTATGTTTCAATTGTACCAACAATATGACAGAATATGAAGCATGCGTCATGGGTCTCAAAGCTGCTATCGACTTGAGGATAAAATTCTTAAGTGTATTTGGAGACTCGGGCTTAGTAATCAGTCAAATCAAAGGAGAATGGGACATGAAGCATCCTAATCTTATCCCTTACAAAGAGCATGTGTTGACACTGATTCCACACTTTGAAAAAATCACTTTTGAGCATTTTCCCCAAGAAGAAAATCAACTAGCGGAAGCGCTAGCTACTATGTCATCCATGTTCAAGGTCAGGTGGGATAACGAAGCTCCCCAGATCACTATTGAGAGAATGGATGAACCCGCATACTGTCACAAGATCGATACTAAAGAAGTAGTGGAAAAACCATGGTTTCATGAAGTCAAAAGATATCTCGAAGCCCAAGAGTATCCTGAAGGATCTCCAGTCAATGATAAGAAGTTCCTAAGAAGGTTCTCTGCCAAGTTCTTCCTCAGTAACGAGATCCTATACAAGTGCAACCATGACTCTACCTTGCTTCTGTGTGTAGACAACAGTGAGGCAAAATAGATTATAGATGATTTACATGAAGGTACATTTGGCACCCATTCTAGTGGGCACACGATAGCTAAAAAGATCCTACAGGAAGGATACTATTGGTCTACTATGGAAGCAGATTGTTATCAGCATTCACAAACTTGTCACAAATGCCAGATCTATGCTGATAAGGTACATGTACCTCTGGTTCCTCTAAACGTCTTGACTGCTCCTTGGCCATTCACAATGTGGGGCATCGACATGATTGGAGAGATTAGGCCTACAACTTCTAATGGGCACCATTTCATCCTGGTTGCCATTGATTACTTTACGAAGTGGGTTGAGGCAGCCTCATTTGCTTTTGTTACCAAGAACGTTGTGGCCCGATTCATTAGGTACAACCTTATTTGTCGGTACGGTATTCCAGAAAGAATCATTATGGATAATGGTACCAATCTCAATAACATTATGATCAACAAGCTCTGCATGTAATTCAAGATCCAGCATTATAACTCTTCTCCTTATCGGCCGAAGATGAATGGTGTTGTTGAAGCTGCTAATAAAAACATCAAGAAAATCATACAGAAGATGAAGGTGACATACAAAGACTAGCATGAGATGATACCATTTGCTCTTCATGGTTACCGCACCATAATGCGCACATCAATAGGGACAACTCCTTTCTCTTTGGTATATGAGATGGAAGCTGTCCTACCCGTTGAAGTCCAGATCCCTTCCTTGAGAATCATGAAGGATTCAAGGCTGAGTGAAGATGAATGGGTTCAAATTCGACTTGACCAATTAAACCTGATTGACGAGAAGAGGCTCATGGTCAGATGTACCAAAAATGTATGATTAAAGCTTTTAACAAGAAGGTCAGATGTTAGGTATATCAGGCTGGTGATCTAGTAATTAAGCGCATCATATTTCCACAAGGTGATCCCAGGGAAAAATGGACTCCTACATACGAAGGGCCATTTGTGATCAAGAACATATTTTCTGGAGGAACCATGGTTTTAACCACTATGGACGGTGACGACCTTCCGCACCCAGTAAATGCGGATATAGTTAAAAGATACTACACATGAATAAAGACCCGCTAGGTTGATTGGCCTAGGAAAAAATAAGGGCATCCCGGCGAACCAAAAGGGTTCGGGAAAAATTAGGGATGTACATGAAAAAAATCTGTACACCCAGCAAGTCGAAAACCTGAAAAGGCGGCTTGGGAAAAAAGGGGTATCCTAGTGGACTGAAAACCCGAAAGGGCAATCCAGGAAAAAGTTTGGGATTTAAAGCGTATAACTATGTCCCGTTGGATCACCTTACAGCCAATCTTCAATATCAACTATCAAGCTCAGGTGGTACTAATCAATCTAGTCAGCTTTGGACAAGCAACGAAAGAGATGAGATGCTCAAAGGCATAAAGACAATAGCAAAATGGGAACCCAATGGGATTATTTCACATAGCTGTCTTCTTTGTAGGCTATTTTGTAAAGTTTTATTCTTACGACAGAATTCTCTTACTAGGATGTTCGTCTCCCTGTACAAAAACGCTTATTCAAGTTAATACAAAGCTATCTCTTTAAAAGTGCAAAATTATTTGTTTTTATTTTTCTGCTTAGTTTGCAAAAACGTCCAATGATTATTTTTGAACATATGCATTTGAATGTGATTACTGTTTACAAATATACACATAAAAAACAGAAAGACAGTTACTAATGACTTTAAGAAACGGGACAATATCTAAGGGCCATCCACAAAATCCTCGCAGATATTTCCTCCAGCAGGTACAGAGGCAGGGGCATCCTACTATAAACTCACTGCCATATTCTCAACATATAGCCTAATGATGTCAGGTGTTCTCATATCCCTGGCAGAGAAAGGATCTCCAATTACTGCTCTGACATCTAAGAAAAATTCCCTAGTGAAGTCGCCAAGCTTCTCAGGATTCTCCAGCAGGATTTCACAAAATCCCCGAGCAGTTTATGGAGTTTCCCTTCCCTAACAAAGCTTATTTATCTAACAATGAAAATCTATCTCCCGATATTCAACTTCAACATATCTGAAGACCTACATTCTCCATCTCCAACAATAATCGGGGATTTATTTTCCCTAGTTCAACAACACTGCAATAGAACAACTAACACGTTCATACATTGCACTCATGCATCATTTTAGAAACATCATAGCATATGCAACACAAATGCAGATATCACAATCTCATTTATTTTGAGAACATCATGCATTTCATACATCATGACATCGCATGAAATTGATTTTACCTTTTCAAGTTGAATTCGTAGGAGATTGAAGATTAATACCTGTAACAAGCCAGAAAAACTATCTTTCTTTCTCAGGTCAGATATTAATACCTGAAACTAGACAGGATAACTATGTCAACAACCGAAAAAAACACAGTTCCAGATTAATACCTGTAACAAGCCAGGAAAACTATATGTGGACGATCGACTGTAGGTTAATACTTGTAACAAGCCAGGAAAACTATCTACGTGATGAGATTGAAGATTAATACCTGCAACAAGCTAGGAAAACTATCTTTCTTTCTCAGGTAAGAGATTAATACCTGAAACCAGACATGACAACTATCTGTGAACAGTTGATTGTAGATTAACACTTGAAACTAGACAGGAAAACTATCTACATGACCGGACGAAGTAATATTACACGGGTTCCTTCTCATATATCTCCAGATGCAGTCTAACACGAACTCATCCTGAAGCGATCTTACACGAGTTTCTTCTCATGATCTCTAGATGAAGTCTAACACGGACAGATCCTGAAGCAGCCCCACACAGGCTCCTTCTCATATATCTCTGGATGCATACTAACATAGACTCATCCTGAAACAGCCCTACACAGGTTCTTTCTAATACATTTTCAGGTAACGGTTAATTCCATTATCCTCAGCAAGTTACTGTGAAGCCTGGATTTCAACCAGAAAACAATAAACTTTCATCTCTCCAGAGATAACCCCTCAGTAGAGTCTTGGACAACTGAAGCTCCTAGACTATATTCCCCACAAAGTTTTCATCAAGCGGGAGAACAACAGAAACCCATATTACCCAGCGAAATCCTCCTCAGACAGCGAGAATAGGAATCCCCATAAAAAGACCTCTTAGGAAGTCAACATTTACTTTGGATGGCATCTTTAAGCCCATCTCCGACGACTCTCTGTCATCTTCTCCAAATGGAATCTTTAAGCCCATATCTGACTCTCTAGGTCATCTTCTCCAAATGGCATCTGTAAGCCCATTCCCGACATCATCAACCATCAGTGTTACTTCATGCGAGTGCAAATTTCTGGGCACTCTAGTGTTCAATCATCTTCCACCTTCAGATCATGAAAGGCAGACAAACCAATTTAAATCCTCGGGTTTAAGAAGATTGAATAGGGGAAGCTGTTGTACCCCAAAATTTTCCCTCCCATTTTTACTCAAGACATGCTCCTTGAGGTTCCCAATTGCTCAAGGATGACTAAGAATTGACCAGACAAATTCTCCTCCTAAGCAATGAACCTATAATTATGGTTTCACTTTTCACCAAGATGTTTGAGCTTCAAAGGTCTCAAATGTTTTCCATTGTCCTAATATGCCTTCAAGATTGTCCATGACAAGTTTCATGCCCCACACTACAAGTTTGCTCAGTCAATTTCTCAAATGTTTGAAAATCAATTGCACTAGGTCAAAAGTCAAATGTGGCCTATATACAGTTAAACTTCACGAGTTTTGGTCAACATCAACATTTTGAAGTGATATCCATCATTTGATTAAGGGTTGATCATGATTCCTCAAGAACTGCTCATAATCTATCAAAAGTCAAGAATTGCTTTGTTTCGTGCTCAGGGTGATCCATAGAACATGTTCAACGTAAGACATGTAAGAATAGGAGTCAGGATAAGATCGTGCCATTTCTAGGGTACAATTTGAGTGCTTCTTCGTATCTCATGAACCAGGGGTTTTCAGCGTGAATAAACCTCAAATTTGAACTCAGGGGGAAATTTCTCATGGGATAGGATCTTTTGATTTTGCCTAAATTATCATTTGTTTTTTGTGTGTGCAGATTTTGATACCGGAGAAGAAGACCAGAGTTTGACTCCGGCGTCCCTCTGGTCGATTTCCTGGCAGCCCCTCATTAGGCAGTTCAAATCAGCGCACACTTTTTTTGTTTAATAGTATTCGATTTTTGTTTTATATATAAAACTATGTGTTTATTATAGTACACGAATGGAACAACAATTCAGATGGAAAGGCGTGTGCATGCAAAGGGAAAGGACATGGGTTCGATACCCAAGTATGAAGTTTTACTTTTTCTAACTTTTCCTTGCAGATTCCATGCGTTGCATTCCCTAGGCGCTCACCATATACCTTCATGTTTGGGCCATCTGATGTGATGCAAGAAGATCTAGACAGCCCAAAGTGTGCGTCCACCCTGTAACCTCAAGGTTGACGTGCACCTGATCATGTAGGGCCTTGGGCTTATTGATTCATGGGCCTAGCGAATTTCCAACGCACCCCCCATTTTGTTTAGACATCAGGCCCAATTTGCTTTTTTTTTATTTGGTTTTATTGTTTATTTTCTCTTAATCATTTTTTATATAATAGTATAAAATCAGAATAATAATAATAATTAAACTTAGGATTTTTCTAAAATTAATTGTTAATTTTGTAAATTAATTAAATTAATTATTTTAATATTATTTTATCAATTTAAAATCAATTAGGCTTAGATTTATTTCATTCAATTTTTTCTATATAAAAATACAAAAATAGTAGAATTAGTTTTATTAGAATTAATTTTAATTAAAAATCATTTTTCTCTTATTTAATTAATTAGGACTAGTTTTAGTTTTCCTTATTTAATTTAACCATTTTTTTTAATAATTAAAAACAACCAAAAAGAATTTTTCGCTTACTTAGAATTACTTTTTAGGGTTTTAGACGTCTCTTTTCCATTTTGCGCGCATTGTTTATTTTCGAATTTTTTATATTAATGTATCTGCTAATGGAATGTAATAGATAATTACTAGGGCTCTTTACCGCTTTCTTTATTTTTCCCCATTTTTGGAGATGTAAATACCCCCTTCCTGAAGCACTGTAATAGTGTAGGATTTACGATTCCCGCATTTTAAATTTCTGCAAAATATTAACTGTTAGTAACTAGGCTTGTATGGAAATACTGAAAACAGAGCGCTGTCAAACCTAATAACAAAGATAAATGAACTTAATATAACATACATTGCACAAATACACCTCTAGGGTACCTGTGATATGGTGGCAGAACCGACTGTTAATAATGGTTTTTGCGTTTGCAAATGTTGCGGTAAGCAAGATTCGCCACCAACTTTTATTTTATCCAACAAAGGAAATGGTGAAAAGAACAGAAAGACCTTTTGAGAGTTTTCTGAGTAAGGGGGGTAGATTATGGAAAGGCAAGGTGTTAGCACCATTTCCATCCGTAGTTATCTAAGGGCTCTTAGATGCTAGCTCATGTTTTGAAAATTGCTTGTGTTTTGTGTGTTTTGAAAAATGTTTTGAAATTCCTTAGTGTGGTGATTCGCTTTGTGATAAATCTTGTATCAGTCCTCAAGAGTGTTGGCAAAGTGTGATACGGTGGGAGAACTGACTATGGTTTTGCGTTTGTTTTCGCAAATGTTTCGGTTGAGCAAGAGTCGCCACCGACTTTTTATTTTATCCTAAGGAAAGGTTAAAAAGCACAACAAAAACCTTTGAGATGTTTTCTTGGGTTCGGGGAGTAGATTATAGAAAGGGAAGGTATTAGCACCCTTTCTATCCATGGTTATCCATGGGCTCTTAGTTACTTGCTTAGATCAACTTGCCTTAATTTTCAATTGTTTGAAATGGTGCTTTGTGTGTGTGGGTTTGAAAATGTTTTTGAAAAGAGGCCAATGTGATGGCAACCTTTGTAATGATCCATGTTGGGATGTATACAAAGGTGTACGTCTTTTGAAAAAAAGGTTTTCATTTGTTTTTGAGAGTTTGTTTTGAAAGTGTTGTGAGGTGTGGTTTAAAAATAGGCAAGTGTTTTATTTTGCAAGTTTGATTCAAGTAACTAAGAGGTTATCTACTCCTAAATTTCTCAAAGATTATTGCTATGTTTTAACCCTTTTAACAATTTTATTCCACCATTGTATTTGGTGGACAATCTTGTGTTAGGATGTGAAAGGGACGGGCGCGGGTCATCGTTTAGACCATAATTGCAATGGTGCCAAGTATCTTTGGGCAATGTTTTCTTTAAGGGACTTGATCATTTTTAGGCAACTTTCGAAAGCGTCATCGAGGGACTATGATCATTTGAATTGTGTTTTGTTTTGCCCAAAGAGACCTAGCATGCAATATGGCCCATTTATTGAAGGCAACAAGTGGAATACCCTAAGGGTGCAAGTGTGATTAGTGTTGTCCATTTTCATGCTTGTTTATCTTGAGATTAGGTCAAACTATTTTTGTTGTTTTTGATTCGCATACAAACCCTAATTCTAACATGGTATATTTAGAAAGCATTAAAGTGCAAAAAATAAAGTTCCTAAGTTATTACAACACAATATATGGGAAGGGGGTACAAATGTTCAAATGGGGGTATTTTGACAAGGAATTTAAACCTAGATTATTACATCAAATTGAATTATACAAATTATTTAATAGACAATAATTAAATAAAAATGGAATAAATATGCAAGATGCAAAAAATGTTTTTTATGTGTATGAAAAAAAAGGTATTTTTTTATGTGTTAAATAAACAAAATAAAAAGTATCAATTTTTGGATTTTTTTTATGTATTTAGGGCAAAACCCTAATTTATTAAATAAAAGGTATTAATCATTTAATATGTACAATATTCATTAGTTATGTACAAAAATAAAATAAAAATGAAGTATATTTGTCAAAAAGGCATTTTTTAATGTTAAATATTAATATAAATAAAAATGTATATATTTTGCATTTTAACCTAAATATATATATATATATATATATATATATATATATATATATATATATATATATATATATATATATATATATATATATATATATATATATATATATATATATATATATATATATATATATATATATATATATATATATATATATATATATATATATATATATATATATATATATATATATATATATATATATATATATATATATATATATATATATATATATATATATATATATATATATATATATATATATATATATATATATATATATATATATATATATATATATATATATATATATATATATATATATATATATATATATGTATTTGTCTTATATGATAAATATATTGAATATATACAACATAATAATATTTAATATTTATAAAAAAAGTATATTTTATATAAAATATTTTCAGAAGATAAAATAAAATAAAAATGGAAAATAAAATGTATTGGTATTAATTTTAGTATTTTTAAATAATAGTATTTAAGTATTTATTTATGTACAAAACATCAATTTAAACAAATAAATACCTAATAAATATAAAAATGGTGTGAAAAATATTTTTTATATTTTTAATATTGTGAGGAAAAATAAATAAGTCAGGAATAAAAAACAAAAGTCAAAAAATGATTAAAATAAGCACAATGGGCCAAGGGGGTTAAAAAGTAACAAAAGGGTGCAAAAAGAAAGTCAACTCAGGCCCAGCCCAAGAAGACTTCATCTTCAACCTCAGAACATGTTTGAACAACCATCCACGCGTGTTTTCTATCTCCCAATTCCTGGACTTTCAAGCAAAACTCACAACATGAAAAGTGTAGAGCATTAAGAGACGAATCCAGACATATAAAGAACTTGACTTAACTCTCTAAGATGAGAGAGAATTTCTTCTCCCCCAATTCCTGACCTAGTTTTTGTTCCATGTTCAGACATTAAATTCTCACAGCACACATAATATAAATGAAAACTAATTACATGGGCATGTTCAGGGCTATGAATGTGACATATTTTCTTCACAAACCTAAAGCTAACAATGCCTGGATAGAGAGATACGAGTTCATGAACTTACCTGTTCAGTTGGAGTTGTATCTGGTGATGGAGGTACTTTCAGTGTAAGGTGATAATTGGTACAGCTTCCTTGATGTCCAGGGATGCTATTCCAAGTTTTACTTTGCTTTGAAAGTAGCTGAATCGAGTTATAGAACTCCACCTGCAAAACAGAAAAATGAAAATGGTGATGTTGAATGGGAGTGTTACAGGTCGTGTTTGAGGTTTGGAATAGCTTCAAGGGATGTTGTGGGATGTGTTTGAGGTGATTTTAGCAAGAGTGCATGAAAGGATTGAGCTATGGAACTCAATCTGCAGCAGGTCCCCTGTTTTGGCAGTTTGAGGGTGATTCTGTGTTTGAGAGGGTGTTGGAGATGGTTGGCTCGTGTTCTAGCTCAGTTAGGATGTTTAGAAAGTGTACAAAGTCTTTGCTTAAGCTTGCCTTGACAGGAATGATAGTTGTTATGTGTTATGCTAGTTTTCTTCTTACTTAAGCAACAAAAAGCCAAGTTGAGTTTCTAGCTTGTACAGGCCCCCCTAATGTGCTGCATACCTTGGACTTGATCAGTGTAATTAGCTCATAAACTTGTGCCAAAGAGATTTGCACTGTACTTGCTTGGATTGCTAATTGACATAAAGTGCAACTTTTCTAAAATGGATATAATGCTTTATCTAAAAATGGCTTAGTTTAACATGTAATGCTTAAACACATAAAACAAGGCCTTGGCACAATGAGTTAGCATTAAATTATTGAGTGCAAATGGGATATAGGACCTGTAATCAAGGAAAGCAAGCTGAATTCAAAATGGCACAAATGTATGAACATGTAAATTGGCCAAATCAAAAGTGAGTTTTTCCCAACTTGCCAAATTCGATTCTCCCTAACCATGAGGTTGTTTGATGAGTTCTTGGACATTTTGGAAAGCTTGGAATGTGTACTACAATCCATCTTTGAAATGCAAATTGAAATTCCAAGTGGAAGTATGTGAAAAATGGTCTTGAAGTTAGGTAAAAACCTTGCCTAAAATAGGTCAAATTTTCTCTAAGTTAAGAATGGTTTGGTACCCTTGTTCCAAAAATTGTAACTTGAGCTACAAGCTTCTTTTGGGAAAACTTTGTGAATCAAAGTTGTAGATGTTGCAATAGGCTACAACTTTCATGTTTTGACTTTGGCTTGAATCCAAATGCATCTTGGTGAGAAAGTGGGAAAAAGTTAGGAAAAAATTAGGGTTTTTCATAACTTAGAAAAATTAAGTTATGAAAAATCTTCATTTCAAACCCTAATTTGCAATTCTTGATTTCTTGATGAACAAGTTTCATGATTTGGCATGTTTTGATGAAAAATGAATCTTGACACTTGATTTTGACCAAAAAGTCAAAGTTTGACTTTTTAGTATACAGTCAAAATTGATCAATTGACTGGGAAATTCAACTGTCAATCTTGTGTATTTGGGATCTTTTGAACTTGTTGAGCATGTAAAGATAATTCCATGGGGTCCTTGAATCCATATGTGAGCTTGATTTGCCATTGGCTAGGTCAAACAGTCAAAAATTGCCTTTGTGCAGTCAAAACCCTAAAAATGACCATTTTGCCCTTTTGGTGATCTGATCAAATTTCTTGTGGAATTGTGATCCAAACTTGATCAAATGGTCCATGTGAGTTCATAATGTTGATGTGGGTCAATTTTCATGAGATTTGACTGTCAATTGGCCACAGTTGACTTTTTCCCCAATATAGTTGATTTCTAGGTCAACTGTCCAATTGACTGGGCAAAACTTGGAATCAAGACTTGAAACTTGGTATGGATAAGCTTGGGAGTCCAACATGAAGCATGAAAGTCATCTTAGGCATTTTAGGTCAAAACATCTTTGTTCAAATACAAACCCTAATTTGGGTCAACAGTGCAAGGAGAAGTCTTGAGCAGAGGAAACCCTAACTGGATCTTGAGCTCCAAGGGTCTTGTGATGAGAAAACGTTGAGGAAATGGGAGGGCAAATTTTGGGGTACAACACAAAGCAAATGTTTTTGAAAGTTATTTTTGAAATGTGTAAGTGTAAAAAAGTTTGTTTTATTTGAGCAAGCATGTAACAGTTATCTACTTTACTCGAAAAGGTCATTCTTTTCCTCCTATCCTTTAGACAATAATATCCTATTATTAGTGAGTAGGTAGCCCTATCGTTGGATGTTTGAGGGACAATCGAAGGGATGTTACAATCACAAAGGCAACTTGGCAAGAAATTTTAGTAATTGTCCTAAAGTTCTAAGAACACTTTTAACCGAGGCAACATCGAGAGGATCATCGAGGGACTTGTGATATTTCAAACTAGAGGACAATCACTAAAACTTTTCATGCTTCGAGAATTCTGACCGTTTTTCGAAGGCAACCGAAGTGGGATACCCTAGAGGTGTGTGTGTGCAATTGTGTTCAATTCAGTTATCTATCTTGTGCATTTAAGTTTGCCACCATTTTGTTTTCATTCTTATCATGCAATCCTAGTCACTAGCAGTTAATATGTACAGAAAAATATAAAATGTGAAAATAAACCCTATGCTATTACATGGTTTTGGGGAGGGGATATTTACAATGTAAAAAATTTGGGAATGCAGAAATTAAAAGCAGAAGGTAAAGCCTAATTACTATTACATTCCAATATACAGTTACATCAATAATGTAAAAATGCATAAAAAAATAACGTGCGCAAAATAAAGAAACATATAAGAAAACCTAAGAAATTGCCAAGTAAACAAGAAAAATCTTTTCGGTTTTTTTTGTTTATTTTAAGAGAATAATTAAACTACCTTAAATCTAATTTTAATTTTAAAAAAAAAGATAATTGCTAAATGAATTTAAAGCCTAATTTTAATATTTTTGTATTTTTATTTGAGAAAATAATTTAAACACAAATTAAACCCTAAATTCTAGCTTATTTTAATTAAAAAATGTTAAAGTTAATTAATTAATTAATTTCAGAAATTAATTATTTAATTAAAAAAAATAATCCTAAGTTTTGTTGATTTTTTATTTGATTAAAAAAACTCCTTGATTAAATAAAACAAATAAATTAGAAGAATGAAAAAATAATTTAAATGGGCCAGAGTGTTATGAAGCAAAAATGGGGTTTTGTTTGAAAATTTCGCTGGGCCCAAATGTTGAAAACCCAGATCTGCCTGAATCCAGTGAGGAGAGGTCTTGATGGCATATGGTAGATCTGCGCGTGGAAGCTCTTGGATCTAAAATAATCATGATCTGATGGTGGTCAATTGGGAATGTATGGTACGCGCATGGAATGTTGTGCATTGGATATGCAGCAAATTTTTTAGAAAATATAAAAACACCAAGCCTTGGGATCGAAACCAACCCTTTTAGCTTCACAAACACACGCCTTGTCATATGAGCCACCTGTGCATTCATTAATTCATATAACATAATAATATTATATTATAAAAACAAATCAGAAATTATTCAAACAAAAAATGTGCGCCCAATGGGTCTCCTGTGATTCAAATGAACCAATCAGAGATACGCATCTAGCCATGCAAGCCCTTGTCTGAGTCAAATGACCAGAGGGATGCCGGAGTTAAACTTCGGTCATCTTCCCTGGTACACGAAAATACGAATCCTGCGAATTTGTTAGTTTCAAGACTGAACCAAGACCCTATTCCACTTAAAATTTCGCCCTGATCACGAATCTGGCCTTAGATTGGCCAGAAAGCTCCCGCATCTTGAGTTATGAATCAAAAAACCTAACACAGTTTGATCATGGAATTTTATGATTCAAGGCCCTAGCTTCTTATGTAATACGTTAGAACTGATGCAGACATCATCAATAATATGAATATGAGCTTAAAAAGAATTTATATAACATGATTTGAATGTTTGAGATCACGAATTTTTTACCAAAAGTAGAGGTCCGGTTGAGTGCTTATGGGCGTGGCACAGCATGGATGAAGGTAGGTATGCGCTCCTGGGAAGCTCAGGATACTGATGGAGGACTTGAAATGGGCTGAAAGAGGCTGGAGCCTGCTTTTTTTGAATTTCACGATTTTGATAATTTTTGCAATTTTTTTGTGGTTCTTCTCAAGCAATTTTTATGTCCCTTATGCTTGCTAATGTGATGTTTATATATAGAGTAGAAGGAGGGGACAAGAGAGCAATGGTTTAAACAACCTTAATCATGTGTTTTAAAGCCATGAATAAGAATTTGAATTTTTGGCCAAAGATGTGGAATCTTGTCTTTTTTTGAATTTGAATGAATGTTTTGCACGAATTCATGGGCCTTATGGTTGTCCAAAGCATCAGCCCACATGCCAAAGCCTACTTTTAATTATTTTATACATTTTATTTTATATTTATTTCAAATAAATTAAAATAAATATGAATAAAATAGTTAGAAAATGCAAGGCATAGCAAGAATAATTTTAGAGGTCCTATATAAGCTTAGGAAGATGCTTGAAGTCCAAGAATTTAAGCCATTGACATAAAACTTCAAGTTTGCTCAATGCATAATTCTTGAAATTTCCCAAATTTTCCCAACTTGGGCAAGCCATAACTTGCTCAATTTTCATCTCATGATCATGATCTTGGACTTTTTGGAAATCCCAATATGTCTACTTCAATCCCTATTTTGATCAATTTTGTATTTGAAAATTTCATCTTGAGGTAAAATGTCTTGGAAAAAAGTGACTTTTGTTGACTTTATGAAAATGACATGTAATGTATGAGCTTGTACCTTTCAAATGGTTCATTTCTTGGAGTTGAGGGATGAAGATAAATTCTAGGGAATTAGATTCTATTCAATATGAGCTTTGGTTGGGGAAAATGGATGAAGTATGTGAGAGTTATGCCTGGTCAAAGTTCAATTGACTTTTCCTATAGAAACCCTAATTTAACAATTCTCGACTTTTGATAAATTGAGAGCATTTCTTGAGGAATCATGATCAACTCTTGATAAAATGATGGATATCACTTCAAAATATTGATATTGACCAAAAATCTTGAAGTTTGATTGTACATGGGCCACAGTTGACTTTTGACCTAACACAGTTGATTTTCAAGCATTTGAGCAATTGAATGAGCAAACTTGTAGTGGGAGGCATGAAATTTGTCATGGAAAATATTGAAGTCATATTTGGACAATGGAAAACATTTGAGACCTTTTGAGCTCACACATCTTGATGAGAAGTGAAACCCTAGTTAGAGGTTCGTTGCTTAGGAGGAGAATTTGTCTGGTCAATTCTGAGTCAACCTTGAGCAATTGAGGACCTCTAGGAACATGTTTTGAGTAAAAATGGGAGGGAAATTTTTTGGGTACAACAGTACCCCACTTCGGTTGCCTTCGGAAATAGTCATAACTCTCGAAACGTGAGAGGTTTTAGTGGCTACTCTCTGGTTCAAAAAGATCATAAGCCCCTCGATGACCATCTCGACGTTGCCTCGGTAAAAATATAATCTTTGAACCCTAGGGTAGTTACTAAAGCTTCTTTCCCAGTTGCCTTTGTGACTATAAATTGTCCCTTTGAATTTCCCTCAAACATCCAATGATAGGGTTACCTATTGACTAATAGTAGGATAACACTATCTAAAGGATAGGAGGAAAAGAACGAACCTTTTCGAGTATAAGTGGATAGTTCTTAAATTCTTGCTCAAAAACAAAATTTTTGCACTTACACAAGACATTTCAAAAACACTTTCAAAACCGCTTTATCAACACTCTTGAGGACTGATACAAGAGTTATCATAAAGTGAATCGCCGCACTAAGGCATTTTCAAATACTTTTCAAAAACATAAAGCACAAGGTATTTCAAAATGAGCTAGCATCTTAGAGCCTGTAGATAAATACAGATGGAAAGGGTGCTAAAACCTTCCCTTTCATTAATCTACCCCCCTTACTCATAAAATTCTCAAAAAGGTCTTTTTCTGTTCTTTTCACCCTTTCCTTAATTTGGATAAAAGAAAGGTCGGTGGTGACTCTTGCTTACCGCAACATTTGTGAATTCAAATGCAAAACTAGTATAAACAGTCGGCTCTGCCACCGTATCACACTTTCTAAAGGAAACAATATTCAAAAATTCTGCATTAGATCTTCTACCTGCTTGTTTAGTTAGGCTTCAGATGTTCATACTTAGAAAAATTATTTCTTAGAGATTTGAATTTCTATGTTCGAGATTTCTGACATTTTTTTGCAGACTTCATCATGAAGTTTCTATGTATCAAAATCAGAAGAAAACAATCTTTCTTCTTTACTTGAAGAAATTCCTAATGAGATTTTTATGAGAAAGTCAAGGGTGGACTAATCTGTTTCATGAAAACATCTCATACTCAAAAAGAATTAATCTTTAGCAAGAAAAATTTCTTATTTTATGATGATTTAATCTTTGAGCAAATACACTGTTCATCATCAGAAGAGGTTGGCTCAATCAAGGACACCAAACCAAGAAGCATTTCTTCAAGAGGTTCTGACAAGAGCTTCTTTATCTCCCAGAATCGGTTCTTCAAAAAGAGAGATAATGATTATGCTTTTCGTCTTAACAGATCAGAAGGAGCAATAACTGCATCCAAATTGGGAGCTTCTGATGTTATGACTTCTGGTATATTCTTCTTGAGTTCTGAATAGGTTATATCCAAAAGTGGAGATTTTCTTGTTGACATCTTCAGTTTTTGAAGAATCTGAGACTTGCTCAAGGTAATTCGTTTGGTTACAATTCGGTACTCAATCATCATCTTGTGATATGAGACTGTTATTGAAGGTGGAGTAACTATCACCTAGAGTATTTATTCACACAACATTTGGATCTTTATCTAACACTGTTAGGTGTTTGATATCCACTAACAAAATCGGGCTGTGATACCAATTGAAGGTGTGAAGAAAACACAAGAAGGGGTGGTTTGAATTGGGTTCTCCATTTCATACAAATTTTCGTCTCTTAAATTTTTTGCGTTAAGTGATGCTTTCGAATATGTTGTAGAAGCATAAACACTAAAGCATAAGCAAGAGTAAAGAACACGTAATATATCATGGTTCACTTGAGAAACCCTTAAGCTAGTCCATTCCACCCTACCAAGGTGATTTTGCCTTGAACTCAAGTAATTAATCCACTATAACCAAACTGATTACAATCTGCACAGACAACTACTGTGACTAACAACCACTAAGACTACCATCTTAGTCTTCTCAAAGCTTATGACCTAAGAGGTCCTTTGAGGAACATATTACCTTATAAAGTTTATGACCTAATTGGTCCTTTAGAAGAAACATAAAACCTTCTTAAGCTTCCGACCTAGCCGGTCCTTTAAAAGGAACAAACAACTGTTTGTTTTTACAAGGTTTGCTTACAAGAGAATGCTTCTACACAAGCAAGTGTAAATTCAATTAAGTACATCAAAAGATCCTAATACACACTAATAATATTACATTGTATTTTATTTTAAATGTGTGGTCTTATTTTCTTTAAGTAGCTTCTTTACGGATAACAACCCAAAGCACTTGAATCACTGAAGTCTTCTTTTTTATAAGCTTCTAAAAGCTTTGTTGATCTTGATGTAGTAAAGAGAATAACTTATTCATCTTGATTCAATTCAGCTTAGAACATTTTGGACAACAACCCTTGTTCTATTTAATTCAATGATCACTTTAGAGCACAACATTGATGTTGTAGATTTGTGACTGGAGCTTCCGTGATCATCTTCATTATCTTCTGCGGCTTAGCAAGCTTCTTGCAGTATATGAAATTAAGCACATTGTGAATCAATGATTTCATTGTTATCTTATAATCTTCAACAACATGATTGAAGAATCATTTTGACAACAATTTTTGTTGTTGTTGTTGTTATAGTGGTTGATAGTTTTGGTTGTGTTCCAATAATGACAACTTTCATTTGAACATTGAACACCAACAACATTTTAAGCATATAATCCTTTTCTTATATAGCCAAGCAAAATAGATTCGTTGGCTATTTAAAAAGAGTCGCTACACAATGATGAAAAATACTGCCACATCTTTTTATTTTCCATAATTCAAGTTAGTGGAGAGATAGTGGGATAAGGCTTTTACGTACCGTGTACTTCTCATTGATAACGGTAACATTTGTCTTCTGAAATTAAGAGGCTTCTGATGGTAGATGATTGAAGCATGAGTAGAATTGTGACATTTTAATCTCCAGATAATCAAGTCTTCAATCGTCAGAACTTGTTCACTCAGAACCTTGCCTTTGAAACTTCAGCACTTGGTCTTGAGAACCTTTTCTAAAACCTTGGGCCTTTAGAACATCAAGTCTTCAGAGTCTTCAAAACTTCTTTCAGAGTCTTTAGCACTTCATCTTTTAGAACCTTTTCTAGAACCTTAGTGTGATACGGTGGCAGAACCAGACTGTCTTTGAGAAAAATGATGGTTTGCATTTTGCGTTTGTGTTTGCAAAATGTCGCGGTAAGCAAGAGTCGCCACAGACTTTTATTTTATCCAACTGGAAAGGAAAAAAGCACAGATAAATTCCATTTTAGAGATTTTGAGTACGGGGGGTAGATTATAGAAAGGTAAGTTATTAGCACCCTTTCTATCCGTAGTTTTCTACGGGCTATTAGGTACTTGCTCATCATTTTAAAAATTTCTTCTGTGTTTGTGCGTTTTGAAAAGTTTTTGTTTTACTTTGTTTTAACCCTTGCTTCTGTCTTCAAGAGTGTTACGAAGTGTTTTTTTTAAAACTTTGTTTGAAAAGAGTGTAAGTGTGAAAAAGTTTATTTTGAGCAAGTACCTACTAGCATCTACCTACTCGAAAAAAGAATGTTTATGTTCTTGTTTCCTTTAGACAACGCTATCCTACTTATTTGAGAAATAGGAAGCACCGTCGTTGGAGTTGTAAGGGTCAATTCGAAAGGGACGTACGATCACTGAAGCAATGTTAGGACGTCTTAGTAATAACCCTAATATCTTAAGATCATATTCGAGGCAATATTTCCGAGGCAACCTTTTCGAGGCAACATTTTCGAGGCAACATTTCTGAACGGGACATTTGATCTAAGTTTAGATAAGAGAGCGACCACTAAAACACCCTATACTTAATGATCATTTACCGAAGGCAACCGAAGTGAGAGTATACCCTAGGAGTGCGCATGTGCGAGTGATTTGATTTCAAGTTATTATCTTTGCACATTTAGGGTTTGCTAACCATTTTAAAATTAACATACAGTCTTGTCATGCAATCTTATTATCATACATCTAACAGTTAATATTTGTGAAAATTAAAATGCGAGAAATAAAACTACGCTATTACAAGGCTTCGGGGAGGGGGGATTAATTACATAGCCAAAAACCCGTAAAACGATAAATAAAAGAAAAATCCTAATTAAACTATTACATACCATGAGCAGTTACATTAATATAGTAAAAATAATAAATGCGCGTGATGAATCGGGAACGAGCGTCTACACCTTATTGAAAGAAAAATCATTTTTTGTTTTTTTGTGTTATTTTGAGAAAAAATAGAGTTTAATTAAATAAATAAAGAAAACCTAAAGGCTAATTAATTTTATTTGAGAAAACTAATTAAATTAACTATTTTTTTTTGTATTTTTACTATTTTGTGAAAAGAAATAAAAATTAAATCAAGAACAAACCTAATTTTCTAATTGATTTTAAATAATTTACAAAAAGGTTAGAATTACCCTAAAATTAAATTAAACTAATATTAAATTAATTTTGATAAAATAAATAAAAACCTATATTCTAAATTGATGAAATTGATTTTATGATTTTTTTGTAAAAAAAGGAATTTAATTTTGTGTTAGAAAATAAATAAATGAAGAAATTATATAAAAGAAAAAATATAAAGGAAATTAGAATGGGCCTGGTGTTGTAGCAAAGGAGGGGGTGTTAATTGCATTTTCTGAGCCCATAAACGCCTAGCCCACTTGACTTTTCTAGATCCCATGTTGCAAGCTTGACTAGGCCTATGGTGGACCTCCAAAGGATGGCCATTGAATCTAGCTTGTTAATGGCCTGGATGATGAGATATTGATGATGAACGGTGGATGTCTTGGATTCTTGTACACCTGATCATGTAAAATAAAATAATATTGAACAAATAGGGGGACCTGGGGATCGAACCCAAGCCCTTTGGCTTTTCCACAACAACGCTGACCATCTGAGCTGACTTGTTTTCTTGTATATGGAACAACAAACAATTATTATATTCGGAAAAAAATAATATATTACAAAACGTGCGAATTTTGAATAGGCAAATCAGGGAGTGCCACGTCACCCTTCTTCTTCCTCCCTCCGTTGGTAAAAGTTCTGGCTTTTACCTACAGTTATCTGGGTGTAGGTACAACCCTGTGATCCTCCAAAATTCTATGCACGCATGATAAATCAATACCAGTGGTACCAATCAACTCATTTCAATCTCACGAGTATCATGGTACCACTATCTAGGGCTAATTGTTCCTGCAAGCAAAACCCCTAAAAATGAAGCTAAAACCCTAAACATGGAAACTTGTTGTATAGCCAATAAAAATACAATTGGCTACTACCATTAGCTTGCAAATGATTCAAGGATTCAAAATATGTAAACAAATCATGCTAAGAGTGCCAGGATTATGATATACAATTTCTAAAAAACATGGAAGTCGTGGGATACTTACAGCGCGTTTCTGGGCACGAAAATGCTTGCTAATGATTGGAATGGGATCCTAGAACGTCCAGGAAGTGATTTATGTGGATGGAAAGGCTTGAGGAAGCCTGGAACTGAGAAAACAGTTTGCAACTTTTCTTGATTTTTTTGAAAGTTGTTTTCACCTTTGCACGCCTCCAATTGCCTTGCTTTTGATCTGCACTTGATCTATATGTACCCTAGAACGAATTAGGGTTGCAAATTAGTTTCAAATCTTCTCCAATAATGATCATTGATTCAAGATTTGATCCTTTGTGCAAATCTTTCCAAATTGAGAAAATCCAATATTTTTGTGTCCATTTGGAGCTTGCATGATTTGATTCTTTTTCCAGCTGTATAAGAGGCCTAAACATGCACAAAATCTCAAGCTTTGATTAGTTTTGATATTTTCATGATTTTATTTTGATTTTATTTGATTTAGTTGAAATAAAAATCAAAATAAATGACAAAAAATAAAATAAAGACAAGAGGGAGAGATCATGGGTCGTGGGTCATGTTACAAACTCAATGCAAGCATAAAAAGTTGGGCCCATTTGACAAAAATTGCAATTTTGGCCACATTTGACTTTTGGCAATTTTGCAAAAAAAGTCAACTTTGTCAATGCATAACTCCTTCAATTTTGATCCTATAGATGTGTTCTTGTACTTTTTAGAAAGCTTAAGATGTCCTCTAAACAACCCTTTTGGTCTCATCTCAATTGAGTCTTCCATGTTCATCATGTATGAAGCTTTGACAAAAAAATGTGTTTTTGTTGACTTTTCAAAATGACCTATAATGTCCAAATTTATATCACTTGTGAGTGCATATTTTGAACTTGGGAGCCGAAGATGGATTGTAGGGAATTACATCCTCTTAAAAATGAGCTTTGGATGGGTCATTTTTTATAAAGTATGAGAAAGTTATGCTTGGTCAAAGTTGAGTTGACTTTTCCTGCAAAACCCTAATTTAGCAACTTTTGAGTTTTGATGAATTGTGAGCAATCCTTGAGGAATCATGATCAAAACTTGATCAAATGATGAATAATGCTTCAAAATGAGGATGTTGACCAAAAATCTTGAGGTTTGACTGTAGGTGGGACACAGTTGACTTTTTCCCTAGCACAGTCGATTTTCAGGCCTTTGAGCAATTGATTGAGCAAACTTCCTCTGCAAGGCTTGAAACTTGACATGGATGATATTGAGAACATATTATGAAAATGGTGAGCATTTGGGATCCTTTGGACTCAAGTACCTTGATGCAAACTGAAACCTTAATTTGAGGTAGACTGCTTTAGGAGAGAGTTTGTCTGGTCAACCCTTAGACTTCCTTGAGCAATTTGAGGACCTCACTTGAAATGTATTGAGAAATATGGGAGGGAAAATTTTGGGGTACAACAGCTGCCCCTGTTCAATCTTCTTAAACCTAAGGATGTAGATTGTCTTTCCTGCCTTTCGTGATCCGAAGGTGGAAGATGATTGAACACTAGAGTGCCCAGAAATTTGCACTCGCATGAAGTGATATTTGTCTTGCAATGTCGGGAATGGGCTTATAGATGCCATTTGGAAATTGATGATGGAGGATAGGCTTAAAGATGTCATCAGAGTAAGTGTCGATCGCATAAGAGATTCCTTTGCGAGAGCCCGTACACTTGTTGTTGAGGAGGACTATGCTGGGGAATGTTTGTTCTTTGTCTTGGGAGAAATAGAATTTTAGGAACTTCAGCTGTCCGTTACTCTACTGGGGGAATCATCTCTTAGTCGAGGAGGTGAAAATGAACTGCTATCTGGTCGTGCTCCAGGCTTCACAGTGATTTGCTGAGAAAAATAAGTCTGACTGTTATCTGGTCGTGCTCCATGCTTCATTGTGATTTACCGGGGGATGAGATTAAACTTGATATCTGGTTGTTATCCAGGCTTTGCAATTTCTCACTTCTTATCTGGTCGTGATCCAGGCTTCAGAATGAATTACGTTGTTATCTAGTCGCATCGGGGCTTCAACTTGAGTTTGAGGCAATACTAATATCCAGTTGATTCCGGGCTTCTTAATAATTGGCCGGGTAAACTGCTATTTGGTCGAATTCCAAACATCGCAGTACCTTATACTGTTATGTGGTCGATTCCAGGCTTCAATATCCTTTGCCGCTATCTGGTCGTAATCCAGGCTTCACGGTGCCTTATACCATTATCTGGTCGAGTCTAGGCTTCATGGTGTCTTGTATTGCTATCTGATCGATCTCCAGGCTTCATAATAACTTGCTGAGGGTTAAGCTGTTTTCCAGTTGATTTCCGGGCTTCACAGCTTGTGTTTATGATATACCACTATCTGGTCGATTGCAGGCTTCATGGTGTCTTGTACTGCTATCTGGTCGATTTCCAAGCTTCAGAGTAACTTGCTGGGGATTCAACTATTTTCCGGTCGATTTCCGGGCTTCATAGCTTGAATTTAAGATATACCACTATCTGGTCGATTCCAGGCTTCATGATATTTTGGAGAAAATCAAGATATTATCTGGTCGAATTCGGGCTTCATAACTTGAACTTGAATAGAAATCTTAGTATCGATTTGACTGAACCAGAGAAAACTTGTGAGAATTTGATTGTATCTTTCCCTGAAAGGTAAAGAGTTTGTCGTATGTAATGTCATGATGTATGACATGTATTGAGTAATGATTTTCTCAAAATAAATGAGATTGTGTTGTATGATGCATATGCGTATGCCATGATGTATGGATATGCAATGTTTTTGTGATATTCTTTAGTTGGGGAAAATGAATCTCGGACTGCTGCTGGAGAATATAAAGAGTTGAGTTCTTCGTTCTTGCTAGGGGTAACGACCGAAGTTGATTTGAGAGTAAATTGGCGAGAGAATGACTCTGGGGCAGAGAGATATTCTGCCAGAAGATCTGTTGATTTGGAGAAATATCCTCAGCTGGGGATGAATTACCATTGCTGGTGATAATGAGTCCTGCTGGGGATCGAGTTTCTGTCTGTGGAAGAAATAAACTCCACTGGAGATAATCTTCCATTGTTGGTGACAGATGAACTCTGCTTGGGGAGAATTAACACCAATGTTTTTAGATACCTTTTACTCTGCGGGGAGTGTATGTGCCTTTAGTCATTTTTCAAGTTGGATCTATCCCTGTACCTGGTGGGTAGAGCAACTGTAAGGTTTGGGCACTTCTTTTTTGCCCCTGTTCCTGGAATTACGAGTAATTGTCTTTTGTTTCGCATGTAAATATTTATGAGCAGCAATTATTGTCAAATGCATATATCAAAAATGAATCATTAGACGTTCTTTGTAAAACAAAACAGAAAAAGAAAACACAAGTTGAAATTTCTCTGTGAAAATGAATTGTATTGATTCTTGAAGTTAGCCTGTAATAGGCATTTTGTACAAGAGGCTGACGTCCTAGTAAGAGAACTCCGCCGAAAGATAAAAAGTATACAATTTGTGAAAAATAAAGGAAAACAACTATGTGAACAATCCCACTGGGTTCCAACTCTGCTATTGCTTTTATATCTTCGAGCGTCTCATCACTTTGCTACTTGGTCGAAGGTAGATCAGATTGATTGGCGCCGTCCGAGCTTGATAGTCGATAATGAAGTCTGGTTACAAGATGATCCAATGAGACATAGTGTTACGCTTCAATCCCTAATTTTTTCCTGGACCGCCCTTTCGGGTTTTCAGTCCACCGGGATACCCTTTTTTGCCCAAGTCGCCTTTTCAGGTTTTCGACTTGCTGGGTGTACCGTTTTTTCATTTTCATCCCTTATTTTTTCCCGAACCCTTTTGGTTCGCCGGGAAGCCCTTATTTTTTCCTAGGCCAGTCAACCTAGTGGGTAATTGATTATGCGTAGTATTTTTTCACTATGTATGCATTGACGGGGTGCGGAAGGTCGTCACCATCCATGGTGGTTAGAATCATAGCTCCTCCCGAGAAAATGTTCTTAACCATAAATGGCCCTTCGTATGTGGGGGTCCATTTTCCCCTGGGATCACCTTGCGCCAGTATGATGCGTTTGATCACCAGATCCCCGACTTGATATTCTTGTCGTTTGACTTTTGTTAAATGCCTTGATCATTCGCTTTTGATACGTCTGACCATGACAAATAGCAGTAAGCCTCTTCTCGTCGATTAGATTTAGCTGATTAAGCCGGGTTTGGATTCAATCATCCTCGCTTAAACCTGCATCCTTCATAATCTGAAGAGAGGGTATCTGGACTTCAATGGGCAAGACTGCCTCCATGCCGTACACCAGAGAGTAGGATGTTGCCCCTGTTGATGTCCGCACTGAGGTACGGTACCCATGAAGAGAAAATGGTAACATCTCGTGTCAGTCTTTGTATGTCACCATCATCTTCTGCACAATCTTCTTGATATTCTTATTAGCTGCTTCAACAGCCCCATTAATCTTTGGTCGGTAGGGAGAAGAGTTATGATGTTGTATCCTGACCTGTTTGCAGAGCTCGGTGATCATCGTATTGTTGAGATTTGTACCATTGTCCGTAATGATTCTCTCCAGTACACCATATCGACATATCAAATTGTGTCGGATAAACCGTGCCACGAAGTTCTTGGTTACTATAGCAAAGGAAGCTGCCTCAACCCACTTCGTAAAGTAATCAATTGCTACCAGAATGAAATGATGCCCGTTCGATGCAGTAGGTCTGATCTTTCCGATTATATTGATGCCTCACATTGCAAAAGGCCAAGGAGCTGTCAGGACATTCAGAGGAACTGGAGGTACATGCACCTTATCAGCATAGAATTGGCACTTATGAGAAGTCCGAGAGTGATGATAACAATCGGCTTCCATAGTGGACCAATAATATCCCGCCTGTAGGATTTTCTTTGCCATGGTATGTCCCCTGGAATGAGTTCCGAAGGTACCTTCATGTAACTCTGCCATGATCCTTTCTGCCTCGCTCTTGTCCACACATCGCAGTAAGGTTGAATCATGGTTTCGCTTATAAAGAATCCCATTGCTAATGAAGAACTTCGCAGCAAACCTTCTCAAAAACTTCTTGTCATTTACAGATGCACCCTCGGGGTACTCTTGGGCCTCAAGATACCTCTTTACCTCGTGGAACCAGGGCTTATCTGCTACCTCTTCAGTCTCAATGTCACAACAATGTGCGGGCTCGTCCAACCTCTCGATGGTAATCTAGGGAGCTTCATTGTCCCACCTGACCTTGAACATAGAAGACATGGTAGCTAGCGCGTCCGCTAACTGATTCGCCTTTCTTGGGAAGTGTTCAAAGGTTATCTCCTCGAAGTGTGGGAGCAATGTCAGTACATATTCTTTGTAAGGAATAAGATTTATGTGCTTCGTATCCCACTCGCCTTTGACCTGACTTATCACCAGAGCAGAATCTCCGAATGCACTCAAGAACTTAATCCTCAGGTCGATAGCAGCTCGTAGACCTAGGATGCATGCTTCATACTCCGCCATATTGTTGGTTCAGTTAAAACATAGTCGGGCGCTGAACGGAGTATGACAACCCTCAGGAGATATGATCATAGCGCCAATGCCAGTACCCAATGCGTTCGAGGCTCCATCAAAATACATAGACCATCGGGATCCCTCCTCAGGTCCTTCATCTGGTCCAGGTTCTTCACAGTCGGTCACCAACATGATGTTCTCATCCGAGAACTCGAAATTCATGGATTGGTAGTCATCCATAGCCTGATGCGCCAAATGATCCGCCAATACACTCCCCTTGATTGCTTTTTGGGTGGTGTATTGGATGTCAT
Source organism: Vicia faba (assembly GCA_948472305.1). NCBI lineage: Eukaryota > Viridiplantae > Streptophyta > Magnoliopsida > Fabales > Fabaceae > Vicia > Vicia faba. The sequence goes on along the minus strand of OX451741.1, from coordinate 704,830,228 downwards.
ACTCAGTTAAGATCATTTGTCATCTTGCTATTCTTCCGGACAAGGCAGGCTTTTCGAAGATATACTTGATTGGATCCATCTTTGATATCAATAGGGTAGTGTGAGTCAGCATATACTGTCTCAGCCGGCGAGCAGCCCATTCCAAAGTGCAACAAGTTTTCTCGAGCAGTGAGTATCGGGTCTCACAGTCGGTAAACTTTTTGCTGAGGTAGTAAATAGCATGCTCTTTTCGGCCAGACTCGTCATGCTGCCCCAACACACACCCCATTGAATTATCCAGTACTGTCAAGTATAAGATCAAAGGTCTTCCTTCAACTAGAGGCATCAGAATAGGTGGCTCTTGAAGATATTCTTTGATTCTCTTGAAAGCGGTATGACATTCATCATTCCATTCTACTGCTTGATCTTTCTTCAGCAGCTTGAAGATTGGTTCACAAGTAGCCGTCAGGTGTGAAATGAATCGGGCGATGTAATTCAGACGTCCCAAAAAGCCTTTAACTTCCTTTTTTGTGATGGGAGCCGACATTTCCTGTATGGCTTTCACCTTTGCGGGATCCATCTGAATGCCTTTATCACTAACGACGAAACCCAGCAGCTTACCAGACCCTACCCCGAAGGTGCACTTATTCGGGTTTAACCTCAGCTTGTACATCTTCAACCTGTCGAACAATTTCTGGAGATGGTCAAGGTGTTCTTCTTCAGTCTGGTAACTTGCGATCATGTCATCAACATAAACCTCAATCTCATGGTGAATCATGTTGTGGAACAAAGCGACCATGACGCACTGATATGTTGCCCCTGCATTCTTCAACCTGAAAGGCATTACTTTGTAACATAAGGTTCCCCACTGTGTAACAAAGGTTGTCTTCTCCATGTCCTCGGGAGCCATCCTAATCTGATTGTAACCAGAAAACCTATCCATAAAGGAGAAGATCTTATGCTGCGCGGTGTTGTTGACCAGAACATCAATGTGAGGAAGTGGTAAATCATCCTTGGGGCTTGCCCTGTTCAGATCTCTATAGTCCACACACATCTGTACCATACCATCCTTCTTCGGCACCGGAACAACGTTGGCAACCCACTGCGGATAAGAAGTAACAGTTAAAAATCCGGCGTCAAACTGTTTCATGACCTCAACTTTGATTTTCTCAGACATCTCAGGGCATATACGGTGAACCTTCTGCTTTACCGAAGGACAGTCTTCTTTAGTTGGCAGACGGTGTACCACAATATCAGTGTTTGAACCAGGCATATCTTCATAAGACCAAGCGAAGATCTCAACATAGTCGCGTAGCATCTCTAGCAACCGTTGTTTGACACTAGGTTCCAGATTTGCACATATCTTGACCTCTTTATTGTCTTCCTCTGTACTCAAATTCACTGATTCCACTGGCTCTTCATGAGGCTGTATGGCCCCTTCTTCCTGCAGTAACAGTCTAGCAAGTTCCCCAGGCAACTCACAATCATCCTCACCTCTGTCCTCAGCTTGGTTGATCGGATTTTAGAAGTCATAACTGGCAGTAGCAGAGTTGTTATCAATGGGATCCAGAGTGGATATGGATCTGCATTATGATACGTGAGTGTGTGTAAGACAATAGTTGTTTTGATAAAGTGCGAGATAGAAAGGAAAAACAAGGAGCGCAAAATTTGTAATGCATGAAAATGTCTAATGCTTTATTGATGATATATGAAAATGACAAATAATAAGCCCTCACAAACAAAGCCAAGCTTCCTCGGGCAAGGCACCGGGCCGTAAAGTTTCAAACTGTCTGTTACAAATCTCAAAACAAAAGTCTATTATTGTGTAATAAAAGAAACGGGCACGAAGTCCTTCGCCGTCCAGTTTTTCAATCCACCGTTGGTAGTCGGGTAGATCCAGTTGTCGATATCTGACTCTTCTTCATCATCCTCAATTGCATTCACTCCCTGATCACTGATGTGCATAGGAGGTCTTCCAATCCGCGCGCGTCGAACAACCCTTTGAGCCTCTGCAGTAAAGCCTACACCAAACTTGTCAGTCTTGTGTGTGAAATTAGGGAGCTGACCCCAATTTACACACCCACCTTTTTCAATTACAGCCCTGGCATCCTTGATGGAAGCCATCTTCATCGGAGGTTTGTCAGCAGTAACTTCAGTCGACGCCAGAGTCTGGGGGACCTCTTCAAAGTTCTGACACGGGGTTTCGATGAACTCCCCATCCATCTCCACATAGAGAAAGGAATTAAGATGACTCACCATATACTCCTCTTCACCTTGTACCGTGACAATCTTCCCCTTTACTGGATATTTCAACATTTGATGGAGCGTGGAAGTCACTGCCCCAGCCTTATGAATCCAAGGGCGACCTAGCAAGAAAGAATATGATGGTCGGATATCCATCTCGTAGAAAGTAGATGCAAAAGTATGAGAGCCAACTTTAACAGGTACGTACACCTCCCCGTGCACCATCCTTTTTGACCCGTCGAAATCCCTGACCATAATATTACTCGGCTTCAGAATCAAACCTTCACAGTCCAGACGGTCTAATGCTTTCTTTGGCAAAACATTCAATGTGGACCCAGTATCCACCAGTACGTGGGCCATAGTAGTGCCCATGCACTCGATCGAGACATGCAGAGCATTGTGATTTCTTCCTTTAGCAGTCAGATCTGCGTCTGAGAAACCCAACCCATTGTCGAAAGTTAAACTAGCTACACAGTCTTTGAATTGATCGACAGAAGTTTCCTACGGCACATGTGCAGTTTTGAGGAAAGCAGTTAAAGCCTTCGCACGGGCTTCTGAACACAATAACAAGGACAACATGGAGATTTTTGACGGGGTCTGCCCCAGCTGCTCGACTACGTTGTAGTCGCTCTTCTTGATAATCTTCAGAATTTCCTCTATCTCCTGCTTAGAGGTTTCTACAATGATCTTCTTAGGCGCCTCCGTCCGGGCAGGTTCACCTGTGATTTCTTTGCCCCGAGTGCCATATGGCTCGACGACAGGGGTGATAACTGGAATAGGAACTGGGATAGTAACTTATGTACTAGCAGATGGAATAACAACAGGTTTGTGAACAGTCGGAGGGGAAATCTCGGGAGAAAAGAGTCTTCCACTTCTGGTGACTTTGCTAGCTCCAACAATATTGCTGACATCAGCATCAGCTTCTTCACTCTCTAAGTCTTGCTTAACTCCATGGTAATACACGTCGGCCTCATAGTGCCAAGGGACAGCCTTATCCGAAGTGTATGGGATAGGATCAGGGACAGTAATGATTAACGGGGTAACTCTCAGAACGAATGTAATCCTAATAGACTTTCTCGAGGAAGCATTGGTAGGATTGGCGGAAATGGTTATGATGGAAACTTCTTCAATTGGAACCAACGGAATCATAGTCTTATCGAATAGGATCTCTTTGTTATCCACCAGGCATTGAACACCTGATTTCAATAAATGGCAACCAGCAGGCAGAATTGAACACACGTGGCAACCTTCACCACAACCCGGAAATAAACTGGCTAACAATAGATTCTTCTTAACTGTCATCAAAGGAGTATAAATTTATTCCACGGAGGTCACAAATAAATTGTCGTCCACAGCATTTACTCCCTGACCGTGTTTGGGCATCAGAGCAGTTATGATATTGGGTTTCTCCGGAGCGTCAAACTCAATCTCTTTAGCTTCAATCATTTCTTGCACCTTATTCTTCAAGGCCCAACAATTGTTTGTATCATGACCTGGGCCATCTTATAGGCGCAGTGGGCATTTGGGTTATATAACGGAGATGTGGTGTTGGGATTCTTCGGGGCTTCCCTCAGAGTTACCAGGTTGGTCTTCAGTAACTGTGGTAGGATTTGAGCCAGGGTCATATTGAGCCGAGTGAACTGTCTTTGTGGTCTATCCACCCTTTGTTAATTGTTGCATTGTGGAGTAACGGTGGGTCTTGATATCACTACCGCATTCACTGTTTGACGGTGTTCATGTCTGCTTTGGCCCCTCGGGCCGTAGACTGCACTAGCTTCTTTCTTACCAGTGAAAGGCTTCTTCACTGCACTTGATGAAGTATCCTTCTGTATCTTACCACTTCGGATACCAGCTTCTACTCTCTCCCCAATCAAAATCAACTCAGTAAACCCAGATGACGAGCTTCCGATCAGATGATTGAAAAATGGACCAGATAACGTCCCTAGAAACATGTCCACCAATTCCCTATCAGACAAAAGGGATTGGACTCTTCCAGCTAAATCTCTCCACTCCTGAGCATAGTCCTTAAAACCTTCACTTGCACCCATTGACATACCCTGAAGCTGAGTACGAGTGAAAGCAAGGTCGACGTTATATTGATACTTCCTGTACAAAGCAGCCACAAAGTCCTCCCAATTCCAAACATTAGCTCCTTCCAATTGATAAAACCATTTGAGCTGAGTCCCTAACAGACTATCTTGAAAGAAGTGCACCCACAAATTTCTATCAGCCGTGTGGGGTTAAATCTTCCTGACATACAAGCGAAGATGGAGTTTTGGACAGGATACTCCATCGTACTTGGAAAAAACTGGAGCTTTGAACTTATGAGGGATCACCACTCCCGATACCAGTCCCAACTCTCCAAAATCCAGACCAAGTATCTTCTGAATCTCCATAGCACTCAGACGGTCTTCTAATTGCTTGTACCTATCCTCAACAGGAGGATACTGTTCCTCATCATAATCTGTATCATTATCAGAAACTGCAGGACTGGGGCCCTTTTCTTCTTCTTGGTCCTCCCCTCCCTTGGATGAAAAGGACAGATCAGCTTGCTGTTTCAATCTATCCCCAAACCTTTTGCCCATACTCAGCAGAACGACCTTCTTCTTCTTCCTCTTCTTCTTCTCTTTCTCTTTCAAAATGAGAGCTTTCAAATCCTCTCGCCCTTTAGCCAAACTTAAGAACATCTCTTGAAATTGGGCATTTTGTGCCTGAAGATCTTTGATAGCTTGATCGGAAGATATCTCTGCTGAAATAAACAGCGAAGAAGATGAGAAACCTGTTATGGTACCTGTAATGGTGTGCGTGATAATGGGATGCGTGTGTAATGATTTCAAAGACTTTGGGAGATTTAAATTTGCAAACCAAAAAATAAACAAACTTTATTAGATTAAACTTGTAAAAAGGTTCAACAATGCCTTTAAGGCGTTTACAAAGAAGTGAATGAAAAAACAAATCTTAACTAGAAAAAGCAAAATCAGAAATCCCATGGACGCTTCCCCTTCATGCTGATGTAGTCATTGATCGTTCTTTCATTCTCGAGTTGCCCGGTGAGCTTCAAGATCTTCCTTTCTTGCTCATGGTACTTCTCCCGGTAGGTATCTCTCTCCTCTTTCAGCTGAATCCAGGATCTCTTCAATGCCCCAAGATCAGTGGGCATGTAGGGATAAAGGACTATATAAGGAATGTCCTCTTCATTGGTGGGCTCCACAATCACTGGAAACACAGCTTCATAAGGCATCCCAAGCTTCTGAGCACGAGCTCGGACCCACTGGAGGTAAGGCTGCATAGGGAGAGAGGTCCTTGGTTCTAGCTCTTGAGGTTCAGACCTGTTCACCATGCCCCAAGCTCGTATAAACCTGCAGCGATGCTCATCAACATCTTCCTTGTAGTTAAATGCAATATCTATAAGAAGTAACTCATGAGGACCATCTCTCCGAGCACGACCGAATTGTCGCAAAGCTAAACAAGGACTGTAGGTTATTCCCCCTCTGATTCCAGGCAACGGGACATTAGGGTATCCTCCATATCGGTCAATGACAACAGTGCTTTCCATAGCCTTGGAACTCCAAAGAATGTCTGTATGGGCAAGAGACATTATTCTGTAATACCATCCTAAACCTTCCTCATTCTTCAGTACAGACTTGGAGAGGTGCGAAATAAACCACCTTGCCAGCAAAGGCATGCAACATATGAGGGTCCCTCTTCTACACACAGTACGAGTGTAGAGGGCATGCAAGATATCACCCAGTAGAGTAGGCACATGATTGTGAGACAGGAAGATCTTAACCGCATTCACATCTATAAAGAATCTGGATTCGGGAAGAAAACCAAACCGTAGATAAGGAGAGCCAAGATATCTTCCAAAGCCTAAAAGTCCAAACTATCCCAGAATAGCTGAGCTTGATCTATCAGAAACTTGGCTAAGAAACCTTCAACCCCGCTTCGTGTTTCCCAATTGGATACTAAATCAGCCCTTTTTAGATGCAGAGTTGAAGCAATGTCTTCCGGTCTAGGAGTCTCTTCCATACCTGTGAAGGGCATCTGCTCAAGGATGGATATGCCCAATAAGTGAGAAAACTCTTCCAGAGTGGGTACCAGCTGATAATCCGGAAAGGTAAAGCAATGATGCACAAGATCGAAGTACTGGAAAAGCACCCTCATCATCTGCTCGTCAAATTTTGAAGTGACCAGGCTAAGAAGCTGACCATGTCTCTTAATGAATGAAGAAGTCTCAAACTCTTGAGGATAACTCTTTGAGTTGAGCAGGTATTTGCACAAAGTTAACTCGGATGGTGTTTCTGCGCACGGAAGCCATAATCTGCAAAATGGAACAAATATAAATCCCCTCGATCTTTGAAATGGTTAGTATAATGAAGTATGAATGCTATGTTATGATGCATGATGTCATGATAAAACAAACAACAGGTATAGCAGATAACAGACATGGTAAAGGAAAACAAGTCACACAAGAGCCCTTAAGTTTAAGGCTTGCATGGGGTCTAGGTATTACCCTCTTGAAGTTCAGTTGGTTTCAACCTGTCCTAGTAATAGTAACCGGGTTCTAGAGGTTCTCAATATCATTGACCATCCTCCATCGGTCATAGTTTCAGCTCACGCAAACTTTTCTTGCGGTCGGAACTATCTCGAGAGTATGGTCTCAATGAGTGTAGTATCGAGTATCAACCAGTTCTCAGCTTTACACTGAGGTCGGATATCTCACTACTTCCCAATGGCCAAGTTGGTCAATTATGGGTTCTAAGGTCAGTTGATGCTTAATAACACACATAACAACCCCGTATTCTCCTCGTTTCTCCACAAGGGATACCAGTACCAACCAATGTGCCACATCAACGTAGCTACTGCTTCAACCGTATCGGTCTACACCGTACAGTCCCCTCACAATTTATTGCTACTTACCTAAAAGGTGTCCCCCAGATCCAGGTTAGGATCTATAGTAACTCCCAATACAAAACCCTTTAATAGTAAAACAACCAAAACAAACAAGAGAAGCAATTTTATGATGAACTAATCCTAAGGTATACCCCACTTATATCTCCCCAGCAGAGTCGCCAGTTCTATGATACGGTGGCAGAACCAGACTGTCTTTGAGAAAAATGCTGGTTTGTGTTTTGCGTTTGTGTTTGCAAAATATCGCGGTAAGCAAGAGTCGCCACCGACTTTTATTTTATCCAACTGGAAAGGAAAAAAGCACAGAAAAATTCCTTTTTCGAGATTTTGAGTACGGGGGGTAGATTATAGAAAGGGAAGGTATTAGCACCCTTTCTATCCGTAGTTTTCTACGGGCTCTTAGGTACTTGCTCATCATTTTAAAAATTGCTTCCGTGTTTGTGCGTTTTGAAAAGTTTTTGTTTTACTTCGTTTTAACCCTTGCTTCTATCTTCAAGAGTGTTACGAAGTGTTTTTTTTGAAAACTTTGTTTGAAAAGAGTGTAAGTGTGAAAAAGTTTATTTTGAGCAAGTACCTACTCGAAAAAAGAATGTTTTTGTTCTTGTTTCCTTTACACAGCGTTATCCTACTTATTTGAGAAATAGGAAGCACCATCGTTGGAGTTGTAAGGGTCAATTTGAAAGGGACGTACGATCACTGAAGCAATGTTAGGACGTCTTAGTAATAACCCTAATGTCTTAAGATCATATTCGAGGCAACATTTCTGAGGCAACATTTTCGAGGCAACATTTTCGAGGCAACATTTCTGAACGGGACATTTGATCTTTGTTTAAACAAGAGAGCGACCACTAAAACACCCTATACTTAATGATCGTTTATCGAAGGCAACCGAAGTGAGAGTATACCCTAGGAGTGCGCATGTGCGAGTGATTTGATTTCAAGTTATTATCTTTGCACATTTAGGGTTTGCTAACCATTTTAAAATTAACATACAGTCTTGTCATGAAATCCTATTATCATACATCTAACAGTAAATATTTGCGAAAATTAAAATGCGAGAATAAAACTACGCTATTACAAGGCTTCGAGGAGGGGGGATTAATTACATAGCCAAAAACCCGTAAAACGATAAATAAAAGAAAAATCCTAATTAAACTATTACATACCATAAGCAATTACATTAATATCGTAAAAATAATAAATGCGCGCGATGAATCGAGAACGAGAAAAAATTAGGGTTTTGACCCCGTCTACACCTTATTGAAAGAAAAATCATTTTTTGTTTTTTTGTGTTATTTTGAGAAAAAATAGAGTTTAATTAAATAAATAAAGAAAACCTAAAGGCTAATTAATTTTATTTGAAAAAATAATTAAATTAACTATTTTTTTGTATTTTTACTATTTTGTGAAAAGAAATAAAAATTAAATCAAGAACAAACCTAATTTTCTAATTGATTTTAAATTATTTACAAAAAGGTCAGAATTACCCTAAAATTAAATTAAACTAATATTAAATTAATTTTGATAAAATAAATAAAAACCTAAATTCTAAATTGATGAAATTGATTTTATGATTTTTTTGTAAAAAAAAGGAATTTAATTTTGTGTTAGAAAATAAATAAATGAAGAAATTAAATAAAAGAAAAAAATATAAAGGAAATTAGAATGGGCCTGGTGTTGTAGCAAAGGGGGGGAGTGTTAATTGCATTTTCTGAGCCCAAAAACGCCTAGCCCACTTGACTTTTCCAGATCCCATGTTGCAAGCTTGACTAGGCCTATGGTGGACCTCCAAAGGATGGCTCTTGGATCTAGCTTGTTGATGGCATGGATGATGAGATATTGATGATGCACGGTGGATGTCTTGGATGCTTGTACACCTTATCATGTAAAAGAAAATAATATTAAAAAAATAGGGGGACCTGGGGATCGAACCCAGGCCCTTTTCCTTTTCCACAACAATGCTGACCATCTGAGCTGGCTTGTTTTCTTGTATATGGAACAACAAACAATTGTTATATTGGGAAAACAAAATAATATATTTCAAAACGCGCGAATTTTGAATAGGCAAATCAGGGAGTGCCATGCCACCCTTCTTCTTCCTCCTTCAGTTGATAAAAGTTTTGGCTTTTACCTACAGTCATCTGGGCGTAGGTACAACCCTGTGATCCTCCAAAATTCTATGCACGCATGATAAATCAATACCAGTGGTACCAATTAACTCGTTACAACCTCACGAGCATCATGGTACCACTATCCATGGCTAATTGTTCCTACAAGCAAAACCCCTAAAAACGAAGCTAAAACCCTAAACATGGCAACTTGCTGTATAGCCAATAAAAATACAATTGGCTATTACCATTAGCTTGCAAATGATTCAAGGATTCAAAATATGTAAACAAATCATGCTAAGAGTGCCAGGATTATGATATACGATTTCAAAAAAAAATGGAAGTCGTGGGATACTTACAGCGCGTCTCTGGGCATGAAAATGCTTGCTAATGATTGGAATGGGATCCTAGAACGTCCAGGAAGTGATTTATGTGGCTGGAAAGGCTTGAGGAAGCCTGGAACTGAGAAAACAGTTTGCAACTTTCCTTGATTTTTTTGAAAGTTTTTCTCACCTTTGCACGCCTCTAATTGCCTTGCTTTTGATCTACAATTGTTCTATATGTACCCTAGAATGAATTAGGGTTGCAAATTGGTTTCAAATCTTCTCCAATAATGATTATTGATTCAAGATTTGATCCTTTGTGAAAATCTTTCCAAATTGAGAAAATCCAATATTTTTGTGTCCAGTTGGAGCTTGCACGATTTGATTCTCTTTCAAGCTGTATAAGAGGCCTAAACATGCACAAAATCTCAAGCTTTGATTAGTTTTGATATTTTCATGATTTTATTTTGATTTTATTTTATTTAGTTGAAATAATAATCAAAATAAATGACAAAAATAAAATAAAGACAAGAGGGAGAGATCATGGGTATTGGGTCATGTTACAAACTCAATGCAAGCATAAAAAGTTGGGCCCATTTGACAAAAATTGTAATTTTGGCCACATTTGACTTTTGGCAATTTTTCAAAAAAAGTCAATTTTGTCAATGCATAACTCCTTCAATTTTGAACCTAGAGATGTGTTATTGGACTTTTTAGAAATCTTAATATGTCCTATAAGCAACCCTTTTGGTCTCATCTCAATTGAGTCTTCCATGTTCATGTATGAAGCTTTGACAAAAAAGGTGTTTCTGTTGACTTTTCAAAATGACCTATAATGTCCAAATTTATATCTTCTTGTGAGTGCATATTTTGAACTTGGGAGATGAAGATGGATTGTAGGTAATTTTATCCTCTTCAAAATTAGCTTTGGATGGGTCATTTTTGATAAATTATGAGAAAGTTATGCTTGGTCAAAGTTGAGTTGACTTTTCCTACAAAACCCTAATTTAGCAACTTTTAAGTTTTGATGAATTGTGAGCAATCCTTGAGGAATCATGATCAACCCTTGATCAAATGATGAATAATGCTTAAAAATGAGGATGTTGACCAAAAATCTTGAGGTTTGACTGTAGGTGGGACACAGTTGAATTTTGCCCTAACATAGTCGATTTTCAGGCCTTTGAGCAATTGACTGAGCAAACTTCTTCTGCAAGGCTTGAAACTTGACATGGATGATCTTAAGAACATATTAGGACAATGGTGAGAATTTGGGACCCTTTGGAATCAAGTACCTTGATGCAAACTGAAACCCTAATTTGAGGTAGACTGCTTTAGGAGAGAGTTTGTCTGGTCAACCCTTAGACTTCCTTGAGCAATTTGAGGACCTCACTTGAAATGTATTGAGAAATATTGGAGGGAAAATTTTGGGGTACAATACTTGGGTCTTTAGAAGTTCAAGTCTTTAGAGTCTTTAGAACTTCTGTCTTCAGAGTCTCCAGCACTTGGTCTTTAGAACCCTTTTTCTTAGAATGACGGGTCTTTAGAAACTTGAGTCTTTAGCATCTGGGCTTAAATAGAACTTCTGTCTTCAGATATTCTGACTGGTATCTTTAGAACACATTATCTTCAGGAACACGAGTCTTAAGCATTTGGACTTAAGTAGAGCTTCTGTCTTGTTTGTTTAGACAAATATTAGAGCATACACTTCAGAAGCTTTTGGAGTGTCTAACTTTTGTTGATTAGAACTTGTGTAGCACAGAAGCGGAACTAATTCTCTTTTAATGTCTTGGCCACGCCATCCATTATAAGCATAACCTGTTTGTTAAATACTCAAAAATAATAAACATTAGAGTATCAAAATTGTTCATGCAAACATACTCATTTTCTATCATCAAAACTTAGAGGTAATATTGCAGAACCAAATCTTGTTCTAACAAAGATAGCCTCAAAATTAGTTGTAATTTTCACCTTGATGAAGTAACGAGCTTTCTCGAATAGAAACTGAGCAGGTAAACCTCTGATTCCTCCTTTGGTAGTCATGTTAGGCTCAATCTCAGACTTCCTTAAGTGAGTTATAATGGCAATCTCATGATACTTGGGCTTTCCTTCTAAGCTAGTGAAAGGAACACAATCAGTAATAGATAAACCAAGTAAGCAAGAATACTCCTCTAATATGGGCATCAGCTGATAATCGGGAAAAGTAAACTCCACTATAACGAATCATAGAATTGGACCAATGTAGAAAGAATAACCTCTTTCATCTTTAGCTTCATAAGAGGCACAATGGCTCCATACTTCTTCCATAAATCTGTAGAACTCTCAATCTCAAAAATCAAACTCATCAGTTCCTCTATCTTAGGATCCTTGAAACTGTACTTCCGAATCTTTCTCATTCTAAAATCCGGGGTAAAAAAAGTACCTGAGATATTTGCAAAAGTCAACCTTAAGTTCTTTGAAAAACTATTTAAATAATGCTCATGGGTGCATGAATGCATGATGATGCAACAATCACACACAATATCACAAACATAGGGGTTCATAAGTTCAACGTCACGAGAATGAAGTCAAAGGTACTACCCTCAAGGTAAGGACTAATGGTTTATCACCTGATAAACAAGGTTCTAAGGAAATCACAAAGTCTACATTCTTCTTTCAGATATTACCAACATCCCAATTAGCTCGATAATTAGCAATATTCTCAGGAAAAACTCGTCTGAGTGTAGTATCGCGTGGCAACTACTTCTAGATTGCTATGTTATAGTCTCCGCACTACACCTAAATGGCCAAGATGGGTTAAGGGTTCTATAGCTTCTCAGCTTCTCGGGCTCCTAGGTCAAAAGCAGTACGCCTTCCTTATTGCTCGGTAAACAAATACTACATTCAAAGGGGCCTCCACTGAGTGGGGGATCTCATGTCTCTTTTTTCGGAATTACTCCTTCAAAGTTAACATGACTATGCTGACCATCCTATCTTAAGTTTTCCCAAGTCCGGGTATATGACTTATAAGAGATCATCAAGCACCCTGAAAAACAGAAAAATTCAGACATACATATAAACAAAAATTAATATACAATAAGCATTAACACATACACAGATAAACAAAGATAGGCTCAACCCACTTCGAGATGTATCCCTAGTGAATTCGCCAGTTTTTTGTAGCGGTAGAAATATTGAGACCAATCTATTGGATTGACTTAACTCGTACAGATAAAAAAAATTGCCACTGCGCTTTATTATTTCCAAAGGAAATGGGAAAAGAGCGAATAAACCCAAAAAAGAGGGGGGAGAATCTAGGTACGCGGTTTGGTTATGCAAAGGGAAGGTATTAGCATCCTAAACATCTACGGTACTCCGCAGGAACCTCTTTGGAAATCTGTGTATTTTGGCTATAAAAAGCGTATACAAAAAATAGATGATGGAGATGAGAAAAGAAGTTATTTTTACAATATTTGCACCCGCCGTGGTTGCGGACCTTTAGTGTCTATGTACCACCTTCCATGCAATAGGGGATCAGGGCACTCGTAGTTCACCTAAAAAATTTTAAAACACGTGTGTGTTGGTTAATTTTAAGTGAAGAGATGTCATCATCATATTTGAGTGGAAAACATACTTACTACCCACAATTATGAGAAAGGAGCATTTGCGTCATCTCAAAGTTGAGGATATAATTTGGATTTAAAATCCATCACTCAACACCCAAGTGGAAAATGGCTCACTTCACTATATATCATAGAAGTATAGTAGCTTGCGTCACTACAAGAATCAACAAGAGTCTAATCTTTTGAGAAAAGTTTTAAAGTTAAAAGCCTAAGTGGAAAAATGGTTTGAATGAAGTTAATGACTTTTAGTCTTGAGAAATATGTCAAAGTATGATTAAATTGATTAAAGTTTGATTAAGAATTCTTTTTTGAAAATCCATGGACCTAAGTCTAATTTTATTGTGAAAGCGGTTCAAGTTAGAAAACAAGAAGAGTTTTGAAATAGAGGGAGAAGATTTTCGAAATTAAAGAAGATAGGAGGAGATGAAGGGACTATCCTAAAGCATAAAGTAAAAGACAAGGAAAAGAATGATCTAACTAACAAGAAGCCAACACACGACATGAAGAAGTCAATGTAGAATTCCCATCCTTTGGATTAAATCCAAGCAAGCAAAAATACTAAACCTCTAAGGAATACCAAGCTTCAGATGAATTAAGAACCAAGCAAAATCTTCATTGACAAAAAATGGCCGGAGTAACAACTGTATACAGAGGAATTCTCAATCATAGACAAAGCATGAAAATCTAAATAACATTTTACAGAAAAAATTCAAACCAATGCCTTGGAGTAAACCCCAAGGATTTCAAAATATCTTCACAAAAATATCAACCAGAGATCACAAAGTTCCAAGGTCACATGGCTTCTAATCCTAAATCCCAAGAATCCATAACTCCACGGTGCTAGGGATAGTAACCAGATAGTCCAAGTAACATTAAAGCTTTTAATGTTCAAGTTGATTATTAAGTGTCTTCAAAAGAAAATAAAAGCTCAAGTGAGCAAAGATAAAATGACATAAAAATAAATGCTCTAGTGAGCAAAAGGAAAATAGCATGAGATGTAAATGCTAAAAAAATAAATGGTACATAAAAGTAAAGACATAAAATAAAGGCATAAAGTAAAGTTAATTGTTAGTGAATTAGAAGTTAAAGGTCCAATATAACAAAAGTTTAGTTGAATGACCATCTTGAAGCTTGCTTTTGAAAAATCATTAGAAAATTGATAAAATCAAAGTCTCTCAACAACAAGTTTCATTTGTTTTTGTCAAGTATACCATTCATTTCAAGTACTCAAAGCCAACACATATGATCAACGATGTTTAAATGATTCACTTAAACCAAAATTCATGAAGTTCATTATAGGATTGATATAATCAAAGCCTCCTAACAATAAACTTCAAAGTTATTGGATCCAAGGTTTCAAATTAAACATACTTGGGCTTGCAAACATAGGTTTGGACCACAAGTGATCATTTTTTGAATCGGGACAAATTTAGCGTTATGTTAAGCAATCGTAAATGAACTTATATAAAAGTCACACCTATTTTGAGGCCGGTCAATAACAATCTATGTACCATACATGTTAGAGAAATGATATGTAAATCATTCTCAAAAATATGTAGCACAAGTAAAAATAAGGAAGGGATAAGACAAAGAGGGATGGGTATGATAGTGTAACCAATGTATCAGATGAAATTAGGGTTTCAAATATCATCAACATCATTCATCCATTTTGGTGGATTTGGTTTTTCAACCTATCAACATCCAAGATCCAATGAGGTTGAGGAACTTGTCCCAAAATAACATTCAATTGTCTCCAAATCAGGACCAATCGAAAAATAATAAAATATATTTAATATAAAAACAAAATTTAAATGATTTATAAAAAGGAAGTAATTGGTAAAATACACAACATGTATTAAAACACCAAATAAAAATTCTAAAAAAATATCAGAGGTCAAACATGAGTTAACAAGTGTTGGCGAAATTGTTTAGATTTTTTTAAAGTCAGAAACTATTTTGAAAATATAAAGAAATAAGCAAAATAAGCTAAAATTTATGAAAAATAGTAAAATAAAAAATAAAACTAAAATGAGGTCACCAATATTTATCAAGAGGTCATTGGATCCTTCCATAATTTTTTCAAATTTAAAATGATCAAAAATCATATTTAAAAAATTAAAACAAGTCAAATAAAGAGAAAAATCCTAAAAAATACCAAATCAAAAAATAAAATTGTGAAAAAATAAGAATCAGAAAGACAATATTTGAAAATATTTTTATGATTTTTTTCATAATTTTCAAGTCAGAAATGAAGTTTTTATGAATGTTTGAAGTTTAAAACAATTAAAACAAAATCATAAAAATAAAATTCAAAAATATTTGGACCACTAGATCATTGTCAAAACGCGTTAGTAAACATATCAATGGATCTGGCGCACTGTGCATGATATGGTCCCTAGAGAATATCACACAGGACCATTAATTAAAACAGATTTGAAAAAAAAGTGTGGGAAAATGTCATTGGATGAGAGATGACATGTCCTCGTATTTAACCTCCGGCCACCTTCAATTCGTGATTCCACAAACAGTCAAATAAAGAGCTCAGACCAGTGCCCTTCTCTTCGTCGCTTCAAGACAATTCTAATGGTACCTTCGTAAAAAATTTATATTAACCATAGCTTAGTCGATTTGGAAAAAAACCATAAAAAAATTTAAAAGGGATTTGAAAATTCATGAGAAAAACTCACTTCCAGTTAAAAACAAACAATGCTATGAGCATCAGAGTGATGAGAGCTATATTGTAGCAACAAGTTTGAAGAGAATTGTTGGAGGAATTTACCAGTTGAAACTCAACTTCAGAGCTCTGAAACTGGACTTGGTGATCTTGACTAAGTGCTTGCTTATTGGTGGTAAGACTATGTTAGCTTCAAAGAAGTTTAATGAAGCTAACTGAATCAAAAAAGGGAATGAAAGAGCCTCTAAGGGAGAAAATAGATTCGAAAATTTAAGAGGTTTTGGGAGGTTTGGGCAGAGCTTCTTTGGCTATATATCCATGTTTTGTACCCCAAAATTTTCCCTCTCATTTATCAAGACTTTTCTCACAAGATTCCTTTGACTCAAGACTAGATTAGGATTTGGTCAGCTCAAGGCATATAATCATGCACTGATGATCCAAAATTAGGGTTTGATATTGCACAAGGATTTTTGGACTATCAATACTTCATATGACTTTCAAACATCATTATGGACCCCTAAGATTACCCATGACAAGTTTCAAGCCTTGAACCACATTTTTGATCAGTCAGTTGGACAGTTGACCTAAAAATCAACTGTATTGGGGAAAAAGTCAACAATGACCAATTTACAGTCAAACTTCATAATTATTGATCCACATCAACATTTTAGGCTCATATTTATTATTTGGTCAAGTTTTGATCACAATTCCTCAAGAAGTTTGATCATATCACCAAAAGAGCAAAATGGTCAAAAATTAGGGTTTTGACTAAGGAAGGGCAATTTTTGATTTTTTTACCTAGCAAATGACCAATTGAGTTAAAGCATGATTTCAAGTATTCAATTTCATCATCTTTACCTAATTACATGGCTCAAAACATTTCAATTTCATTGGATTGACAGATGAAATTTGCAGTCAACTGATCAAAAGTCAATTGTACACTGAAAAGTCAAACTTTGAGTTTTTGGTCAAAATCAAGTGCCAAGGGTCAAAATTCATCAAAACATGTCAAAATGTGAAACCTGTTCATCAAGAAATCCAAGTTTGAATATTAGGGTTTGAATTTGAAATTTTTCTTAACTTAGAAAATTTTCTAAGTATAGAAAATTTCTTATTTTTTCTCAACTTTAAGCCACTTTTTCACCATGATGCATAATGATTCAAAGAAATTTCCCAACATGAAAGTTGTAGACCTCCATGAAATATACAACTTTTATTCACACACTTTTCCCTAAAGATTCTTGGATCTCAAGATATAAATTTATGAATACATGCTCATGAACTAAATAACTTGGTGAAATTTTGCCCTAAATTAGGCAGGTTTTGGACCCAACTTCATGGCAATTGTTCACCTAGTTCCAAGAGGTATCTCAAAATGCATTTCAAATATGATTTATAGATAACATTGCAAGCTTTCTAAAATTTCAAAGAACTCCTCAAGATCATTTTTGAGTAGGGAGAATCGAAGAGATGAAGTTGGCATTTTCTCACTTTTTGTCCAAGCCATTTCATGAAGAACAAAGTTCCAATCAGTACCTATGCTGTCTAATCCATGCTTTACAGGTACCAAACTTATTCCTCACTCCTTAATTTAATGCTTACTCAGTTGACAAAGCTTTGATCCATGCCCTAGAGCCATTATCCAAGTTGTAATTCCATAAATGGCATAATGTAACCATTGCCATTTTGAAAAAGCTCAACTTTTGCCACTTTCCAATTCTTGAGCATTGCACATGTCTCCATTGTACATATAAGTTTTACAGGCCTAAAGCAATTTGTACAAGTTTATACCAACCCTAATAAAGCAAGTACAAGCATGGCAAGCCTTGTCCCTTCACTTTGCTTCAAAAGCAAGAAAGGTTGCTTAAAGGCTAGAACTGGCACATCTGTTGGAGGGCTAACTAGAAATTAATTCCACACTAATATACAAACATAACACAACATAAGGCACAATTGGTTAAGGCCTGAGACATTCCCAAGCTCAAAAAAACCAAAAAACTGTCAAACTTGCAGTTTTTGGCATAAGCATACCAATCTCTCATTTGGCTAGTGTGTTTTCAGTTTTTATCATCAAAACACCTTACCTACTTGATATCCAACTAATCCAGACCTTCATCCCTTTACTGTAACCCCTTCTCCATCATCTTGCATTTTTGTTTTCAAAGCTTACAGGTTGACTTGTCCAAGGAGTTTCAGACACTTTCAAAGCAAGGCAAGGGTTGGAATACATTCAAGGAAGTTCAAGGAAGCTCAAGCAAGCATCAGGCCTCCATCAAAATCACTCCAGTTCCATCCATGATTTCAACTGAAGGAGGTAAAATCTCAAACTCTATCTCCTTGTACAGACAACCATTGGCCACGGTTTGTGTATAAATAATGTAGTCCTCATTACAACAAAACTGTACATATCTTTATCTTGCATTTATTTTACTTGAGTTGAGAGAATTTGGAACTTGAAGTTTCTGAAAATATTAGGTTTAAATTTAGGGCTGTTAAAATTATTTTAGACCTTTGATTGTTAGTTCACATAACTTATATGGTTAGAATCGTGAGATCAAGTACTACAACTTTCATGTTATGAGTTTTCATTTTCATGGAAGAATGAGAGAGTTACAGGACATCTGGCCAAGCTTGAGGAAGAAGATGAAGTACATGGCAAGGACTTGTTTCATGTTATGTTATTTTCGTTTCACTTAAAATAATGGATGTATAGCCACCCCAGATGCAAATTAGCGCGCTGGTGAGACTCATGTCTTGGGTTCGAACCTGGGCGCTACTTTTGATTTTTTCACATTTTTCCTTCTTTCCATTTTTCTACTTTTTTGCAGGTTTGCGCTTAGTCTTTGGGCTTAGCATTTTTTTGCTAACACATTGCTGCCAGTTTGCTACATCACCCCCTTTGTCAACTCTTTTTATATTTTCATTTTAATTGTTTTATTTTTATTTTAGTTTATCAAATATTTTATTTAATGGATAAAAAATCCTAAAAATATAAAATTAATAATATTGCATTTTTATTTTGTTTTAAGTTTATTTTGCACATAAAAATATATTTTATTTTTAATATATATCATATATTTTCTTAATAAACTTGTATAATATAATTAAAATATATTTAGTTTAATTTATTTATTCCCTTTTTCATTCCATACTCATAAATATTTATTTTTTTGCATATATAAAAACTTTATCTTTTTATACAATATTATTTATTATTTTAATCCAAAAAATACCTAAAAAATAATATATATATATATATATATATATATATATATATATATATATATATATATATATATATATATATATATATATATATATATATATATATATATATATATATATATATATATATATATATATATATATATATATATATATATATATATATATATATATATATATATATATATATATATATATATATATATATATATATATATATATATATATATATATATATATATATATATATAAACTTTATTTTCTTTTAAAATAATAATTAGGGTTAAGCCTCCCTTTTAAAATTAACTTCTTTTTCTTATATTTTTAGGTTTAGATTAAAACTTCTTTTACATAAAAACAAGACAAAAATTTTTTCTTACATGTACATTATATTGCATCTTTAAATATTGTATTTATTCTAATTTGTACAAATTCAATTTGGTGGTAATAACTTATTTAGGTTTACATTTTTGAAAATCCCCATTCAAATTTGTATTCCCCCCTCCCATAAAATTGTTGTAATAGCTTAGTAATATTTACATTACGCAATTTATCGCTTTGCATGCCATGATTAGTAATTAGAGTTTGTATGATAAGATCAAAACAAATCAAAATAGAAAACCCTAAATACAAGATAAAACCAAAGCATGAAAATGATACACTTGCACACAAGCATCCTTAGGGTTTCTCCACTTGGTTGCCTAAAACAAAAATGGCCATATTACGTATGCGAAGTATCTTGGCAAAACAAACAAGTATAAGATCATAGTCCCTCGATGACGCTATTCATGCTTGCCTTACAAAAATGGTCTTGGTCCCTCAAAATGCTAAGATACTTTGCAAACATTGCTAATCATGGTTATACGATGACCCACGTCCGTCCCGTTTACATCCAAAGATAGGGTTTCTTACCAAATCAATGGTAAGAAACAATGTCAAAGGAATAGAAAATGCATAAGAAAGACTTTTGAGTAGGTATATTGCTTCTAGTTACTTGCTCTATCTTCAAACAACTATCCTTGCTATTTTTCAAAACAAACACACACATTTCAAAAACATTTTACAAACATTGAAAACATTTTTAAAAAGACAAACATCTTTGTATATATTCTTACGAACGAGAATCATTACAAAGATTTCCTAAACGAATGACCTCTTTTACAAAATATTTTCAAAACCACACCAAACACAATTTCAAACAAACAAAAGCAAGTGATCTAAGCAAGTAACTAAGAGCCCATGGAAAACCATGGATGAAAAGGGTGCTAATACCTTACCTTTTCATAATCTACCCCCTGAACTCAAGAAATAATCTCAAAGGTCTTTCATGTGCTTTTTCACCTTTCCTTTTTGGATAAAAGAAAAGTCGGTGAAGACTCTTACTAAACCGTAACATTAGCGACAAAACGTAAAACCCTCAAGTCAGTTCTCCCACCGTATCCCAGAACTGGCGACTCTACTGGGGAATAAAATGAAAGTGGGTTTACCTTAAGGCTAGATCACATTTATTTGCTTACATTGTTTGACTTGTCTGCTTTACATTATGGTTCTTTGTTTGGGTTTGAATCTTCCACCCGGATTTGGGAAACATTATAGGTAAATAGCAATACATTGTGGAAATTGTGCGGGGTATACCGACATGGTCTAAGCAATAGCTATGTTAGTGTGACATATTTGTGGGTACCGGTAGCCTTTGAGTCAATCAAAGAGAATACGGGACCGCTGAGTGATGTCATGAAGCACTAATGAACCTCTAGAACCCTTTACTTGACCAACTTGGCCTTTAGGATGTAGTGAGATGATCGACTTTGGTGCAGTCTGAAGTTGGTAGATACTCAATACTACACTCATTAAGGGTTGGTTTCTTGGGATATTTCAGTCGCCATTAAAGAGGCTTGAGCTGAAACAATGACCAAGGAAATAGTCCAATGATATTGAGCTCCTTAGAACCCGGTTACTATTATTAGGACAGATTGAGCCAACTAAACTTCAAGAGGGTACTTACCTATAAAACCCCATGCAAGCCTAAACTAAAAACTTTTTTTTTCTTGTATATACATGCTTGTGCATAACATCATGGACATCATGAACATCATATGCATTCACTAACCATTTCAAGGATTTTGGAGATTCATCTTTGTTCTTGTTTTGTAGGATATGGATTCACTTCGCAGGAAAACTATCCAAATCAACCTTGTAAGAATTCCTCCACAACTAAATGAGCTAGCTTCAAGGATCCCTGAGAACTCTCCATTCACCGAGAGGCATGGTCGTCTACTCAACTTGGTCACTTCCAACATAGATGAGGATATGATGAAGGTGCTTTTCCAGTTCTTTGACCCTTTGCATCATTGCTTCACATTTCCTGACTATCAACTTGTGCCCACTTTGGAAGAATTCTCTCAACTCTTGAGGATTCCTATTCTCAATCAACTACCTTTCCACGATACAGAAAGAGATCCAAAGCCAGAAGAGATTGCTCAAGCTCTGCACTTGCACTCATCTGATGTCACAACTCATTGGGAAACTAGAAGTGGTGTCAAAGGCTTCTTAGCAAATTCTCTGTTACAGAAGGCCTAAAGCTGTTGGAATTCCTTAGACTTGCAAGCATTTGAGGAGATTGTGGCTCTTCTTATCTATGGGATGGTCTTGTTCCCCAATCCTGACCAACTCATAGATGTGAGTGCCGTCAAAATCTTCATGTCACGCAATCTGGTGCCTACATTACTAGGGGATATCCCGCATTCTTTTCACACTCGTACAATAAGGAAAAGAGGTGTTCTTATGTGTTACACTCCTCTCTTGGCAAGATGTTTTATTTCTCATCTTCCCAATCAATCTTAAAGAATGAGCAAGGATTAAGGTGGTCACAAAGGTTAATGACGCTCAAACATTCAGATATTCATTGGTTCTCTTGATCCAAAGAGAATGTTATCATTGTTGACCGATGTGGGGAATTCCCTAATGTTCCTCTACTTGGCATTAGTGGAGGCATCACCTACAACCCATGCTTGGCTCTAAGACAATTTGGTTATGCCCGAAGGGATGGCCCACATGATATGTTGATTCAAGGCTTGGTATTCGACTACGACAACGATGATCAAGGTCTTCGCCAAAGATTCATCCGAGCTTGGAGGATGCTAAACAAGATGGATAGCAAGAATTTGGGACACAAGAATTCTATCCCTCTTGAGCCTTACCTCAAGTGGGTACGAACCCGCGCTCAAAGTCTTATGATGCCTTATCCTTCCATCCTCCCGGTGATCGTTGAGCTTGTTAAGGAGGGAAAAGTTCCATACACTATCCTACATCTTGACATGCCCACATCTCTTGAAGACCTACAAAGGGATTGGATACAACTCAAAGGAGAGCGAGATACTTTCGAAGCCTAATTCTACGCAAGCGAGAAGAAGGTTTTGGAACTCACTAGGCTACTTCATGAGGAGCAGACTCTATACACCTACATAGCACCAAAGAGGATGCACACTACTTTTTTATCTTAGAGTGTTGTATTATTTTGCCCAAGGGGCATTGATGTACTCAAACTCTATCTTATTAATATAACGTGTGTTTCTCTTTTGTTTAAAACGAACTTGAATCTTTTAAAATCCTTGAAAACATTACATATGCACATATCATTCATCATAACATAAACAGGTCTTTTGCAAGAAGTTTCCTCATCTCTCTATTGTTTATTTCAGTAAGATAGATCTCGAACAGATAGTCAAAGATCTTCAAACTCAAAACATGTAGTTTCAACAGTTACTCACAACCCTGGCCAAAGGACAAGAGGAGTTGAAGACTCTGTTAGCAAAAGAGAAAAAGAAGAAAGAGAAGAAACCAACTGGTGTTGTAATCATGGGGAGAAGGTTTCAAGGGCAAGCTAGAAGAACTTTGAATTTCGCAACAACATCTGATGAAGGGGAAGGGAAAGGAAAAGAAACAACAGTTCCGTCAGAATCTGAAGAGGAGGAAGAAGAGGAAGACTACTCTGAGGAACAGTATCCTCCGGCTGATGATAAGTACAGACATCTTGAAGAGCGCCTGAGCGCTATGGAAATACAAAGGGTACCAGGTCTAGACTTTGAAGAATTGGGGCTAGTGTCGGGAATTATGATCCCGCCAAAGTTCAAAGTGTCGTTGTTTGCAAAATATGATGAGGTGTCATGTCCTAAAATGCACCTCCGATCATATGTGAGAAAGATTCAGCCGCACTCTGCCGATAAAGACTTGTGGGTACATTTTTTCCAAGATAGTTTATCCGGAACACAACTCGATTGGTTTTACCAATTAGAAAGGGTCGACGTCCACAACTGGGAAGATCTTGCCGCAACTTTATA
This sequence comes from Vicia faba, assembly GCA_948472305.1. Taxonomy (NCBI): domain Eukaryota; kingdom Viridiplantae; phylum Streptophyta; class Magnoliopsida; order Fabales; family Fabaceae; genus Vicia; species Vicia faba. The sequence goes on along the minus strand of OX451741.1, from coordinate 704,806,825 downwards.
TAAACAATACCAGTATAATGCAGATTTGGCGCCTACCCGTACTCAACTTCAGAGTATGGCTATGGCTTAAAATGAGGGTTTCAAAGATTACGCGCAGAAATGGAGAGATCCAGCTAGGAGAGTGCAACCCCCTCTATCTGAAAGGGAGTTGGTGGATATGTTCTTAGGCACTCTATTAGGCCCTTTCTTCAACCATTTGATTGGGAGCTCATCTGCTGGGTTTACTGAGTTAATATTAACCGGAGAGAGGGTGGAAGCTGGTATAAAAAGTGGAAAGATTCAGAAGGATTTTTCTGCCTCTACAGCTGTGAGAAATCCTTTCACTGGGAAGAAGGATGTATCTGCTGTTTATCCACAAAGGAACCAAGGGAGAGCTGAACGCCGAACAATGGTAGGGGTCGTTATGATCCCAAAGCTTACATCTGATCAACCAAGGAGTAATCAACCGAGGGTGGAAAGGCCAGTCCGGCAATTCACCAGAATTAATATGACTCTAGCCCAGATTTTACCACATCTGCTGAAATGTAATCTAACAACTTTAAAAGAAGCTCCAAAGAATCCCAACATGGCGTCCCCTCATTATCACCCGAATGCCATATGCGCATATCATTCTGAAATTCCGGGTCACGACACTAACAATTGTTGGGCTTTGAAAAACAAAATTCAAGACCTTATAGATGCAAAAGAGATTGAGTTTGAGGCGCCCGAGAAACCAAACATCATTTCTGCTCCTATGCCTAGGCATGGTCACAACGCCAATGCTATCGAAGAAAATTTGTTTGTTACCACAGTGGATGAACTCTTGACTCCGCTCCCAATCATTAAGATAAACTCTTTGAAAGTTGTATATTCTCAGGTTGTAATGAAGACTGCCATATTTTCTTATCCTCACCAATTGTTTGCCCTTTGTTGAAGACTGTGTTGCACCCCAAAATTTACCCTCTTAATTTAGGCTTATGTTTTATCATGAACATCATAGTGCATTGCATTCATACATTGTGATAGGATCAAAGTACTTTGGTGACCAGGTTTTCCTCAAGCTTTGAAGATTGATGGCATTACCAAATTGCTCAAGAAGAATCTTATCATCTAAACCTCTGAATCTTTCAAGCTTAAAAGTTTTTTTGCATATCTTAAGATGCTTTATTCATCTCTTTGGACCCCCAGAAGATTGGAGCTTGTGTTTGATCACAAGTGAAATCACTCTTTGGATTCATCAGTCAAATTAGGGTTTTATTTAAAGTATGGCTATTTGTCCTTCCAATATACAAGTCTTGATTTTGGGAGTTACTACATTTCTTTGATATTTGAAAGATCTTTGTACAAGAAATTGGTCAAGATGCCCAGAGGATTTGAAGTTTTGAAGTTAATTCATCAGTCTCCTAATGTGTTGAACACAACTAGGGTTTGGGTTTTCATCAAGATTTTTTGAGAATTTTGAAGTGAAAATTTTCACATGGCTTCTATATGTTTGGAAGATCTTATGTTTGAGGTTTTGATCATCAATTTTAAAGGGAAGTGGATCAATTGATTCAGAGGGGCAAAATGGTCATTTTGGTTAAAATCAGTCAAAGTCAAGGTTGACCAAGTGAATTTTTGGCCAACCATCAATTCAAGGATTCACTTTTCATATTTCAAGTCCATTATGGTCATGGGATCAAAGAGATTGAAGTTTGGGTTGAAACTTGTTCTTGAAGAAACCCTAAAAGTTACTAATTTTGGAAAATAAGGACTTAATTTCAAAAATTCATATTTTATTCACCCTTGATCAAGAAGATGCAAATAAAATATTCTTGGAAAGCTAAGAGAATGATCTTTCACCTCCTTTTTTGTTTCATGAGTTATGGACTTTTGAAGTTACAAAATTATAGGTCATATTTCAAAATTAGTGAATTTCAAGCTAAATTTTGAGAGCCTTAATGGATTAATTTGCAAAAACTACAAACTAAGGGTTTGTAGATCTTTTCAATACCTTTCCAAATTGTGCTTATTTGTATCAAAATTCAAAAACATGAGCAAGTTATGAGTTTTGGAAATTTAAGGCATTTTATTGAAATTTGGCAAATATGCAAAATGGCCAATTCATGAAAACTCAGGTTTCAACCATTCTCTTTGTTCCTAACCCAACCCATGACCTATTTGTGATTTGCTAAGGCCCATAATGTCAGCCATTTTGTGTTCTATGGACCTTGGTGTTTGTTTGAATGGAAAATGCAAAAATGGTCCAAACTTGCAAAAACTCCAACATTCTTTGATCATGTGGAATTAAGGGCCAGGATTTTAAGCATGATTTTCTGAAGTCATTTGGCCCATAAAATTCATAAGAAGCCAAAGAACGCACGAGTCAAATAGCTAGTTCCATGCACACTCCATTTTTGGCCAAAATTCCCAATCCTACCCTCCAACGGTTTTAAAGTCAGATTTCCACTTCTAACCTTCTCTAAAAACTTTATATAAGAGGAAGAAAGCAAAGAGAGAGAGAGGATGCGCCAGATGCAAGAATTCCATATCTGAAATTTTCCTTCTTCTTCTACAACTTGATTCGATTCTCTCAATTCCTTGGTGTTTTCTTCAAAATTCTTGTGGATTCTGCTTCAGCAAAGCAAGTAGATCAAGCTAGCACCATTTGTTTGCATCTGGAGTGAAGGAGACAGTATATTAATTTTCGCCTTGAGGTAATGATTCCAAACTTCGATTTCTAAGATGCACTTGTTTTTTGAGATGTTTGAGCTTGGATTCATGTTCAATGATGTTAATGGAATGTTTCTGAAACTTTATAGCGTTTAATTTGATGAATTATGCATGATTGGATGCTCTGAAACTCGCGATTCAGAATGTTTTTGTTCATATCATGACTTGATTGTGGACAATGTGGTTGATGATTTGATTTGATTCGAATTGCTATGGATTCCTTGCCATGCTAGCTTTGATTTGCCTTTGATTTCATAAAAAATGATGCAAAATTGAGTATGCTATGTTGATCTTAAAGTGAGTCCTAAGTATGGATGTTGCACGCGCTTTTGAGCTGTCTAGAGGTTGAAGATGATGTGGTGGCACATCATGATTGGTCTGTTTGAATTTTTTGGTTTATTTTAATTTTTGTTTTATTTGACATTTTTTTTAAATTTGTTTTCTGATCAAAACACATTCAAAAATCACAAAAAAATTACCATAGGTCAATATTATTTTCTAGTATTTTTCATATTTTTTTGGGTTTTTTTAAAAATAATTTGATTGGTTTAAAAAATTCATAGGTTTAATTAATTAATTATTCAAAGTTTATTTTTATTTTAATATTCCTATTGATCTAAAAAATCCACAAAAATTATTTGAGACTCACAAAATAATGTAAAAGTTGATTCAAATTTTGGTTCATCATTTTTCTTATTTTTGATTTAAAATTTAATTTCAAAAGTTTATTTGTAATATTTGTTTGTTTTTTTATTTTTTAATACTTCTATTAATTCAAAAATTCCCAAAAAATCATGTAATCTTGTTTTTAATCATAGAATCTGAATTTATTTTTACTTTGACCTTTTTCATGATTTTTGGTTATGGTTGTATTTTCTTGCCCTTAAATAATAATTCAATTATTAATTGCTTATTTTCTTATTTTTTTAATATTTTCCTTTTATCCAAAAAATTCACAAAAATTCAGGGGGGTGTGTTTTTGGCTCTAATATTTGAATATAATTTTGGTTGGACATTTTCATGACTTTTTGATTTAAATATCATTTTGATATGTGAATATTTGTTAATGGCATAATTGTTTGAGTTTAATTCCATTTTTTGTATTTTCCTAATATAAAAAATGTGAAAAATATATTTTCTGACATTTAGGGTTTCTTGATGTTTTACATGACCTTGGTTTAATTTGTTTGAGTTTTGATCCTATTTAATCAATATTTAGGATTTAAAGTCAAAATCTAGGGTTTTGTTGTTTATGGTGCAAGTTTCATATTCAAAACCCTTGTGCCTTGGACTTTTCTTGGAATTCAGGTCTTGATTATGGTTCATGAATATGTTGAGGATTTGAAAACCATTTTTCTTGAATTATTTGACTTGGTTTGACATTTTCACTTGGTCTTCTCTTCAATCATTCATGAATTTAGGGCTTGCATTATGACTTCTAAACACTTCCAAGATGTTAAGATATTTCTGGTTTGAATTATGGGTCCTTGTTTCTATTTTTGATATAATTTTGAAGTGAAGGTACCCAATCATGTTTGCATGTCTTGTTACAATTTGTTTGATGGCCAATGAACTTGAGTGAGGCCTATAATTGGGAACCTAATGATCATGTGATTCTGATTGTCCATGTTAGCTCAAGCCATTTCACTTATAAGCTTCATGTTTGAAAATTTTGAACCATCTACTGTATTATGTAGGTTTCATTTCCTATTGTGTTCATGAAGTTGTAATTGAATTAGCTATGCATGATTAAAATATGTTTGATACTGACCTTCATGGTTTTTGTTCATATTATTCTCAAGCTCTTATGATCCTTGATTGATACTCAATTGTCAATTCAACATGGTGATAAGAAGGAGCAACATTCCTCTGATTCTATTGACCTAATTTGTGCATATGCTTGTCTCCTCTTGCTTATAATGTCTAATATTTGGTAATTCCCACCATGTTATTCTCACTTCCTCACCTTTTGGAATACTAACTTGGTTGTTGAATATGCGAGGTACTCTGAGAAAGTTGCCACTTTTGGCTTGAGGCTTTTGTGTTCCACTTTATTTGTGGAACACAGTTTATTATATTGGCATTATTTTTGTGTTTGGCATGCTTGATGGTTTATGCAGGATACACATATCTATGATTGTGAATGCTATACATTTCCCATGGGATTTGTTCATATCTGATAAAATACTTACATCCTGATGGTGTAATTTCTGACTTGATTTGTCTACTGATGCCAGCTTGCTTGAAGTTTCTCTGGGTTTCTTTTTATTCTTGCTTGGTTGCTACAGATAGTTATCTGTTTGGTATTGTACTACCTCCTTTCCCTCATTTTCATTTTGCATAATTCTCTGACTGCATGATGGGACCTTTGTTGCTGATATATGTCAGAAGTCCCTCTGGTTTTTGTATGATTGCATGTGTTGTGTTTGTTTTTGATCGATGAGTCACTCAATTTAGAAATTGAGATCATGACTTCGCTCTCATTGCATGTTCCCTATAGGATGTTTATTACTTTTCTTCCTTAATTGTTGATCGATGAGTCACTCAATTTAGAAATTGAGATCACGAATTCGCTCTCATTGCATGTTCCCTATAGGATGTTTATTGCTTTTCTTCCTTAATTATTGATCGATGAGTCACTCAATTTAGAAATTGAGATCACGACTTCGCTCTCATTGCATGTTCCCTATAGGATAGTTTTGTGGAGTTTCCTTTGGCATGTTGATTAAGGTAGGAATCCATGTATGCTAACATAGGATAGGATTTTCCTTTAACCTCAACCTTAGGGTCAACCATTGTATGATAACATTAGGGATAGTGCTAGGATAGTTTCCCTTAGTTGTTTTTCCTTTCTTTGCATTCCGCATTTTAAAACAAATCGTTTTCTTGGCAAATCATAAGACATTTCTAATAAACTCAAATCCTACTTCAAAGTAAAAGATACAAACCAATTTTACTTTGTCTATGTGCCTCTTGGCTTTGCATTTAAACCTGGTTTGCCGATGTTTCGCCATCGCACATTTTTTTAAAGCCGATGTTTCGCCATCGCACATGTTTGTTATCCTACATTGATTCTCAATATCATTGTTAGGTGTGATGTTTCTTCATCTGTTCCATTAATGTGTTGCCATCTCTATCATGTTATCTCTTAGCCAATGTTTCGCCATCGCACATTTGTTTAAAGCCGATGTTTCGCCATCGCACATGTTTGTTATCCTACATTGATTCTCAATATCATTGCTAGGTGTGATGTTTTGTCATCTGTTTCATTGATGTGTTGCCATCTCTACCATGTTATCTCTTAGCCGATGTTTCACCACACATTTGTTTAAAGCCGATGTTTCTCCATCGCACATGTTTATTATCCTACTTTGATTCTCAATATCATTGTTAGGTGTGATGTTTTACCATCTGTTTTACTGATGTTTCACCATCTTTGACATGTTACTTTGTTATCATTTAGTCGATGTTTTACCATCTCTTTTGTTTGTTGTTTTACTTGATGTTTTGCCATCTTGACTATCTTTGTTTGTCTTAATTAAAAAACACAAAACAACCAAAACACATAAGCCGAACTACGGCTGCTCTGATTCCTTAAAAGGGATACATAGGCATTGGGGTAGGGCCCAACCGAGCATAACTTTTATTTTCCCTACATTGTTTTTTTTCTTTCGCATGCATTCCCTTTTCAGTGATAAACCTTAGACATAGGATTTGACCACACCCATTATATTAGACAACAAGAGTGGATACCATAGAGTACTAAGGACGTGTGGGGTGCTAACACCTTCCCCTCGCGTAACAAACTCCCTTACCCGATCTCTCGGTCGAAAGACTGTGATTTCTCCCTTTTCAGGTTTTCTCGATGTTTACCTTTCCCTCTCGGCGGGATAAAAGATGTTCGGTGGCGACTTCATTAATGTTTCATTAACATCCAGATGACAGGTTCTGGTCGCGTAGTTTCAGACTGGAATTTAACGCTTTATAGACAACCAATAGATTTTGTTTGAAAATGCTCCTATTTTACCTGTTCCTGTTGAAGACGTTTCAATCATAACCATCTCCGCCAATCCTTCCAGGGTCCCCAAAAGACCCGTTAGGATTACATCGGTTCCAAAAACTACTCCTCTCATAATCACAATGCCCGGGCCGGTCCCGTATGAATCAGACAAGACAGTACCGTGGAATTACGGTGGAGACATCTACTACCATGGTATCAAACAAGATGGGTTGGTCGCCGAAGAAGTGAGCTCCGAAGAAGAAGACTCCGACATTAGCAATATTGCCGGAACCAGCAAGATTACCCGTAGCGGTAGAATCTTCTCTCTAGAAATTTCCCCTCCAAAGGAAGTTTTTGGACCCGTAGCTGTTCCAAAGGTTACCTCCATACCAATAATCATATCTGCAAGTTCTCCTACTGGAAAAGATGACACAACCCCTACTGTTATCCCTACCAACACTTCTACTGCTGAAATTCAAGGAAAAAGTATTCAAGAAGAGCCTGTCCAGACGAAGGCTCAACCACTGACTATACCCGAAACCTCTAAGAAGGAAATGGAGGAGATCCTGAGAATAATAAAGAAGAGTGACTATGACGTGGTTGAACAGTTGGGGAAAACTCCCTCCAATATCTCCATGCTAGCATTGTTGCTGTGTTCTGAGGCACATGCGAAAGCTCTGGTGAAGTTTCTAAAGACAACCCATGTGCCACAAGAGACATCTGCTGACCAATTCCAAGATTGTGTGGCCAGTTTGACAGCTAATAACGGCCTAGGATTCTCTAATACTGATTTGACACCAAAAGGGAGAAAGCACAATGAGGCATTACATGTCTCTGTGGAGTGTAGAGGAATAACTCTGGCCCATGTCTTGGTGGACACTGGCTCATCTTTGAATGTTTTACCGAAGAAAGCTCTCGACAGATTAGATTGCGAAGGACTGACATTGAAACCCAATACCATAGTCGTAAGAGCATTTGATGGCTCAAAGAGGATGGTCCACGGGGAGGTGGACATCCCCATAAAGGTGGGAACTCGGACTTTCAACTCAACTTTCTATGTAATGGACATCCGCCCCTCTTACTCCTGTCTGCTAGGACGGCTCTGGATCCATAATGCTGGTGTTGTCACCTCTACACTACACCAGATGCTGAAATACCCGGTCCATGGAAAGATTATCACTGTCCACAGAGAGGAAGAGTACATGATTAGCCACCTAAATTCTTCCCGGTATGTGGAGTTAGATGGCGAGTTCATTGAAACTCCTTTTCAACATTTCGAAGAAGTCACTCAAGAGGTAGCAGTAACCAAGATGGTACCCCAAATCCCCAAGATCACAAGACTTCCGCTTTGGATGTCATCTCTAAAGGACGCCAAGGCATTAGTAGAGGAGGGTGGATGCACCATTTGGGGGCAGCTTCCAGACATTCCGTATAAATCTGACAAGTTTGGCTTAGGGTTTACTTCAAAGGCTCAGAAGGTTGTGCGCCGTGCCTGTGCTGGAGGGCCACCTTTGAAGATTATCAACCAAGAGGTCAACGCAGTGGAAGGTGGTGAAGAAGATAACAACTTGGAGGATTGGATATTTCCTACTGTCAACAGAGGACTTTGCAATTGGGAAGCCAGAGACTTTGTCCCAATAACTTTCATCTCTCAGTAATTTATCTTTTACATTTTTGTTGGACTTGTAATATTCACAAACAATTCGCACATTAAAAACCTTGTGTCTCACCCGAGGCACAATGGTCCAGTTGTAAGGGTTTTTATTTCATATTCATATGACATTCAATGAATCATGGACGTTTTTTCACATACAAACCTTCTCTGCTCATTGTCTTTCTTTTACATTTTATTATTTAAAGATGGCTATACCCTTACACACACCCACACTCACAAAAGCAGGCACCCCTCCATCCCGGATCCCATGGGTAACGATACTGCTATGGCCTTTAGTGACTCTGAAGATCTAATCTACCAAGCCGAAGACGAAGGTGATGAAGATTGTGAAGTACCATGGGAATTGGTCAAACTACTACAACAAGAGGAAAGAGTTATTCAGCCTTATGAGGAACCGTTGGTTACAATCAACTTGGGTACCGAGGAAGATAAAAAGGAGATCAAAGTAGGTGCCAATCTAGAGTCGAGTGTCAAGGAGCGTCTAATTCAGCTATTGCATGATTATGTTGAGATCTTTGCCTGGTCATACGAAGACATGCCAGGACTTGATACAGACATCTTGGTACATCGTCTACCCACAAGAGAAGACTGTCCACCCGTGAAACAAAAAGTCTGCTGCATGAGACCTGACATCTCAGAGAAGATCAAAGAGGATGTCATGAAACAATTCAATGCTGGATTCTTGGCTGTCACTTCCTATCCTCAATGGGTTGCCAACATTGTTCCCGTGCCTAAAAAAGACGGCAAAGTACGAATGTGCATGGATTATAGAGATTTAAATAGGGCCAGCCCTAAAGATGATTTTCCACTTCCCCGCATCAATATCCTGGTTGACAATACAGCCCAGCACAAAGTATTTTCCTTCATGGACGGATTCTCAGGTTATAACCATATCAAAATGGCACCTGAGGACATGGAGAAAACTACATTTGTCACACAGTGGGGCACATTCTGCTACAAAGTGATGCCATTCAGACTGAAGAATGCGGGGGCAACCTATCAACACGCCATGGTAGCTATATTTCATGATATGATACATCATGAGATAGAGGTCTATGTAGATGACATGATAGCCCGATCACAAATTGAAGAGGAGCACCTTGATCATTTGCAAAAGTTGATTGAGAGGTTGAAGTAGTACAAACTAAGGTTGAATCCAAACAAGTGCACATTCAGAGTGAGGTCCGGTAAACTCTTAGGTTTTGTTGTCAGCAACAAAGGCATCGAGGTTGATCCTGCCAAGGTTAAAGCGATACAAGAAATGCCTGCTCCTTGTACTGAGAAGGAAGTCAGAGGATTCTTAGGATGCCTGAACTATATTGCTAGATTCATTTCTCACCTAACAGCTACTTGCGAACCAATCTTCAAACTATTGAAGAAAGATCAAGTAGTCAGATGGAATGATGAATGTCAGATTGCTTTCGACAAGATCAAAGAGTATTTACAAGAGCCTCCTGTTTTGATTCCACCAGTCGAAGGAAGACCACTGATCATGTATCTGGCCGTTTTAGAGAACTCAATGGGGTGTGTATTGGGGCAGCATGACGAGTCTGGCTGAAAAGAGACGCTATTTACTACCTGAGCAAAAAGTTTACTGACTGTGAAACCAGATATTCACTGCTCGAGAAAACTTGGTGCGCTCTGGTATGGGCTGCTCGTCGGCTAAGACAGTATATGTTGACTCATACTACTTTGTTGATATCTAAGATGGATCCGATAAAATACATCTTCGAAAAGCCTGCTCTGTCTGGGAGGATAGCTAGATGGCAAATGATCTTAACAGAATATGACATAAAGTACACTACCTAGAAAGCTATAAAGGGCAGTGTGCTAGCTGATCATCTTGCTCACTAAGCTGTAGAAGATTATCAGTCCATGAAATTTGAATTCCTGCATGAAAATATCATGACATTAGACAACTGTGAAGAAATCAGACCATATGACGGACCTGAACAAGGATCCCAATGGACCCTGTTCTTTGATAAGGCATCCAATGCACTTGGTAATGGTATCGGCGCTGTACTCATATCTCCGAAGGGTGTCACACTCCCTTTACTGCCAGACTTTGTTTTAACTGTACGAACAATAAGGCGGAATACGAAGCATGCATCTTTGGTCTCAAGGCTGCCATAGACTTGGGAATCAAATCTTTATATGTGTTTGGAGATTCAGCTTTGGTCGTCAGTCAGATCAAAGGAGAATGGGACACTAAGCACCCAAACCTTATCCCTTACAAAGAACATGTTTTGACATTGCTACCACATTTTGAGAAGATTACCTTCGAGCACTTCCCGCGAGAATAAAATCAGTTAGTAGATGCTCTAGCCACAATGTCCTCCATGTTTAAACTTAATTTGGATAACGAGGCTCCCCAGATCACCATTGAACAAATGGATGAACCAGCACACTGTCACGAGATTAATACTGAAGAGGTAGTGGACCAGCCTTGGTTTCATGAAGTCAAGAGGTATCTCGAGGCTCAAGAATATCCAGAAGGAGCTTCAATCAATGATAAAAAGTTCTTAAGGAGATTCTCTGCTAAGTTCTTCCTGAGTAATGGCATCTTGTACAAACGCAACCATGTCTCCATTCTGCTCCGGTGTGTGGATAAGATTGAGGCTGAAAAGATCATGGCTGAATTACATGAAGGAACTTTGGGCACTCACTCCAGTGGGTATACGATGGCGAAGAAAATCCCACGGGCAGGCTATTATTGGTCTACTATGGAAGCAGACTGCTATCAACACTCTCGGACCTATCATAAATGTCAAATTTATGCCGACAAGGTGCACGTACCTCCAGTTCCTCTGAATGTCTTGACGGCTCCTTGGCCCTTTGCTATGTGGGAAATCAACATGATTGGAGAGGTCAAGCCTACAGCCTCCAATGGACACCGCTTCATTCTAGTGGCCATTGACTATTTTACAAAATGGGTTGAAGCAGCTTCCTTCACATCCGTTACTAAGAATGTTATTACCCGCTTCATCAAGCAGAATCTCATTTACCGGTACGGTATCCCAGAAAGGATTATTACTGATAATGGTGCCAACCTTAACAATACTATGATCACCGCCTTGTGTAAGCAGTTTAAGATTCAGCATCACAATTCATCCCCCTATCGGCCAAAGATGAATGATGATGTCGAAGCTGCAAATAAAAACATTAAAAAGATCATACAGAAAATGACGGTCACCTACAAGGACTGGCATGAGATGCTACCATTTTCTCTCCACGGGTATCGTACCACGGCTCGCACATCAACTGGGGAAACATCCTATTCTTTGGTTTATGGCATGGAGGTTGTCTTGCCTATTGAGGTTCAGATCCCCTCTTTGAGAATTATGAAGGATGCAGGTTTGAATGAGGACGATTGGATCCAGACTCGAATTGGTTAACTAAACTTAATTGATGAAAAGAGACTTACTGTTGTTTGCCATGGTCAGATGTATCAAAAACGGATGATCAAGGATTTCAACAAGAAAGTTAGACGCCAAGTATATCAAGTTGGAGATTTAGTGATCAAGCGCGTCATCTTGCCACAAAGTGATCCCAGGGGCAAATAGACTCCTACCTATGAAGGTCCATTTGTAATGAAGAACATCTTCTCCGGTGGGGCAATGATCTTAACAGCCATTGACGGTGACGACCTGCCACACCCTGCGAACGCGGACATAGTCAAAAGATACTACGCATAAGAGACTCGCTAGGTTGACACACCTAGGCAAACCTAGCGGGTCTTTTTTTCATGCGTAGTATCTTTTTACTATGTCTTCATTGGCGGGGTGAGGAAGGTCATCACCATCCATGTTGGTTAGAATCATGGTTCCTCCTGAGAACACATGTTTAACCACAAATGGCCCTTCGTACGTAGGGGTCTATTTGCCCCTTGGATCACTCTGGGGAAGGATGATTCGCTTGATTACCAGATCCCTAACTCGATATTCTTGTGGTCTGACCTTTTTGTTAAATGCCCTGATCATCCGTTTCTGATACGTCTGACCATGAAAAATAGCAGCAAGTCTTTTTTCATCAATAAGGTTTAGCTGATCAAGTCGTGTCTGGATCCAATCATCTTCATTCAGATCTGCATCCTTCATTATCCAGAGAGAGGGTATCTGCACTTCGATCGGTAAGACTGCCTCCATACCGTAGACCAAAGAGAAGGGAGTTGCCCCGGTTGACGTCCTGGCTGAGGTACAGTACCCATGTAGAGTGAACGGTAACATCTCGTGCCAATCTTTATAAGTCACTGTCATCTTCTGCACGATTTTCTTGATATTTTTATTTGCTGCTTCTACAGCCCCATTCATCTTCGATCGATAAGGAGAAGAGTTGTGGTGTTGTATCTTAAACTGCTCGCAGAGCTCAGTGATCATCTTGTTATTCAGATTGGTACCGTTGTCTATAATGATCCTTTCTGGGACGCCGTATCGACATATCAGATTATGCCGAATGAACCGTGCCACAACATTCTTGGTTACTGTAGCGTAGGAAGCTGCTTCGACCCACTTCGTGAAGTAATCAATCGCTACCAAGATGAAGCGATACCCATTGGACGCTGTAGGTTTAATCTCGCCGATCATATCTATACCCCACATTGCAAATGGCCAAGGCGCAGTCAGGACATTCAAAGGAACTGGAGGAACATGCACCTTGTCTGCATAAATCTGGCATTTGTGGCATGTCCGGGAGTGTTGGTAACAGTCGGCTTCCATTGTGGACCAGAAATACCCTGCCCGAAGGATCTTCTTTGCCATAGTGTGTCCACTGGAGTGCGTTCCGAAGGTACCCTCATGTAGCTCTTCCATGATCCTTTCTGCTTCAGTTTTATCCACACAACGCAGTAAGGTCGAATCATGGTTTCGCTTGTACAGAATGCTGTTGCTAAGGAAGAACTTCGCTGCGAACCTTCTCAGAAACTTCTTATCATTGACAGACGCACCTTCAGGGTATTCCTGAGCTTCCAAGTATCTCTTCACCTCATGGTACCAAGGTTTCTCAGTCACCAACTCAGTCTCAAGATCACAACAGTATGCCGGTTCGTCCAGTTTCCAGATGATGATCCGGGGAGCCTCATTGTCCCATTTGACCTTGAACATATAATACATTGTAGCTAACGCGTCCGCCAACTGATTCTCCTCTCTCGGAAAGTGTTCAAAGGTTATCTCTGTGAAGTGGGGGATCAATGTCAACACACATTCTCTATAAGGAATAAGATTCGGATGTTTCGTATCCCACTCCCCTTTGATCTGATTGATCACGAGAGCGGAATCTCCGAAGACACTCAGAAACTTGATCCTTAAGTCGATCGCAGCTTGGAGACCCATGATGCATGCCTCATACTCCGCCATGTTGTTGGTGCAGTTGAAACATAGCCGGGCAGTGAGTGGAGTATGAGTGCCTTGAGGGGATATGATTACGGCGCCGATACCGTTACCCAAAGCATTGGAGGCTCCATCAAAGTGCATAGACCATCGGGATCCTTCCTCCGGTCCTTCATCCGGTCCAGGGACTTCATAATCAGTCACTATCATGATACTCTCGTCTGGAAACTCAAAGTTCATTGACTGATAGTCGTCTACTTCCTGATGTGCCAAGTGGTCTGCCAATACACTTCCTTTGATGGCTTTCTGGGTCGTGTACTGGATGTCGTATTCTGTCAAGATCATTTGCCATCTTGCTATTCTCCCAGACAGAGCAGGCTTTTCAAATATGTACTTTATAGGATCCATCTTTGAGATCAACAAGGTAGTGTGAGTCAGCATATACTGTCTCAGCCGGCGAGCAACCCATACCAAAGCGCAACAAGTTTTCTCGAGCAGTGAGTATCGGGTCTCACAGTCGGTAAACTTTTTGCTAAGGTAATAAATGGCATGCTCTTTTCGGCCAGACTCGTCATGTTGCCCCAACACACACCCCATTGAGTTGTCAAGAACTGTCAGGTATAATATCAGAGGTCTCCCTTCCACCGGTGGCATAAGAATGGGTGGTTCTTGGAGATACTCTTTGATTCTGTCAAAAGCAGCCTGACATTCATCATTCCAACGTACTACCTGATCTTTCTTCAGCAGCTTGAAGATTAGCTCACAGGTAGCAGTTAGGTGCGAGATGAATCGGGCAATGTAATTCAGACGTCCTAAAAAGCCTCTGACCTCTTTCTCTGTCTTAGAAACTGGCATCTCTTGAATAGCTTTGACCTTGGCAGGGTCCACTTGAATACCCTTATCACTTACAACAAAGCCTAACAACTTTCCAGATCTTACCCCGAAGGTGCACTTGTTCGGGTTCAACCTCAGTTTGTACAACTTCAGACGGTCAAACAATTTCTACAGATGATCAATGTGTTCTTCCTCAGTCTGGGACCTTGCGATCATGTCGTCAACATACACTTCTATCTCATGATGGATCATGTCATGAAATAAAGCAACCATGGCACGTTGGTAGGTTGCCCCAGCGTTCTTCAGTCCAAAAGGCATGACCTTGTAGAAGAAGGTGCCCCACTGAGTAACAAAGGTAGTTTTTTCCATGTCTTCAGGTGCCATCTTGATCTGATTGTAACCTGAAAAACCATCCATGAAAGAGAACACCTTATGCTGAGCAATATTATCAACAAGGACATCAATGTGAGGTAGGGGGAAGTCATCCTTGGGGCTAGCCCTGTTCAGATCCCTGTAGTCAACGCACATTCTGACCTTTCCGTCTTTCTTTGGTACTGGAACCACATTAGCAACCCACTGAGGGTAAGAAGTCACTGCAAGGAACCCGGCGTCGAACTGTTTCATAACCTCGGCTTTGATCTTCTCAGACATTTCTGGACGCATACGGCGGACCTTTTGCTTAACCGGAGGGCAGTCTTCCTTGGTAGGCAAATGATGGACCACAATGTCAGTATCCAACCCGGGCATGTCTTCGTAGGACCAGGCAAATATCTCCACATAATCTTGTAACATCTGAGTCAACAGTTGCTTCACGCTGAGCTCTAGGTTGGCACCAATCTTTACCTCCTTTCTGTCTGCCTCAGTACCCAGATTTATTGTTTCCACTAGCTCTTCGTGCAGTTGAATTGCCCTCTCTTCCTGAAGTAACAGTCTTGCAAGCTCGTCGGGCACTTCGCAATCATCTTCACCTTCGTCTTCGGCTAAGTTGATCGGATTTTCGATAACTGGCAGTAGCTGAGTCGTTACCAGTGAGATCCAGAGTGGATTGAAACTTGTATGAGTGAGTGTGTGTAAATACAGCTGTTTTGTAATATATAAAGAAAGGAAAGAAAGAAAAGGAGCATAAGATTTGAAATGCGAGAAAACATCCAAGGTCTTTATTCATGATATATGAAATGACAATTAATATACCCTCACAAATGAAGCCACGGTGCCCCGGGTAAGACACCGGGCCATAGAGTTTCAATTCAATGTTTATTACAGATAACAAAACAAAGGAGTTTATTACTGCGTCACAAAAGTAACAGGTAGGTTGTCTTTTGCAATCCAATTGCTAGGTCCACTGTCGGCCGTCGGATAAATCCAGCTATCGAACTCAGCTTCATCCACTTCATCATCCTCCCTGATAGCATTTACTCCATGGTTAGGCATGGGAGCAGTCACCACATTGAGCTTCTCAGGTGCCTCAAACTGTACCTCCTTGGCATCAATAAGATCCTGCACTTTATTCCTTAAGGCCCAGCAGTCATCAGTAGAGTGCCCCGGGCTATCGGAGTGATAAGCACAGCGGGCATTTGGATTGTACTTGGGAGAAGCTGTATTCACAACCTTCGGGGCCTCTCTAATAGTCACCAAATTGGTGGATAACAATTGCGGCAAGATCTGCGATAAGGTCATACTTAGACGGGTAAACTCTCTTCGGGGTCTTTCGGCCCTTTGTGGATTGGTGTGCCGAGGAGCGGCAGCAGGCTTAGCAATCATCACCGCATTGACAGATTGGCGGCGCTCAGGTTTATCATGTCTTTTAGGCCCATATACGGCACTGGCCTCTTTTTTAAAGGGCTTCTTCTCAGAACTTGCAGATGCACCCTTCTGAATTTTACCGGACTTCATTCCAGCCTCTATTCTCTCTCCAGTCAGAATAAGATCAGTGAACCCTGCAGACGAATTACCGATAAGATGATTGAAAAATGGCCCAGATAGGGTCCCCAAGAACATATCCACCAGCTCACGGTCAGTTAACGGAGGCTGCACTCTGCCAGCCAGATCCCTCCACTTCTGTGCATACTCTTTAAAACCTTCGCTTGACCCTAGCGACATACCCTGGAGTTGGGTACGTGTAGGAGCAAGGTCGGCATTATATTGATACTGCTTGTAAAAAGCAGTAGCCAACTCCTCCCAGTTACGAACCTTGGTCCCATCCAGCTGATAGAACCATTCGAGATGAGTCCCTGAAAGACTCTCCTGGAAGAAGTGGATCTACAAGTTCTTGTCCACCGAGTACGGTTGAATCTTCCGCACATAAGATCTGAGGTGTAGCTTGGGACAAGACGCCCCGTCATACTTGGTGAAAGATGGTGCCTTAAACTTGTGAGGAATAATCACACAAGTAGATAAGACCAAATCTCCGAAATCCAGCCCGGGCACTTGTTGGATCTCCATTGCATTCAGTCTGTCTTCCAACTGCTTGTACCGGTCTTCAGCAGAAGGATACTGTTCCTCATTAAAGTCAGTCTCGTTGTCAGAGACTACTGGACTTGAAGCTTTTCCCCCCTGGGGACTGCCTTTGCCTACAGAAGAACCAGCCTCTTCATTCTGCAGAGTGTTGCCAAACCTTCGGCCCGAGTTGAAAAGAACAGTTCTCTTCTTCTTCTTCTTCTCCTTCTTCAGGAGTAAAGCCTTAAGCTCTTCTTGGCCTTGAGCCAAACCCATGATCAGTTCCTGAAATTGCGCGTTCTGCGCCTGAAGGGCCTTGATAGACATCTCGGTTGATGATGAGTCAGGGTTCATGATGCTGAAATAAACAGCGAAGAACAGTAAGCAACCTGAAAAGAAGAATACCTGTTATGCACATGATGAATGGAATGCGTATGATTTATGTTTTCAAAGACAATCGGGAATCAACTTTGTAAACAAAAAGGAACACACTTCATTAGATTCAACTTTGAAACTTAAATTGTTCAACAGGTTGCCCTTAGGCGTTACATAAAATTACAATGCTGAAAAGGGAAATAAAACTGCAAAAAAACATCCAGAGCTCCTCATTGATCCCATGGTCTCCTCTTCTCAGTATGGATGTAGTCATTCAGAGCTCGCTCATTCTCCAACTGCTTTGTCAGCTTCTGGATCTTCAATTCCTGCTCGTTGAACTTTTCCCGGTAAGAATCCCGTTCTTCTCGCAGTTGTGACCAAGACCTCTTTAATGTCTCATAATCAGTAGGTATTTGAGGAGGGAGGACAGTTGGAGGAGCCCCATCTTTGTCAGGATACTCAAGAATGATGGGTCTGACAGCTTCGTATGGCATACCTAACTTCTGAGCCCGGATGCGAACCCATTTGTAGTAGGCTTCCATAGGTAGAGAAGTCTTTGGCCCCAATTCTTGTGGGTCAGCTTTATGAACTTTGTCCCAAGCCTTGATGAACCTACGACGCAGCTCGTCACTATCCACCTGAAACTCAAAACTGATGTGAGGCACCATCATCTCATGAAGTCCTGCTCTTCTGGCTCTTCCAAACTGACGGAGAGCCAGACATGGATTATAAGAGATTCCTCCTTGGGTACCAATCAACGGAACATTAGGGTATTCTCCGCATCGATCAATAACAGCTATCTCATCCAAACCTCTGCAAGTCCAAATGATGTCCTTATCAGTGAGAGACATTAACCTATGAGCCCAACCTCTTCCTTCTTGGTTCTTCAGTACGAACTTAGGGAGGTGCAAAATAAACCACCTCACCAACAAAGGGATACAACACCACAGAGTTCCTCGTCTTCGGGCAGTACGAGCATAGAGTTGTTGCAGGATGTCACCCAAGAGAGTGGGCACAGGGTTCTGAGACATAAAGATCCTTATGGCAGTGACATTGATGAAGTTGTCAGGATTAGGAAACAAGACTATCCCATAGATTAAGAGAGCTAGGATGTCTTCATATGCTCTAAAGTCCAGGTCATTCTAGAAACTGTTAGCTTTACCAATCAGAAACTTGGCCAAGAAACCCTTAACTCCGCTTCTAGTCACCCAGTTGTCCATTACTTCTTGATGGGTCAAAGGAAGAGCTGCAGCAACCTCCTCAAGCCTGAGGGTCTTTTCCCAACCATTGTAAGGAGTCTGATCCAAGATAGGGATGCCAAGCAAATCAGAGAACTCTTCCAGGGTAGGGACCAGCTGGAAGTCTTGAAAGGTGAAGCACTGGTACAGAGGGTTATAGAACTGGGTCAGGACACTCATCAACTGTTGATCCCGCTTTTCAGTGACTAAACTGAGAAGAGAACCATGCCTCTGGATGAAGGAAGTGGTATTTGGAATTCTGCTAACCAACTCTTCAAGCAACTCAGGTGGGTGAACAAAGTTGAACCGAATAGTATTCCTTCGCACAGGCATCATGATGTCCTACAAAACAGAGCAAAGGTGAAACCCTCTTGTCTTTGAAATGGTCAGTCCTTATGCAGGATGCATGCAATGCTCATGATGTTATGATGTTATGATAAAGCACACCACAAATATTTACAAAGGCACACATGTAAGGCACACAAGTCACACAAGGCAAGCCCTTAAAGTTTAGTCCAGCATGAGGTCTAGGTATTACCCTCTTTCAGTTTGTTGGTTCATACCTGTCCTATCAAAAGTAACCGGGTTCTTAGAGGATCCCAATATCATTGACTACCCTCAATCGGTCATAACTCCAGCATCGCAATCTTTTCTTGCGGCCAGAACCATCACGAGAGTTTAGCCTCAATGGGCGTAGCATACTGCTACTGTTCTAATGGCCAAGTTGTGTCATTTAAGGTTCTAAGGTCTGTTGGTGTTTAACGACTCCTTAGAAGACCCATATTCTCCTCGTTGCGACACAAGGGATATCGGTACAGACCAAGGTGCCACACCAACGTAGCCACTGCTTCACCCGTGTCGGTCTACGCCAGACAAATCCCTTACAACTTATGCTACCTAAACAGGGTATCCCCAGATCCGGGTTAGGATCTATGTAACTCCGATGCAACCCACAATTTAAAGCAAGCAAGTCAATACAATTGAAAACACAGTTATGAACTATCCTAAGGTACACCTCACTTTATAAGATTATCCCCAGCAGAGTCGCCAGTTCTGTGATCGGTGGATCTGGAACTGACTGTTTAACGCTGGTTCGCGAAATGTTGCGGAAGCAAGAGTCGCCACCTTCTTTTATTTTCTCCAAATGGAAAGGACAAAAGCACAGAAAAATTCCTTATAGAGATTGCTCTCGGTTCGGGAGGTAGATTTATAGAAAGGGAAGGTGTTAGCACCCTTTCTATCCATGGTTATCCATGGGCTCTTAGATACTTGCTCATTTGTGTTTTCAAAAATGGTTTGTTTGCTTTTCAATTGTGGGTTTAAAAGTTTCTTTGAAAAATTCAGTTCGACTCTTGTATCAGTCCTCAAGAGTGTTTGAAAAGTTGTTTTGAAATCTTTTTGAAAAGTGTCGGTGTGAAAAGAGTTTTTGATTTGTTTTGAAATTAGAGCAAGTATCTACGAGTTCTCTACCTACCCTAAGGAATTCGTCTGTGTAAATGTCCTTAAAGTAGTGCCATCCCACCATTGAGAGGTAGGTAGCACCACCATTGGAGGTGTTCGGGTCAATTCGAGGGTTCGGGACATTGTGGTCACCAGAGCAATAGGAAGACACCTTAGAAGCTACCCTCATGCCATGTTTATGGACATGAGGACTTACTAAAACATCCTCTACTCGACGACCACCTTTCGAGGGGCAAGGCAACAGTGAGGCGTACCCTAGGGGTGGTGTGTGATTTGTGTGTCGTTTTCAGATATTTTTATCTTGTCATGCATTAGTGATCTACGCTTTGTTTTTATTTTTAGCATTCATTCTTTCATGCAAGCTATTAACAGTTTAAAAGATGTGGAATTAAAAGTCCTACGCTATTACAAAGGCGCGGGTCTACATCGCCAAATTAATCCAAGACCCGATTTGAAGTAAAATAAAAATGCGGAAAGATAAATATCCTAATTAATCTATTACATGGCTTTGGGATAATTACATGAAATTTATAAAAAGGAAATAAAATAAGCGCGCGAAATAGAATTATGATCGAATGCGAGGGCGTTGGACCCTTTTAAAGAAACTAAATTAAAATTATGAAATTAATTAGATTTAAATAAAAGAAAGAATTATTTTTTTGGTATTTTTTGTATTTTATGAAATTAAGAGAATTAATTAAACCTAATTCTACTATTTTTAATTTATTAAGAAAGTGTTTAAATTAGACCTAGTTTTAATTAATTATTTACATGGCAATTTATTGATAAAAATAATTAATATTTACTAATGATAAAAGAAAAGAAAAAGAATAAAAGTATTTAAAACCCTAATTCTACATTTTTTAGTTTATTAAAAAAACATTAAAATTAAACCTAGAATTAAAACTAAATTAATTAATAAGATTTATTTACAAAAACATTTAAATAAAATATATTTATATTTTTTGTCTTTCTGATTTTTTTATATTATTTTTTTATGTTAAATAAAAAATTAATTTAAAGAATTAAACTAAAACTAAATAAAACAAATAAAATAGAAAAAATAAAGAGAATAAAAAAAAGCAAACCAATGGGGGGTGTTGACCCCAATTTGGAGGTTATGTTGTGAGCAATTAGGCCCAATTATTGGAGGCCTCTTTTGACTTTTCTGGCCACGTGCATATGCGTTGACTGGGGTGTTCCCTGGACCTTGATTTTTGGCTCTTGGATTGATCTTAGTGGCCATGTGGCCAGCGTCAGCGTGGGATGCATGGTGGTCTTCAGGACATGTTAGGCACCTAATCACATTGTAAGGAAAAATAGAAAGAAATATGGGGGACCTGGGAATCGAACCCAGGTCCCAAGGCTTGCAAATGCTCTTCTCCACCAACTGTGCCATTCAACGGATTCGTAAGTATTACGCAAAACAAATATAATGAATAATAAGTCACGCTAATGGTAAAAACGCGCTAAAAATTCAAACGATCCAACCATGAGAGGACACGCGAGCTTCTTCTCCATTGTACCTGTAATCAGAAAAGAGATAGCGGGGGTTTTAAACCCCTACCAAATATGCCCTACGAAAAATAGCGATTACGCCATGGTTGCTCATAAATTGAGCGCGACTAGTGGTTCTGAATCGTGTGAAGCTTCTGATTCTAATGGCATAAGTCTTGTGTCTTAATTTTTCCAGAATAAGGAATCCCCAAATTTAAACCTCTGAAAACCTAGAAGACGTTAATGGTAGATTCTTGCATAGGGCATAAAAATTCAATTAAATGATGCCAAAAGTTTTAGAATGTTTATGTTAGTGCAAAACGACAAGCAAAAGGCATGAATGATGCGTGTAATTCAAAACACGAATATGAGAAAAATTATGAACAGGACGGCATCGTGTTACCAATTCTTTGCGTTAGAAGCAGTGGTTTTGATCCAGAAACGTTCCTTGAGGCCTTGGCAAGCTATTGGAATCAATACTTTTCTTTGAATTGTCCTCTAATGCAGTTTTCAGTTTTGACTTTTTTGGACAAAAAATGCAAAGTTGGTTTTGGTTCTTAGGCGCAGCTTTAAGGTTGTCTGCACTAGGGTTGTGATCAGCTTAAGTATGCCAATGGATTAGGGTAAGAATTTTGAGTCAAAAGCCTTTGCATTGATGAATCAAATATTTGATTTCCATGGAATCTTTTCCAATCTTTTCCTCATGAATAACATGCCAATTTGCACCAAATCTTCCCTTTTTTGATGTGCACGAGATCTTGAGTAACCAATGAGGGCATATGCTGCATAAAAAGATTCAAACACATTTGTTTTGTATTTTTATCATATTTTATTTAATTAAATGAATTAATGGTGATAAAAATTCAAATAAATAATAAAAAATGATGAAATAAATCCCCTTTGGGCCAAATGGTCGTGCATAGCCTTTGGATAATGATTCTTGGAAGAAAATGTGGCCCATTAGCAATTTTGAGGCATTTGAAGTAAAGTTGACTTTTCAAAATTCCCAAAAATTTCCCAACTTCCACAAGGCATATCTTGCTCAATTTTTAAGCTTTGATCATGTTGTTGTACATTTTGGAAAGGTCTTGAAGTCCTCTAACCAATGCCTTTGGTCCCATGTCATTTTGATTTACCAATCTCAAGTTATGGTCTTTGACTTAAAGTGCCTTTTTGTTGACTTTTGAGAATGACTTATAATGTTGAGATTGATAACTTTTTGTGAGAGCATTTCTTGGACTTGAAGTGTGAAGAGGAGTTGTAGGAAATGTCTTTCTCTTCAAAATGAGCTTTGGATAGAATTTTTCTGATAAACCATGTGGAAGTTATGCCTTGGTCAAGTTACAGTTGACTTTTTCAACTGTCCAAATATGAAAACTTTTGCATCTTGAGACTTTTTGAGCCATGCCTTGAAAATCATGATCAAGCATTGATCAAATGATGTTTGTGGCTTCAAAATAAGATGCTGACCAAAAATTTGGACTTTTGACTGTCAAATGACCATTTTACCCCTGCAGTTGACTGCTGAGCAATTAGGGTTTTTGACTGTGCAATTTTGTGCTGTAAGTCTTGAAACTTGACATGAGGATGCTTGACCATGTTTATAGGCATGTGGGACTTGATTGGACCCTTGAAAACTTCAATTTCTTTGTCAGAACCAAAACCCTAGTTTTTGACTGTTAGGAGGCCTTTAAACTGTGCAACCCTTGGGGAGATTTTGAAGCATGTTCTTTGCAAATCTTGAAGAATATGGGAGGGCAAATTTTGGGGTACAACAGTTTCCCCTGTTCAATCTTCTTAGACCTGAGGATGCAGATTGGCTGACGTGCCTTTCGTAATCCGAAGGTGGAAGATGATTGAACACTAGAGTGCCCAGAAATTTGCGCTCACATGTTAGCAGTGTGATGGTGGGAATGGGCTTATAGATGCCATTTGGAGATTGATGGATAGGATGATGGGCTTATAGATGCCATGCTGAGATGTGATGGATAGGTGGATGGGCTTATAGATGCCATCCGGGTGTCGATCGCGTAAGAGATTCCTTAGCGGGAATTTGTGTACCTGAAAAAGAAAGATGATTACCTGACCTGTTACAGGAGTTGGTCTTCAAACTCTTTGTGTAGATGCGCCCTGACTGGTTACAGGAGTTGGATCTGGAGCTTCAAAAAGTGATGAATGAACCAGGGATGGTTACTACCTCAACGGGACGGTGAGAGAACCTTGGACGATTACTACCTCAACAGGAACGCTGAGAGAATCTTGGAGCGATTACTACCTCCACAGTAACGGGGAGAGAATCTTGGGCGACTTCAACCTCAACAATAACGCTGAGAGAATCTTGGACGACTTCAACCTCAACAGTAACGCTTAGAGAATCTTGGATGTCTTCTACTGGGATAAGAATCAGGGAGATCTTAGGGTCGATCTGACTGAACCAGAGAAGGCCTTTGACTGGGTAAGAATCAGGAAAATCTTAGGGTCGATTTAACTGAACCGGACAAGGTCTTGAAATCCTAAACTGGATAAGAATCAGGGAGATCTTAGGGTCGATCTGACTGAACCAGAGAAGGCCTTTGACTGGATAAGAATCAGGAAAATCTTAGAGTCAATTTAACTGAACCGGAAAAGGTCTTGAAATCATCAACTGGATAAGAATCAGGGAGATCTTAGGGTCGATCTGACTGAACCAGAGAAGGCCTTTGACTGGATAAGAATCAGGAAAATCTTAGGGTCGATTTAACTGAACCAGACTAAAGTCTTGAAATATAGTTGGGAACTTAACTGGATCTTTCCTGAAAGGTAAATGTCAGTCATATGCAAGGCATGATATGAATCAAGTGATGATGTTCTCAACATGAATGAGATTTGTACGTTCATGATGCATATATGCATGCTATAATGTATGGAAATGCGATGTTTATGAACGTATATTTTCGTCTTAGGAAAATAAATCCTTGACGGGTGCCGGGAAGTCACTCCTGGGCTGATGTTGAAGAATAGATCTTTGCTTCCGCTGGGGATGATAGTTGCAAGAATACCGGTAGGAGAAGATAACTCCGTTGGGGGATAAACTTGGCGAATGGATTACTCTGCGGGGAGAAAAATGCTCTAGTGATCTTGCTGGTGAACAATACTCTGTGGGGAGAGAAATACTTTGCTGGAATGTTGATGGTAACTTCGCTGGGGATACCATTGTTGCTTTGGAAGTGTTAATAGACTTCGCTGGGGATAAGAAGACTTCGCCGAGGACGATCTTTCCGCGGCTTTTGGCTGAGGATAACCCAGTTATATCCTGGTAGGGAAATAACCTTTGAATAAAGCCGGGGGACGCGTTCATGCTCTGCGGGGGAGAAGCTTCCAGAATCTACTGGGGATAAGCTTACTGCTTGGGGAGATGGATTCCAAGTTTCCTGGGGAAATTGGGTTGGACTCTCCTGGGGAAATTTTGAACTGTATCGGGGAAGTGACTCCATTGAATGTTTGATATACCGCCGGGGAACAATCTTTAGGTCGAGACTGCCGGGGATGCTTGTTAAGAATGCCTGTATATTGCTGGGGAATCTTGAGATCTGCTGGAGGATACCCAACTTCCTTAAGGCTGATATTATAGCTTTGCTTGGAGAGAGTGCATTGATATGCTGACTCACTCTCTGGGGAATTAAGATGTACTGGCTATGTTCTTCAGCCGAACCTACCTTGATACCTTGGTGGACGGAACAATTAGATCACTTAGACAACTCTTTATTGCCCCTTGTGATACGGTGGGAGAACTGACTTGAGGTTTGCGTTTGTATTCGCAAATGTTGCGGTTAGCAAGAGTCGCCACCGACTTTTTATTTTATCCTAAGGAAAGGTTAAAAAGCACAGCAAAAAACCTTTTGAGATGTTTTCTTGGGTTCGGGGAGTAGATTATAGAAAGGGAAGGTATTAGCACCCTTTCTATCCATGGTTATCCATGGGCTCTTAGTTACTTGCTTAGATCACTTGCCTTTTGTTTTCAATTGTTTTAAATGGTGCTTGAGTGTGTGGGTTTTGAAAATGTTTTTGAAAAGAGGCCAATGTGGTGGCAACCTTTGTAATGATCCATGTGGGGATGTATACAAAGATGTATGTCTTTTGAAAAAGTTTTCATTTATTTTTGAAAGTTGTTTTGAAAGTGTTGTGAGGTGTGATTTTGAAATTAGGCAAGTGTTTTGTTTTGCAAGTTGATTCAAGTAACTAAGAGGTTATCTACTCCTAAATTTCTCAAAAGACTATTGCTATGCTTTAACCCTTTTAACAAGTTTGCTCCACCATTGTATTTGGTGGGCAACCTTGTGTTAGGATGTGAAAGGGGCAGGCGCGGGTCATCGTATGGACCATAATTGCAACGGCGTTAAATGTCTTTGGGCAATTTCTCTAAGGGACTTGATCATTTGTTTTTGTTTGTTTTTGAAAAGTTTTGTCGAGGGACTATGATCATTCAAATTGTTTGCTTTGCCCAAAGAAGTTCAACATGCAATATGGCCCATTTATTTGAAGGCAACAAGTGGAATACCTTAGGGGGTGCAAGTGTGATTTGTGTGTCCATTTTCATGCTTGTTTATCTTGTATTAGGTCAAACTATTTTTTTTATCGTTTTTCGCATACAAACCCTAATTCTAACATGTTATCATTAGAAAGCAATAAAGTGCGAAGTTAAAGTTACTAAGCTATTACAAAACCAAATATGGGAAGGGGGGTACAAATGGTCAAATGGGGATGTTGACAAGAATTTAAATCTAAATTATTACATCATTTGGAATATTTGCAATTTAAATAATGCATAATTAAATGTAAATTAAATAAATATGTGAAATGCAAAAAGAAGGTTTTTATGTGTATGAGAAAAGTATGGTTTATGTAAAAGGGAAAAGAAAATAAAAATGTATTATTTTTTAGTATTTTGAACTTAGGGTAAAAACCCTAATTTTAAAGAAAAAAGTATTATTTTCTAATTTAATACAACTATTTATTTATTATTTATAAAAATAAAATAAAATGAAGTGTATTGTGAAAAAAGGTATTTTTATATCAAATATTAAAAAAAATGAAAAATCAAGTATTTTTTATATTTTTGTCTTAAATATATTAATAATCACATATATATATATATATATATATATATATATATATATATATATATATATATATATATATATATATTAAACCCTAAATATGTATTATAAATATTTATTTAATATTTTAATAAAATAAATAAAAGAGTATTTTTTGTGTGAAATATTTTCAGAAAGTAAATGAAAATAAAAATTGTATTTACATTATTTTTACATTTTTATTCTAATAATCATATATATATATTTATGTACAAACAAAGAAAATAAACAAATAAATATGCAATAAATGCAAAAAGTGATGAAAAAAATATTTTTAATTTTTAAATGGCATGAGAAAAAATAAACAAAGTCAGCCAAAAAAGAAAAAGTCAAAAATGTTAAAAAATGAGCAAATAGGCTCAGGGGGGTGTAAACCAAAAAAGATGGTGTGAAAAGCAAAATAACACAGGCCCAGCCCATTGACCATTGTCTTCAACCTCCAGCTTCAAACATTTGAAAAAACGCGCGCCTCTTGCTTCAATGTCTAACTCCTGATTCTTGGCTTTTCAGCAAAAACTCATAACACAAGAAATGTTCAGCATGAAGAGACGGTTTCAACCATATAAATAACTTGACCTATCTCTCTAAGATGAGGGAGAATTTCTCTCCCCCTCTTTTCTAACCTAACTTTTCATCAATGTTCAGACATGAAATTCTCTAAGTACACGAAACATAAATGAAATCTAATCATATGAGCATGTTCAGGACTATGATTGTGACATGTTTTCTTCAAAAACCTAAAGCTAACAATGCCTAATAAGAGAGATGGAACTCCATGAATATACCTGTTCAGTTGGAATCAAGCTTGGCAATGGAGGATGTTTCAGAGTGAAATGATGACTTGTACAGCTTCCTTGAAGTGTAAGGATGCTTTTCCAATTCCTACTTTGTCTTGAAACTCCCTGAATCGAGCTAGTGAACTCCAACTGCAAAACAGAAAATTGAAAATGGTGAAGTGGCTTGGAGGTGTTACAGGTCTGATTTTAGGACATGGTTAGCTTGCATATATTGTAAGGAAGGTAGAGGAAAAGGTTTGAATCAAAATGCTTGAAGGGATTGGGAGTTTGCACTCAAACTGCAGGGGCTCCCCTGTTTGTGCAGTTTTGAGGTGATTTTGAGATGGAGGGTGCTTCAGATGGCAAAGGCTCGTGTGTTAGCTTGGATTTGGTCTATGAAAGGTGTTTGATAACTTTGTTCTTCTGTTTCTAAGCTGAGATGAGAGTTAGCATAAGTTATGGACTTTTCTTCACACTTAAGCTACAAAATGCCACCTTGCTTTCTAGGTCAGTACAGGCCCTCTAACTATGCTGCTATCCCTTGCCTTGATCAGTGCAATTTGCTCACAAACTTGTGCCAAGAATATCTTGCTTGTACTTGCTTGGATTTCTAATTGACATAAAGCAAGCTTTTCAAGAATGGAAATAATGCTTTTTCTAGTTTAGGCTTAATTCCTTGTGTAATGACCAAAGGCTTAGAATAACAACTTGATTCATTGGTTTTGCATTAAATTAAGGAGTGTAATTTGGTTTTAGGACCTGTAAAGTAGCACAAACTATGCTGAGTTCAAATTTGCCAAGTTTATGAACATGCTTTGATGAAGAACAAAAGTGAATTTTTGCCAACTTGTGAAATTCGAATCTCTCAAGTTATGAGGTTGTTTGATGAGTTCTTGGACATTTTGGAAAGCTTGGAATGTGTACTACAATCCATCTTTGAAATGCAAATTAAAATTCCAAGTGGAAGGGTATGAAAAGTGGCCTTGAAGTAGGGTAGAAAACCTTGTCAAAATAGGTCAAATTTCACTAAGTTAAAAGAT
Organism: Vicia faba; assembly: GCA_948472305.1. Classification (NCBI taxonomy): domain Eukaryota; kingdom Viridiplantae; phylum Streptophyta; class Magnoliopsida; order Fabales; family Fabaceae; genus Vicia; species Vicia faba. Next base: position 704,778,343 of record OX451741.1, on the reverse strand, counting down.
GGTTTAGTGCCCTTATTCAAAAAATTATAACTTGAGATACAAGCTTCAAATGAGAAAACTTTGTGAATCAAAGTTGTAGACTATGCAACAAGCTACAACTTTCATGTTTTGACTTTTGTTTGAATCCCAATGGATCATGGTGAAAAGATGGGGTAAAGTTGGGAAAAAATTAGGGTTTTCCATAACTTAGAAAAATTCTAAGTTATGAAAAATTCCATTTTCTAACCCTAATTTGCATTTTGAGATTTCTTGGTGAACAAGTTTCATGATTTGGAATGTTTTGATGAAAAATGAATCTTGACTCTTGATTTTGACCAAAAAGTCAAAGTTTGACTTTTCAGTATACAGTCAAAATTGATCAATTGACTGGGAAATTCAACTGTCAATCTTGTGTACTTGGGATCTTTTGAGCTTGATGAACATGTCAAGATAATTCCATTGAGTCCTTGAGGCCATATGTGAGCTTGGTTTGCCATTGGCTAGGTCAAACAGTCAAAAATTGCCTTTGTGCAGTCAAAACCCTAAAAATGACCATTTTGCCCTTTTGATGATCTGATCAAATTTCTTGTGGAATTGTGGTCCAAACTTGATCAAATGGTTCATGTGAGTTCATAATGTTGATGTGGATCAAATTTCATGAGGTTTGACTGTCAATTGGCCACAGTTGACTTTTTCCACAATACAGCTGATTTCTAGGTCAACTGTTCAATTGACTGGGTAAAACTTGGAATCAAGACTTGAAACTTGGCATGGGTAAACCTGGGAGTCCAACATGAAGCATGAAAGTCATTTTAGGCATTTTAGGTCAAAACATCCTAGGGCAAACACAAACCCTAATTTGAGTTCACAGTGCAAGGAGAAGCCTTGAGCAGAGGAAACCCTAACTGTATCTTGATCTTCAAAGGTCTTGTGATGAGAAAATGTTGAGGAAATGGGAGGGCAAATTTTGGGGTACAACAGTTGCCCCTGTTCAATCTTCTTGGACCTGAAGAGTTAGATTGGCAAGTTTGCCTTTCGTGACTCGAGGGTAAAAGGAGATTGGACACTAGAGTGCCCGGAAATTTGCACTCGCATGCTGGAGTCTCAACCATGTGGTGTCGGGAATGGGCTTATAGATGCCATTTGGAAAGGTGATTGATAGGGGGATGGGCTTATAGATGCCATTTGGGGAAGTGACGGAACCTTGTCGAGAATGGGCTTATAGATGCCATTTGGAAGTGTCGGTCGCATAAGAGATTCCTTTGCGAAGGACTTGTATATTTGAGGAAGGAGGATGTTTTCCTGGCTTGTTACAGGTGTTTGATCTTCAGTCTCTTTATGCAGATATGCCCTGGCTAGATACAGGCGTCGAATCTACAATCGGTTGCTCACAGATGTGCCCTGGCTGGATACAGGAGTCGAATCTGGAAATAGTCGTCAATAGATGTGCCCTGGCTGGATACAGGAATCGAATCTTCAAACTCTTTAGACGTACCCTGGCTAGATACAGGAATCGAGTCTGGAAACATGGCCAACAGATATGCCCTGGCTGGATACAGGAATCGAATCCGGAAATGTTGTAGTTGATAGATGTGCCCTGGCTGGATACAGGAATCGAATCTTTGAACTCTGCAGACGTGCCCTGGCTAGATACAGGAATCGAGTCTGGAAACTGGTCACTCTCAGATGTGCCCTGGCTAGATACAAGTATCGAATCTGGAATTGTGACAGTTGAAGGTAGTCGTTTTTGAGATTGTCTTTTTCCTGAAAAGGCAAAAAACGTAAGTTGTATGCAATGTCATGATGTATGATATGCATGATATCATGATGTTCAACATGAGAGGTTGTATGCGTTTCGTCATGTATGTAAGCAAGATGTATGAAAATGTGAAATGTTTATGAGTGTAATTTCATCTTAGGAAAATAAATCCTTGACGAACGGCCGGGAAGCTGCTCTGTTGGAAGAGATACTTGGCCGAAGTTTGACGAGAGGCCTGTTGAGGACTTTAACGATGGATTCCGCTGGGGATAATGATGATAAACTCCGCTGGGGAACTCCAAAGATAAATTCTGCTTGGGAATACCAAAGATAGATTCCGCTGGGGATTGAAGGAATTTTGCCGAGAACGGTCTTCTGTGGCTTTTAGCTGAGGATAACCCAGTTATAAGTCCTTGTGAGGAAATAACTCTAAATAAAACTCGGGCGAGACGTCCGTTCTTCGCAGGGGATAAGCTTGTAGAATCTACTGGGGATGAGCTTTAAGACCTGCCGGGGAATGTTGTGCCTTTTCGGGATCGACGGGGAATCGACTCCGCTTGGGGAAAGTATTGTCGCATCCTGTCTTATTCTGCGGGGAATTGAGATGATTTGGCCACATTCTTCAGTTGAATCCTACCTTGGTGCTTTGGCGGACAAAACAACTAGACTGCATTAGACAACTCCACACTGCCCCTGTCTTTGATGTCACCTGTGATTAATCTCTTGTTTCATATGCGAATATTTATGAATCAGCAATTTAATGTCAAATGCATATATCAAAAATGAACATTGGACGTTCTTCGCAAGACAAAACAGAAAAAAGGGAAACAGTGGTAATTTGTATGGACAAGTGAATTTGTATTGATTTAAACTTTGCCTGTGAATAGGCGTTTTTTGTACAAGAGACTGACATCCTAGTAAGAGGATATCGCCAAATAGTATAGAGTTTACAATTTGAAAAAGGAAACAAAACAGCTATGTGAACAATCCCACTGGGTTCCAACTCTGCTATCGCCTTTATGTCTTCGAACGTCTCATCGCTTTGCTGCCTAATTTGAAGATGAAGCTGATTGATTAATGCCGAAATCTGGAGTCAGATAGTTGATGCCGAATTCCGGATGCGAAGTGATCCAATGAGACATAGTGTTACGCTTTTATCCCTAACTTTTGCCTGGACTGCCCTTTCGGGTTTTCAGTCCACCGGGATACCCTTTTTTGCCCAAGCCGCCTTTTCAGGTTTTCGACTTGCCGGGTGTACAGATTTTTATTCATTTCATCCCTTATTTTTGCCCGAACCCTTTTGGTTCGCCGGGAAGCCCTTATTTTTTGCCTAGGTATGTCAACCTAGCGGGTCTTTTATTTATGCGTAGTATTTTTTCACTATGTCTGCATTGGCGGGATGAGGAAGGTCGTCACCATCCATGGTGGTTAGGATCATGGCTCCTCCTGAGAACACACGCTTAACCACAAATGGCCCTTCGTAAGTAGGGGTCCATTTGCCCCGGGGATCACTTTGAGGAAGGATGATGCGTTTGATTACCAGGTCCCCAACTTGATACTCTTGCGGTCTGACTTTCTTGTTAAATGCCCTGATCATTCGTTTCTGATACGTTTGACCATGACAGATAGCAGTGAGCCTCTTTTCGTCAATCAGATTTAATTGATCAAGTCGAGTCTGGATCCAGTCATCTTCATTCAAGTCTGCATCCTTCATTATCCGGAGAGAGGGTATCTGGATTTCAATTGGCAAGACTGCCTCCATGCCATAGACCAAGGAGAAAGGAGTTGCCCCGGTTGATGTCCTTGCTGAGGTGCGGTACCCATGAAGAGCGAACGGTAACATCTCGTGCCAATCTTTATAGGTCACTGTCATCTTCTTCACAATTTTCTTGATATTTTTATTGGCTGCCTCTACAGCCCCATTCATCTTCGGCCGGTAGGGGGAAGAATTATGGTGCTGTATCTTGAATTGTTCACAGAGTTCAGTGATCATTTTGTTATTGAGATTGGTACCATTATCCGTAATGATTCTTTCTGGGACGCCGTACCGACAGATCAGATTATGCCGGATGAAACGCGCCACGACGCTCTTGGTTACTGTGGCATAGGAAGCTGCCTCAACCCATTTCGTGAAGTAATTGATCGCCACCAAGATGAAGCGATGCCCATTGGATGCCGTTGGTCGGATCTCACCGATCATATCGATGCCCCACATTGCGAAGGGCCAAGGTGCCGTTAGGACATTCAAAGGAACTGGAGGGATATGCACCTTGTCAGCATAGATCTGGCACTTATGACAAGTTCGGGAGTGTTGGTAACAATCGGCTTCCATTGTGGACCAGAAATATCCTGCCCGAAGGATTTTCTTAGCCATGGTGTGTCCACTGGAGTGCGTTCCGAATGTACCTTCATGTAGTTCCATCATGATTTTCTCCGCTTCAGCCTTATCCACACAACGTAGCAAGGTTGAATCATGATTCCGTTTGTAGAGAATGTCGTTGCTGAGGAAGAATTTTGCAGCAAACCTCCTCATGAACTTCTTATCATTGACAGATGCACCTTCCGGGTATTCCTGAGCTTCCAAGTACCTCTTCACCTCGTGATACTAGGGTTTTTCAGTCACTTTCTCAGCCTCGAGCTCACAGCAGTATGCGGGTTCATCCAACTTCCAGATAATGATTCGGGGAGCCTCATTGTCCCATTTAACTTTGAACATTGAAGACATCGTGGCTAGTGCGTCCGCTAGCTGATTCTCCTCTCTGGGGAAATGCTCAAAAGTTATCTCTTCAAAGTGAGGGAGCAAGGTCGACACATACTCCTTGTAAGGAATAAGATTCGGGTGTTTCGTATCCCACTCGCCCTTGATCTGATTAATCACGAGAGCGGAATCTCCGAAGACACTTAGAAACTTGATCCTCAAATCGATTGCAGCTTGTAGACCCATGATACATGCCTCATATTCTGCCATGTTGTTGGTGCAGCTGAAACATAATCGGGCGGTGAGTGGAGTATGAGTCCCCTTGGGAGATATGATTATAGCGCCGACGCCGTTACCCAAAGCATTGGAGGCTCCATCAAAATGCATAGACCATCGGGATCCTTCCTCAGGTCCTTCATCCGGTCCAGGTACTTCACAGTCAGTTACCACCATGATGTCTTCGTCCGGAAAATCAAAGTTCAATGATTGGTAATCGTCCACAGGTTGGTGTGCCAAATGATCAGCCAGTACACTTCCCTTAATTGCTTTCTGAGTTGTATACTGGATGTCATATTCTGTTAAGATCATTTGCCATCTCGCTATTCTCCCAGACAGAGCGGGCTTTTCAAATATGTACTTGATGGGATCCATCTTTGAAATCAATAAGGTAGTGTGAGTCAGCATATACTGTCTCAGCCGGCGAGCAGCCCATACAAGAGCGCAGCAAGTTTTCTCAAGCAGTGAGTAACGAGACTCACAGTCGGTAAACTTTTTGCTCAAGTAATAAATAGCGTGCTCTTTTCGGCCAGACTCGTCATGCTGCCCCAGCACACACCCCATCGAACTGTCAAGTACTGTCAAGTATAGTATCAGAGGTCTTCCTTCCACCGGTGGCATAAGAATGGGTGGCTCTTGGAGATATTCCTTTATCCTTTCAAAGGCGGCCTGACATTCATCATTCCAGCGTACCACTTGATCTTTCTTCAGTAATTTGAAGATTGGCTCACAAGTAGCAGTCAGATGTGAGATGAATCGGGCAATGTAATTCAGTCGTCCTAGGAAACCTCTGACTTCTTTCTCTGTTTTTGGAGTCGGCATCTCTTGTATGGCTTTTACCTTGGCAGGATCCACCTGAATACCTTTATCACTTACAATGAAACCTAGCAACTTTCCGGATCTTACCCCAAAGGTGCATTTGTTGGGATTCAACCTCAGCTTGTATAACTTGAGTCGGTCAAATAACTTCCTCAGATGGTCAAGGTGCTCCTCCTCAGTTTGAGACCTTGCAATCATGTCATCTACGTATACTTCAATCTCATGATGGATCATATCATGAAACAAAGCAACCATGGCACGTTGATAGGTTGCCCCAGCATTTTTCAATCCGAAAGGCATGACCTTATAACAGAAGGTGCCCCACTGAGTCACGAAGGTAGTCTTCTCCATATCTTCAGGAGCCATCTTGATCTGATTATACCCTGAAAAACCATCCATGAAGGAGAACACCTTGTGTTGAGCTGTATTGTCAACCAGGACATCGATGTGAGGTAGGGGGAAGTCATCCTTGGGGCTGGCCCTGTTCAAATCCCTGTAGTCGACACACATTCTGACTTTACCGTCCTTCTTCGGCACTGGCACAACATTGGCAACCCACTGAGGGTAAGAAGTCACTGCAAGGAACCCGGCATCAAACTGCTTCATAACCTCGGCCTTGATCTTTTCAGACATCTCTGGACGCATCCGTCGAACTTTTTGCTTTACCGGAGGGCAATCTTCCTTGGTTGGCAAATGGTGAACTACAATGTCGGCATCCAAACCAGGCATATCTCCATAGGACCAAGCAAAAATCTCCATGTAGTCTTGTAGCATCTGGATCAATCGTTGCTTCACGCTGAGCTCTAGATTGGCACCAATCTTGACCTCTTTCCTATTTGCCTCAGTACCCAAGTTAATTGTCTCCACAGGCTCTTCATGTGGTTGAATAGCCCTCTCTTCCTGAAGTAGCAGTCTCGCAAGTTCACCAGGCACTTCGCAATCATCTTCACCTTCGTCTTCGGCCAAGTTGATCGGATTTTCGAAGTCATAACTGGCGGTAGCAGAGCTGTTACCAGTGAGATCCAGAGTGGATTGAAACCTGTATAAGTGAGTGTGTGTAAATATAGCTGTTTTGCAATATGTATAACACAGAAAGAAAAAGAGCACAAGATTTGAAATGCAACAAACGTCCAATGTTTTGATTGATGATATATGAAAATGTCATACAAAAAGCCCTCACAAATGGAGCTACGATGCCCCGGGTAGGACACCGAGCCAACAAAGTTTTAACATATTGTTTGTTACAAATTGGAAATCAAAAGAAATCAATTACTGCGTGACAAATGTGATAGGGGTAAAATCCTTTGCTGTCCAGTTGCTTGGTCCGTTGCTGGTAGTTGGGTAGATCCAACTGTCAAACTCTGCTTCCTCCACATCCTCCTCGATAGCATTCACCCTTGAGCTGGAAATAAACACCGGAGCCTTTCCGATCTTCTCTTTGCGCATTGCCTTCTGAGCCTCTGCAGTAAAGCCTAGCCCAAACTTGTCGTTCTTCTGAGTGAAGTCAGGAAGCTGACCCCAGTGTGCACAATTGCCTTTCTGAACCACAGCCCGGGCATCCCTTAGGGAAGCCATCTTCAAGGAATCATTCTCTTCGGCCGTTGTCTCTGCAGCTGCTGAAATTGGATGTACCTCCTCGAAATGCTGGAAGGGGGTTTCAATGAACTCTCCGTCCATCTCGATGTACCTGAAGGAATTCAAATGGCTCACCATATACTCCTCTTCTCCTTGTACAGTGACGATCTTCCCCCTAACGGGATACTTCAGCTTTTGGTGCAAGGTGGAGGTCACTGCCCCAGCTTTATGGATCCAGGGTCGACCCAACAGACAAGAATACGATGGACGTATATCCATCACGTAAAAGGTAGAGTCAAACACTTGAGAGCCCACACGAATAGGGATGTTAACCTCTCCAAGAACCATCCTCTTGGAACCGTCAAAGGCCCTGACGATGATATTGCTGGGTTTCAACTCCAGGCCTTCATAATCCAGACGATCTAAAGCCTTTTTCGGAAGAACATTCAAGGAAGAACCAGTGTCCACCAATACATGTGCCAGAGTAGTGCCCCTGCATTCAATAGAGACATGCAGGGCATCATTGTGGTCTCTCCCTTTTGCGGTCAGGTCAGCATCTGAAAAACCCAAGCCGTTATCCGCCGTCAGATTCGCTATGCAGTCAGTGAACTGGACTGCAGACGTCTCCTGCGGCACATGGGCCGTCTTGAGAAATGAGATTAAGGCCTTAGCATGGGCCTCGGAGCATAGCAATAAGGAGAGCAGGGAGATCTTGGAGGGTGTATGCCCCAACTGCTCGACAACATTAAAATCACTTTTCTTTATTATTTTCAGAATCTCCTCCATTTCTTGTCGGGAGGCCTCAGCATTTATGGGTATTGGCGCCTCCATCCGGGCAGGCTCTTTTTCAATCCCTTTGCCCCGAGCATTTGATGACTCGGCAGCAGGGGACACAATTTGATCAGCAACAGGACTAGGTAAACTTGTAGGTTTTATGAGGAGGGGTTTTCGAATAGCGGGCGGTGCAATGTCAGGCGAGAAGAGCCTGCCACTGCGGGTGACCTTGGCTGGACCAGTGATATCGCAGATACTGGCACTAGCGTCGAATTCTTACTTGATTCCATTTACATACACGTCTGCCCCATAATGCCAGGGGACAGCTTTATCAGACACGTAAGAGAGGGGCCCTGGAACTGTAATGATCACAGGCGCAACTGTCATGATTTGAATAGGCTTTTTCGGGGGAGCCTTGATTGGATTTTTGAAGATGGTAATCACGGAAACTTCTTTCATCGGAACCAATTGAACAACAGTCTTTTTGAATAGAATCTCCTTGCTATCCATTAGGCCTTGGATGCCTAACCTTAGCAAGGGACAATCAGATAGGGAAATAGCACAGAATGGGCAACCTTCGCCGCAACCCGGAAATAAACCGGCCCGCAGTAGGTTCTTCTTAACAGTCTTCAAAGGGGTAACAACTTCATCTACCGAAACAGCGTACACTTCTTCCTCAATGGCATTTACCCTATGCTGGGGCATAGGAGCCGTTACAACATTCGGTCTTTCCGGCGCTTCAAACTGAATTTCCTTTGCGTCGATCAGATCTTGCACTTTGTTTCTCAAGGCCCAGCAATCATCAGTAGTGTGCCCGGGACTATCAGAATGATAAGCACACCGGGCATTTGGGTTGTATTTAGGAGACGCAGTGTTGACGACCTTAGGAGCTTCTTTGAGGGTCACCAGGTTGGTGGATAACAGTTGGGGTAAAATTTGAGATAATGTCATACTCAATCGGGTATACTGCCTCTTGGGCCTTTCACTTCTTTGTTGATTGTACTGCTGAGGAGCAGCAACAGGTTTGGAGATGACCAAAGCATTGACGGCTTGGCGACTTTCGGGCTTGACTTGTCTTCTAGAACCATAGACGGCGCTTGCTTCTTTCTTAAATGGCCTCTTCTCAACACTTGTAGAGGCAGCCTTCTGTATCTTGCCTGACCTGATGCCAGCTTCAATTCTTTCTCCTGTTAATATCAAATCTGTAAATCCAGCAGAGGAGTTACCAACCAAATGATTGAAAAACGGACCAGACAAAGTCCCAAGGAACATATCAACCAGCTCTCGATCAGTTAATGGAGGTTGCACCCTGCCAGCCAAATCTCTCCATTTTTGAGCGTACTCTTTGAACCCTTCACCCGTCCCTAGAGACATACCCTGAAGTTGGGTACGCGTAGGAGCGAAATTAGAATTGTATTGGTATTGTCTGTAGAATGCGGTTGCCAAATCTTCCCAGTGTCGGATGCTAGCTCCATCCAATTGGTAGAACCATTCAAGCTGTGACCCCGAGAGGCTGTCCTGGAAGAAGTGAATCCAGAGGTTCTTATCCGCCGTGTAAGGTTGGATTTTCCTTACGTACGACCTCAGATGCAGCTTTGGGCAGGAGACCCCATCATACTTGGCAAAGGCGGGCGCCTTAAACTTGTGTGGAATGACTACCCCAGAAGATAACCCCAAATCTCCGAAATCCAGTCCTGGCACATTCTGAATTTCCATGGCGCTCAAGCGGTCCTCCAATTGCTTGTATCTGTCAGCAGCAGGTGGGTATTGTTCGTCGTTATAGTCCGTCTCGTTGTCGGAGACTGCGGGACTAGGAGCTCCTCCCCCTTGGGGACTGTTTTTCTCAACAGAAGAAGTGGTTGGATCAGCTTCATTGTGGAGTGTGTTCCCAAATCTGCGTCCGGTGTTGAACATCGCCGTCCTCTTTTTCTTCTTCTTCTTCATGAGTAGAGTCTTCAACTCTTGCTGACCTTGGGCTAGGCTTAGGACCATCTCTTGAAATTGTGCACTTTGGGCCTGAAGGGCCTTGATTGCTTGCTCACTGGAGGAGTCTGGATTCATGATGACTGTTCACACAAACAGCGAAGAAAATTAAGCAACCTGTGAATTAGGGTACCTGCTATGCATATGGTGCAATGGAATGTGTATGCTTTATGTTTTCAAAGACAAACAAGATTCAACTTTGTAGACAAAAAGGGAAACACACTTCATTAGATTAAAATTTCAATTGTTCAACAATTTGCCCTTAGGCATTACAGGAATGAAAAATATTGGAAAGGAAATAAACTATAAAAGGAAACATCCAAAGCTCCTCAATGCTCCCATGGCCTCCTCTTTTCAGTGTTGATGTAGTTGTTCAGGGCCCGTTCTTCCTCCAATTGCTTAGTCAGCCTTTGGATCTTCCTTTCCTGTTCGTTGAACTTCTCCCGATAGAAATCCCGTTCTTCCTTTAGTTGTGCCCGAGATCTCTTCATGGTGTCAAAATCAGTAGGTATCTGAGGAGGGAGGACAGTTGGGGGAACCCCATCTTCAACAGGAGACTCAAGAACGAGAGGTCTAACAGCTTCGTAGGGCATACCTAACTTCTGAGCACGGATGCGGACCCATTTGCAATAGGGCTTCAATGGCAGAGAAGTCTTTGGTCCTAACTCATGTGGGTCAGCTTTGTGAATTCTGTCCCAAGCTCTAATGAATCCCTGGCGTAGTTTGTCACTGTCTGCCTGAAACTCAAAATGGAAGTGAGGAACCAGCATCTCATGAGGCCCATCTCCTCTGGCTCTTCCAAACTGACGGAGAGCTAAACACGGATTGTAAGAGATTCCTCCTTGGATACCGATCAACGGGACATTAGGGTATTCTCCGCAACGGTCGATAACAGCTACCTCATCCAAACCTCTGAGAGTCCAAGTGATATCCTTATCTGTGAGAGACATTAACCTCCGAGCCCAACCTTTTCCTTCTTCATTCTTCAGCACGAACTTAGGAAGGTGCGAAATAAACCACCTTACTAGCAAAGGAGCACAACACCACGGAGTCCCCCGTTTTCGAGCAGTACGAGCATAGAGTTGTTGTAGAATGTCACCCAAGAGAGTGGGTACCGGATTCCGAGACATGAAGATTCTTATGACATGGATACTGATAAAGGTGTCAGGGTTGGGAAACAATACCAGACCATAGATCAAAAGAGCCAGAATATCCTCATATGCCTTGAAGTCCAAGTCATTCCAGAAATCATTAGCCTTGCCAACCAGAAATTTGACCAAAAAGCCCTTGATCCCATTTCTAGTTTCCCAGTTGGACAACACCTCTTCTTTGGTCAAGGGGAGAATTGCAGCAATCTCTTCAGGCCTAGGAGTCTTTTCCAAACCAGTGAATGGAGTTTGTTCCAGGACAGGGATCCCGAGCAGGTAAGAGAACTCTTCCAGGGTAGGAACCAGCTGGAAGTCTTGAAAGGTGAAACAGTGATGCAGAGGGTCATAAAACTGGGTCAGAACACTTATAAGTTGTTGGTCCCATTTCGCAGTGATCAAGCCAAGGAGAGAACCATGTCTGTTGATGAAGGAGGTAGTGTTTGGAATCCTTCCAACCAGATCCTTGAGTAAAACTGGTGGTTGAACAAAGTTGAGCCGGACAGTATTTCTACGCACGGGCATCATAATGTCCTACAAAACAGAGCAAAGATGAAACCTCTTTTGTCTTTGAAATGGGTTAGCCTTTTACACAGGATGCATGCAATGGTATGATGGCATGATGATATGATGAAGCACATCACAAGTATTCACATAGGCAAATAAGGCACACAAGCCACACAAGACACCCTTAGGTTTCAGGCCAGCATGAGTTTCAGGTATTACCCTCTTTTGGTTTTGTTGGTTAAAACCTGTCCTATTAAAAGTAACCGGGTTCTAGAGGATCTCAAATCATTGGCTACCCTCAATCGGTCATAACTCCAGCATCGCAATCTTTTCTCGCGGCCAGAACCATCTCGAGAGTTTAGCCTCAATGAGTGTAGCATACTGCTACTGTCCTAATAGCCAAGTTGGTCAATTTAGGGTTCTAAGGTTGGTTGGTGTTTAATGACCCCTTAGAAGACCTATATTCTCCCCGTTACAACACAAGGGATATAGGTACAGACTAAGATGCCACACCAACGTAGCCACTGCTTCACCCATGTCGGTCTACGCCGGACAGGTCCCTCACAGATTATGCTACCTAAAAAGGGTATTTCCTAGATCCGGGTTAGGATCTATGAAACTCCGATGCAAAGTCCACAAATATAAAAGCAAACAAAGCAAACAATTGAAAACAAAGGTGATCTAAACCCTAAGGTTACTCCACTTTTAAATTTTTCCCCAGCAGAGTCGCCAGTTCTGTGATACGGTGGGAGAACTGACTTGAGGTTTGCGTTTGTATTCGCAAATGTTGCGGTTAGCAAGAGTCGCCACCGACTTTTTATTTTATCCTAAGGAAAGGTTAAAAAGCACAGCAAAAAACCTTTTGAGATGTTTTCTTGGGTTCGGGGAGTAGATTATAGAAAGGGAAGGTATTAGCACCCTTTCTATCCATGGTTATCCATGGGCTCTTAGTTACTTGCTTAGATCACTTGCCTTTTGTTTTCAATTGTTTTAAATGGTGCTTGAGTGTGTGGGTTTTGAAAATGTTTTTGAAAAGAGGCCAATGTGGTGGCAACCTTTGTAATGATCCATGTGGGGATGTATACAAAGATGTATGTCTTTTGAAAAAGTTTTCATTTATTTTTGAAAGTTGTTTTGAAAGTGTTGTGAGGTGTGATTTTGAAATTAGGCAAGTGTTTTGTTTTGCAAGTTGATTCAAGTAACTAAGAGGTTATCTACTCCTAAATTTCTCAAAAGACTATTGCTATGCTTTAACCCTTTTAACAAGTTTGCTCCACCATTGTATTTGGTGGGCAACCTTGTGTTAGGATGTGAAAGGGGCAGGCGCGGGTCATCGTATGGACCATAATTGCAACGGCGTTAAATGTCTTTGGGCAATTTCTCTAAGGGACTTGATCATTTGTTTTTGTTTGTTTTTGAAAAGTTTTGTCGAGGGACTATGATCATTCAAATTGTTTTCTTTGCCCAAAGAAGTTCAACATGCAATATGGCCCATTTATTTGAAGGCAACAAGTGGAATACCTTAGGGGGTGCAAGTGTGATTTGTGTGTCCATTTTCATGCTTGTTTATCTTGTATTAGGTCAAACTATTTTTTTTATCGTTTTTCACATACAAACCCTAATTCTAACATGTTATCATTAGAAAGCAATAAAGTGCGAAGTTAAAGTTACTAAGCTATTACAAAACCAAATATGGGAAGGGGGGTACAAATGGTCAAATGGGGATGTTGACAAGAATTTAAATCTAAATTATTACATCATTTGGAATATTTGCAATTTAAATAATGCATAATTAAATGTAAATTAAATAAATATGTGAAATGCAAAAAGAAGGTTTTTATGTGTATGAGAAAAGTATGGTTTATGTAAAAGGGAAAAGAAAATAAAAATGTATTATTTTTTAGTATTTTGAACTTAGGGTAAAAACCCTAATTTTAAAGAAAAAAGTATTATTTTCTAATTTAATACAACTATTTATTTATTATTTATAAAAATAAAATAAAATGAAGTGTATTGTGAAAAAAGGTATTTTTATATCAAATATTAAAAAAAATGAAAAATCAAGTATTTTTTATATTTTTGTCTTAAATATATTAATAATCACATATATATATATATATATATATATATATATATATATATATATATATATATATATATATATATATATATATATATATATATATATATATATATATATATATATATATATATATATATATATATATATATATATATATATATATATATATATATATATATATATATATATATATATATATATATATATATATATATATATATATATATATATATATATATATATATATATATATATATATATATATATATATATATATATATATATATATATATTAAACCCTAAATATGTATTATAAATATTTATTTAATATTTTAATAAAATAAATAAAAGAGTATTTTTTGTGTGAAATATTTTCAGAAAGTAAATGAAAATAAAAATTGTATTTACATTATTTTTACATTTTTATTCTAATAATCATATATATATATATATATATATATTTATGTACAAACAAAGAAAATAAACAAATAAATATGCAATAAATGCAAAAAGTGATGAAAAAAATATTTTTAATTTTTAAATGGCATGAGAAAAAATAAACAAAGTCAGCCAAAAAAGAAAAAGTCAAAAATGTTAAAAAATGAGCAAATAGGCTCAGGGGGGTGTAAACCAAAAAAGATGGTGTGAAAAGCAAAATAACACAGGCCCAGCCCATTGACCATTGTCTTCAACCTCCAGCTTCAAACATTTGAAAAAACGCGCGCCTCTTGCTTCAATGTCTAACTCCTGATTCTTGGCTTTTCAGCAAAAACTCATAACACAAGAAATGTTCAGCATGAAGAGACGGTTTCAACCATATAAATAACTTGACCTATCTCTCTAAGATGAGGGAGAATTTCTCTCCCCCTCTTTTCTGACCTAACTTTTCATCAATGTTCAGACATGAAATTCTCTAAGTACACGAAACATAAATGAAATCTAATCATATGAGCATGTTCAGGGCTATGATTGTGACATGTTTTCTTCAAAAACCTAAAGCTAACAATGCCTAATAAGAGAGATGGAACTCCATGAATATACCTGTTCAGTTGGAATCGAGCTTGGCAATGGAGGATGTTTCAGAGTGAAATGATGACTTGTACAGCTTCCTTGAAGTGTAAGGATGCTTTTCCAATTCCTACTTTGTCTTGAAACTCCCTGAATCGAGCTAGTGAACTCCAACTGCAAAACAGAAAATTGAAAATGGTGAAGTGGCTTGGAGGTGTTACAGGTCTGATTTTAGGACATGGTTAGCTTGCATATATTGTAAGGAAGGTAGAGGAAAAGGTTTGAATCAAAATGCTTGAAGGGATTGGGAGTTTGCACTCAAACTGCAGGGGCTCCCCTGTTTGTGCAGTTTTGAGGTGATTTTGAGATGGAGGGTGCTTCAGATGGCAAAGGCTCGTGTGTTAGCTTGGATTTGGTCTATGAAAGGTGTTTGATAACTTTGTTCTTCTGTTTCTAAGCTGAGATGAGAGTTAGCATAAGTTATGGACTTTTCTTCACACTTAAGCTACAAAATGCCACCTTGCTTTCTAGGTCAGTACAGGCCCTCTAACTATGCTGCTATCCCTTGCCTTGATCAGTGCAATTTGCTCACAAACTTGTGCCAAGAAGATCTTGCTTGTACTTGCTTGGATTTCTAATTGACATAAAGCAAGCTTTTCAAGAATGGAAATAATGCTTTTTCTAGTTTAGGCTTAATTCCTTGTGTAATGACCAAAGGCTTAGAATAACAACTTGATTCATTGGTTTTGCATTAAATTAAGGAGTGTAATTTGGTTTTAGGACCTGTAAAGTAGCACAAACTATGCTGAGTTCAAATTTGCCAAGTTTATGAACATGCTTTGATGAAGAACAAAAGTGAATTTTTGCCAACTTGTGAAATTCGAATCTCTCAAGTTATGAGGTTGTTTGATGAGTTCTTTGACATTTTGGAAAGCTTGGAATGTGTACTACAATCCATCTTTGAAATGCAAATTAAAATTCCAAGTGGAAGGGTATGAAAAGTGGCCTTGAAGTAGGGTAGAAAACCTTGTCAAAATAGGTCAAATTTCACTAAGTTAAAAGATGGTTTAGTGCCCTTATTCAAAAAATTATAACTTGAGATACAAGCTTCAAATGAGAAAACTTTGTGAATCAAAGTTGTAGACTATGCAACAAGCTACAACTTTCATGTTTTGACTTTTGTTTGAATCCCAATGGATCATGGTGAAAAGATGGGGTAAAGTTGGGAAAAAATTAGGGTTTTCCATAACTTAGAAAAATTCTAAGTTATGAAAAATTCCATTTTCTAACCCTAATTTGCATTTTGAGATTTCTTGGTGAACAAGTTTCATGATTTGGAATGTTTTGATGAAAAATGAATCTTGACTCTTGATTTTGACCAAAAAGTCAAAGTTTGACTTTTCAGTATACAGTCAAAATTGATCAATTGACTGGGAAATTCAACTGTCAATCTTGTGTACTTGGGATCTTTTGAGCTTGATGAACATGTCAAGATAATTCCATTGAGTCCTTGAGGCCATATGTGAGCTTGGTTTGCCATTGGCTAGGTCAAACAGTCAAAAATTGCCTTTGTGCAGTCAAAACCCTAAAAATGACCATTTTGCCCTTTTGATGATCTGATCAAATTTCTTGTGGAATTGTGTCCAAACTTGATCAAATGGTTCATGTGAGTTCATAATGTTTATGTGGATCAAATTTCATGAGGTTTGACTGTCAATTGGCCACAGTTGACTTTTTCCCCAATACAACTGATTTCTAGGTCAACTGTTCAATTGACTGGGTAAAACTTGGAATCAAGACTTGAAACTTGGCATGGGTAAACCTGGGAGTCCAACATGAAGCATGAAAGTCATTTTAGGCATTTTAGGTCAAAACATCCTAGGGCAAACACAAACCCTAATTTGAGTTCACAGTGCAAGGAGAAGCCTTGAGCAGAGGAAACCCTAATTGTATCTTGATCTTCAAAGGTCTTGTGATGAGAAAATGTTGAGGAAATGGGAGGGCAAATTTTGGGGTACAACACCCCTGTTTCTAATGTTACCTGTAATTAATCCTTTGTTTCGTATGCAAATATTCATGAGTTAGCAAATTATTGTCAATGCGTATATCACAAATTGAACCTTGGACGTTTTTCGCAAAACAAAACAAAAAAAGAAAAAAACACTTGGCAATTTTAGCTGAAAAGTATATTTGTATTGATTTTTTGAATTTGCCTGTAAATAGGCGTTTATGTACAAGAGGCTAACGCCCTGGTAGGAGGACGCCGCCGAACGAAAGAGTTTATACAAATTTGTACAAAGGAAAATAAAACAGCTGTGTGAAATGGATGATCCCACTGGGTTCCAACTCTGCTACCGCCTTTATATCTTCGAGCGTCTCATCACTTGATGACCTTAGTTGAAGATGAAGCTGATTGATCAACACCGTCTGAACTTGCTGTAGATACCGGATTCTGGATGCAAGGTGATTCAATGAGACATAGTATTACGCTTTATCCCTAACTTTTGCCTGGACCGCCCTTTCGGGTTTTCAGTCCACCAGGATACCCATTTTTGCCCAAGCCGCCTTTTCAGGTTTTCGACTTGCCGGGTGTACAGATTTTTTCATTTCATCCCTTCATTTTGCCCGAACCCTTTTGGTTCGCCGGGAAGCCCTAATTTTTGCCTAGGTATGTCAACCTAGCGGGTCTTTTTTTTCATGCGTAGTATCTTTTTACTATGTCTGCATTGGCGGGGTGAGGAAGGTCGTCACCATCCATGTTGGTTAGAATCATGGCTCCTCCTGAGAACACATGTTTAACCACAAATGGCCCTTCGTACGTAGGGGTCCATTTGCCCCTTGGATCACTCTGAGGAAGGATGATTCGCTTGATTACCAGATCCCCAACTGGATATTCTTGTGGTCTGACCTTTTTGTTAAATGCCCTGATCATCCGTTTCTGATACGTCTGACCATGACAAATAGCAGCAAGTCTTTTTTCATCTATAAGGTTTAGCTGATCAATTCGTGTCTGGATCCAATCATCTTCATTCAGATCTGCATCCTTCATTATCCAGAGAGAGGGTATCTGCACTTCGATCAGTAAGACTGCCTCCATACTGTAGACCAAGGAGAAGGGAGTTGCCCCGGTTGACATCCTGGCTGAGGTACAGTACCCATGTAGAGCGAACGGTAACATCTCGTGCCAATCTTAATAAGTCATTGTCATCTTCTGCATGATTTTCTTGATATTTTTATTTGCTGCTTCTACAGCCCCATTCATCTTCGGTCGATAAGGAGAAGAGTTGTGGTGCTGTATCTTAAACTGCTCGCAGAGCTCAGTGATTATCTTGTTATTCAGATTGGTACCGTTGTCTGTAATGATCCTCTCTGGGACGCCGTATCGACAGATCAGATTATGCCGAATGAACCGTGCCACAACATTCTTGGTTACTGTAGCATAGGAAGCTGCTTCGACCCACTCCGTGAAGTAATCAATCGCTACCAGGATGAAGCGATGCCCATTGGACGCTGTAGGTTTAATCTCGCCGATCATATCTATACCCCCACATTGCAAATGGCCAAGGCGCAGTTAGGACATTCAAAGGAACTGGAGGAACATGCACCTTGTCTGCATAAATCTGGCATTTGTGGCATGTCCGGGAGTGTTGGTAACAGTCGGCTTCCATTGTGGACCAGAAATACCCTGCCCGAAGGATCTTTTTTGCCATAGTGTGTCCACTGGAGTGCATTCCGAAGGTACCCTCATGTAGCTCTTCCATGATCCTTTCTGCTTCATTTTTATCCACACAACGTAGTAAGGTCGAATCATGGTTTCGCTTGTACAGAATGCTGTTGCTAAGGAAGAACTTCGCTGCGAACCTTCTCAGAAACTTCTTATCGTTGACAGACGCACCTTCAGGGTATTCCTGAGCTTCCAAGTATCTCTTCACCTCATGGTACCAAGGTTTCTCAGTCACCAACTCAGTCTCAAGATCACAACAGTATGCCGGTTCGTCTAGTTTCCAGATGATAATCCGGGGAGCCTCATTGTCCCATTTGACCTTGAACATAGAATACATTGTAGCTAACGCGTCCGCCAGCTGATTCTCCTCTCTCGGAAAGTGTTCAAAGGTTATCTCTGTGAAGTGGGGGATCAATGTCAACACACATTCTCTATAAGGAATAAGATTCGGATGTTTCGTATCCCACTCCCCTTTGATCTGATTGATCACGAGAGCGGAATCTCCGAAGACACTCAGAAACTTGATCCTTAAGTCGATCGCAGCTTGGAGACCCATGATGCATGCCTCATACTCCGCCATGTTGTTGGTGCAGTTGAAACATAGCCGGGCAGTGAGTGGAGTATGAGTGCCTTGAGGGGATATGATTACAGCACCGATACCGTTACCCAAATCATTGGAGGCTCCATCAAAGTGCATAGACCATCAGGATCCTTCCTCCGGTCCTTCATCCGGTCCAGGGACTTCACAATCAGTCACTATCATGATACTCTCGTCTGGAAACTCAAAGTTCATTGACTGATAGTCGTCTACTGCCTGATGTGCCAAGTGGTCTGCCAATACACTTCCTTTGATGGCTTTCTGGGTCGTGTACTGGATGTCGTATTCTGTCAAGATCATTTGCCATCTTGCTATTCTCCCAGACAGAGCAGGCTTTTCAAATATGTACTTTATAGGATCCATCTTTGAGATCAACAAGGTAGTGTGAGTCAGCATATACTGTCTCAGCCGGCGAGCAACCCATACCAAAGTGCAGCAAGTTTTCTCGAGCAGTGAGTATCGGGTCTCACAATCGGTAAACTTTTTGCTAAGGTAATAAATGGCATGCTCTTTTCGGCTAGACTCGTCATGCTGCCCCAGCACACACCCCATTGAGTTGTCAAGAACTGTCAGGTATAATATCAGAGGTCTCCCTTCCACCGGTGGCATAAGAATGGGTGGTTCTTGGAGATACTCTTTGATTCTGTCAAAAGCAGCCTGACATTCATCATTCCAACGTACTACCTGATCTTTCTTCAGCAGCTTGAAGATTGGCTCACATGTAGCAGTTAGGTGCGAGATGAATCGGGCAATGTAATTCAGACGTCCTAAAAAGCCTCTGACCTCTTTCTCTGTCTTAGGAACTGGCATCTCTTGAATAGCTTTGACCTTGGCAGGGTCCACTTGAATACCCTTATCACTTACAACGAAGCCTAATAACTTTCCAGATCTTACCCCGAAGGTGCACTTGTTCGGGTTCAACCTCAGTTTGTACAACTTCAGACGGTCAAACAATTTCTGCAGATGATCAAGGTGTTCTTCCTCAGTCTGGGACCTTGCGATCATGTCGTCAACATACACTTCTATCTCATGATGGATCATGTCATGAAATAAAGCAACCATGGCACGTTGGTAGGTTGCCCCAGCGTTCTTCAGTCCAAAAGGTATGACCTTGTAGTAGAAGGTGCCCCACTGAGTAACAAAGGTAGTTTTTTCCATGTCTTCAGGTGCCATCTTGATCTGATTGTAACCTGAAAAACCATCCATGAAAGAGAACACCTTATGCTGAGCAGTATTATCAACAAGGACATCAATGTGAGGTAGGGGGAAGTCATCCTTGGGGCTAGCCCTGTTCAGATCCCTGTAGTCAACGCACATTCTGACCTTTCCGTCTTTCTTTGGTACTGGCACCACATTAGCAACCCACTGAGGGTAAGAAGTCACTGCAAGGAACCCGGCGTCGAACTATTTCATAACCTCGGCTTTGATCTTCTCAAACATTTCTGGACGCATACGGCGGACCTTTTGCTTAACCAGAGGGAAGTCTTCCTTGGTAGGCAAATGATGGACCACAATGTCAGTATCCAACCCGGGCATGTCTTCGTAGGACCAGGCAAATATCTCCACATAATCTTGTAACATCTGAGTCAACCGTTGCTTCACGCTGAGCTCTAGGTTGGCACCAATCTTTACCTCCTTTCTGTCTGCCTCAGTACCCAGATTTATTGTTTCCACTGGCTCTTCGTGCGGTTGAATTGCCCTCTCTTCCTGAAGTAACAGTCTTGCAAGCTCGCCGGGCACTTCGCAATCATCTTCACCTTCGTCTCCGGATAAGTTGATCGGATTTTAGATAACTGGCAGTAGTTGAGTCGTTACCAGTGAGATCCAGAGTGGATTGAAACTTGTATGAGTGAGTGTGTGTAAATACAGCTGTTTTGCAATATATAAAGAAAGGAAAGAAAGAAAAGGAGCATAAGATTTGAAATGCGAGAAAACATCCAAGGTCTTTATTCATGATATATGAAATGACAATTAATATACCCTCACAAATGAAGCCACGGTGCCCCGGGTAAGACACCGGGCCATAGAGTTTCAATTCAATGTTTATTACAGATAACAAAACAAAGGAGTTTATTACTGCGTCACAAAAGTAACAGGTAGGTTGTCTTTTGCAATCCAATTGCTAGGTCCACTGTCGGCCGTCGGATAAATCCAGCTATCGAACTCAGCTTCATCCACTTCATCATCCTCCCTGATAGCATTTACTCCATGGTTAGGCATGGGAGCAGTCACCACATTGGGCTTCTCAGGTGCCTCAAACTGTACCTCCTTGGCATCAATAAGATCCTGCACTTTATTCCTTAAGGCCCAGCAGTCATCAGTAGAGTGCCCCGGGCTATCGGAGTGATAAGCACAGCGGGCATTTGGATTGTACTTGGGAGAAGCCGTATTCACAACCTTCGGGGCCTCTCTAACAGTCACCAAATTGGTGGATAGCAATTGCGGCAAGATCTGCGATAAGGTCATACTTAGACGGGTAAACTCTCTTCGGGGTCTTTCGGCCCTTTGTGGATTGGTTTGCCGAGGAGCGGCAGCAGGCTTAGCAATCATCACCGTGTTGACAGATTGGCGGCGCTCAGGTTTATCATGTCTTTTAGGCCCATATACGGCACTGGCCTCTTTTTTAAAGGGCTTCTTCTCAGAACTTGCAGATGCACCCTTCTGAATTTTACCGGACTTCATTCCAGCCTCTATTCTCTCTCCAGTCAGAATAAGATCAGTGAACCCTGCGGACGAATTACCGATAAGATGATTGAAAAATGGCCCAAATAGGGTCCCCAAGAACATATCCACCAGCTCACGATCAGTTAACGGAGGCTGCACTCTGCCAGCCAGATCCCTCCACTTCTGTGCATACTCTTTAAAACCTTCGCTTGACCCTAGCGACATACCCTAGAGTTGGGTACGTGTAGGAGCAAGGTCGGCATTATATTGATACTGCTTGTAAAAAGCAGTAGCCAACTCCTCCCAGTTACGAACCTTGGTCCCATCCAGCTGATAGAACCATTCGAGATGAGTCCCTGAAAGACTCTCCTGGAAGAAGTGGATCTACAAGTTCTTGTCCACCGAGTACGGTTGAATCTTCCGCACATAAGATCTGAGGTGTAGCTTGGGACAAGACGCCCCGTCATACTTGGTGAAAGATGGTGCCTTAAACTTGTGAGGAATAATCACACCAGTAGATAAGACCAAATCTCCGAAATCCAGCCCGGGCACTTGTTGGATCTCCATTGCATTCAGTCTGTCTTCCAACTGCTTGTACCGGTCTTCAGCAGGAGGATACTGTTCCTCATTAAAGTCAGTCTCGTTGTCAGAGACTACTGGACTTGAAGCTTTTCCCCCCTGGGGACTGCCTTTGCCTACAGAAGAACCAGCCTCTTCATTCTGCAGAGTGTTGCCAAACCTTCGGCCCGAGTTGAAAAGAACAGTTCTCTTCTTCTTCTTCTTCTCCTTCTTCAGGAGTAAAGCCTTCAGCTCTTCTTGGCCTTGAGCCAAACCCATGATCAGTTCCTGAAATTGCGCGTTCTGCGCCTGAAGGGCCTTGATAGACATCTCGGTTGATGATGAGTCAGGGTTCATGATGCTGAAATAAACAGCGAAGAACAGTAAGCAACCTGAAAAGAAGAATACCTGCTATGCACATGATGAATGGAATGCGTATGATTTATGTTTTCAAAGACAATCGGGAATCAACTTTGTAAACAAAAAGGAACACACTTCATTAGATTCAACTTTGAAACTTAAATTGTTCAACAGGTTGCCCTTAGGCGTTACATAAAATGACAATGCTGAAAAGGGAAATAAAACTGCAAAAAAACATCCAGATCTCCTCATTGATCCCATGGTCTCCTCTTCTCAGTACGGATGTAGTCATTCAGAGCTCGCTCATTCTCCAACTGCTTTGTCAGCTTCTGGATCTTCAATTCCTGCTCGTTGAACTTTTCCCGGTAAGAATCCCGTTCTTCTCGCAGTTGTGACCAAGACCTCTTTAATGTCTCATAATCAGTAGGTATCTGAGGAGGGAGGACAGTTGGAGGAGCCCCATCTTTGTCAGGATACTAAAGAATGATGGGTCTGACAGCTTCGTATGGCATACCTAACTTCTGAGCCCGGATGCGAACCCATTTGTAGTAGGCTTCCATAGGTAGAGAAGTCTTTGGCCCCAATTCTTGTGGGTCAGCTTTATGAACTTTGTCCCAAGCCTTGATGAACCTACGACGCAGCTCGTCACTATCCACCTGAAACTCAAAACTGATGTGAGGCACCATCATCTCATGAAGTCCTGCTCTTCTGGCTCTTCCAAACTGACGGAGAGCCAGACATGGATTATAAGAGATTCCTCCTTGGGTACCAATCAACGGAACATTAGGGTATTCTCCGCATCGATCAATAACAGCTATCTCATCCAAACCTCTGCAAGTCCAAATGATGTCCTTATCAGTGAGAGACATTAACCTATGAGCCCAACCTCTTCCTTCTTGGTTCTTCAGTACGAACTTAGGGAGGTGCGAAATAAACCACCTCACCAACAAAGGGATACAACACCACAGAGTTCCTCGTCTTCGGGCAGTACGAGCATAGAGTTGTTGCAGGATGTCACCCAAGAGAGTGGGCACAGGGTTCTGAGACATAAAGATCCTTATGGCAGTGACATTGATGAAGTTGTCAGGATTAGGAAACAAGACTATCCCATAGATTAAGAGAGCTAGGATGTCTTCATATGCTCTAAAGTCCAGGTCATTCTAGAAACTGTTAGCTTTACCAATCAGAAACTTGGCCAAGAAACCCTTAACTCCGCTTCTAGTCACCCAGTTGTCCATTACTTCTTGATGGGTCAAAGGAAGAGCTGCAGCAACCTCCTCAAGCCTGAGGGTCTTTTCCCAACCACTGTAAGGAGTCTGATCCAAGATAGGGATGCCAAGCAAATCAGAGAACTCTTCCAGGGTAGGGACCAGCTGGAAGTCTTGAAAGGTGAAGCACTGGTACAGAGGGTCATAGAACTGGGTCAGGACACTCATCAACTGTTGATCCCGCTTTTCAGTGACTAAACTGAGAAGAGAACCATGCCTCTGGATGAAGGAAGTGGTATTTGGAATTCTGCTAACCAACTCTTCAAGCAACTCAGGTGGGTGAACAAAGTTGAACCAGATAGTATTCCTTCGCACAGGCATCATGATGTCCTACAAAACAGAGCAAAGGTGAAACCCTCTTGTCTTTGAAATGGTCAGTCCTTATGCAGGATGCATGCAATGCTCATGATGTTATGATGTTATGATAAAGCACACCACAAATATTTACAAAGGCACACATGTAAGGCACACAAGTCACACAAGTCACACAAGGCAAGCCCTTAAAGTTTAGTCCAACATGAGGTCTAGGTATTACCCTCTTTCAGTTTGTTGGTTCATACCTGTCCTATCAAAAGTAACCGGGTTCTTAGAGGATCCCAATATCATTGACTACCCTCAATCGGTCATAACTCCAGCATCGCAATCTTTTCTTGCGGCCAGAACCATCACGAGAGTTTAGCCTCAATGGGCGTAGCATACTGCTACTGTTCTAATGGCCAAGTTGTGTCATTTAAGGTTCTAAGGTTTGTTGGTGTTTAACGACTCCTTAGAAGACCCATATTCTCCTCGTTGCGACACAAGGGATATCGGTACAGACCAAGGTGCCACACCAACGTAGCCACTGCTTCACCCGTGTCGGTCTACGCCAGACAAATCCCTCACAGCTTATGCTACCTAAACAGGGTATCCCCAGATCCGGGTTAGGATCTATGTAACTCCGATGCAACCCACAATTTAAAGCAAGTAAGTCAATACAATTGAAAACACAGTTATGAACTATCCTAAGGTACACCTCACTTTATAAGATTATCCCCAGCAGAGTCGCCAGTTCTGTGATCGGTGGATCTGGAACTGACTGTTTAACACTGGTTCGCGAAATGTTGCGGAAGCAAGAGTCGCCACCTTCTTTTATTTTCTCCAAATGGAAAGGACAAAAGCACAGAAAAATTCCTTATAGAGATTGCTCTCGGTACGGGAGGTAGATTTATAGAAAGGGAAGGTGTTAGCACCCTTTCTATCCATGGTTATCCATGGGCTCTTAGATACTTGCTCATTTGTGTTTTCAAAAATGGTTTGTTTGCTTTTCAATTGTGGGTTTAAAAGTTTCTTTGAAAAATTCAGTTCGACTCTTGTATCAGTCCTCAAGAGTGTTTGAAAAGTTGTTTTGAAATCTTTTTGAAAGGTGTCGGTGTGAAAAGAGTTTTTGATTTGTTTTGAAATTAGAGCAAGTATCTACGAGTTCTCTACCTACCCTAAGGAATTCGTCTGTGTAAATGTCCTTAAAGTAGTGCCATCCCACCATTGAGAGGTAGGTAGCACCACCGTTGGAGGTGTTCGGGTCAATTCGAGGGTTCGGGACATTGTGGTCACCAGAGCAATAGGAAGACACCTTAGAAGCTACCCTCATGCCATGTTCATGGACATGAGGACTTACTAAAACATCCTCTACTCGACGACCACCTTTCGAGGGGCAAGGCAACAGTGAGGCGTACCCTAGGGGTGGTGTGTGATTTGTGTGTCGTTTTCAGATATTTTTATCTTGTCATGCATTAGTGATCTACGCTTTGTTTTTATTTTTAGCATTCATTCTTTCATGCAAGCTATTAACAGTTTAAAAGATGTGGAATTAAAAGTCCTACGCTATTACAAAGGCGCGGGTCTACATCGCCAAATTAATCCAAGACCCGATTTGAAGTAAAATAAAAATGCGGAAAGATAAATATCCTAATTAATCTATTACATGGCTTTGGGATAATTACATGAAATTTATAAAAAGGAAATAAAATAAGCGCGCGAAATAGAATTATGATCGAATGCGAGGGCGTTGGACCCTTTTAAAGAAACTAAATTAAAATTATGAAATTAATTAGATTTAAATAAAAGAAAGAATTATTTTTTTGGTATTTTTTGTATTTTATGAAATTAAGAGAATTAATTAAACCTAATTCTACTATTTTTAATTTATTAAGAAAGTGTTTAAATTAGACCTAGTTTTAATTAATTATTTACATGGCAATTTATTGATAAAAATAATTAATATTTACTAATGATAAAAGAAAAGAAAAAGAATAAAAGTATTTAAAACCCTAATTCTACATTTTTTAGTTTATTAAAAAAACATTAAAATTAAACCTAGAATTAAAACTAAATTAATTAATAAGATTTATTTACAAAAACATTTAAATAAAATATATTTATATTTTTTGTCTTTCTGATTTTTTTATATTATTTTTTTATGTTAAAGAAAAAATTAATTTAAAGAATTAAACTAAAACTAAATAAAACAAATAAAATAGAAAAAATAAAGAGAATAAAAAAAAGCAAACCAATGGGGGGTGTTGACCCCAATTTGGAGGTTATGTTGTGAGCAATTAGGCCCAATTATTGGAGGCCTCTTTTGACTTTTCTGGCCACGTGCATATGCGTTGACTGGGGTGTTCCCTGGACCTTGATTTTTGGCTCTTGGATTGATCTTAGTGGCCATGTGGCCAGCGTCAGCGTGGGATGCATGGTGGTCTTCAGGACATGTTAGGCACCTAATCACATTGTAAGGAAAAATAGAAAGAAATATGGGGGACCTGGGAATCGAACCCAGGTCCCAAGGCTTGCAAATGCTCTTCTCCACCAACTGTGCCATTCAACTCATTCGTAAGTATTACGCAAAACAAATATAATGAATAATAAGTCACGCTAATGGTAAAAACGCGCTAAAAATTCAAACGATCCAACCATGAGAGGACACGCGAGCTTCTTCTCCATTGTACCTGTAATCAGAAAAGAGATAGCGGGGGTTTTAAACCCCCACCAAATATGCCCTGCGAAAAATAGCGATTACGCCATGGTTGCTCATAAATTGAGCGCGACTAGTGGTTCTGAATCGTGTGAAGCTTCTGATTCTAATGGTATAAGTCCTGTGTCTTAATTTTTCCAGAATAAGGAAACCCCAAATTTAAACCTCTGAAAACCTAGAAGACGTTAATGGTAGATTCTTGCATAGGGCATAAAAATTCAATTAAATGATGCCAAAAGTTTTAGAATGTTTATATTAGTGCAAAACGACAAGCAAAAGGCATGAATGATGCGTGTAATTCAAAACACGAATATGAGAAAAATTATGAATAGGACGGCATCGTGTTACCAATTCTTTGCGTTAGAAGCAGTGGTTTTGATCCAGAAACGTTCCTTGAGGCCTTGGCAAGCTATTGGAATCAATACTTTTCTTTGAATTGTCCTCTAATGCAGTTTTCAGTTTTGACTTTTTTGGACAAAAAATGCAAAGTTGGTTTTGGTTCTTAGGCGCAGCTTTAAGGTTGTCTGCACTAGGGTTGTGATCAGCTTAAGTATGCCAATGGATTAGGGTAAGAATTTTGAGTCAAAAGCCTTTGCATTGATGAATCAAATATTTGATTTCCTTGGAATCTTTTCCAATCTTTTCCTCATGAATAACATGCCAATTTGCACCAAATCTTCCCTTTTTTGATGTGCACGAGATCTTGAGTAACCAATGAGGGCATATGCTGCATAAAAAGATTCAAACACATTTGTTTTGTATTTTTATCATATTTTATTTAATTAAATGAATTAATGGTGATAAAAATTCAAATAAATAATAAAAAATGATGAAATAAATCCCCTTTGGGCCAAATGGTCGTGCATAGCCTTTGGATAATGATTCTTGGAAGAAAATGTGGCCCATTAGCAATTTTGAGGCATTTGAAGTAAAGTTGACTTTTCAAAATTCCCAAAAATTTCCCAACTTCCACAAGGCATATCTTGCTCAAGTTTTAAGCTTTAATCATGTTGTTGGACATTTTGGAAAGGTCTTGAAGTCCTCTAACGAATGCCTTTGGTCCCATGTCATTTTGATTTACCAATATCAAATTATGGTCTTTGACTTAAAGTGCCTTTTTGTTGACTTTTGAGAATGATTTATAATGTTGAGATTGATAACTTTTTGTGAGAGCATTTCTTGGACTTGAAGTGTGAAGAGGAGTTGTAGGAAATGTCTTTCTCTTCAAAATGGGCTTTGGATGGAATTTTTCTGATAAAACATGTGGAAGTTATGCCTTGGTCAAGTTACAGTTGACTTTTTCAACTGTCCAAATATGGAAACTTTTGCATCTTGAGACTTTTTGAGCCATGCCTTGAAAATCATGATCAAGCATTGATCAAATGATGTTTGTGGCTTCAAAATAAGATGCTGACCAAAAATTTGGACTTTTGACTGTCAAATGACCATTTTACCCCTATAGTTGATTGCTGAGCAATTAGGGTTTTTGACTGTGCAATTTTATGCTGTAAGTCTTGAAACTTGACATGAGGATGCTTGACCATGTTTATAGGCATGTGGGACTTGATTGGACCCTTGAAAACTTCAATTTCTTTGTCAGAACCAAAACCCTAGTTTTTGACTGTTAGGAGGCCTTTGAACTGTGCAACCCTTGGGGAGATTTTGAAGCATGTTCTTTGCAAATCTTGAAGAATATGGGAGGGCAAATTTTGGGGTACAACAATGCTCATGAACTAAATAACTTAGTGAAATTTTGCCCTAATTTATGCAGGTTTTGGACCCAACTTCATGGAAAATTTCACCTAGTTCCAAGAGGTATCTCAAAATTCATTTCAAAGATGAGTTATAGAGAACATTGCAAGATTTCTAAAATGTCCAAGAACTCCTCAAGATCATTTTTTAGTAGGGAGAATCGAAGAGATGAAGTTGGCATTTTCTCACTTTTTATCCAAGCCATTTCATGAAGAACAAAGTTCCAATCAGTACCTATGCTGCCTAATCCATGTTTTACAGGTACCAAACTTGTTCCTCACTCCTTAATTTAATTCTTACTCAGTTGACAAAGCTTTGATCCATGCCCTAGAGCCATTATCCAAGTTGTAATTCCATAAATGGCATAAAGTAACCATTGCCATTTTGAAAAAGCTTAACTTTTGCCACTTTCCAATTCTTGAGCATTGCACCTGTCTCCATTGTACATATAAGTTTTACAGGCCTAAAGAAATTTGTACAAGTTTATACCAACCCTAATAAAGCAAGTACAAGTATGGAAAGCCTTGTCCCTTCACTTTGCTTCAAAAGTAAGAAAGGTTGCCAAAAGGCTAGAACTGGCACATCTGTTGGAGGGCTAACTAGAAATTAATTCCATACTAATATACAAACATAACACAACACAAGGAACGATTGGTTAAGGCCTGAAGCACTCCCAAGCTCAAAAACACCAGAAAACTGTCAAACTTGCAGTTTTTAGCATAAGCATACCAATCTCTCATTTGGCTCGTGCGTTTTTAGTTTTTATCATCAAAACACCTTACCTACTTGATATCCAACTAATCCAGACCTTCATCCCTGTACTATAACTCCTTCTCCATCATCTGACATTTTTGTTTTCAAAGCTTGTAGGTTGACTTGGTCAAGGAGTTTTGGACACTTTCAAAGCAAGGCAAGGGTTGGAATACATTCAGGGAAGTTCAAGGAAGCTCAAGCAAGCATCAGACCTCCATCAAACTCACTCCAGTTCCATCCACGATTTCAAATGAAGGAGGTAAAATCTCAAACTCTATCTCCTTGTACAGGCAACCATTGGCCACGATTTGTGAATAAATAATGTAGTCCTCATTACAACGAAACTGTACATATCTTTATCTTGCATTTATTTTACTTGAGTTGAGAGAATTTGGAACTTGAAGTTTATGAAAATATTAGGTTTAAATTTAGGGTTGTTAAAATTATTTCTGACCTTTGATTGTTAGTTCACATAACTTATATGGTTAGAATCGTGAGATCAAGTACTACAACTTTCATGTTATGAGTTTTCATTTTCATGGAAGAATGAGAGAGTTACAGGTCATCTGGCCAAGCTTGAGGAAGAAGATGAAGTACAGGGCAAGGACTTGTTTCATGTTATGTTATTTTCGTTTCACTTAAAACAATGGATGTATAGCCACCCCAGTGACAAAGTAGCGCGCTGGTGAGACCCATGTCCTGGGTTCGAACCTGGGCGCTACTTTTGATTTTTTTCACATTTTTCCTTCTTTCCATTTTTCGACTTTTTTGCAGGTTTGGGCTTAGCATTTTTTTGCTAACACATTGCTGCTAGTTTGCTACATCACCCCCTTTGTCAACTCTTTTTATATTTTCATTTTATTTGTTTTATTTTTATTTTAGTTTATCAAATATTTTCTTTAATGCATAAAAAACCCTAAAAATATAAAATTAATAATATTGCATTTTTATTTTGTTTTAAGTTTATTTTGCACATAAAAATATATTTTATTTTTAATATATATCATATATTTTCTTAATAAACTTGTATAATATAATTAAAATATATTTAGTTTAATTTATTTATTCCCTTTTTCATTCCATACTTTTTTTGCATATATAAAAACTTTATCTTTTTATACAATATTATTTATTTTTTTAATACAAAAAATACCTAAAAAATAATATATAAGAACTTTATTTTCTTTTAAAATAATAATTATAGTTAAGCCTCCATTTTAAAATTAACTTCTTTTTCTTATATTTTTAGGTTTAGATTAAAACTTCTTTTACATAAAAACAAGACACAAATCTTTTCTTACATGTACATTATATTGCATCTTTAAATATTATATTTATTCTAATTCATACAAATTCAATTTGGTTGTAATAACTTATTTAGGTTTACATTTTTGCAAATCCCCATTCAAATTTGTATTCCCCCTCCCATAAAATTGTTGTAATAGCTTAGTAATATTTACATTACGCAATTTACCGCTTTACATGCCATGATTAGTAATTAGGGTTTGTATGATAAGATCAAAACAAAGCAAAATAGAAAACCCTAAATATAAGATAAAACCAAAGCATGAAAATGATACACTTGCACACAAGCATCCTTAGGGTTTCTCCACTTGGTTTCCTAAAACAAAAATGGCTATATTACGCATGCGAAGTATCTTGGCAAAACAAACAAGTATAAGATCATAGTCCCTCGATGACGCTATTCATGGTTGCCTTACAAAAATGGTCTTGGTCCTTCAAAATGCTAAGATACTTTTCAAACATTGCTAATCAAGGTTATACGATGACCCACGCCCGTCTCGTTTACATCCAAAGATAGGGTTGCTTACCAAATCAATGGTAAGACAACAATGTCAAAGGAATAGAAAATGCATAAGAAATACTTTTGAGTAGGTAGATTACTTCTAGTTACTTGCTCTATCTTCAAACAACTATCCTTGATATTTTTCAAAACAAACACACACATTTCAAAAACATTTTACAAACATTGAAAACATTTTCAAAAAGACAAACATCTTTGTATATATTCTTACGAACGAGAATCATTACAAAAATTGCCTAAACGAATGGCCTCTTTTACAAAATATTTTCAAAACCACACCAAACACAATTTCAAATAAACAAAAGCAAGTGATCTAAGCAAGTAACTAAGAGCCCATGGAAAACCATGGATAAAAAGGGTGCTAATACCTTCCCTTTTCATAATCTACCCCCCGAACTCAAGAGATAATCTCAAAGGTCTTTCCTGTGCTTTTTCAGCTTTCCTTTTTGGATAAAAGAAAAGTCGGTGGCGACTCTTGCTAAACTGCAACATTTGCGACAAAATGCAAAACCCTCAAGTCAGTTCTCCCACCTTATCACACCAAGATTGTCCAAATGTGTGAGGAATGATCCTCTATTTATAGTTGAGCAAATGGAATACTCAAGCGTGTGAAATGATGAGATTTTGAGAGAATTCGTGTGAAATTGCAAGCATGAGAAGTGTGACTCGTATTTTCTCAAAACTCAACCAAAAGTTGCATTTCAAGGTGCTAATTGCTTCTTGAAGGTTTTTAAGCATGATTAGAAGCAAAGACGCGCAACAATTTTTTGATTAGAGGCCAGATTAAACAAAACCAAATCTAACTTCAAGCAAAAATTCAGTTTCATGGAAGCAACTTCAAGAGCATGAGGCACATAATGTAGGAGGCTTTATGATATAATTCCTTTTGAATTGTAAAGATCTCACAAAAAACTTCACAATGTGCCAAGAAATGTAGCATTTGGATGCTTGATTAAAAAGTTGTCCATGTTTGAAATCAAGAAAAATGCACGAGTATTTTGTACTTAGAAAAATTCTAAGTGTTGAGCTTCAAAATTACCTATAATGTCTTGCAAACTTACAAGCCTTTCAACTCAAATTTTGATCTTGATCCTTGAAGATGAAATGAAGTAGACTCTTAAAATTGAATAATGGAATTTAGATCACTCAAAAATCATAAAAATTGAAAGAGTTGTGGTCTTTGGAAGATGATGAATAAATTTTGGGAAATTAACAAAAGGCCTATAATCTTTTCAATTCTTTAATGACTTTCCAAACATTTTCAAGCCTATAACCTTTAACCAAAGTTATAGTAGACATCCCAAAGATTATTTAAGAAAAATAATGAGATCAAGGAGATAAAAATTTACCAAGTTATGATCCTTTGAAGTCACACATGAGAATTTGATAGCCTTTTCAAAGGACTTGTAATCTTCTTCAACCATTAGTGACCTTCCATTCAAAATTAACATTAAAACTATGAAGATAACTTGTTAAGGACCCTTTAAATAGAATCATATCTTTGAAATCAATCAAAAATCTCAACAAATGAGCAAGATATGGTCCTTGGAAGTCAGCAAACCCTAGCCCACAAAGTGTTAAAATGACTAGGAACCCCTTTAAACTTTTGATGATTTTTCTTGCACAATTGGATCTTTTCATGTGAAGAGAAGTTGTTATAGATGATGATAAGAACCCATAGAAAAAATAACCAAATCAAAATATTGAAAATTGAGAGAGTCATGCACATGTGATCACTGAATCAAGCACTTGCTCAATTAGGTCAAACTTGTTGAATCAACCTTGAATATTTTGAAATTTCTTTGCAAAATAGAGAACGATGGATCACATTAGACCTTGAAATGATGTTATCTTGAAAAACACTCAATGGTGGAGCTTAAGTTTCAATGAAACTTGTTGAAGAAGGTATGGAAATAAACACATGAACCTATGAATCTTCTTGATGAATACAACCACCGACCTTGAGGAAAACTTGATCTAAATAATATGAGAGAGCTCTTTGAACCAAAAAACTTTGATATCAAAGACATAGACTTGAAGCGTAAGCTCTTGTAGTCCATTGAAGAACAATTTAACTGAGGATCATCCCTCAAAACCCTAGGTTAGATGGTGAGATAGATGCAGTTGTGTCATCACCTACAATATGAACATTTAAAGAAATATATATATATATATATATATATATATATATATATATATATATATATATATATATATATATATATATATATATATATATATATATATATATATATATATATATATATATATATATATATATATATATATATACATATTTTATGTTAGTTAAAAGTTAATCCAACTAAAAAAACATGTATAAGATACATAATTCAAGGTGCTTGGTGATTCCAAAAGAGAAAACTTAAAGATAGGATGAAGTAGAATGGAGAACCAACCCTAATGTGTGATCTTGAGTATTGATAATATGAGATAATGAGAGATCTTAGGGGAAAACGTATAACGAGAGAGAGAGAGAGAGAGAGAGAGAGAGAGAGAGAGAGAGAGAGAGAGAGAGAGAGAGAGAGAGAGAGAGAGAGAGAGAGAGAGAGAGAGAGAGAGAGAGAGGGGTACAAGTAGGGTTTCACAACAAAAAATTTAGTTCTATTTATAAAGTCATTTATGTAGGCTACAAGATTAATAAGCTTAATAAGCACACCATACCTTATATGGTATTATATTTCACTTAAGTGAATTTTATATTAAGGTGTTGTGTATTTTATTTAAGTACATCATACCTTATGGTATTTCTTATTTCACTTAAGTTTGCCATACCTTATGGTATTCCATATTTCACTTAAGTATATCATACCTTATACTATAATATGTCTCTATAATTAGAACCAGTGCATTGCAAAACCTCAAAATCAAATAAGCTTCACTTATTTATTTTCTCCCATTAATTTTTTTTATGGGTACGACCATGCAGGTTCTCGTAACATTGGCAATTATATCAAATCACAAATTTAATATAATAAACAATGAGCAATATCTAGGAATACGTCACTGCTACCCAAGTCACGAAAATGTCATGTAATTTGGAAAAACCTTTTGTACTAATGTTTATATGCATAATTACCCTTTTTTCCTTCATGTCTATATTGAACACAAGACATAGATAATGTCAGCCTTTTCCGATTCAATATTTGGCCCTTAGACATTTCTTCTTTTATGTAAGATTAACAAATTCCATCTAGGTCACTCATGTAACTCATCATGATTTATGGAGTACCCATCAACCATCTTTATGGTCACCATATTACAGACAAGATTTGGTCAATATTAAAGTTTTTAACTTCGTGTCTAAGGTCCACAATGGTTTTAGGTTGAAGGTTGGTATAAACCACTATTACCTTGAGAATAACTTATGATATTTGCTTATCATTCTATGTAGTATTCTCATGGTGTGTCAATCCAATATAAATATTACTCCTAACATTTATACCTATGTGAAGACTTAATAATTATTTATCCATGATTTGATAGATGTGGTCATTAGTCTATCCATATAATAGTATAAATGATTTAATTTTAGTCCACTTCACAGTAAAGCTTGACTACAGATACTTTAAGAAATATATAATTATATTTAACGAGTTCACATGATTGAGTCACACTTAATGCTTCATCAAAAGGACTAACTAATTTAGAGATTTATTACTTTGGAAAAACAAACATAATAAAGAAATTACTTAATATCATTCATATTTAATTCAATACAAGTACCAAGTTATAATAAAACTATTGGCTTTTAGGTCTTACACCAACAATCTCGCACTAGCACTAGATCCCGTCGTATACGCCTAATACACATTAATCTAATATGAACATCATGTTTTTGCTGCACAAAAGGCTTTGTCAATGGGCCAATGACATTTTCAAGTGTTAGTACTCTCCATATCTTCACATCTACTCTAGTAATTATCTCTTGAATGAGGTGATATCGCCTCATTATGTGTTTAGATTGTTGGTAAGATCAAGGCTCCTTATCTTTTGCAATGGCACCGTTGTTATCACAATATATGTTAATGGGCCTCACAATGTTAAGGACTATGCCAAGTTAAATAATGAACTTCTTGATCCGATCAACTTTTTTTGTTGCATTTAAGGCATCAATATACCAAGCTTTAGTTGTATAATTAACAATTGTATTGTGCTTTAAAATTTCCAGCTTACAACGCCACTATTTAAGCAAAACACATGAAATTTAAAGTCACCTTTATCTATTTGGAAGCTAGCATTAGTGTATTATATTACAACGAGATCTTATATACCTACATATATAAATTATGAGCCCTTAGTCCTTCTCAAGTACTTAAGGATATTCTTCACAACAATCTAATAGGTGCCATTAAGATTAGACTGGTACCCACTCATTATACTTAAAGCATATGAGACATCTGGTCGAGTATACAACATAGCATACATGATATATCATATTGTAGATGCATATGTGATCTTATTCATATGATGATTTTTTCCATAGTTGAAGGGCATTGTGTTTTTGATAGACATAACCATTTTGCATAGGTATGAATCCTTTCTTGTAATATGACTTACTGACCAGTGGTTTTTACACAGGAATTTTGCATTTATTTTAGTCATTGTTTCTTTTAATTGATTGGTGTTTTATTCCATTTTACCGCATTTTATGCTTTGGTTTGGTATTTTAGTGTTTTCATGAATAAAAGAATGAAATAGTATAAATCGGGGCAGAAAAGTGCATAATTCAGAAGTTCAGAAAGAAGTGCTTCAGAAGCCCTAACACCGGTGGTCGTGTCACCTTACACGGGCCATGTCAGGGGGAGAATTTGGAAAGAAGTGAAGATTGGAGCAAGGAAGAAGGCGACACAGGCGCCCATCTCACATGACACGACCCATGTCAAGTTAACTGAAGTGTGCATTTTTGGAGGAAGGATCACAGGCGCTGACACGGGTTCCCATGTCACACGATACGACTTATGTCAATTCAGCTGGGCCAAGAGGTTGAAAGGAGAAGATCACAGATGCTGACACGGGTGCCCGTGTCAGGTGACATGGCATGTGTCAACTCAGGCGCTGAAAATTCTTAAGTTTGGGATTGCCAAAATACTGAGTTTCATTGTTAGTCAATTGAAATTTTATTGCTCTGCATTTAAAATTTTATTTTTCAGTTACTTTTGTTTATTATTATATTTTCACTAATCTTTTATGCGAGGTAAGATCTCAGCTGAACTTCTTTTTGATGCAGAGATTGGAAGAACTTTTCACACAAGATGAAGACAAGATACGTTAGCCAGACTGTCTTCCGAGGAAGATATTGCCTCAAATAACTCAGAGCACCAAGAAAGAGATTCAAAACACCAAGAGATAGAGTCAGATTCAGAAACTGAAAACATGGGAGAAACCCCACCTGAGAGACTACTTGGTGACTATGGTGGAAGGAATGCACAGGCTGGTAGACTCACTATTGTAAACCACCTAGTGAATTTTCCAAATTTTCAGCTGCATCCCAATACTATCACATAACTTGAGAGAAGGTCATTTTCGGGAAGGGTGAGTGAAGATGCTAAGAAGCATTTACAGTGAATTCTTACCGTGAGAACCAATTTGAAGATAAATGGTCATACTGAGGAGCATAAGATATTGAGAATGTTCCTCTTCACGTTAGCTGACGATGCTGAAGAATGGTGTTTTTCTCTCTCGAATGATAGTATAACAACTTGGGAAGAAATGGAGATTGCTTTTTTGAAGGAATATTTTCCAGCCGCAGTGTTCATAAGAAAAAGGTATGATATACTGAATTTTAAGAAAAAAGAGGGAGAATCGTTGGGGGATGCCTATAAAAGGTTCAAAAGACTCCTAGTGATCTGCCCGACTCATAATCTGGACCAGACTGATCAAATACAAACATTTTTAAATGGTCTGAGAATCAAGAAAAAGCAGTTGATAGACACAACAACTGGTGGCTCATCAAATTTCTCAACAGCCAATGGTGTAAAGAAGATAATCGAAGAAATTGCTGCAAATGAGAATTTGGAGTTATTGATTTAAAGTTGGAGCCTAACAGAAAATTAAAAATTGAAGAAACAATTGTTGTAGAGGTAGACAAGAAGCTAAAAGAGCTGAAGTTAGGTACTCATCAAGTTGCCCAAGTTCAACAAGCACAAAATACTGTATGTGAAATTTGTAATGGGATGCACAATACAACACACTGTTTAGCTTCTCCACAACAAATTGAAGACATTAAGTTCTTGAAGTAGAATAATCTGTATTCGAACACCTACAATACTGGGTGGAAGAATCATCCGAGCTTCTCCTTGAAAGATCAGCAGCAACAAGCTCCTCAAAAGGCAGAGTGGGAGGTGGCTATTGAAAAAATGGCTTCCCAAACCTCTCAATTTCAAGAAGAGACAAGGAGTAATTACATGAATACCACAACTGCAATAAAAAAATTTGGAGGTTCAAATGGGACATATTTCACAATAGGTAGCGCCACAAGCACAAGAAAGTCAGAAAAGTCATGAGAATATGAATGCTGTCAAAACAAGGAGTGAGAAAGTTGAATGAGAAAAAGAAGATGAGGTGAATTTTGATGACAATATCATAGAAGTAGAACTGGAAGTGAGAGAGAACAGGAACAAACCAAAAGAAATGGTATTGCCTGTAAAGCCAGTTTAAGAGAAAACTAAACCAGTGATCAAGTTGTCATATCCATCTTGAGTGGCAAATAAATACACAAAAGTAAAAGATTCTGAGAAATTTATCAAAATATTCAAAAAGCTAGAGATCCACATACCCTTCTTTGAAGTTCTCGACAAAATGCCTTTATATCAGAAATTCATGAAGGAGGTATTATCAAAGAAGAAATCAACAAGAGAGAGATCGATACCCGTTGATGAGAAATTATGTATAATTGCACCCGAGAGAAAAATAATTGTCAAGCAGAGGGATCCGAGGTTAGTTGCAATACCATGCACAATAAATGACAGAGCTTTTAAAAAGGTTCTGGTCGATTCTTGCTCTAGTGTGAGTTTAATGCCATTATCAATTTTCAAGAAGCTCGGTATTGAGAAGATAAGCGGGGAGTGGGACAAAACTAAAATTTTATGATCACACCATCAAGAAATCATTTGGAATAGCTGAAGATGTTTTAGTAGAAATTGAAAATTTTGTTTCCCCAATTGATTTTCAGATCATGGACATACCGCAATATGAAGAGACTCCTATCATTCTTGGTCGACCATTTATGCTGACGAGTCAATGCAATTTTAATATCGAGATAGGTAATCTGACACTGAAATCATTTGATGAGGAGATAATCTTAAAGGTGTTGGAAATTAGGAAGCAAGGTGCAGGTGGAAAGGATAAATCTTTGGTCGGAATGATCGAAGTAGAAGGAGAAGGCAACAACTCAAAATCACAACCGCAATAAGTCTCGGAAAAAAATCTCAAGTGGGAGTAATAGAAATTAATAAATGCAGTCAACAAGGAAAGAAGAGAAAGAAGAAGGAAAACTAAGCTGAAAAGATGGAAGTTAGAAGTGGCTAGAAGCACAAATGGGTTGAGACGTTTGATCTAAATGAGTTCTGGATTGCAGATGAAACAAGAAACAAGGTTTGGAAAAGTAAGTTCCCCCATAAGGGGATGAACCGTCGAGCCATGCGACGTCAAACTAGGCACTTCATGGGAGGAAACCCACACTTTTAATAATTTAGTCTTTCTTTTTGTTTTATTTGCAGGTAATAAAAATGGAGTCTTATTGGTGAGAGCTAGGAGGTTGCAGCATGTGTTGCCCTACCCTCTGTGAGTCACTTTCTCGAGCTTGTTCTGAATCATTGGGGTTAATATTTAGTTAAAGTTTAAGGGGGGGGGGGGGGGGGGGGATTATTAGTTTTATTATATTTGAATTATGTTGAATTATTTTTTAGTGCTCTACAAATTGTTGTGTAAATCCATGAGTCGAAGTCCTCCAAGTTGGCCAAAAAAAATTTTGAGTCATAGAGTTCGAGAATAGTATATAGAGACAAATGGATGGTTATTCGAGGGTAGGAAGTTCGGAATAATGTGACAGGGATACGAGTCTAACATGTAGATTTGTACTATAGTGCTTAAATCCTGAGAAGTACTCCTAAAGTAGTTTATCCTTACAGTATGGCATAACATAGATTCACATGCATGTATGATTAAAGGAGAAAGAAATAAATTTGGAACCAAATGATGAAAAGGCGGTAAGAGGAAACTGACTCGCTAAGTTGGGTAGCCCTCACCATTTTATTCAGCCAAAAGGGGGTTGATCCACAAATGTCGTCCATAAAGGATAATATATAAATTAAAAAGTTTTGAAAATTTCATCTGAATTTATAAAGGAGCAAAAGCTCTTATTTGGTGCCTGAGAAAAAATCTCTCTTAACCAGTCTTGTGTGTGTGATGATCATCAATAATTATCATTGCCTTAATTTGACTATCCGAATGAAAAATGAGGGAAATCGGAAAGATACTTAAGTACAAAGCATCATTAGAGTGGTATCTGAAGAAGAAACTCTAAATTTAAAGATTCTTAAGTAAACTCTTCGTGTCATGTGAACATTGGACAGCCTGTTGTTTGAGAAATTTGAAAAAATGTCTAACGTATGAATATCGGGCTACTGTGATTTTCATGAGTTCTTGTAATGGTCGTTTGAGGTCAAGCAACAGTTTATGTTTGGGGGAGTTTGACCAGTGGTTTTTACACATGAATTTTGCATTTATTTTAGTCATCGTTTCTTTTAATTAACTGGTGTTTTATTCCATTTTACTATATTTTATGCTTTGGTTTGGTATTTTAGTGTTTTCAGGAATAAAATAATGAAATAGGACAAATCGGGGAAGAAAAGT
The DNA here is from genome assembly GCA_948472305.1 of Vicia faba. Lineage (NCBI taxonomy): Eukaryota > Viridiplantae > Streptophyta > Magnoliopsida > Fabales > Fabaceae > Vicia > Vicia faba. The sequence continues at coordinate 704,738,351 of OX451741.1, read as the reverse complement.
GCAGAACTCAGAAGTTCAGAAAGAAGTGCTTCAGGAGCCCTGACACGGGCCATTTCAGGGGGAGAATTTGGAAAGAAGTGAAGATTGGAGCAAGGTAGAAGGTGACACGGGTGCCCGTGTCACACGACACGGCCCGTGTCAAGTCAGCTGAAACGTGCGTTTTTGGAGGAAGGATCACAGACGCTGACACGGGTGCCGGTGTCACACGACACGGCCCGTGTCAATTCTGCTGGGCCAAGAGGTTGAAAGTAGAAGATCACAGGTGCTGACACAGGTGCCCATGTCCGATGACACATCCCGTGTCAGCTCAGGCGCTGAAAATTCTTAAGTTTGGGATTTTTAGTGTTTTTGAACCTTGGAGGCTACTTTGGACTTTTGGCATCACCTAGGAAAAACAAAACTACTTAAACCTATATTGTAGAAGAAAAAAAGGACTTTTGACGGGAGAATAATTTCACGATAGAATATTGAAGTCTATGCAAGTTTTGGAAGAACGAAGACCTTTCATGAGCGAAAGCAATTGAAGATCAGAGCTCTCCATCAATTTGTGTAATGTCTATCTTTATTTTTATTGAAATTTCATTGAACATTATGTGCGGCTAAACCCTCAAATGCTAGGGGATGTCCCTGATTTGCAATGTTAAGAATATTGATCTCTTTGTTTTATTCAACATAAAAGTTTTATGCATCAATTTGATTGCTTAGAAGAATTTGTAGTTTTACCCTATGGGACCATAGGGTTTCACTGTTATTAACACATTAGAGCCCGACGGTCGTGTTAAGGTTTTCTAAATAATGATATTATAGATGATTTCACCTAGGACTAGTGGAATACTATGATAACCAGAATAGTTCTTGATAGTTACATGCTTAACCTCAACACTAATTTGAATGGAAATTGAAATTAGGATAGAAGTTAAAGGTTTTTCACTAAGGACTTAGGGAAAGATAATCTTAAGAATCGTTAATTGGGGTTGATGAACTTGTTGAAAAGATCAAAGAGAGAAGGTTATTTCATGGAAAATCATACACTTAGCCCTAGCAGCTTTTAACCAAACAGAAAAAGTCAAATTTTACTTTCAGCCCTTTAATCTTTCACAAAGATATTTTCGAATCAAACCCTAAATTATTGTTTTTGTTTGGTTGAATTAATAATAAAACTTAGTATTTCCTACGCAATCCTCAAGATCGATATTTGGGGTAAAACGCATTATTACTACATCAGTGAAAATAGTACACTTGCTATTTTTCTGATCATTTACTCCAAGTCATTTTTGTGATATATCCCTTAGATTCTAAATCCTAATACATAGGTTTCTTCACCTAAGTCCTTCATAGAAAAACATTTCCTTATCCAAGTTTTCACATGTTGCAAGGTACGAACATCATTTCTAATGATTAATATGTCATCTACATATAATCTCGAAAACATAATATGATCATGCTGTCACAAACCTTTTTGTATACACAAAGTTTATCTTTGTTTTTAATGAATCCATATTGTTTTATAGTTTCATCAAAATGAAGATTCAAGCTTATAGAAGCTTATTTCAATGCATATGTTGATTGTTGTAACTTATATATCTTTTTGGCTTCTTCTAGTATGTCAAAACCTTCAGGTTATCCCCTGTAAACATTCTCAAGGAGATTCCTATTGAGGAAAGTAGTTTTGAAATCCATCTTCCATATTATTTAATAATGATATGCAATAAAAGCAAGTAAAATTCATGTAAATTTGAGAATTGAAGGTTGTGAAAAAGTTTCATCATAGTCAATAACATGATTTTATTATATCCTTTAGAAACCAATAGTGACTTATAGGTATGTACCTTACCATAAATTTCACCCTTATTTTTTAAAACCCCATTGCATCCTATATAATTAATTTCAACAAGAAACACTATCAAGGTCCAAATATAGTTTGTATACATGGAATCTATTTCAGATTTCATAGCCTCTAGCCACTTCTCAAACTCAAGATAAGTGATGTATTCTTGGCAGGTCACAGTCTCATCTTGATACATGAGTAATACATCACCTTGACCAAGATATCCATATTTTTAGGTTGGCGATGTATCTTATTAGACCTATGTTGGTCTTGTTCTACCTTATCAGATTGTTCTTCCATAACTTCTTGTGTTTCCTGCTCTAGTTTCTTCATGTGTGTGTCATTCCTTTATGATTCTTGAATTTATTTAAGCTCTACTTTATTCTCACTTATTCATTTTAAGTAATATCCTTTTCCAAGAATACTCCATTTCAAGCAACACACACTTTTCCATCAGAAGGATTGTAGAAGTAATACAATCTTGTTTATTTAGGATACCTCACAAAGAAGCATTTTTCAGATTTGGGATCAAGCTTTGTTGAAAATTTTCTTTTGACATAAACTTTGAAACTCAATTTTTCATGTAAGATATATGTGGTTTCTTACCACTTCATATCTCATGTGGCATCTTCTCAACTATTATTGATGGAACACTGTTAATTGTGTAAGATATTGTCAATAGAACATGCCCTCAAAAGGAGTTTGGAATATCAGTGTGATTCATCATGGATCAGAACACGTCTAACAAGGTTAAGTTTCTTCTCTAAGATACACCATTCCATGTGATGTTCCAGGAGGAGTAATTTAGGATATAATCCCACACTCTTTTAGACGTCCATCAAATTATAGGCTTAAATATCACCACCTTAAATATTATTTCCTAGTTGGTTTTGTACTTCATTCTTGAATTCCTTATACTTTTCAAAGGATTCAAATTTGAGCTTCATTAAATACACATAACCATATCTACTTTAATAATCAGTAAATGTGATGAAGTATTGAAAACCTCCTATGACTGGTGTGTTTATTGGTTCGCATACATCAGTATGTATGAGAGCCAAAAAATTACTAGCCCTTTCACATTTTCCTATGAATGGGGACTTTGTCATATTTCCAAGTAAACAATATTTGCATGTCTCATACTATTCATAATAAAAAAGATTCCAAGAGTCCATCTTTATGGAGTTCGGAAATATGTTTCGCTTTTGTGTGGCCTAAGCGATAATGTCAAAGGTAAGTTCAATTTAACTTGTTAGGTTTCATCATTTTAGCATTACTGTTATAGATTGATATTTCAAGATCAAGGACATATAATCCATTATTCATTTGTTCATTAGCATATAATATATTATTTAAATAAATTGAGAAAAAATTGTTCTTTATTATAAATGAAAAACCAAACTTGTCCAAACAAGAAACAAAAATAATATTACTTCCAATTATAGGTACATAATAGTAGTTCTCTAATGAATTTAATAAACCATTAGATAAAATCAATACATAAGTTCCTACAGCTAAAGCAACAAAATTTTCTCCATTGCCAACTCGTAGATGAGCTTTAACTTTTGCTAATTCTCTACTTCTTTTTAATCCCTACACATCAGTAAAAAATTTTAGAGCCATATCCATTATCTAATACCAATGATGCATAAGTATATAGATTTATTTGTATAACAGGAATACATGAACTTGAAGTCTCTACTCAATTTTTTAACTTCCAAGTACTTTAGACAATTTCTCTTCTAATGTTCAATTTTATCGTAGTAGAAACAAGTTCTCTTCTTAACTATACCTCTTTTAGGATTCAAAGCACGAGTAAGAGGTTTGGGTCATACAAATTCTCTGTCTTTCCCTTTACTTTCTTACTTGTAGGGCCTTTTGTTATGCCTTTTTCCATTATTTACCATGAGAATGGTCTTCCCTTTTATTTTAGATTCTGCTTAGCTGATCACAACATGTATAGAAACTCTAATAGAGTTTTGTCTATATCATTCATATTGAAATTAAGGAAAAACTTACTGAATCTATTCGATAACAATTGCAGGACCAAATCATCCGCAAGCTCTTTCCCGAGGGGAAAACTCAATCTTTCTAGGTTCTCCATATACCAAATCATCTTGAGTACACATGGACCTAGAAGGGATCCCTCAACTTGATTTCCTTCAAAAAATGTATAGTAAACTTAAAACCTTTCATGCCTAGCTTGCTTTTGATAGAGCATCTTTAGGTGTTGGGTCATATTAAACACTACCATGTTCTCATGTTGCTTTTTTAATTCAAAGTTCATGGTTGTTGCGTGAGAATATGGACACAAAGAGGTCTAGAAAGGGGGTTGGATATACCCTTTTCCCTTTAAGACCATTTCATAAACATTTTAGGTACCAGGTACAAAATCATAGATTTTAAGAAGCGCAAAAGCAAAACACAAAACAAGAGAGCTTGGAATCATCTCAATGAATTAATCCATATGAAAGACACAATTGAAGTAGCTATAAACAAAGCTATTTCAAAACACTTAGCACATAGGTTCTACCAAGACGCAATTGAAGTCATGATACTTCAATAATATTGATACACCATAGACCTAAGCTTATACATTAAATCTCTATAAGTAAAGTCTAAGTTATGTGGTATACAATCAAATGCAAAGATGTAATACTACAATAGTATAATAATGAATACTAGAAAATAAAAGAGGTAAGAGAAGAATAAAAAATACAATTACTCTTTTTTTTTAAACAATTAAACTAAAAATATTATTTAATATTATTAATTATTTTGATTAATTAATTTTATTATTAAATAAATAGTTTAATTAGTTGTTTGTTTAATTCATTTGGTTGTACTTCTTGTTTATTTAGACTTTTAATCGTATTATCGATTCGATACATCCCCATTCATAAACTTGTACCCCCATCCCCATATGTTTTGTAATAGCGTAGAATTTTATTTTCTTTGTTATTCTTTATATGTTTTAATTATTGCTATTATGCATATTTCGTCCAATTAAAACACATGGCCTCCTCTTGGGCTCATCATCAATGAAAATGTATCCACTTACACACATTTATAGTTTGGTCTTGAGCTTTTCTTAAAGGATCTCATAGTTGAGTTTGGGCATGACCATTCTCACTAGATTAATCAAGTTTTGCCCTTGATTAACCATAACCCGAATCAATCACTTTGGTCTATATACCAAGTGTTTCCATGCACAAAGGGTCTCATGGTTGAGGGTAGGGGCACCTACTCTCACGAGATTAATCAAGTGCACCCCTTGGTTAATCATAACCTGATTCAACTCCCATACACCAAGCATTCCATTTATGCTTTTCATGATACTACTCATTTTTTCGTTACTTTTGCCATGATTTTACGATCGATTGTTGACACGACCCTTGTGCGCTTGAGTATTAATTTGGTTGATCATAGGAAAAGTTCCCACAAGTTTTTTAGCTTATCGTATGCATTTGAAGAGGAAACGAACCTTCTCCGTTTGGTATTATAGATCTCTTTATTTCTCATTCTTGTATCTCTTTTCAATCAATCTTGATCATTACCTTACTTGTCTTAAACTTTTGCATCATGAGCCCCAAGCCTCTATTGCATGAGCTTTGCACACCATTTTACACTTCACTCCTTACTATGCATGATCACTCTTCACAAACACACTGTCTCCTATTGCTTGATGCTTACTTTCTTTTTCTTCTTTGAATGACATGCTCCATTAGGATGTTAGTTTCATATCATTTAAGATGTGAATTAATTAGACAATAGGTTCTTATCCATGCATGCCAAATTAGATAGAAGTTTCACTTTCAAACCTAGCCTTAGGGCCATCGTTGTATGATAACATTAGGGCTAGAACAGTCTCCCCTAGACTTTTTCTTTTGCATTGCATATTTCCTAATCTAAAACAAAAACTTCTTTTCTTAATCAAAAAATCCAAAAACATTTAATCATTATTCAAACTTGTTCCACACTTAACAAAACACTCAAAAAATCAAATATTTCTTCAAAAGAGCACGTTATCTCCGTTCTACCATGATACAGGTCGTGCCTATTGCTAGAATGCATGCGTTAACATCGCCTACTAAAAAACACCAACAAACCAACATTTTTTAGAAGAACTACAGTGTTATGATTCCTTAACGGGATACATAGGCAAAGGGTTGTGAGACCCTCACAAACACACTAATAATGAAAACCATTTCATTTCCCTTAGCGAGTATAGTTTTAGATAGACGCACCCTTAAAAACCAACAATCGAAATAGATCCCGTTGAGTACAACAAATGTGACGGGTGCTAATACTTTCCCATTGTATAATCGACTTCTGTACACTCTCTTTTGGCCGCAATACCATCTTATACATACTATTGGGGTTTTCTCAATATTTCCCCTTACTTTGGGATAACTAAAGTGCAGTGGCGACTCTGTGTTTTTTGTCGGTCGCTTCAGCTGACGACTCTGCTGGAGACAAATGCAAGTCAATCCTAGTTTTGTTTGCTTGCTTCTTTGGGTGTTTATTTATTTACTTTATTTTCTTTACCATTTTATTGCTTTATTGCTTTCTCTTTTATATATTGCATTATACTTTTGCTACTCACATATTCTTGATATGTTGGATCTTCTATGATGTTGGGGTGGGTGATTTCATTTTATAAGTCTTATACCTGGACTTGGGGTTACACTTAGGATTAGGATGGGCGGTATAGTCATGTTAACTTTGAGGGAGTAATCCCGAAGAAGGAGGCATGAGATCCCCCACTCAGTGGAGGTCCCCTTGAATGTAGCATTATTTACCAAGTAATTGGGAAGACATGCTGCTTTCGACCTGGGAGCCAGAGAAGCTGAGAGCCGCATGACCCTTAACCCATCCTGGTCTTTTTAGGTCTAATGCAGAGACTATAATGGAGTAATCTGGAATTAGTTATCACGCGATTCTGCATTCGGACGAGTTTCTCTTGTGAATATTACTGATTACCGAGTAATTGGGACGTTGGTAATATCCAAAGGAAGAGCGTAGACTCTGAGACTTCCCTTGAACCTTGTTCGGCAGGTGATAAACCCTTAGTACATACGTTATGGGTGGTTACCTTGACTCCATGCTTGTGTCGTCGGACCTTTGATCTTGTTACTTTTAGTTTATGTAAAGGACTATACAGTGGTTATCTAGAATATGTGGAGCTGAGATCTCATGCCATAACATACCATGACATCATACCATCATATATATGCATCTCATATCTAAGGAACTCCAAAGACAATTCTTGTTGGTTGAGCTCTTCAAAAATAAAAATTATTGAAAGATACTTATGGATAGACGAGTCTTTGGATTTCCTTAGAAATGAATATGAAACATGCATTCATATTATCGTGCATTCATTATTCACAACAAAAACTTATTGGGGTCCTTTTTCAATCAGACTTCAGTGAACAACAAAGACGACTTCCTTACATCCCTACCATACAAGAAGCAACCAACGAAGACTTATGGATCTCTTGGAACAGAATCAGAATGCTCTCCATCAGGACGTGGAAATAATGGGTGAAAGGATGAATCAGCTTCTCGAGACTCTCCATGTTGTTATTCAAGGACAAGAGGAACTCTGGCAGAATGTTGCTAAGCTTTCTATTGCCACTGCTCCCTCCTCTTCTACTAATGGAGGATCCAAAAACAGGGAGGAAACTCGACGTGAACAGGAATTGTTAAAAGCAGAATTCAACCAAATGAAGGCTCAAATGGGGCTGATGATAGAAGTCATACAAACAATGTTGAAGAAAGAAGGCAATCACGCACCAATTGTTGTAACAGAAATGATTAATTCTTCATATCAACCAAGTCTCACTTCAGATCAGGAGTTACCTCATGTATATCATGTGCAACCTTGGGTTCCAGAACCTCATCTCCCGCAACCATTGCCTATACCTTATCCAGGTCATAGGAATCAAGTGCTAAGACACAATCAGTTCCTGAATCAGTGTCAACAACAAAATTACTCTCAGCAGAAATAATAGAAGAAAAGGAAGCCAGAAAGAAAGTTGGACGCAATTCCTATGGCTTACAGTCATCTACTTCCTCTCATGCTTCCTTATCAATTGGTTTAGATAAGAGAGTTCATGCCTCCTCTTGATCCTCTCCGTCGGGGTTAGGATGCCAATGCTTATTGTGAATTCCATTCAGGGAGCCGAGATCACACAATCGAGAATTGTAGGGCATTGAAATACAACATCCAATACCTCCTCGATGCAAATACAATCACATTCACTCCCAATGGTTTGCACATAAACTGAAGTCCCCTACTCAGACAGATTCCAAGTCTACAAAGAGCGTCTCCTCAAATAAGTCAAGCCTGAAGAAGCCTCCTCAACATGGCAATTTCTAGTTTCATTTGCATTATCATTTGTAATCTTTCTTGTTTTGTTTAATACTTTCTTGTATGCAAAACTGTTTGTTTTTTAAATCATAATGCATTGAATATGATTGTCTTAAACTAATCCATTCATATTCACTCATTTACATTTTTATTATTTTACTTTCTTTTGACACTCAACTATTGTTAATACGGGAAAAACTATCGAGGGGGATGATGAACATATGACACATAGAATCTCAAACGATATGCTTTTGAATAAAACCCTATTGACGATGTACATGAGTTGTTTCAAATCCCCAAACACCAAAGATATAAGGGAGATAGACCCTCGTCAACCCTTTCGATCCTTGAAATAGGAGTTTATTTTTTGTAGAAAAACCCTCAATTTTAACCCTGGGCGGATAGATTTCAGTTAATTCGATCGAGCATTCAGAACTCATCAAGAATTCACCTCTAAGGATACACCAATGGTTGTCCATCAAAAGGTTAAGGAAACTCAAAACCACACTGGCTAACCTTCATCTATCAGTATGGTGCATCGAAGAGAATGATATCCCTGTGGGTATCTCTCGCACATCAGGAGGTCAACAGATGACGATACCATAATTATTATCCCTCATCCATCAAGGACTGGGCAGTCACAACCACTTCCAAAAAATCGAAGACGACGCAAATATCAACGACTTGTTCATAAATAAAGATAAAAAAAGCACCGCTAAGTCGAAACTTGAAAAACAAGTCGCTTAGGAAAAAGTCAGAGCATCCCGCTGGACTTCAGAGTCAAATTCAAAAGAAAATTTGTCCAGGAAAAAATTAGGGAAAAGAAAGGATTACAAAATAAAAATCCTCAGCAAAGAACAAAGTCGAGTGATCAGACACCAAGAACAAAAAGTTAGTGACTGTCGTGTCCAAGAAACCCCTGTGGTTCCTCAACCATCGCAAACTCCCTTCTTGAGATATGAGTGCTCATATCGATTTAACTGAATGTAGGAATGAAGAACATCATGGAGAATGGGTGGGCACCAAATAATTTTGAGCCTTAAATCCTTTTTATAAAACCGTGAACCAGGCCACGTTACAACCCTTAAGAATCCTAACTGAAGCACAGGTTAATTCAAAATCAGTACTGTAACGAGAATACGATAGCCTGACTCCTAGGAGATATGCTAAAAATTTGAGTTGGTAACACACCACCTTTTCATGAAAAACAAAAAAAGTTTATGCTTCGACATCTTTTCAATAAAAAAATTTTAACTTCAAGACAAGCATAGGATTTGAATTAGAATTATCATTCTTAGACAAACATTCTTTTCATGTGAATAAGTGCTTGAACATCAAGGAAGCTTCCATAATGAGAATCAAATGAAAACCTGATTACCCCAAAGGACATATGGCTGCAGAAATCTGTCGAAAAGCAAATCATCTTAAAGAATGATCTTACTCTTGGGCATTCCATCAAAGTTGTCAAATCATAGGCTATCACGTCGATAAATCTCTTCAAACTTCAATCTAGGGCAATCAGGACGAGTAACCTATTTAGAATTCATTCAACCTAGGGCAGTTACGTCGAGATTCGACAAATCTCTCCAAGAATCCATGATCATAGGAAGTCTATTTCATGGCCTAAGATATTGGGGCATGCCACATTGTGTCATATTATGACACAAATATTCCATCCATCCACTCAAAGGATATCCTTTTAGAGATCATTACAGACATGGGCATTCCTCATCCCCCCTTGTGAAGCTACTCAAGCAAATTCATGTCATCCGTACAAATGCAATAAGGAAAAAGCATCATGACGATCACTTTGACTCAGTTAATGTCCTCAGAATCATCATCATTCCGTATGGATGTTTAAGCACGTAACTCCCCATAAATGAAGTAAACTCGGGGCATCTGAAGATACCCATGTCCATTTCCCAGTCCCCAAGTAATTTATGGTGTAAGGAAAGTCAGACCGAGCCATTTCCTCCCTGTTGTACCCCAAAATTTACCCTCTCTTTTCTCAAGACATTTCTCACAAAGGATCTCAAATGCTCAAGGATTCTCAAGACTTGATTAGATAAGCTCACCTCCTAAGCACTGGTAACACAAATTAGGGTTTTAGTTTTCACAAGGAAATTTGGACTTCTAATACATAAAATTACTTCCATGGTTAATTATATACTTCCAAGAATGCTCATGCCAAGTCTCAAGTCTTGCATCTCAAAATTGCTCAGTCAATTGCTCAGATGACTGAAAATCAACTATATTGGGTAAAAAGTTAATTATGGTCAAACTACAATCAAACTTCAAGATTTTTGGACAACATCAATATTTTGGATTCATATTCATCAATTTATCAAGGGTTGATTTCAATTCCTCAAGAAAAACATTCAAATCATCAAAGTGGCAAAATGGTAAAAATTAGGTTTTTACTGAGAATGACTGATCATTGACTTTTGACCTAGTACATGACCTAATGGCTTGAATCATGTTCTTAATGATCAAAACACAATACCTTGACCTATTTTCATGGTTCAAATCACTTCTCAAGATCATTGGATTGATAGTTGAAATTTGATCAACTGATGAAAAGTCAACTGATACACAAAAAGTCAAACTTTGACTTTTTGGTCAATATTGAATTTCAAAGGTCAAGATTCATCAAGATACTCAAAAATATCAAACTTGATCATCAAGAATCAAGAAAGTCAAGAAAGTCAACAAAAAGTCAAAGTTTTCAATACAAAGAAAATTTCTAAGTATTTTTAACCTTGATAATCTCAACACTTCATGACAATTTTTCACAAAGATGCAAGATGATTCAAGGAAAACTTTCAACATCAAAGTTGTAGATCTTGATGAACTATACAACTTTGTGTTTTAGGGTTGATGTCCAAAAAATTCTTATATTTGAAGATATATGCTCATGAAGTCATGACATTTTTCATAAAACACTCAGTGAAATTTTCAACTAGTTTAGGCAGATTTTTTACCTAACTTCTTGACCAATTTTCACCTAGTTCCAAGATGATTTAGACAAAGTGGTCAACATGAAGGTTGTATACAATGTTTAAAGCTTTCCAAAATGTCCAAGAACTTGAAGAGATCACACTTGAGCTATGAGAATCGAAGAGGTGAAGTTGGGCATCCATTCTTGAATTACAAGTCATGTTCTTGATGAACACATGATCCAATCTCACAACTGTGTTGCATAATCTTGCTTTGCAGGCCTCTTCATTTGCAAATCTATCCATAAATCAGATGTTTACACAACTAATTGAGTTATTATCAAAGAGCTTGAGCCTTTATCCAAGTGATCATGCCATTTAGGGAAGAAACTTCACACTTCCATTTTGGCAAAGTGACTTTAATCACAAAGTCAACTTGTCTTGAGCCTCTAAATTGTTTGTTCTGATCACACTCAACACGTATGCTCAGAAGCAACACATTTAAAGCCTCTAGCCACCCTACAAGCCCTTGTACTATGCATCAAAACCATGTTAGTCAAGCTTGCTTCAAAATCAAGTTTCAATACCATAACATGTAATCTTTTGTTTCTGATCCCATCAAGCTTCCAAACCTCTTGCCTATAAGGAGAGAGGTTATTTGCAACCTAACACACGAATATACAAGCCTTGAAATAACCTAAGACTCCTTCAAACTCAAAATTTCATAAAAACTTCCATAACTTGTCATTTCTGACCTTGAACTTCTATCTCGCAATCCACTCATGAGTTTCCACCCTAAATCATTCTCAAAGCATCTATACATCATAAACAACTCACCCCCACACCTGTTTAACAATTGTAACCTCATCTTCCTCATCTTCCAAACTCGAAAACAAAGCTCTGCACATTGACTTCTCCAGCATGATTCAGCCACTTTCAACACAAAGTAAAGAGTTGCATTAGCTTCCTTGGAGTCCAGTAAAGCTATTCAGATCATCACCACACCTCTAAAAGTGCTCAAACTCCATACATGATTTCTAGTTTTGAGGTCAGTTTTCTCAACTTTGAACTCTCTCTACAAGCATCATTAATGGTTACTTTGTGATTAAAAAATGTAGACATCATAGCCTTAAAGCTAACCATACTAAACTTCAAGAGGGTAATTACCTATAAACCCCATGCAATCATAAACCTAAGGCCTTGTGTGCTTTGTTTGTGTGTGATTATTTGTTCATAAACATCATGACATCATCCCATAGCATTTTCACTAACCATTTCAAGGACCTAGGGATTTATCTTTGTTCTATTTTGTAGGATATGGCTTCCACTCATAGAAATATCATCAAAATCAACTTCGTAAGGGTGCCTCCTCAACTCAAAGAGTTAGCATCAAGGGTTCCTGAAAATTCTCCGTTCACCAAAATATATGGTCGACTTCTCAATCTGGTTACCTAGAGTTTTGAAGAAGACATGATGAGGGTGCTCTTTTAGTTTTTCGACCCTATATATCATTGTTTCACCTTTCCCGACTATCAACTAGTTCCCACAATGGAAGAATTCTCTCAACTATTGGAGGTACCAGTCCTTGATTAAATGTCATTCACCGGTTTAGAGGAAACTCTAAGACCTGAAGTTATTGCCAAGGCCCTACATTTGAAGAGTTCTGACATTATAGCCAATTGGGAGACAAGAAGCGGGGTCAAAGGCTTTTTGGCTAAATTCCTGGTGGAGAAGGCTTAACTATTTTGAGATGCTGTAGATTTACAAGCTTTTGAGAAGATCTTGGCTCTTCTAATTTATGGGTTGGTTCTTTTTCCTAACCCTGACCAACTGATAGATGTGAATGCTTTCATATTTTTCCTTACTCATAATCATGTACCTACTTTGCTTGGAGACATTCTACATTGTCTTCACACTTCCACCATGAGGAAGAGAGGGGATCTTATTTGTTGCATTCCATTGTTGTCTATGTGGTTTATTTCGCACCTTCCCTGATCAGTATTAAATAATGAGCAAGGTTTAAGGTGGTTGCAAAGGATAATGTCGCTTTCTCATGCAGATATCCATTGGTGCTCTCGTTCTCAAGAATACATTACTATCATTTACCATTGTGGGGAGTTCTTAATGTTCCACTCGTGGGAATTATGAGAGGTATTACTTATAACCCTTCTCTAGCTCTACGACAATTTGGCTATGCTCGAAGAGATGGTCCCCATGACGCACTCATTCAAGGTATTATATTCGACTATGAGAACGATGTTCAAGGTGATCATTGAAGGTTTGTGCATGCTTGGGGGCATGGTAAACAAGGTTGATAGCAAAAATTTTGGGCATAAGAATTCCATCCCTCTTGAGCCTTATCTCAAATGGGTATGAGCTAGTGCACAAAGACTCATGATGCCATATCCAACTATCTTACCAATAGTTGTGGAGCCTGTTGTCGAGGGAGATATTTCTTACATCATTCTACATACAGACATGCCTACCAATTTCGAGGAATTTTAGAGATCGTGGATTCAACTCAAGGGGGAACGATACACCTTTGAAGCGAGAAGAAAGTGTTGGAGCTTACAAGGCAACTTCACGAGGAGCGGAGCCTGAATGCATACATTGCACCAAAGAGAAAGCACCTGTGGGAAACTTGATTCTTTTGTTTTAGGAGTTTATTTTGTTGTCTCTTTGACATCCTTTTGCTTTTTCATTGTAAGCCCAAGGGGCAATTGTAATTCTTGAACTTATTAATACAATTGTTGTATTTTTTTCCTTTTTGGCTAGCAAATTTAAATTCCTTGAAGTCCTTGAAAACATTGCATCCACATAGCATGCATCATATCATAAGCAGGTTTTTCGATACAGGTTTCCTCATCTTTTTACTGTTTATTTCAGTATAAGATGGCTCTAGAGCAAACCTTAATAGATCTACAAACTCAACACGTACAGTTCTAAGAGACTCTACTTAACTTAGCCAAAGGTAAAAAAGAAATGATGGCACTCCTTTCCACCAAGAAAAAGACCAAGAAGAGGGCAGTTATTCTCAAGATGGGAAGAAGCTTCAAGGGGCCTGCCCGAATGGCTCAAATAGAAGAGGCTTCTTCTGAGGAAGAAGACAATCAAGAAGAGGAGGTTAGAAGCACTAGAGTTAGGGGTGGAAATAACCAAGTTACTAAGGACGAAGATTATTCTGAAGAGCATTATCCACCGGCGGATGAGAAGTACAAACAACTGGAAGACCGACTTAAGGCTGTAGAGATCCAAATAGTGTCTGGTTTGGACTTTGGATATTTAGGTCTGGTCCCTGGGGTGGTCATTCCCCACAAGTTCAAGATCCTTGTCTTTGCCAAGTATGATGGGGTCTCCTGCCCAAAGATGCATCTGAGGTCTTATGTCCACAAGATTCAACCACACACCGCATATAGGAAGTTGTGGGTTCATTTATTCCAAGAGAGCTTATCTAGGACACAGTTGGAATGGTTCTATAAACTATAAGAGACTAATATCCACACATGGGAGGATCTGGCTTCTGCCTTCTACTGACAATACCAATACAATGCTGATCTTGCACTAACTCGCATGCAATTACAAAATATGACAATGGGTTCGAATGAAGTCTTTAAGGAGTATGCTAAAAAATGGAGGGACCTGGCTGGAAGAGTGAAACCCTCATTGAATGACAAAATTAGTGGACATGTTTATGGGCACCTTGACTGGTCCATTCTTTAATTTGCTGATTGGGAGTTCCTCGGCAGGGTTTACTGAATTAATCTTGACTGGTGAGCGAGTTGAAAGTGGAATCAAAAGCAAAAAGATCCCCATGGCCTCAACCTCTACTGCTGTAAAGAAACCATTTGTTGGTAAGAAGGAAACTGATGTTGTTTATGGAAGAAGGAGTCGTATTAATAACGATCATAATCAGTCGATAGGAGCTATATTGATTTCAAATCCAACCCCAATTCAACGATCATAACAATCAAATAATCAACAAAGGCCTGATGTCCTAAGGAGGAAATTCACTAGAATCAACATGCCACTGTCTCAAGCGTTACAACATCTATTGAAGGAAGATTTGGTAACGCTGCGAGACCCTCCTCCAAATCCAATACTGCCTCTCCCAAATATAACCCGAATGTGAAATGTGCCTATCACTCAAATAGTCCCGGCTATGACACCAACAACTATTAGGCGTTGAAAAACAAGATACAAGATTTGATTGATAACAAGGTGATCGAGTTTGACCCTCCACAGAGCCCTAATGCCATTAATGCTTCCATGCCCAATCATGGTAAAGGTGTAAATGCTATTGACGATGCCTCCTTTGTCTCCACCGTTGATGATTTGACTACTCCATTATTGACCATTAAGAAGAATCTGCTGAGAGCCGGTTTATTTCCTGGCTTCCTTGAAAATTATTACCATTGTGCTTCCCAAACCAATGGTTTTATGTGGCTGAAGAAAGGTATTCAACGCCTGATTGATAGCCATGAATTCTGTTCGAGAAAACCCCATCTGTGAAGAGTTTGCCTAAAAGTACTTTCCAAAAGTTGAAACTTAAATATATTTCCATAATTACCATTTCCAATACTCCTATTAGGATCACCTCTAAAGGCCCTATAAGGATTCTTGCTGAACCGAGAGTGGCTCCCCTAATCATCACTACACTGGGGCCAGTCCCCTATTCATCTGACAAAGCAGTGCCTTGGAACTATGGGGCAGAAGTTTATTATCATGGCGTCAAGCAAGGGCCATGGATTATTGAAAATGAAGAGCCTGAAATTACAAACATTGCTGGAACTAGTAAGGTCACTAGAACAGGAAGGTTCTTCTCTCCAGAGATCTCTCCTCTAACAACTACAATAAGACATGTTCGCATTCCTACAGCTAGACCAACTACTGATACCTGAGGTAAAGAGAAAGTTATTGAGCCTGCCCTAACGGAGGCAACCTCAAAAAAAGTGATAATTGAAGATCTATCTAGACAAGAGATGGAAGAAATTTTGAAGATCATCTGAAAAAGTGACTACAAAATAGTTGAACAATTGGGGCAGACACCCTCTAAAATATCCATGATGCCCTTGTTGTTATGCTCCAAAGCACATGTCCAAGCTCTGTTGAAATTCTTGAAGAATTCCCTTGTACCTCAAGAGACCACTGCTGATTAATTTGAGAATTGTGTTACAAGCCTAACTTCTGATAATAGCTTAGGATTTTCTGATGCAGATTTAACTCTGGCGGGGAAGAATCACAACAAGGCTCTCCACATCTCTATTGAATGCAAAGGCGCCACTCTGGCACATGTCTTAGTAGATACTGGATCCTTACTCAATGTTTTATCCAAAGGTTCTTTGGACGGATTGGACTGTGAAGGGCTGGTGATGAAACCCAACAATATTATGGTGAGAGCCTTTAATAGTTCAAAAAGAATGGTCCACAGAGAGGTTGGTCTCCCAATCAAGGTGGGATCTCAAGTCTTCAATTCAAAATTTTATGTAATGGATATCCTCCCAACCTATTCTTGCTTACTTAGACGCCCATAGGTTCATGGGGCAGGTGAGGTTACCTCTACATTACATCAAATGCTGAAATACCCAGTGAAAGGGAAGGCCGTCACAGTCTGTGGAGAGGAAGAAAATATGATCAGACATTTGAATTCTTTCAAGTACGTTGGAATGGATGGCAAATTCATTGAAACCCCCTATCAAGCATTTGAGGTAATCCTTCCAATGGTTGTTGTTTCTACTCTTGCTACTCCTAAAATATCTTAAGGCAAACAAAGAATGGCCTCTCTGAAGGATGCTAGGGCTGTTGTAGAAGATGGAGGATGCACTATCTGGGGACAACTTCCTGACATCCCCTACAGATATGAAAATTTTGGATTGGGTTTTACTTTGAAGGCTCAGAAAGAGGTTTGACGTGCTCGCGCTGGTGGACCACCTCTCTGTATTAGCAACAATGAAGTCAATTCCTTGGAAGACACTGATAGTAATGGTGACTTTGACGACTGGATATTCCCAACTGCTGACGGTGGACTTAACAATTGGAAGGCCAAAGGCTTTATCTCAATCTCCTTCAAGCAGGAGTAATTGCTATTTCTTGTTTTTATTGCTTTGAGAACTTTGTCTGTATAATTTCGTTTAAAACAATGACTTTAAACCATGTGCCTTACCCGGGGCATAATGGTCCACTTGTTAAGGGTTTGTCATTTCATATATCGTATGATCATTTAATGAAAACATTGGACAATTTTGCATTCAAATTTTTTTCTCTTTGTCTTTCTTTTATTTTACTGCATTTTAAAAAATAGCCATGTGACCTTACATGCATACACACATGCACACATTTGCAAATCGACATCCACTCTGGATCTCATCGACAAAAATTATGCTATTTCCGTTTATGACTTCGAAAATCCAATCTATCAAGCCGAAGATGAAGGTGGAGAAGATTTTGATATACTTGGAGAACTCGTCAGACTTATGATACAAGAGGAAAAGGCCATCCAACCACACGAAGAATAGGTCAAAGTGATAAATTTAGGTACTGAGGAAGATAAGAAAGAATTCAAGATTGGAGCCAACCTAGAAGAAAGTGTCAAGAGAAGATTGGTTCAAATGTTGCACGAATATGTTGAGGTCTTTGCTTGGTCATACGAAGACATGACAGGTCTCGATACTGATATTGTGGTTCATCGTCTACCAATGAAAGAAGGATGTTCTCCAATCAAACAAAAGGTTCATCGCATGCGCCCTGATATGTCCAAGAAGATCAAGACTGAGGTAATGAAACAGTTCAATGTAGGTTTCTTGGCAGTGATGTCGTATCCCCAATGGGTTTCAAATGTTGTTCTAGTGTCGAATAAAGACGGTAAGATCCGTATGTGTGTAGACTACATGGATTTAAATAGGGAAAGCC
The DNA here is from genome assembly GCA_948472305.1 of Vicia faba. Lineage (NCBI taxonomy): Eukaryota > Viridiplantae > Streptophyta > Magnoliopsida > Fabales > Fabaceae > Vicia > Vicia faba. Next base: position 704,720,305 of record OX451741.1, on the reverse strand, counting down.
CAAAAGACGACTTTCCACTACCGCATATTGATGTCTTAGTTGACAACACTACTCAACACAAGGTGTTTTCCTTCATGGATGGCTTCTCGGTTTACAACTAAATCAAAATGGCACCCGAAGACATGGAGAAGACTACTTTTCTCACACAGTGGGGCACCTTCTGTTATAAGGTCATGACTTTTGGGCTGAAGAATGCAGGCGCAACTTATCAATGGGTTATGATGGATCTATTTCATGACATGATTAATCATGAGATAGAAGTCTATTTTGATGACATGATAGCAAGATCCCAAACTGAAGAAGAACACCTTCATCATCTGCAAAAGCTGTTTGAGAGGTTGAAGAAATACAAGATGAGGTTGAATTCCAACAAATGCATCTTCGAGGTAAGGTCTAGTAAGCTCCTAGGTTTTTTCGTCAATGGAAAAGGCATTGAAGTCGATCCTTCAAAAGTCAAAGCAATCCAAGAAATGCCAGCTCCTCGTACTGAGAAGGAGGTCATATGTTTTCTAAGATGACTAAACTACATTTCTCGATTCATCTCTCACCTGACTGCTACTTGTGAACCACTCTTCAAGTTGCTGAAGAAAGATCAAGTGGTAAGATGGAATGATGACTGTCAAAAAGCTTTTGACAAGATCAAAGAATACTTACAAGAACCACCAATTCTGATGCCACCAGTTGAAGGAAGACCTCTAATCATGTACTTAACCGTGTTAGAAAATTCAATGGGGTGTGTACTGGGGAAGCATGACGAGTCTGGTCGAAAAGAGCATGCAATATACTACCTTAGCAAAAAGTTTACCGACTATGAAACAAGATATTCATTGCTCGAGAAAACTTGTTGTGCTTTGGCATGGGATGCTCGCCGACTAAGATAGTATATGTTGACTCATACCACTCTACTCATCTCTAAGATGGATCCCATCAAGTACATCTTTGAGAAGCCAACTCTCTCCAGAAAGATAGCCCAATGGAAAATGATCTTAACTGAGTACGACATCCAGTACACTACACAAAAAGAAATCAAAGGAAGTGTGTTGACAGGTCATTTGGCACATCAAGCCATGGATGACTACAAATATATGAACTTTGAATTCCCAGATGAGAATATAATGCTGATTACAAATTGTGAAAAGCCTGGATCGCATGAAGGACCTGAACAAGGACCCTGATGGACTATGGATTTTGATGGAGCTTCCAACGCACTGGGTAACATAATTGGGGCTATGATCATTTCTCCTGAAGGTTTCCATACTCCTTTCACTACCAGACTCTTCTTCGACTGTACCAACAATATGGCCGAATACGAAGCATGCATCTTGGGTCTTAAAGCTTCTATTGACTTAAGAATCATATTTTTAAGTGTATATGGAGACTCAACTTTGGTCATCAGTCAAGTTAAAGAACAGTGGGATACAAAACATCCAAATATTATCCCTTACAAAGAGCTTGTGCTAACCTTGATACCATACTTTGAAGAGGTTACCTTTAAACACATTCTGAGGGAAGAAAATCAGTTTGAAGATGCTTTAGCTATCATGTCTTCTATGTTCAAAGTCAGATGGGACAACAAAGCTCCAGAATTACTATCGATAGATTTGACGAACCAGTACACTACTGTGAGATTGAAATTGATGGTGTAGAGGAGAAGCCTTGGTTTCATGAGGTGAGAAGATATCTCGAAGCTCAAGAATATCCTGAGGGGGCGTCAATCAACAACAAGAAATTCTTGCGGAGGTTCTAAACCAAGCTCTTGCTAAGTAACAGGGTCTTATACAAGTGCAACCATGATTCAATTCTGCTCCGTTGTATGGACAAGAAGGAAGCAGAGAAGATCATAGAGGATATGCATGAAGGTATCTTTGGTACTCACTCTAGCGGACACACTATGACCAAGAAGATTCTGAGAGCTGGCTACTACTGGTCGACCATGGAAACTGATTGTCACCACCACTCGAGGACTTGCCATAAGTGCTAAATTTATGCTGATAAGGTTCACGTGCCTCCAATACCTTTGAATTTCATGACTGCCTCTTGGCCATTTGAAATGTGGGGAATCGATATGATTGGAGAAATCAAGCCTACTGCCTCTAATAGACACCATTTCATTCTTGTCGCCATTGACTACTTTACCAAGTGGGTTGAAGCAGCTTCATTTGTCTCAGTCACCATGAACGTCGTAGCCTGGTTTATAAAGCATAACCTCATTTTTCGGTATGGTATCCCTAAGGGAATTATCACTGACAATGGTACCAATCTCAACAATGCCTTGATCATTGAACTCTGCACGCAGTTCAAGATCAAACATCATAAATCTTCTCCATACAGATCTAACATGAATGACATAGTGGAAGTTGCTAACAAAAATATAAAGAATATTGTGAAAAAGATGGTGGTTACCTATAGAGACTGGCATAAGATGCTACCATTTTATCTTCATGGCTATCATACGTCAGCGCGAACATCAACTGGGGAAACCCCTTTCTCTTTGGTCTATGGCATTGAAGTTGTCCTGCCTGTCGAAGTTCAAATCCCTTCTCTAAGGATTATGAAAGAAGAAAACTTAGACGAAGACGAATGGATTCATACTAGGTTGGATCAGTTGAATTTGATTGACGAGAAGAGGCTTGCGGCTATTTGTCATGATCAGATGTACCAGAAACGCATGATCAAAGCCTTCAATAAGAAGATCAAGCATCGAGTATACCAGGGTGGTGACTTGGTAATAAAGTGCATCACTCTACTATAAGGCGATCCCAGGGGCAAATGGACTCCCACTTATGAAGGGCCAATTGTTGTTAAAAAAGTATTCTCGGGTGGTGCTATGATGATAACCATTATGGATGGCGAAGATTTCACGCACCCTGTGAACGCAGACATAGTCAAAAAATACTACGCATAAGAATGACCCGCTAGTTTGACATTCCTAGGTAAAAATAAGGGCATCCTGGCGAACAAAAAGGTTTCGGGCAAAAATAAGGGATATATACAAAATATCGTACACTTGGCAAGTTGAAAACCTGAAAGGGAGGCTTGGGCAAAAAAGGGTATCCTGGTGGACTGAAAAATTGAAAGGGCGGACCAATTAAAATTTAAGGATTAAATCGTACGGCTATGTCTCGTTGGATCACTTATATGCAAGCTTTATTACCAAATTCGGAAGTTCAAATGGTTCGATCAACTTCTTCCAATGGCGAGAGACGAGATGCTCGAAGACATAGGGGCAATAGAAGATTTTGGAACCCAATGAGATCACTTCCACATGGCTATATATATATATATATATATATATATATATATATATATATATATATATATATATATATATATATATATATATATATATATATATATATATATATATATATATATATATATATATATATATATATATATATATATATATATATATATATATATATATATATATATATATATATATTTGTTTTCACTTTGTACTTTTTCATTTCACGACGACTTCCTTCTACTAGGATTTTTGTCTCTTTGTACAAAATCGCTTGTTTATAGGCAAATGATCAATATAAATATACTTTGAAGTCCAAACTTTTCGTTCTTTCTGTTGTGTTTGCAAAAACGTCCAATGACTAAAATTGAATGAACATATGCATATGAACATGATTAACTGTTAACAAATATATACATAATAACAGGAATAAACATTTACTCCAACCCCTAGGAGCTAGGATGACACTCAAGTTGTCCATAAATCCCCACAGAATCCCTTTCATAAGGTTATCCTAGTGAAGTCGCCAGAGCCACTTCTATAAGATTATCCCCATAGAATAGTCTTCACAAATAAGGGTATATTCCCTACAATCTCCCCGGCAGATTACTCCAACAAATAAAGGAAAAAAATATCCTCCCCGTTAAATCTCCCCACAGAGTCTCAATCAGTACAATTCATGGAAATTCCCTCCCCCATCTGAGTTTGTTCCCCCAAAACTAAAGAAAGAGACCCTACAGAGTTTCTTATCTTCAGCAAATTCAATTTCCCTAAAAGAGTTAGTTTCCTCAGTAGAGCACTTCCCCATCAACAGGGCTTATTTCCCCAACAGACTACAAATTCCCCAGCTTGAGCCTATTCCCCAGACTGCTACAAATCACTAGCAAAATTCTTCTCCCCGGTAAAATTGTCACCATCCTTGGAAAGTTGCTACAAAACCTTGAATCCGACCAGATACCAGTTAACTATTCTCCCCAGACAAGTCAGCAGTTTAACCATCTCATTTATCCCCAGTCAAGATATATAAGAATTAAATTCCCCAGTAGAACAGTGAACAACCGATGTTCCTGAACTCTATTCCCTGAACAGAGATCGACATCCCCAGTGGAGTTTCCTCAAACAAGTAAGCAGGAATCCCCAGCAGAAGCATTCTAGACTAGATTGAAGATACACATACTCTTCACCCCCCATCAATAAGTCAAGGATTTATTTTCCTCGATAAAGATACACTTCAATACATCTCACATCATTTACGAATATCATGGCATATGCAAACGAAACGCATATAGCACAATCTCATTTATTTTGAGAACATCATTACGCAATGCATTTCATACATCATGACATTGCATACAACTAACTCTTTACCTTTTCAGGAAATACCAATCAACAAACTAATATCATCAACAATTCTCAAACAGTTTCAGATTAATTCTCGAAATAGGATGGGGCAACTATCTACAAGAAGACACAAGACATCTGCTGGTTCAGTTTAAATCGACCAAATATTTATTTTTGATGCTTTTCTAGTAGACACTTTTTTGGTTCAGTTTAAATCGACTAAAGATTTATTCTGGTTCTTTTCCAATTAAAGATGACACAAGACATCCGCTGGTTCAGTTTAAATCGACCAAAGATTTATTTCGGATACTTCTCCAGTAGACACTTTTATTGGTTCAGTTTTAATCAAATAAAGATTTATTCTGATTATTTTCCAGTTAAAGACGACACAAGACATCTGCTGGTTCAGTGTAAATCGACCAAAGATTTATTCTGATTCTTTTCCAGTTAAAGAAGACACAAGACATCTGTCAGTTCAGTTTAAATCGACCAAATATTTATTCTGATACTTTTCTAATAGACACTTCTTCTGGTTCAGTTTAAATCGAACAAAGATTTATTCTGATTCTTTTCCAGTTAAATACAGACGCAAACATCTTCTGGCTCAATTTAAATCAAGCATAGATTTATTCTGATACTCCTCAGATACATTCGAGCGTAGACTCATTCTGATATTTCTATCAACGGTTACTTTGGATGGCATCTTTAAGCCTATCTCTGACAACTCTCCATCATCTTTCCAAATGGCATCTTTAAGCCCATTCCTGGTATAATTAACAAACCGTTTTACTTCATGCACAAACGAGTGCAAATTTTTGGGCACTTAAGTGTTCAATCATCTTCCACCTTCAAGTCACGAATGACGGACAAGCCAATCTAACTCTTCAGGTTTAAGAAGATTGAACAGGGGTATCTGTTGTACCCCAAAATTTTCCCTCTCTTTTCTCAAGACATTTCTCACAAAGGATGTCAAATGCTCAAGGATTCTCAAGACTTGATCAGACAAGCTCACCTCCAAAGCATTGAGACCACAAATTAGGGTTTTGGTTTTCACAAGGAAATTTGGACTTCTAATGAATCAAATGAATTTCATGGTTCATTATAGACTTCCAATAACACTCATGACAAGTCTCAAGTCTTGCATCTTAAAATTGCTCAACCAATTGCTCAGATGACTGAAAATTAGTTATATTGGGTAAAAATTCAATTATGGTCAAACTACAGTCAAACTTCAAGATTTTTGGCCAACATCAACATTTTGGAGTCATATTCATCAATTTATCAAAGGTTGATCACAATTCCTCAAGAAAAACATTCAAATCATCAAAGGGGCAAAATGGTCAAAATTAGGGTTTTGACTGAGAATGACTGATCATTGACTTTTGACCTAGTACATGACCTAATGGCTTGAAGCATGATATTAATGATTCAAATGCAATACCTTGACCTAATTTCATGGCTCAAATCACTTCTCAATATCATTGGATTGATAGTTGAAATTTGATCAACTAATGAAAAGTTAATTGATACACAAAAAGTCAAACTTTGACTTTTTGGTCAACATTGAATTTCAAAGGTAAAGATTCATCAAGATACTCAGAAATATCAAACTTTATCATCAAGAATCAAAAAAGTCAATAAAGTCCATAAAAAGTCAAAGTTTTCAATACTTAGAAAATTTCAAAGTATTTTTAACCTTGATAATTTCAACACTTCATGACAATTTTTCACCAAGATGCAAGATGATTCAAGGAAAACTTTCAACATGAAAGTTGTAGATATTTATGAACTATAGAACTTTGTATTATAGGTTTGATGTCCAAAAAATGCTTAGATTTGATGATATATACTCATGAAGTCATGACATTTTTCATAAAACACTTAGTGAAATTTTCAACTAGTTTAGGCAGATTTTTTACCTAACTTCTTGACCAATTTTAAACTAGTTCCAAAATGATTTAGACAAAGTGGTCAACATGAAGGTTTTAGACAATGTTTCAGGCTTTCTAAAATGTCTAAGAACTTTAAGAGATCACACTTGAGCTAGGAGAATTGAAGAGGAGAAGTTAGGCATCCATTCTTGAATTACTAGTCATGTTCTTGATGAACACATGATCCAATCTCACAACTATGTTGCATAATCTTGCTTTGCAGGCCTCTTGTCTTGAAAATCTATCCATAATTAGATATTTACACAACTAGTTGAGCTATGATCCAAGAACTTGAGCCTTTGTCCAAGTGATCATGCCATTTAGGGAAGAAAGTTCACACTTCCATTTTGGAAAAGTGACTTTAATCACAAAGTCAACTTGTTTTGATCCTATAACTTATTTGTTTTGATCACACTTTACATGTATGCTCATAAGAAACATGTTTAAAGCCTATAGCCACCCTACAAACCCTTGTACTATGCATTGAAACCATGTTTGTCAAGCTTGCTTCAAAATCAATTTTCAATACTATAACATGTGATCTTTTGTTTTTGATCCCTTCGAGCTTCCAAACCTATTTCCTATAAATATAGAGGTTATTTGCAACCTAACACACGAATATACAAGCCTTGAAACAACCTGAACTCCTTCAAACTCATAAATGCACAAAAACTTCCATAGCTTGTCATTTCTGACCTTGAAATTCTATCTCACAATCCATTCATTCATTTCCCCCTTAAATTATTCTCAAAGCATCTATACATCATAAACAACTCATCCTCACACATGTTTCACAACTGTAACCTCATCTTCCTTATCTTCCAAACTCAAAAACAGAGCTCTGCACATTGACTTCTCCAGCACAATTCAACCACTTTCAACACAAAGTAAGAGTTGCATTAACTTTCTTGGAGTCCAGTGAAGCTATTAAAATCATCACCACACCTCAAGAAGTAATCAAACTCCATACACGATTTCCAGTTTTGAGGTAAGTTTTCTCAACTTTGAACTCTCTCTACAAGCATCATTAATGGTTACTTTGTGAATAAAAAATGTAGATATCATAGCCCTGAATCTAACCATACCCTTAGTTTTCATTTATGTTGCCTGAGTGATGCGAATTTTGAGTTTGGACTTTCTGGAAAAAATTAGGTTTTATTTGGCACCAACAGAAATTAATGTTCATCTTTGATTTATAGTTTAAGTTGTTTACATGGTTGAATTCGTATTGAAAAAAGGAGTAAGCTTCATGTTTATAATTTTGCAAATGATTGAGAAATGAGGAAGTTCCAAAATTCAAAAATGGTGATGAAGAAGCTAGCGCAAGGAAGAAGATGAAGTTGTAACTAGGACTTATTTTATTTTAAATTTAGCGCAACATATATTATGACCGGATGAAACAACCACCGTAGTGTCATGAGAAGCGCACGTAAGGCATTAGTGTGTAAGGACCTGGGTTCGAGCCCCAGTGGTACCCTTTTGTATTTTTCTTATGTTTACTTTGTAGATTTAACACGTTTGGCTTCCTTGAGACTATCATGGACTCTCATCCCTTTACCATAAGTCATCATAAGGTCTCATCCCACGCTCCATGATGCAAGCTCATGGTGCACCTCAAGAATTCAACAACACATGATCAAAATAGGTGTTAGGTTGGAGATGATTGGGCCTTTTGTTTTTTATTTCATACACCCTCCATACTACTTTCAACAACCAAGCCCATATCACTTTTTTTTCTTCTGATTTCCAACAAAAATCTGTTTTGGGCCCAGCGTCCCATTTTACTTTTTAACCCCCATTTTAATTTTCAAAACCCCAAACCAATATTTTAAATTTCTTTTATATTTTATTTTCATTTATATATTTATTTTACCTAAACCAAAAAACCACCAAAAATATATTTTCTTAATTAAATAAAAAATATTTTAATTTAGGTATTTTATTTTATTTTGTTAAATTAAATTTTATTATTTATTTTACATGGTAAAATATTTTTTATAATTAACATTAATATTCAAAATCATTTTATAAACATATTAAAGTAGACTTAGGTTTTATTTGAATTAACTTAGACTTTACATTTTGTTAAATATTAATTAACTTCTCTTGTATTTAAAATTAACTAGTTTTAATTAGGTTAATCTCTAAACCTTTCTATCAAAAAAACACTAGAAAACAATTTCTTGCTTTATCTTTACATTTTGTGAATAATTATTGTTGTAATTGATATTCAATGGTTTATAATAGTAATTAGGGCTTTATTGCTTTCCTCCCCTCATTCACAAAATTGTACGCCCCATTCCCAAAGCGTTGTAATAGCGTAGGACATTCAAATTCCGCAATTTATCACTTTCTTTATTATTGTTAGTAATTAGGGTTTGCATGGCAAGATCTTAAAATCAACATTAGACAACCCTAATTCAAGATAAAATAATTGAATCAAACACACTTTGCACACTTATACCTCTAGGGTAACCTCACTTGTTTCCTCGGATAAAAACAGTCATGTCCCTCGAACGTGAGATGTTTTAGCAAAGACCCTCGATTAAAAGATTGTAGTCCCTCGATGACCCTTCAATGTTGCCTTCGGTAAACAATCTTAGTCCCTTACGATAATTGCTAAAAACATTTTACAAGTTTCCTTCTATGATTGTACGATGACCCACGCTCGTCCCTCATATCCAATGATAAGGCTCTCTATCAATCAATGGTAGATAAACATTATCTAAAGGAGGAGGAAAAGAACAAATACTTTTTGAGTAGGTAGATTGCTCGTGATTGCTTGCTCACAAAAAAAACCATTTACACCTCACAATTTCAAAACACTTTTCAAAATAAACATTTTGTATACATTCTCAACGATACGAGAATTATTACAAAATTGCCTTACATTGGCATTCTCAAACATCTTTCCAAACACTCCTTTTCAACCAACATTTTCAAAACTAACACTTTGTATACATTCTCAATGATATGAGAATCATTGAAAAGTTTTCCAAACCTAGGCGTTTTCAAAATATTTTCAAACTTACACAAAAGCATTTCAAAGTGATCAAGCAATTAAGAGCCCGTAGATAACTACGGATGAAAAGAATGCTAACACCTTCCCTTTTCATAACCTACCCCCCAAACTCAAGAAAATTCTCAAAAGGTCTTTCATGTTCTTTTCACCCTTTCCTTTATTGGATAAAATAAAATTTGGTAGCGACTCTTGCTATCCGTAACATTTACGATAAAACGCAAAACACCCAAGTCAGTTCTCCCACTGTATCACACTCCCCAACAATAGAGAAAACTTGGAGAATTTGAAGAGATCCATGTCTCTACCCAGCCATCCACAAGAAGTCCAAGATGTAGGGAAAGTAAGATCAAGCTACTTCTCCCTAGCAAGGCTGCAATTCAATCCACAACAAGGCTATAACTCAATTCTCGAGTTTTCTAGCACCGATATATATTGCTATCTCAAGACAATGGGTAACGGACCCCGATAAGCCTAATATTGAGCACTCTGCATATAGTAATCATCATTTCATATTACATTTCATCCTCAAACGCGTAGCATATCCATTGCAATTGATCACTACGCCATAGACTTCAAAATGCATACGAAGCATAAGCCAGATTTGGTACCTTGCACGAAAGCCCAAATCAACCCTTAAAACAGTAATACATCCCTATAGAGAATGCCATCCTTACAATTCCCAGTTGACATCCATCATTACACTACAAACCAAAATAGCCATGGTGCCAGTACATTGTACTCCCATCTCTCAAGACCCTTTGTCAATCTTTTCTTGGGTCGCAGATCGTCCATAGATCTTACCCTCACGTTATCTTTTCTGGGTTGCAGATCATCCATAGATCATACCATCATGTTATCTTTTCTTAGGTCGCAGATTGTCCTGAGATCCTATCCTCTCTTGTCATCTTGCTTGAATCGCGGGCTGTCCTGATACCTCATCTCTTGATGTTCTTCCATGGGTTGCGGATCGTCTTGAGATCCTACCCTCTCTTGTCATCTTGTGTGGGTCGCGGATTATCTTGATACCTCCCCTCTTGATGTTCTTCCATGGGTCACAGATCGTCCTGAGATCCTACCCTCTCCTGTCATCTTGAGTGGGTCGTGGGTTGTCTTGATACCTCCCCTCTCGATGTCCTTCCTTGGGTCGTGAATCCTACATAATAGATTCTCTATTATCATCGATTTTACCCATTTTCTTTACCTTTCTTTTTGGGTTGTGAAACCTACATGATAGATTCTCAATTGTCATCGATTTTACCCGTCGTCTTTACCTTTATTTTTGGGTCGCGAATCCTACACGATATATTCTTCGTTGTCATCGATTTTAACCAGTGTTTTTACCTTTCTTTTTGGGTCGTGAATCCTACACGGTAGATTCTCTGTTGTCGTCGATTTTACCTGTCGTCTTTACCTTTATTTTTGGGTCACGAATCCTACCTGATATATTCTCTGTTATCGTTAATTTTACCCGTTATATTTACCTTTCTTTTTAGGTCGTTAATCCTACACGATAGATTCTCCGCTGTCGTTGATTCTACCCGTTGTCTTTACCTTTCTTTTTGGGTCGCGAATCCTACATGATAGATTCTTTGCTGTCATCGATTTTACCCGTTATATTTACCTTTCTTTTTTAGTCGTGAATACTACACGATAGATTCTCCGTTGTCGTCGATTCTACCTGTTGTCTTTATCTTTCTTTTTGGGTCGCGAATCCTACACGATAGATTCTCCACTGTCGTTGATTTTACCCGTTATATATACCTTTCTTTTTGGGTCACGAATCCAACATGATTGATTCTCCGCTTCTATCGATTTTACCCGTCGTGTTTACCTTTATTTTTGGGTTGTGAATCCTACACGATAGATTCTCCACTATCGTCGATTTTACCCATCGTCTTTACCTTTCTTTTTGGGTCACAAATCCTACACGATAGATTCTCCATTGTCATCAATTTTACCCATTACCTTTAAATTATCATGTTGTCATTGATCCTACTTTTAGTCACCACGCCATCATCAACCATATTTTCAACCAATATAACACCCACTTCCCCGAAAACCCTGTATTGGCATTGTTACCCCCATTACAAGCTATCACTACTCAACCACATTTATCCATCATAACCAGTTCACCAGAAAATGAATTTTCTATCCCCAGCAGACATCACAAAGGATAACACTTACACCATCTCTCCAGGACAAATTTCAGATCTTGGTATTTAATCTTCTTCTACCTTAAATGGTCGAAAGTCTGACGTTGATCTCACTTTCAGGTTTAAGAAAATTAAATAGGGGCAGCTGTCATACCCTAAATTTGTCCTACCTTTTCACTTTTATCTGGCTTAGGCTTTGCATTTTATTTGCATCATTTTCATTAGGTCATTCACATATCACTTCTTCATTCAATAAGGAAGTGGTTCAAAGCATCAATGGTTGTGCCAACTAGGGTTTAATTTTGGTTTGAGGCTTATGCATTCTACAATTGATTTCCTTGGTTCCTCCTTGGGCAGTGGAATCAGGTTTTGAAGTATGGTTATCATGAGTTTCTTATTCATCCATATACAAGGCCATTTCTCATTAAAATTCATCAAGATCTTGGATTAGGGTTTATTTCCCTATGTGTGATTAAAAATCAGGGTTTGCTCCTAATTTATCATCTCCTAAGTTGTTCAGACATAAATTAGGGTTTTGGCCCCTTTCAAGTTGTGAGCTTCATTTTCATCAAGATCGGGTTTCTATAATCGAGTGATTTTTGGTTTAGTTGTTGGGTCATCCTTTTAAGGATGAATATTGAAGTCTATTATGAAAGATTTGTCGAATATCATTGGGCTTTTAGAGTGCATCATTTTTGGGCATTCGAGAGTTCAAATTTTCAAGTCTTGATATTCATTCTCTTTCAAAAGTTCTATTGAGAGACAAACTGGTGCTATTTATTTTGACTTTCAAGTTTGTTTTCATCACTGAATTGTTAAATAACTATAAGGAATCATGATGATTCAAACTTTGACTTTCATTAAATCTTCACTCAAGAAGCTTTCAAATAGAATTTAATTTCATAATTTGCCAAGTTTTTGTTCCAAGATTTGTTTTCAAGATACAAGTATGATTCGAGTCTCTATGGCCTAGATTCCAAGTTTTGTCATGGAAAATGCAAGAATGCCCAAGTTTCTCATTCTTTCAAGACATCACATCTTTATTTTTTCAAACGAGATAAAACTTTGGAATTTTCTTTCAGCATCAAGATTACCAATTCAACATTCAAGAGGTTCCAAGTTACAAAGTAGAATTGAAGTTCTAAAGGCCAAGTACTTCACTAATTTACAAGAATTTCCCAAATGACCATGGCCTAAAATTATCAAGATTGTTTTGTTCAATTTACGAGGAAATTTACAAGTATGAAACAAGATCGTTCATGGTCATGTTCAATTACAAATTTGAAACACAAGTTACAAGTTTCTTATTTGTTCTAAAGATACAAAGAAAAGAGAATTATTCTTAATACTTTTTGCTCCATCTTCAAGCGTCTTATTCTCACACCTCACCATAACTTCTTATTCAAGTATTCCTCTATGCTCTTTCATGCTCATCCATCAACATCACATGAAAATAAATAAGGAAATGGTTAGTACGAGTTTAATCAATGAATCATGAACATGGAAGCTTCCAAGCAAGTATTTCGCAATTCATCATTAGGGATTTTATGAAGGAATCATAACATAGGGAGTTTTAATTCAATTATATTCCAAAGCCCAACAAAAGCCTCATTATCTTGCAAACAAAATTAGATTCAAGCATAATATCATTGGTCCGAGAGTATTCCTATTGCAAATCACAAAAACAGGTTTGGTTCACAATAAGGAAAACTTTAAAAAGAGACAAGTTACTAAAGTAAAAAAATCAATAAAACATTGTCAAAATTCAGCCCTGCTACAAACAACTTTCCCTGTAAAATCTAGCCCTTCTACAAACATGTTGTTGCCCTGCTACAGACCTGCAATAACCAGTCCAAAGTTTGCACGAAAACAATAAAAACTAAGTCTGTTTCAAGAAATCACAAATAAGTGAGCCATTTTTGTTTAAACCTCACCAACTTTTCCCACCAAAAGCTTAGTTTCACTCACTATAACACAGACACAAAAACATATATCAAAGAGGGGGGAATATTGTTCGAAAAAAACACAGAGGTTGCTGAGGCAAACACAAAACCTGAAAAGTTGTGTTCATCATCTTCCTCAATACCAGAACCCCTTCAGAAAAATTGTAAAGATACTATTGTTCATATGCAACAACAAGCGAAACCCTAGATCTGAACTTCGTCATTTTCCTTACTACAAACCCTTCAGAATTTTGAAGAAAAAGAAGAAGAAAGGATTTCAAAATCGCAATTTCAGAAGGAGATAGAAGAAGATATGAAAGCCAGAAAGATCTCACCAAAAAAAATATCAAAATGTATCATCTTTATTAAAGCTACTGTAGAGATTCATAGCACCGTGTATATATTCATCACCTCCACCGCACCACCACCATTGTTTCCCCTTCATAGATCGCAAGCGATTGAAGCAAAACTATGCGAAACTGAAGGAAAAATTGAGAGAAGATGAGCGACAGTAGCGGCATATAAAATCAAAGATGAAGCATGGTCACGAATAGCAAGGTTTTATCGCAGAGAACTAGAGCGATTGGAGATGAACGATGCGGCCGCGAATTCGCGAGGGAGAAGAAAGACCCTTATGTTACGAGGGACATGAAGACTCAACCCTATGATAGGGAGGTCTAAAGTAATCCTATGCGCCTGCACATAAATTTTATGGTGTACCCTTGATCATCACCATCAGTTATCCTTGGGTCCAGATCATACTCCCAGAATACAAGTTCATGGTACTCCCTCAAGAGCCAGCCACACTGGATCATACACTTCCCTGGACTTGGGCTTGCTGTTTTGGGCCTAGCGGATTCCTTTCAGCACCCCCCCCCCCCCTGTTAGCTACTTTCAGGCCCATTTTCTTTATTTTCTTTATATTTTTTTGGTACTATTTTGTTTAGTTATTATTTTTATCAAATAAAAAATAAAAAATACAAAAATATAATTACTCTTATTTTTAAAACAATTAAACTAAAAATATTATTTAATATTATTAATTATTTTGATTAATTAATTTTATTGTTAAATAGATAGTTTAATTAGTTGTTTGTTTAATTCATTTGGTTGTATTGTTTGTTTATTTAGACTTTTAATTGTATTGTCGATTCAATACACCCTCATTCATAAACTTGTACCCCCATCCCCATATGGCTTGTAATAGCTTAGAATTTTATTTTATTTGTTATTTCTTTATATGTTTTAATTGTTGATATTATGCATATTTCGTCCAATTAAGACACATGGCCTCCTCTTGGGTTCATCATCAATGAAAATGTATCCACTTACAAATGCACACTTGCACACATTGATATTTTGGTCATGGGATTTTCTACAACGACAACTACTCGATCAATTGTTCCAATTGGTCGTTTAGAATACTAGTGTCGCGCTAGTCCCACTTTCTAGGAGCATGCATATAGCCACCTTGTATGGGCTTTTGATTTTTGTCTTATACATTGAAACAACTTCTCCCTCTCTCTCTCTCTCTCTCTCTCTCTCTACTTGGTCCACATACCAAGATTTTCTTAAAGGGTCTCATAGTTGAGTTTGGGCATGGCCATTCTCACTAGATTAATCAAGTTTTGCCCTTGATTAATCATAACCCGAATCAATCACTTTTGTCCATATACCAAGTGTTTCCATGCACAAAGGGTCTCAGGGTTGAGGGTAGGAGCACCTACTCTCACGAGATTAATCAAGTGCACCCCTTGGTTAATCATAACCCAATTCAACTCCCATACACCAAGCATTCCATTTATGATTTTCATGATACTACTCATTTTATCGTTACTTTTTCCATGATTTTGCGATCGATTGTTGACACGACCCTTGTGCGCTTGAGTATTAATTTGGTTGATCATCAACAAAGTTCCCACAAGTTTTTGAGCTTATCGTACACATTTGAAGAGGCAACAAACCTTTACCGTTTGGTATTGTAGCTCTCTTTATTTCTCATTCTTGCATCGCTTTTCAATCAATCTTTATCATTACCTTACTTGTCATAAAATTTTGCATCATGAGCCCCAAGCCTCTATTTCATGACCTTTGCACACCATTTGACACTTCACTTCTCACTATGCATGATCACTCTTCACAAACACACTGTCTACTATTGCTTAATGCTTACTTTCTTTTTCTTCTTTGAATAACATGCTCCCTTAGGATGTTATTTTCATCTTCTTTTAGACAATAGGTTCTTATCCAAGCATGCTAACTTAGACAGAATTTTCCATTTCAAACCTAACCTTAGGGCCATCATTGCATGATAACATTAGGGCTAGAACTAGGTTAGTCTCCCTTAGACTTTTTCTTTTACATTACATATTTCATAATCTAAAACAAAAACTTCTTTTCTTAATCAAAAAATCCAAAAACATTTAATCATTATTCAAACTCATTCCACACTTAACAAAACACTCAACAAATTAAAGATTTCTTCAAAAGGGCATGTTATCTCCATTCTACCGTGATACAGGTCGTGCCTATTGCTAGAATATGTGTGTTAACGTCGCCCACTAAAAAACACCAACAAACCAACATTTTCTAGAAGAACTATGGTATTTTGATTCCTTCACAGGATACGTTTGCAAAGGGTTGCGAGACCCTCATGAACACACTAATAATGAAAACCATTTCATTTCCCTTAACAAGTATAGTTTTAGATAGCCGCACCCTTAGAAACAAATAATCGAAATGGATCCCATTGAGTACAAAGGATGTGAGGGGTGCTAATACCTTCCCCTCGCATAATCTACTTCCTTACCCTCTCTTTTGGTCTTAACTATCCTCTTGGGGTTTTCTCAATATTTCCCCTTCCTCCGGGATAAATAAACTTCGGTGGCGGCTCTGTGTTTTTTGTTGGTCGCCTCACCAAGCAACGACTTTCAAAAGGTAGTTGGTGTCGAGCCTCCCCGATCATTAGATGAACTCTTCCTTAAAGCTCAGCCCTACATCACGTACAAAGAGAAGGAGGCCGCCAACAACTCTCGTGATTCTTGGAGCCACGAAATGCCCAGTGCCTCGAGGCATAATGATGCAGGACTATATTGACGAGCCAAGGAGAAGAGAAAAGAAGAAATACCATGTGACTCCCGTGAGCACAGAGGTCTAACTGGACGCTTCACCGAGTACATCCTGCTGACTTCTCCCCACGAGCGTATCCTCACAAAGTATGTTAATGCTGAGTTCAAGGATGGTGGGGTTAGACGACCTAAACCTACACCTCTTAAGCTCGGGGTCGACAGGTCTAAATACTGCCAATACCATCGAAGTTATGGCCATATCACTGAAGACCTCATCCACCTGAAGGACGCCATTGAGACCCTCATCAAGGCATGGAGACTCAGGTAGTATAGAAGGAATGGTGCCCTTCTCCAATACAATCACAAGATAAAGGAGATCGAGGAGGAAACACGGCCCTCTAACGAGGTTGGCGCCCTCCAAGTTTCTTTGAACATGTCACAGCCTGAAGATTTTTACATCCTCGACAACATCAATGTGATATGATGGCCAGAACCGGGACTGTTTTTAGGAATTGCTGGTTTGCGTTTTGCGTTTGTGTTTGCAAAATGTTGCGGTAAGCAAGAGTCGCCACCGACTTTTATTTTATCCAACAAGGAAAGGAAAAAAGCACAGAAAAATTCCTTTTTCGAGATATTTCTGAGTACGGGGGGGTAGATTATAGAATAGGAAGGTATTAGCACCCTTTCTATCCGTAGTTATCTACGGGCTCTTAGGTACTTGCTCATCATTTTCAAAATTGCTTCTTTGTGTGTTTGTGTGGTTTGAAAAGTTTTTGTTTTGACTTCAATTTAACTCTTGCTTCTGTCTTCAAGAGTGTTACGAAGTGTTTTTGAAAACATTGTTTGAAAAGAGAGTGTAAGTGTGAAAAGTTTGTTTATTTTGAGCAAGTACTTAAGAACTAATCTACCTACTAAAAAAAAGAACCGTTCTATGTTCGTTTCCTTTAGACAGTGTTATCCCACTATTAGTGAGTAGGTAGCACCGTCGTCGGAGTTTTAGGGTCAATTCGAAAGGGACATACGGTCACTAAAGCAATGTTAGGACGTCTTAGTAATAATGCTAATGTCTTAGATCAATTATCCGAGGCAACAATATCTGAGGCAACCCTATCTGAGGCAACCTTTCTGAGGCAACTTTGATCTTTGGACAAAAGGACGACCACTAAAGCATCCTATACTTAATGACCATTTACCGAAGGCAACCAAGTGGGAGTGTACCCTAGGAGTGCGCATGTGCGAGTGATTCAATTTCAGATTATTTATATTTACACACTTAGGATTGTCTAACTGTTTTAAAATTTTACATTCATTCTTGTCATGCAACCTAATATCATACATCTAACAGTTTAATATTTTGGAGAATTTAAAGTGCGGAAATTAAACTATGTTATTACAAGGCTTCGGGTATTTATATAGCCAAAAACAAACCCTTAATAAATAAAGCAATAAATGAAAATAAAAGACCTAATTAACTATTACAACTTGTGAGCAATTACATTAATATGGTAAAATAAGATGATAAAGCGCGCGTTGAAGTTAAGATCGGGAAGAAATTAGGGTTTTGACCCTTTCTAACCTAATTAAAAGAAAAAAATGTTTTTGTTGTTTTTAATTATTTTTAAGAAAAAGGAATTAAGTTTTTTAAATTAAATACAAAATTAATTAGTTAATTAAATTAATTAATAAAAATAATTACATGGCCTATTTTTTTTTTTTTGGTTATTTTAAAAAAAGAGAATATAATTAAGTTAAAAATAAAACCCTAATTGTTCTAATTGCTTTTAATTTATTTACAAAAATAATTAAAGTTATCTAAAATTATCAACCTAATTAAATTAATTTAAATTTTGAAAAGAAAAAAAAAATCTAAACCTAAATTTGGTGAAAAGTATTATTTTGGGATTTTTTTTTATAAAAAGAAATAATTAATTTCTTAGTAAAATAAATAAATTAAATTAAGTAAAACAAAATAAAATAAAAAAAGATGAAGAGAAAGAAATAATTGGGCCTGAAACATGATTATGGGGGTGCAAACAGTAGCTACTGGGTCCAAAACAAAGTTGTCCACGTTGACTTGCCAAATTCCCTATAATGCATTGACCATGTCCTATTGTACTCCTTCATTGATGGCCCTTGGATCTTGCCATCTGGCCACTTGGCAGGCTGGATGATGAGGTCATATGGTGGACCTTGGACTTGTAAGCACGTTGGATCCTGAAAAGGAAAATAATGTGAATAAATTGGGGGACCTGGGATTCGAACCCATGTCCTGATGCCTTTTGCCTTCACCCTGTAACCAACTGCGCCACTTGTTTTTGTTGTATATAAAATAAGCATAAAATATAATATGGAAATCAACAAAGCATTAAATCTCTGCGCGTGGAAATTCAAATGATCCAATGGGAAGGTGCCAGCAAATCATCTTATTCCCTTCTCCGTGGGTATAAGTCCCAGACTTTTACCTACGGAAATTCGTCCATAGCTACAGGTCCTGTAAATCTCAAAATTCAATACAAGCGTGATAATAAAAACGAAGGCCATGGATAGCTTCGTCTGGACCTGCTGAGTGCAATGGTGGCCCTTTCATGGCCCAATTTTGCCTGTAAACGAAGATCCCAAATCGAAGCAAGAAACCCTAATAATGGTGAAATCCAATATAGGCCATGAAAACAAAATTGAATATTACAGAAAGCTTGCAAACATGATGGTGAACAATAGTATACAATTATTTTATGCTACAAGTATAAGAATGATGTTGTTCGATTTCAAAAAAGAAGCAATGTCGTGGATGACTTACAGCGCATTTTGGTACTGGAAAGGCTTTGTTCTTGATTGATTTCGCTTGCTTACACTCCCAGGAAGCGATTGGGAGGGTTAGGAGGCTTTGAAATTGCCTGGAATAATGAAATCGTGTTTGCACTTTTATGGTTTTTTCCAAGTTCTGTTCTTGATGTTGTGTCTCTCTCTAGCCCTGCTTTAGGTCTGCCAATGATCCTTATGTACCGAGGAATGAATTAGGGTTGAAAGAATGTGCTCAATCTTCCTCCATCATTGCATTTGATTTTGATTTGATACACTTGAATATCTTTCACAAAATAGTCCAAATCCAATCTTTTTGTGCACTCCATGCTTTTACACGAATTTGATTTCATGCTAGTTGGAATTTAAGACCTGAAACATGTAAAAAAATCTTGGGTTTTCAATATTTTGGATTTTCTATGATTTGTTTTGATTTAAATTGATTAAATTCAAATAAAAATCAAAATAAATAATAAAAATAAGATAATGACAAGTGGCAAAGGCTAGGGCTCGTGGACCATGTTGCCAACTCAAAACAAGTGCAAAAGATTGGGGCCATTTGGCAAAAATTGCATTTTTAGGCATAGTTGACTTTTGACAATTTTGCAAAAAAGGTCGACTTCACCAATGCATAACTTCCTCAATTTTGACTCTTCGAAGGTGTTATTAGACTTTTTAGAAATATTGAGATGTCCACTAAGCAATCCTTTTGGTCTCATCGAAATTTGATATTCCATGCTCATGTATGAAGCTTTGACAAAAAAGGTGTTTTTGTTGACTTTTCAAAATGACCTATAATGTCCAAATTCATAACTTCTTGTGAGTGAATATTTTGAACTTGGGAGATGAATATGGATTGTAGATAATTGAATCCTCTTAAAAATGGGCTTTTGATGGGTCATTTCTCATAAAGTATGATAAAGTTATGGTTGGTCAAAGTTGAGTTGACTTTTCCTATAAAACCCTAATTTAGCAACTTTTGGTTCTTGATGAATTGTAAGCAATCCTTGATGAATCATGATCAACCCTTGATAAAATGATGAAATATACTTCAAAATGAGGATGTTGACCAAAAACCTTGAAGTTTGACTGTATGTGGGCCACAGTTGACTTTTGCCCTAGCATAGTCGATTTTCAGGCCTTTGAGCAATTGACTGAGCAAATTTTCTCTGCAAGGCTTGAAATTTGACATGGATGATCTTGAGAACATATTGGGACAATGGTGAGAATTTGGGATCCCTTGGACTTAAGTATCTTGATGCAATATGAAACCCTAATTTGAGGTAGACTGCCTTAGGAGGGAGTTTGTCTGGTCAACCCTTGGACTTCCTTGAGCAACTTGAGAATCTTTCTTGAAATTTTTTGAGAAATATGAGAGGGAAAATTTTGGGGTACAACAACTGCCCCTGTTCAATCTTCTTAAACCTGAGGATGTAGATTGGCTTGTGTTCCTTTCGTGATCCGAAGGTGGAAGATGATTGAACACTATAGTGCCTAGAAATTTGCACTCGCATGCAGTAGCACTTGTCTTGTAATATCGGGAATGGGCTTAAAGATGCCATTTAAAGATTGATGATGGGAGATGGGCTTAAAGATGCCATTCGAAGGAGTGTCGATCACATAAGAGATTCCTTAGCGAGAGCTTGTATACCTATTGTTGAGGAAGATTTCGCTGGGGGATGTTGTTCTTTGTTGAGAAAAATAGAATTTTAAGAGCTTCGGTCGTCTGTTATTCTACTGGTGAATCGTCTCTGTTTTGAATTTTAGGAGCTTCGGTCATCCGTTATTCTACTGAGGAATCATCTCTATTGAAGAGATGAGAGTGAACTACTATCTGGTTGTAATCCAGGCTTCATAGTGATAAGACCGACTGCTATCTAGTCGTAATCCAGGCTTTACAATGACTTTACTAGGGAAATGAGATTAAACTTGCTATCTGGTCGTAATTCGGGCTTCGCAATTTCTCGATTCTTATCTGGTCGTAATCCAGGCTTCAGAAGGAAAGGAGTTGTTATCCGGTCACACCCGGGCTTCAACTTGAATTTAGGGCACACTAATATCCGGTCGACTCCGGGCTTCTTAGTAATTGTCCAGGTAAAATTTCTATTTGGTCGAAATCCAAGCTTCGCAATGTCTTGTACTGTTATCTGGTCGTAATCTAGGCTTCAGTCCTTTTATCATTATCTGGTCGTAATCCAGGCTTCACGATGTCTCATACCATTATCTGGTCGAACCCAGGCTTCATGGTGTCCTGTACTGCTCTTTGGTCGTAATCCAGGCTTCATAATACCTCACTTCTTATCTGGTCATAATCCAGGCTTCAGAAGAAATCAAGTGGTTATTCGGTCGCCTCCGGGCTTTCCTGTGACTGTTGGGCCTACTAATATCCGATTGAATCTGGGCTTCATAGTAATTGGCCGGGTGAACTGCTATTTGGTCGGAATCCAAGCTTCACAGTGTCCCTTACCGCTATCTGGTCGTAATCTAGGATTCGCGATGTCTCATACCATTATCTGGTCGAATCCAGGCTTCATGGTGTTCGGAGAAATCAAGATACTATCCGGTCGAATCTGGGCTTCATAACTTGTATTAAAGATATACCACTATCTGGTCGTAATCCAGGCTTCGTAGTATTCTTGGTTGCTATCTGGTCGTAATCCAGGCTTCACAACGTCTTCTACCATTATCTGGTCGTAATCCAGGATTCATGTTCTTGTATTGCTATCTGGTCGTAATCCAGGCTTCATAATAATTTGTTAAGCTGCTATCCGGTTGAATCCAGGCTTCACGGCTTGTGTTTATGATATACCACTATCTGGTCAAATTCAGGCTTCATGGTACTTATTGAGCTGCTATCCGGTCGTAATCTGGGCTTCACGACTCGTTGGGGATTAAACTATTATCCGGTCGAATCCGGGCTTCATAGCTTTCTTTTAATAGATACCACTATCTGGTTGTAATCCATTCTTCGCGACATTCTGATACTGCTATCCGGTCGTAATCCGGGCTTCACAATAAGCTGTAGAAATCAAGATACTATCCGGTCGTGCCCGAGCTTCATAGCTTGAGTTTTAGTGAGAATTTGATTGTATCTTTCCTGAAAGGTAAAGGTTAGCTGTATGTAATGCATGATATGTATCAAGCTATGATGTTCTCAAAATAAATGAGATTGTGTTATATGATGCGTATATGCATGTCATGATGTATGGATGTGTAATATTTTGTGATATTTTCTAGTTGGGGGAAAATAAATCCCGGATTGCTGTTGGAGAGAGATAGAGTTTCACTCGCTGGGGATAACGATCGAAGATGATTGGAAGAATAATCTTACTGGAGAATAAACTGACTTTGTGGGGAAGAGGTGCTCTGCTGAGGATTTGCTGATCTTGGAGAAATACCCTCGATTGTGGATGAATTACCGTTGCTGGCGATAATAAACTCTGTTGGGGATGAATTTCCTGTTTGTGAAAGAAATGAACTCCGCTGGGGATAATATTTTAGTGCTGACTTCACTGGGGATAACCTTCTAGACTCTACTGGGGAAAATCTTCCAGTGTTGGTGATAGATAAACTCTGCTTGGGGAGAATCTTACCGACTCATTCGCGGTTGTGAACCTCAGCTGGGGAGAGTTGATAATACTGCATTTTTCTTACTCTGCGGGGAGTGAATGTACCTTAGTCATATTCTTCAGCTAGATCTATCCTTGTACCTGGTGAATAGAGCAACTGTAAGCCTTGGACATTTCTTGTTTTCCCCTGTTTCTGATATTACGAGTAATCGTCTTTTTTTTCGCATGTAAATATTTATGAGCAGCAGTTATTGTCAAATTCATATATCAAAAATGAACATTGGACGTTCTTGCAAAACAAAACAGAAAAAGGAAAACAATTTGAAATTTCTTCGTGAAAAATGAATTGTATTGATTTTGAAGTTGGCTTGTAAATAGCCGTTTTTTGTACAAGAGGTTGATGTCCTAGTAAGAGAACACGGCCGAAAGATGAATTATACAATTTGTGAAAAATAAAGAAAAACAGCTATGTGAACAATCCCACTGAGTTCCAACTCTGCTATTGCCTTTATGCCCTCGAGCATCTCATCACTTTGCTACTTGGTTGAAGGTAGATCAGATTGATTAGCATCGTCCGAGCTTGATAGTCGATACCGAAGTCTGGTTGCAAGATGATCCAATGAGACATAGTGTTACGCTTTGATCCCTAATTTTTGCCTGGACCGCCCTTTCGGGTTTTCAGTCCACCGGGATACCCTTTTTTGCCCAAGTCGCCTTTTCAGGTTTTCGACTTGCCGGGTGTAGAGTTTTTTTATTTTCATCCCTTATTTTTGCCTGAACCCTTTTGGTTCTCCGGGAAGCCCTTATTTTTGCCTAGGCCAGTCGACCTAGCGGGTCTTTGATTATGCGTAGTATTTTTTCACTATGTCCGCATTGACGGGGTGAGGAAGGTCGTCACCATCCATGGTGGTTAAAATCATAGCTCCTCCCGAGAAGATGTTCTTAACCACAAATGTCCCTTCATAAGTAGGGGTCCATTTACCCTTGGGATCACCTTGAGGTAGTATGATGCGCTTGATCACCAGATCCCCAACTTGATACTCTTGTCGTCTAACTTTCTTGTTAAATGCCTTGATCACCCGTTTTTTATACGTCTGACCATGACAAATAGCAGTAAGTCTTTTCTCATCAATTAAGTTTAGATGATCAAGCCGGGTATGGATCCAGTCGTCTTCGCTCAAACCTGCATCCTTCATAATCCGAAGAGAGGGTATCTGAACTTCAATAGGCAAGACTGCCTCCATACCATACACCATAGAGTAGGGTGTTGCCCCTGTTGCCGTCCGTGCTGAGGTACGGTACCCATGAAGAGAGAATGGTAACATCTCATGCCAGTCTTTGTATGTCACCGTCATCTTCTGCACAATCTTCTTGATGTTCTTATTAGCCGCTTCAACAGCCCCATTCATCTTCGACCGGTAAGGATAAGAGTTGTGATGCTACATGTTGAACTGTTTGCAGAGCTCGGTGATCATCGTATTATTGAGATTTTTACCATTGTCTGTAATGATCCTCTCTGGTACACCATATTGACAGATCAGATTGTGCCGAATAAACCGTGCCATGACGTTCTTGGTTACAGTAGCAAAGGAAGCTGCTTCAACCCACTTTGTAAAGTAATCAATAGCTACTAGGGTGAAACAATGGCCATTGGACACAGTAGGTCTGATCTCGCTGATCATATCAATGCCCCACATTGCAAAAGGCCAAGGTGTCGTCAAAACATTCAGAAGAACGGGAGGTATGTGCACCTTATCAGCATAGACTTGGCACTTATGACAAGTCCGAGAATGCTGATAGCAATCGGCTTCCATAGTAGACCAATAATATCCTGCCCGTAGGATTTTCTTCGCCATGGTGTGTCCACTGGAATGAGTTCCGAAAGTACCTTCATGTAGCTCCGCCATGATCCTTTCTGCCTCGTTCTTATCTACACATCGCAGTAAGGTTGAGTCATGGTTACGCTTGTAAAGGATGTCATTACTGATGAAGAACTTCACCGCGAACCTCCTCAGAAACTTCTTATCATTAACAGATGCACCCTCGGGGTACTCCTGAGCCTCAAGATACCTCTTTACTTCATGAAACCAGGGTTTATCTGCTACCTCTTCAGTCTCAATATCACAGCAATGTGCGGGTTCATCCAACCTCACAATGGTAATCTGGGGAGCCTCAT
Organism: Vicia faba; assembly: GCA_948472305.1. Lineage (NCBI taxonomy): Eukaryota > Viridiplantae > Streptophyta > Magnoliopsida > Fabales > Fabaceae > Vicia > Vicia faba. The sequence goes on along the minus strand of OX451741.1, from coordinate 704,695,056 downwards.
TGTCCCACCTGACCTTGAACATATAAGACATAGTAGCTAGCGCGTCTGCCAACTGGTTCTCCTCTCTTGGGAAGTGTTCAAAGGTTATCTCCTCGAAGTGTGGAAGCAACTTCAGTACATACTCTTTGTAAGGAATAAGATTTGGGTGCTTCATATGCCACTCACCTTTAATCTAACTGATCACGAGAGTGGAATCTCCGAATACACTCAACAACTTGATCCTTAGGTCAATAGCTGCACGTAGGCCCATGATGCATGCTTCATACTCCGCCATATTGTTGGTGCAGTTAAAACATAATCGGACGATGAATGGAGTATAACAACCTTCAGGAGAGATGATCACGGAGCCGATGCCATTACCCAAAGCGTTTGAAGCTCCATCGAAATACATAGAACATCGGGATCCCTCCTCAGGTCCTTCATCCGGTCCAGGTGTTTCACAGTTAGTCACCAACATGATGCTCTCATCCGGAAACTCGAAATTCATAGACTGGTAATCATCCACGGCCTGATGCGCCAAATGATTCGCCAACACACTCCCCTTGATTGCCTTTTGGGTCGTGTATTGGATGTCATACTCAGTCAAGATCATTTTCCATCTTGCTATTCTTCCGGACAAGGCGGGCTTTTCGAAGATATACTTGATTGGATCCATCTTTGATATCAATAGAGTAGTGTGAGTCAGCATATACTGTCTCAGCCGGTGAGAAGCCCATGCCAAAGCGCAAAAAGTTTTCTCAAGCAGTGAGTATCGGATCTCACAATCGGTAAACTTTTTGCTAAGGTAGTAAATAGCATGCTCTTTTCGGCGAGACTCGTCATGCTGCCCCAGCACGCACCCCATTGAATTGTCGAGTACTGTCAAGTATAAGATCAAAGGTCTCCCTTCAAATGGAGGCATCAGAATAGGCGGCTCTTGGAGGTATTCGTTGATCCTTTTGAAACCGGCTTGACATTCATCATTCCATCTTACCACTTGATCTTTCTTCAGCAACTTGAAGATCGACTCACAAGTAGCAGTCAAATGTGAAATAAATCGGGCAATGTAATTCAAACCTCCCAAAAAGCCTCTGACTTCTTTTTCTGTTCGGGGAGCGGGCATCTCCTGTATAGCTTTCATCTTTGAAGGATCCACTTGAATACCTTTATCACTAACACCGAAACCCAGCAGCTTACCAGACCTCACCCCGAAGGTTCACTTGTTAGGGTTTAACCTCAGCTTGTACAACTTCAACCTGTCAAATAGCTTCTGAAGATGGTCAAGGTGTTCTTTTTCAGTCTGGGACCTCGCAATCATGTCATCAACATAAACCTCAATCTCATGATGAATCATGTCGTGGAACAAAGCGACCATGGCACGCTGATACGTTACCCCAGCATTCTTCAATCCGAAAGGCATGACTTTGTAGCAAAAGGCACCCCACTATGTAACGAAAATGATCTTTTCCATATCTTCGGGAGCCATCTTAATCTGATTGTAACCGGAAAAACCATCCATAAAGGAGAATACCTTATGTTGTATGGTGTTGTCAACCAGAACATCGATATGAGGCAGAGGGAAATCATCCTTGGGGCTCGCCCTGTTCAGATCCCTATAGTCCATACACATCTGAACCTTACCATCTTTTTTCGGCACCAGAACCACGTTGGCAACCCACTGTGGGTAAGAAGTGACAGCTAGAAAACCAGCGTCAAACTGTTTCATGACCTCAGCTTTGATTTTCTCAAACATCTCGAGGCGCATTCGAAGAACCTTCTGCTTCACTGGAGGACAGTCTTCTTTGGTTGGCAAGCAGTGAACCACAATATCGGTATCTAACTGAGGCATATCTTCATAAGACCAGGCAAAGATCTCAACATAGTCACGCAGCATCTGTATCAACCGTTGCTTAACACTAGGCTCCAGATTTGCACCTGCCTTGACCTCTTTCTTGTCTTCCTAGGTACCCAAACTTACTGTTCCCATCGGCTCTTCATACGGCTGTATGGCCCTCTCTTCCTGAAGTAACAGCCTAGCAAGTTCCCCAGGCACTTCACAATCATCCTCACCTTTGTCCTCGGCTTGGTTGATGGGACTTTCGAAGTCATAACTGGCATTAGCAAAGTCGTTATCAGTGGGATCCAGAGTGTATGTGGACCTGTATTACGATATGTGAGTGTGTGTAAGACAATAGCTGTTTTGCAAGATAGGAAGAAAAAAAACAAAGAGCGCAAAATTTGTAATGCAAGAAACATCCAATGCTTTATTGATGATATATGGAAATAACACATAATAAGCCCTCACAAACAAAGCCATGGTGTCTCGGGCAAGGCACCGGGCCATAAAAAGTTTCAAATTGTCTGTTACAAGTCTCAAAACAAAAGTCTATTACTGTGTAATAAAAGAAATGGGCACGAAGTCCTTCGCCGTCCAATTGTTCAAGCCACTGCCTGATCATGTTTTGGCATAGGAGCAGTTATGACATTAGGCTTTTCTGGTGCATCAAACTCAATTTCTTTAGCTTCAATCAAATCTTGCACCTTATTCCTCAAGGCCCAGCAGTTGTTGGTATCATGCCCTGGGCTATCAGAGTGATAGGCACAACGGGCGTTTGGATTATACAGTGGAGAGGTGGTACTGAGATTCTTTGGGGCTTCCCTCAGAGTTACCAGATTTGTCTTCAACAATTGTGGTAAAATTTGAGATAAAGTCATATTGAGCCGAGTATACTGTCTTTGCGGTCTCTCTACTCTTTGCTGATTGTTGCGTTGTGGGGCAATAGCAGGTCTTGATATTACTACCGCATTCACTGCTTGGCGGCTCTCAGGTCGGTTTTGGCTCCTCGAGCTGTAAAGGCACTAGATTCCTTCTTGAAAGGCTTCTTCTTTGTACTTGATGAAGCACTTTTCTGTATCTTGCCACTTTTGATACATGCTTCAACTCTCTCCCCAGTCATAATCAATTTAGTGAACCCAGACGATGAAGTACCGATCAAATGATTGAAATATGGACCAGACAAAGTCCCAAGAAACATATCCACCAACTCCCTATCAGAAAGAGAGGGTTGGACCCTTCCAGCTAGATCTCTTCATTTCTGAGCGTAGTCTTTAAAACCTTCGCTCGCACCCATAGACATACCCTGAAGTTGAGTACGCGTGGGAGCAAGGTCGGCATTATACTGGTATTGCTTGTAAAAAGCAGCAGTCAGGTCCTCCCAGTTGCGGACAATAGCTCCCTCCAATTGATAGAACCATTCAAGCTGAGTCCCTGACAAACTATCTTGAAAGAAATGAACCCACAGGTTCCTATCAGCAGTATAGGGTTGAATCTTTCTGACATACGAGCGGAGGTGTAGCTTCGGGCAGGATACCCCATCGTATTTAGAAAAGACAGGAGCTTTAAACTTGTGGGAGATCACCACCCCAGATGCCAGACCCAAATCTCTGAAGTCCAAACTGGGAACCTTCTGAACCTCAATGGCACTCAGACGGTCTTCAAGTTGCTTGTACCTATCCTCAGCAGGAGGGTACTAGTCTTCATCAAAATCAGTGTCATTGTCAGAAACCACAGGGCTAGGACCCTTCCTTTCCTCTTGATTCTCTCCTCCTCCAGATGAATGAGATAAATCAGCTTCATGTCTCAACCTGTTCCCAAATCTGTGACCCATATTCAGGAGGACCACCTTCTTCTTCTTCTTCTTTTTGTCCTTCAGGATAAGAGTCTTTAAATCCTGTTTGCTTTTGGCCAAGTTCAAGAACATCTTCTGGAACTAAGCATTCTGAGCTTGAAGAGCCTTAATAGCTTGATCAGTAGGTGTTTCAGAAGACATTTTATGCTGAAATAAACAATGAAGAAGATAAGAAACCTGTAGTGGTACCTGCGATGAGGTGCATGGTAATGAAATGCGTATGAAATGATTTCAAAGATTTAGGGAGATTCAAGTTTGTAAACCAAAATAAAACACAATTTATTAGATTAAAACATGTAACAATGTTTAACAATGCCTTCAAGGCGTTACAAAAGAAATAAACTGAAAAGAAAATCTAAATTAGAAACAATAAAAGACATCAGAAATCCCATGGTCGTCTTCCTTTCGTGCTGACATAATCGTTGATTGTCCTCTCATTCTCAAGCTGCCTTGTAAGCTTCAGGATCTTCCTCTCCTGCTCATGATACTTTTCTCTATAGGTATCCCGTTCTTCCTTTAACTGGATCCAAGATCTCTTCAATGCCCCCAGATCAATAGGCATATAGGGATGGAAGACTGTATAAGGAACACCTGTTTCATCAGTATGCTCTACAATCATCGGCAAAACAACTTCATATGGCATCCCCAGCTTTTGAGCACGGGCTCAAACCCACTGAAGGTAAGGTTGCATCGGGAGAGAAGTCTTCAATCCTAGCTCATGTGGGTCAGACCTGTTCACCATGCCCCAAGCTCGTATAAACCTGAGGCGATGTCCCTCAACATCCCCTTTGTAGTCACAGACAATGTTTGTAAGAAGCAGCTCATGAGGGCCGTCTCTCCGAGCTCGTCCAAACTGTCGTAAAGCCAAACAAGGGTTGTAGGTTATACCCCCTCAAATTCCAAGCAACGGAACATTAGGGTATTCCCCACATCGATCAATGACAACTACCCTTTCCATATCTTTATAACTCTAAAGGATGTCCGTATGAGCCAGGGACATGATTCTATAAGCCTGACCTACACTTTTCTCATTCTTCAATACAGACTTGGGGAGGTGTGAAATAAACCACCTCGCCAGCAGCGGTGTACAACACATGATAGTTCCCCTTCTCCGCACAGTATGGGTATAGAGAGCATGTAGAATATCACCTGGAAGAGTAGGCACTGGGTTACGATACATGAAGATCTTGACTGCTTTCACATCGATGAAAGAATCTGGATTCGGGAACAGAACCAAGCCGTAGATGAGGAGAGCTAGGATGTCTTCAAATGCTTGAAAGTACAAACTATCCCAGAACTGTTGAGCTTGATCAATCAAAAACTTAGCCAAGAAACCTTTAACCCCACTCTGAGTCTCCCAGTTAGATACTACATCAGCCATTTTTAGGTGTAGGGCTGAAGCAATATCCTCTGGCCTAGGAGCTATCTCCAAACCTGTAAAGGGTGTCTTCTCGAGGATAGATATGCCTAGTAAATCAGAAAACTCCTCCAAAGTAGGGACCAGTTGATAATCTGGGAAGGTAAAACAATGATGTAGCGGGTCAAAGAACTGGAACAACACGCTCATCATTTGCTCATCCAACTTTGAAGTGACCAGGCTAAAGAGATGACCATGTCTTATAACAAAGGAGGAAGTATCAGGAACTTTTGAAACCAACTCTCTGAGCTGAGCAGGGATTTGCACGAAGTTGACTCGAATGGTATTTTTGCGCATAGAGGCCATAATCTGCAAAACAGAATAAAGATGAATCCCCTCGGTCTTTGAAATGGTCAGTCTAATGAAATATGCATGCTATGTCATGATGCATGATGTCATGATAAAACACACAACATGTATAGCAGGTATCAAACATGGTAAAGGCAAACAAGTCACACAATAGCCCTTAAATTCCAGGTTGGCGTGGAGTTTAGGTACTACCCTCTTGCAGTTTAGTTAGTTTAACCTGTCCTAATAATAGTAATCGGGTTATAGGGATTCTCAATATCACTGACCATCCTCCATCGGTCATAGTTTCAGCTCACGCAATCTTTTCTTGCAGTCGGAACCATCGCGAGAGTATGGTGTCAATGAGTGTAGCATCTTGCTACTTTCTATGGCCAAGTTGGTCAATTATAGGTTATAAGGTCATTTGATGCTTAATGACCCATATAGCAGCCTCATATTCTCCTTGTTTCTCCACAAGGGATATCGGTACCAACTAATGTGCCACATCAATGTAGCTACTGCTTCAACCGTATCGGTCTACGCCGTACAGTTCCCTCACAGTCTATTGCTACTTACCTAAAAGGTGTCCCCAGATCCGGGTTAAGATCTATAGAAACTCTGATACAAAGCCCACAAAAATAAAGCAATCAAATCAAACAATAGAAAACAATATGATGAACTAATCCTAAGGTACACCCCACTTATTAAATCCCCAGCAGAGTCACCAGTTCTGTGATACGGTGGCCAGAACCGGGACTGTTTATAGGAATTGCTGGTTTGCGTTTTGCGTTTGTGTTTGCAAAATGTCGCGGTAAGCAAGAGTCGCCACCGACTTTTATTTTATCCAACAAGGAAAGGATAAAAGCACAGAAAAATTCCTTTTTCGAGATATTTCTGAGTACGGGGGGTAGATTATAGAAAGGGAATGTATTAGCACCCTTTCTATCCGTATTTATCTACGGGCTCTTAGGTACTTGCTCATCATTTTCAAAATTGCTTCTTTGTGTGTTTGTGTGTGTGATACGGTGGGAGAACTGACTTGAGGTTTGCGTTTGTGTTCGCAAATGTTTCGGTTTAGCAAGAGTCGCCACCGACTTTTTATTTATCCTAAGGAAAGGTCAAAAAGCACAGGAAATACCTTTGAGATGTTTTTATGGGTTCGGGGGGTAGATTATGAAAAGGGAAGGTGCTAGCACCCTTTTCATCCATGGTTATCCATGGGCACTTAGTTACTTGTTTTAGATCACTTGCCTTTGCTTTTCAATTGTTTGAAATGGTGCTTTGTGTGTGTGGTTTTGAAAATGTTTTGAAAAAGATGCCTTGTCTAGGCAACCTTTGTAACAATTCTTGTTTGAATGTTTTACAAAGGTGTTTTTTTTTTGAAAAGATGTTTCAATGTTTTTGAAAGTTGTTTGGTAATCGTGTTGTGATGTGTGTTTGAAAAATGGCAAGGATGTTTTGCAAGTTTGATCAAGTAACTAAGAGCTATCTACCCTAATTTTACTCAAAGATCTTTCTCATGTTTTTAACCCTTTTAATAGTGTTGTTTCACCATTGTATTTGGTGAACAACCTTGTGTTAGGATGTTTAACGGGACGGGCGCGGGTCATCGTATGCAATCATTGAAGGCAACTTGTGAGACGCTCTAGCAATTTTTGTAAGGGACGAGATCGTTTTATCGAAGGCAACATCGAGGGTCATCGAGGGACTAACGATCTTTGTTTATCGAAGAGACATTTGCTAGAGTGTCTCATACTCGAGGGACATGATTGCATTTTCCGAGGCAACAAGCGAGATTACCCTAAGGGTGCATGTGTGAATAGTGTGTTTGATTTGCATGCATTTAGTCTTTGATTAGGGGTTGTCTACTTGTTGTTTTTATCTTTCCATACACACCTATTTACTAGCATTTGTGCAAAGTAAATAAAATGCAGAAAGACAAAATCCTATGCTATTACAACCATATCGAAAGGCATAAAAAATATGAAAAAATAAGATAAAAGTAAGAAAAATGAGTGTATTTCGACCCAGGCAGTAGCATCCTTCGATTCGCATTCTGTTGGCCTCCTTCGATTAGGGTTGGCAACAGCAAAGTCACGTCTTTCGATTAGGCTTTGGCACCAGTCAGGTCATGTACTTCGATTGGAGGCTGGCACCAGCATGGGAGTGCCTTTCGTCTGAGCCTGGACTTAGTGCAAGTGTGCCTCTGGCTGGGCCTTTCTGCCTTGTTGCCTTCTTCGATTAGGCCAGTGAAATCAGTGTGAGCGTGTCTCTGGCTGGGCCTGGAAGTCAGTGTGGAAACCAAAGGCTTCGTTTCATACTCCTGGTTGTCTCTTTCGTTCGACCTGGAGAAAGAGGATAGAAGCCAGAAGCTTCGTTTCCTATTTCTTTTTTCCTGTTTCTTTCATTTAAAGCATTAAATGGCAACATGGCCTGAGGCCATGCTAGTATTTGTTTGGTAAACAATTTAACAGTTAAAGCAAGTTCAGGTAATCAGAAAGCAAAACGAAAGGGCTAGTTCTGAAAAGTATGTTAAGAATGTGGAAACGAAAGGAACAATGGTATGTACCATGTTTCAAACGAAAAGGAATTGTATTTACATGTTATGAAACGAAAAGTTCAAAGGTAAGAATAACTTACCTTGCTTCAGGCCTTGAATGGATGTGGGACCTTGAATGGAGGCCCAGGATTCTGGATTTGAAAGAGGGGGCCAATAGTTGTGCTTGGAATGCTGGATTCGAAGGAAGGAAAGAAACAAGTCTTATGTTTCTTTCCAAACTGGATTCGAAGGATACTGAAGAGTATTTGTTCTTCAGAATCGAAGAAAGTAAGTATGTGATTCTGGGTTTGTTCTCACAAGTGTTGAAGGGACTTGAGAGATTTGTTGTGTTTGAGAAAATTTGGGGGATTCGTTCCTCTGGTCCAAAGATCCTCTCTTAAACATGTGTTGAAGCCTCTTATTTATAGGCAAAGTTGGCTGAAGCTTTTGGAGGGAAAATAAAATAATTTGAACAATTTGAGTAAACTGCTCTTTGTAGCCTTTGAGGGACAATGCTTTATTGCCATTTTGGTGCAAGGAATTGGGCGTCAGTGCAGGACTGCTGTGCAGCAGTTTTAGAGTTTTATGGCCAGTGAATCAAGCCCGAGCCTAGAAGCGCATGTGACTTGGTCGACAAATGCCTTTGGCCTCTCGTCCTTTTGTCTTGACTCCCTAGACTCCCCTTTCGACCAGACTTTCAGTAACCATCTCCTTTTTTCAATCGAAGTGACGTTCGAATGACTTCCCTAGACAATCCTTCGAATGGGCCAAATTAATGCTCTTGAGATGGATCAGTAATATATGTCCTTCGAATGGGGACATCCAAACATGCCTGAAAAAACTCTTCAAATGCACCACCAAGATGCTTTCTTCGCCTGAGGCAATGACATAGTGAAGAGTTTGTATGCTTGGAACAGGCCATTTCTAACAGGAAATCCTTCCCACTCAAATTTACCTACAAAGGGGCCATATGGCCAAACGAAAGAATGACAAAACACTTGTGCCCAAGGATTCACACCCCCAAGCGAAGGATGTGTGCCAGGGATGGAAGGCTCAATCGAAGCTTGCAACGTTGGAGAAGTCACTACCCCAAACGAAAAAGGCGTGCAAGGGCAGGATGTGTGATCGAAAGAGGGAAAAAGAGAGGCTTTTTCCTCCTGGATCGAAGGACATCATCAAGAGGGTTTTTGCCTTGCAGGGGGCACTTGTGTCCAGCAAACATGGTTTTCAAGGAAAGCAATGTAGGCAGCACAAGTCACAAACGAAGCCTGCAACAAGAAGTCACACACCCATGCGAAAGAGGCACGCTAGCATCCATTTTGAGCAATCGAAGGAGGCCAAGAGTCAATCGAAGGATGCTGATCGAAAGAGGCCTAAAGGCCAATCGAAAGAGCTGAAACGAAGAACACTTGTATTTCTCCAATTTTTGTCAAAATAATATTTGTATCTGTTTTCTCCCTTTTTGACAGTTTCCTTTTAATTTTGGTACTGGAAAATTCCAAAGTACTTGTGCAAGCTTGAATTTTGGGAATCCTTTGTGAGAGTGGCCTTGATGAGTGAGAGGGCAAATTTTGGGGTACAACAGTGTGGTTTGAAAAGTTTTTGTTTTGACTTCGATTTAACTCTTGCTTCTGTCTTCAAGAGTGTTACGAAGTGTTTTTGAAAACTTTGTTTGAAAAGAGAGTGTGATAGGGTGGGAAGAACTGACCATTTTTTGGAATGATGGTTTTGCATTTTGCGTTTGTTTTCGTAAAATGTCGCGGTAAGCAAGAGTCGCCACCGACTTTTACTTTATCCACCAAGGAAAGGAAAAAAAGCACAGAAAAATTCCTTTTTCGAGATATTTCTCGGGTTCGGGGGGTAGATTATAGAAAGGGAAGGTGTTAGCACCCTTTCTATCCGTGGTTATCCACGGGCTCTTAGGTACTTGCTCAAATGTTTTCAAAATTGTTTTCTTTGTGCTTGTGGGTTTGAAAAAAGTTTTTGTTTTGAAACTTCGATTTAACTCTTGGTTCTATCCTCAAGAGCGTATGAAGTGTTTTTGAAAACTTTGTTCGAAAAGTGTAAGTGTGAAAAGTTTTGTTTTTTGAAAGAGCAAGTATCTAAGAACCATCTACCTACTCGAAAAAAGAATCGTTCTATGCTAATTTCTTTTAGACAATGCTATCCCACTATTAATGAGTGGGTAGCACCATCATTGGAGTTTAAGGGTCAATTCGAATAAGGGACATGCGGTCACTAAAGCAATGTTAGGACGCCTTAGCGGTAACCCTAATGTCTTAGATCATTTTATTTGAGGCAATTGTATCCGAGGCAACCATTTCGAGGCAACTATGATCTTTAGACAAGAGGACGACCTCTAAAGTGACCTATACTCAATGACCGCGTACGAAGGCAACCAAGTGGGGTGTACCCTAAGAGTGTGCATGTGCGAGTGTGTCGTTTTCAGTTAATTTTATCTTTGTACATGTTAAAGGTGATCTAAGTTGATTTTAGGTTAAAACATTCAGTCTTGTCATGCCATCCTATTATCAAACATCTAACGGTTATAATTTGCAGAAAATAAAATGCGGAATTTAAATTACAAGGCGTCAGGTATTTACATCGCCAAAGACAAACCCTTTAAAAATAAATAAAGCGATAAAAAAAATAAAGGTCCTATTAAGCTATTACAATCCGGGAGCAAGTACATTAGATAAAAATAAATTGCATGCGGGAAATTAAATCGAGTGCAAAGTTCTAGGGTTTTGACCCTTTTTTTTGTTGTTTTTGAATTAAGAAAGAAATCAACCTAAGTTAATTACTAAATCAAATTAATTAATTAATTAATTAATTAAATAAATTATTTTTGGGTTTTTGGTATTTAAAGAAAGAAAATAAAATTAATTAATGTTAGTAAAAAACCCTAATTAAATCTAATTGAATTTTAATTATTTACAAAACCGTGAAAGTTATTCTAATTAAAATTCTAAATCAATTAATTAATGTTTATTAATAAAAATAAAAGTTAGAATTTAATTTGATAAAGAAAATATTTTGTGCTTTTTTATTTTATAAAGAAGAAGAGTTTTAATTGGTTAGTAATTAAATAAAATATAATAAACAATTAAATAAAACAAAAAAATAAATAGGAGAGAGTAAGGGGGTTTGGGCCTGGATTTTGAGGTCAGAATAGCAAGCTGAGGCTCATTTGCATTGGCCTCTTGTTGACTTTTCAGATCTGATGTTTTCATGCTGACTTGGACTATGGTGGACCATCATTTCTTGGCCACCAGATATGGCCAATGGCCATCTGGCAATTGATTGAATGATGGTGCATGGTGGGATGCGCACTTGGAGGTACATGTGATCACCTGGAAAATAATAATATCAAAGAAGTGGAGGACCTGGGATTCGAACCCAGGTCCTGATGGTGATTGCCAGCTTGCCTTGCCACTAGGTTGTTTGGTTTTCATTGTTAATAATATACACAATAATAATAATAAAAGAAAACGAATTATATGCCAGAAAAGACAAAAACAGTGCGCGCCACATTTGAATGGGCGAATCACGCCTCGCCACGCATCATCTTCAACCCTCGTCAGTAGCTAAAAACCTGTAAAACTTATAGCTACAGACACAAGTCATCGCTACAAGTCGTGCCTCCTCCAAAATCTTTTGTAGGCCATGAAAATGAAATCTAAGGGCATGGTTGTGCTCGTCTTGACCTCTCGGTCCTAACCATGCCCTTCTTGGTGGCCAATTATCCTTGAAATAAAAACGCCCAAACACGACCAAGAAACCCTAGCTATGGCATCTCACATTATAGGTCATATAAATAAAATTGAATAATGCAAAAAGCTTAGAAACATGGTGAGGATTACGAATATGCAAGTAATCTGTACAAAGGATGCAAGAATGATGATTTACGAATTCAAATACAGAGCTATGTAACGTGATTCTTATAACGTGTTTGGGCGTGTATGGAAGCCTGCTTTGGATTGGTTTCGCCTCAGTGAACGTCCAGGAATCGATTGGGATGCTTCTTGGCTTCTGAAAACACCTCTAGGCACGATTTTGATCTCAAGCTTTTTACCACCTTTTCAAGTTTTGTTCTCTCTATGCTTGCAGCCTCTAACCCTTATTTTCGTGTGCCTCTCTTGCTTATGTATTGTGGAATGTGCTAGAGTAACAAATATGGCTTGAATCTTCCACATCAATGCATTGAAATTTGATTTGATTCACCTCTTTACAACTTTCCAATTTTGCCAATTTTCAATCTTTTTGCACATGGTATGATGAGATTCGAGTATGATGATGATCATGATGATAATTAAGACCTGAAACAACTAAAAAGATCTTAGGTAATCAAAGCTTGGATTTTATATAATTTAATTTGATTTAAAATGAAATAATTCAATAAAAAATCAAATAAAATAATAAAAATAAGATATGGGCTTATGGATGAAGCTAGGACACGTGTGCAATGATGTAATCTCAAATCAAGTGGAAAAAAATGGGCCCATTTGACAAAATTTGAAGTTTTGGGGATAGTTGACTTTTGGAAATTTTGCAAAAATGTCCAACTTCAAAAATGCATAACTTCATCAATTTTGAACTTTTGGAAGTGTTCTTGGACTTTTTAGAAAGCTTGAGATATCCTCTAACCAAACATTTTGGTAGAATCTCATTTTGATGTTCCAGTTTCAAGTTATAAGCTTTGGAAAAAAGGTGTTTTTGTTGACTTTCAAAAATGACCTATAATGTCCAAATTTGTAACTTCTTGTGAGTGCATTTTTTGATCTTTGGATATGAAGATGGATTGTAGGAAATTACATACCCTTCAAAATGAGATTTGGATGGGTCATTTCTCATAAAGTATGAGAAAGTTATGCTTGGTCAAAGTTGAGTTGACTTTTCCTACAAAACCCTAATTTAGCAACTTTTGAGTCTTGATGAATTTTGAGCAATACTTGATGAATCATGATCAACCCTTGATCAAATGATGAAATATACTTCAAAATGATAATGTTGACAAAAAATTTTGAAGTTTGACTGTTTATAGGTCACAGTTGACTTTTGCCCAAGCACAGTCGATTTTTAGACCTTTTGAGCAATTGACTGAGTAAACTTTCTCTGCAAGGCTTGAAATTTGACATGGATGGTCTTGAGAGTATACTAGGACACTGGGGAGAACTTGAGGTCATTTGTACTCAAGGATCTTGATGCAACACAAAACCCTAATTTGGGGTTGACTGTCTTAGGAGATAGCTTGTCTGTCCAACTCTTGAGCAAGCTTGAGCTACTTGGAGATTTTTCTTGCAATGTTTTGAGAAATATGAGAGGGAAAATTTTGGGGTTCAACAACTGCCCCTGTTCAATTTTCTTAAACTTGAGGATGTAGATTGGCTTTCGTGCCTTTCGTGATCCGAAGGTGGAAGATGATTGAACACTAGAGTGCCCAGAAATTTGCACTCACATGAAGTGGTATCAGCCTGGTGATGTAGGGAATGGGCTTACAGATGCCATTTGGAGATTGCTGACGGAAAGATAGGCTTAAAGATGCCATCTGGAGGAGCGTCGATCGCATAAGAGATTCCTTTGCGAGAACTTGCATACCTATAGTTGTGGAAGATTCCGCTGGGGAAGTCTTATCTTTGTTGAGATTTACGAGCTTGCCTGTACTTCAACTGAGAGAACATCTCTGCTGAGCTTTAAGAACTTGTTCGTAATTCAACTGGGGGAATTATGTCTAGATTTAGAACCTTATATGTAATTCAACTGAGGATAATTCAGTTGATATTTAAGAACCGATCAGGTCTTCGATTGAGGGAAACATCTTCATCAAGATCTAGGACTGCCTGGTCTTCAACGGGGTATAATTCTGTTGAGATTTAAGAACTCGTCCGCACTTCGACGGAGGAAAATTGTAGATATTGAGAACCTTATCTATAGTTCAACCGAGAATAATTCAGTTGAAATTAAAGAACTGGTCAGGTCGTCGACTAAGGGAAACATCTTCATCGAGATCTAGAACTGTCTGGTCTTCAACGGAGGATAATTCTGTTGAGATTTTAGAACCCGTCTACACTTCGACGGAGGAAAATTGTCGAGATTGAGAACCTTATCTGTAATTCAACCAAGAATAATTCAGTTGAGATTTAAGAACCGGTCAGGTCTTCGACTGAGGGAAACATCTTCACCAAGATCTAGGACTGTCTGGTCTTCAACGGAGGATAATTCTGTTGAGATTTTAGAACCCGTCCACACTTCGACGGAGGAAAATTGTCGAGATTGAGAACCTTATCTGTAGTTCAACCGAGAATAATTCAGTTGAAATTTAAGAACTGGTCAGGTCTTCTACTAAGGGAAACATCTTCATCGAGATCTAGGATTGTCTGGTCTTCAACGGAGGATAATTCTGTTGAGATTTTAGAACTCGTCCACACTTCGACGGAGGAAAATTGTCGATATTGAGAACCTTATCTATAATTCAACCAAGAATAATTCAGTTGAGATTTAAGAACCGCTCAAGTCTTCGACTGAGGGAAACATCTTCATCAAGATCTAGGATTGTCTGGTCTTCAACAGAGGATAATTCTGTTGAGATTTTAGAACCCGTCCACACTTCGACAGAGGAAAATTGCCGAGATTGAGAACCTTATCTGTAATTCAACCGAGAGTAATTCAGTTGAGATTTAAGAACCGGTCAGGTCTTTGACTGAGGGAAACATCTTCATCAAGATCTAGGACTGTCTGGTCTTCAACGGAGGATAATTCTGTTGAGATTTTAGAACTCGTCCACACTTCAACGGAGGAAAATTGTCGAGATTGAGAACCTTATCTGTAATTCAACCGAGAATAATTCAGTTGAGATTTAAGAACCGGTCAGGTCTTCGACTGAGGGAAACATCTTCATCAAGATCTAGGACTGTCTGGTCTTCAACGGAGGATAATTCTATTGAGATTTTAGAACTCGTCCACACTTCGACGGAGGAAATTTGTCGAGATTGAGAACCTTATCTGTAATTCAACCGAGAATAATTCAGTTGAGGTTTAAGAACCGGTCAGGTCTTCGACTGAGGGAAACATCTTCATCAAGATCTAGGACTGTCTGGTCTTCAACAGAGGACAATTCTGTTGAGATTTTAGAACTCATCCACACTTCGACGGAGGAAAATTATCGAGATTGAGAACCTTATCTGTAATTCAACCAAGAATAATTCAGTTGAGATTTAAGAACCGCTCAAGTCTTCGACTGAGGGAAACATCTTCATCAAGATCTAGGACTGTCTGATCTTCAACGGAGGATAATTCTGTTGAGATTTTAGAACTCGTCCACACTTCGACGGAGGAAAATTGTTGAGATTGAGAACCTTATCTGTAATTCAACCGAGAATAGTTCAGTTGAGATTTAAGAAACGGTCAGGTCTTCGACTGAGGGAAACATCTTCATCAAGATCTAGGACTTTCTGGTCTTCAATGGAGGATAATTCTGTTGAGATTTTAGAACTCGTCCACACTTCGACGGAGGAAAATTGTCGAGATTGAGAACCTTATTTGTAATTCAACCGAGAATAATTCAGTTGAGATTTAAGAATCGGCCAGGTCTTCGACTGAGTTGAGAACTTAACTGCATCCTTCCTGAAAGGTAAAGGTCAGTCGTATGCAATTCATGATATATATCAAGCAATAATATTCTCAAAATAAATGAGATTGTGTTGTATGATGCGTATATGCATGCATCATGATGTATGTGAATGTAATGTTTTTAGCTGGGGGAAATAAATCCCGGATAACTGCTGGAGAGAAGAGTTGAATTCTTCATTTCCGCTGGGGATAGCGAATGAAGATGATTGCGAGAATAAACCTGCAGGAGAGGATAACTCCGTTGGGGAATAAACTGATGAGGAGATCACTCTGTGGGGAAGAGCTGTTCTGCTGAGGATTCCACCGATAAATTCCGTTGGGGATGAATTATTGTTGCTGGTGATACTGGCCTATTGGGGATTGAATTCCTGTTTGTGAAAGAAAGGAACTCCGCTGGGGATGATCTTTCAGTTGCGACTTTACTGGGGATAATCTTTGAGACTCTTATGGGGATAATCCTTTGAGCTTTACTGGGGACAATCTTCCTTTGAACTCGGCTGGGGATAGTTATTTTTATACTCCGTCGGGGACGAACTTACAGAGTCTACTGGGGATGATTCTTCAACTCCACTGGGGAAGCTTTTTCAGACTGCGCTGGGAAAATTTCAAACTCCACTGGGGATATCTTGTACTCTACAGGGGAATATTCTATACTCCGTTGGGAAATATTAAGATTGCTGGGGATATTAAGCCTTTTCAGTGTTGATGGTAGATAAGCTCTGCTTGGGGAGAATATTACCGATTCATTCACAGTTGCAATTCTCAGTTGGGGAGAGCCATCATTACTGTCTTTTCTTACTCCGCGGGGAGTGAAAGTACCTTAGCCATATTCTTCAGCTGAATCTACCTTTGTACCTGGTGAATAGAGCACCTGTAAAGCTTTGGACAATTTTATTGCCCCTGTTTCTGATATTACCAGTAACCGTCTTTTGCTTCGCATGTAAATATACATGAGCATTAATTAATGTCAAGTGCATATATCAAAAATGAACATCAGACGTTCTTTACAAAACAAAACAGATAAAGGAAAAACAGTTTAAAATTTCTTTGAAAATGATTTGTATTGATTTTGAAGTTTGGCCTGTAAATAGGCGTTTTTGTACAAGAGGCTGACGTCCTAGTAAGAGAACGCCGTCGAACAGATATAGTTTATACAATTTGTGAAAAACTAAACAAAACAGTTATGTGAACAATCCCACTGGGTTCCAACTCTGCTATTGCCTTTATGTCCTCGAGCATCTCATCACTTTGCTACTTGGTCGAAGGTAGATCAGATTGACTAGTGTCGTCCGAGCTTGATAGTCGATACCGAAGTCTGGTTGCGAGGTGATCCAATGAGACATAGTGTTACACTTTGATCCCTAATTTTTGCCTGGACTGCCCTTTCGGGTTTTCAGTCCACCGGGATACCCTTTTTTGCCCAAGCTGCCTTTTCAGGTTTTCGACTTGCCGGGTGTACAGATTTTTCATTTTCATCCCTTATTTTTGCCCGAACCCTTTTGGTTCGCCGGGAAGCCCTTATTTTTGCCTAGGCCAGTCGACCTAGCGGTTCGTTGATTATGCATAGTATTTTTTCACTATGTCCACATTGACGGGGTGTGGAAGGTCGTCACCATCCATGGTGGTTAGAATCATAGCTCCTCCTGAGAAAATGTTCTTAACCACAAATGACCCTTCGTAAGTAGGAGTCCATTTGCCCCTGGGATCACCTTGAGGTAAGATAATGCGCTTGATTACCAGATCCCCAACTTGATACTCTTGTCGTCTAAATTTCTTGTTAAATGCCTTGATCATCCGTTTTTGATACGTTTGACCATGACATATAGCAGTAAGTCTCTTTTCGTCGATTAAAAATAGCTGATCAAGCCGGGTCTGAATCCAGTCATCTTCGCTCAAACCTGTATCCTTCATGATTCGAAGAGAGGGTATCTGAACTTCAATGGGCAATACGGCCTCCATACCATATACCAAGGAATAGGGTGTTACCACTATTGACGTCCGCGCTGAGGTACGGTACCCATGAAGAGCAAATGGTATCATCTCGTGCCAATCTTTGTATGTCACTATCATTTTCTGCACAATCTTCTTAATGTTCTTATTATCCGCTTCTACAGCCCTATTCATCTTCGGCCGGTAAGGAGAAGAGTTGTGATGCTGTATCTTGAACTGCTTGCAGAGCTCGGTGATCATTTTATTGTTGAGATTTGTACCATTGTCCATAATGATCCTCTCTGGTACACCGTATTGACAAATCAGATTGTGCCAAATGAACCGTGCCACGACGTTCTTGGTTACGGTAGCAAAGTAAGCTGCTTCAACCCACTTTGTAAAGTAATCAATTGTTACCAGGATGAAACGATGCCCGTTGGATGCTATAGGTCTGATCTCACCGATCATATCAATGCCCCACAATGCAAAAGGCCACGGAGCTTTCAAGACCTTCAGAGGTACTGGTGGTATGTGCACCTTATTGGCATAGACTTGGCACTTGTGACATGTCCGAGAATGCTGATAACAGTCGGCTTCTATTGTGGACCAAAAATATCCTGCTCGAAGGATTTTCTTTGCCATGGTATGTCCACTGGAATGAGTTCCGAAGGTACCTTCATGTAAATCTGCCATGATCCTTTCTGCTTCATTCTTATCCACACATCGCAGTAAGGTTGAATCATGGTTACGCTTGTAAAGAATACCATTGTTGATGAAGTACTTTTCCGCGAACCTCCTCAGAAACTTATTGTCATTAACAGATGCACCCTCGGGGTATTCCTGAGCCTCAAGGTATCTCTTCACCTCATGAAACCAGGGCTTATCTGCTACCTCTTCAGTTTCAATATCACAGCAATGTGCAGGTTTATCCAGTCTTTCAATGATAATCTGGGGAGCTTCGTTGTCTCAATTGACTTTGAACATAGAAGACATCGTAGCTAGCGTGTCCGCCAACTGATTCTCCTCTCTCGGGAAGTGTTCAAAGGTTATCTCCTCGAAATGGGGAAGCAATGTCAATACATACTCCTTGTAAGGAATAAGGTTTGGGTGTTTCGTATCCCACTCACCTTTGATCTGACTGATCACGAGAGCGGATTCTCCGAAGACACTTAGAAACTTAATCCTTAAGTCAATTGCTGCTCGAAGACCCATAATGCATGCTTCATACTCCGCCATATTATTGGTGCAGTTGAAACATATTCGCATGGTGAACGGAGTATGAGAGCCTTTAGGAGATAGGATCACAGCGCCAATGCCATTACCCAAAGCGTTGGAGGCTCCATCAAATTACATAGACCATCGGGATCCTTCCTCAGGTCCTTCATCCGGTCCAGGTTCTTCACAGTCAGTCACTGTCATGATATTATCATCCGGGAACTCGAAGTTCATAGACTGGTAATCATCAATTGCTTGATGTGCCAAATGATCTTCTAACGCACTCCCCTTGATTGCCTTTTGGGTCGTGTATTGGATGTCATACTCAGTCAAGATCATCTACCATCTTGCTATTCTTCCGGACAAGGCAGGCTTTTCGAAGATATACTTGATGGGATCCATCTTTGAAATCAATAGAGTAGTGTGAGTCAGCATATATTGTCTCAGCCGGCGAGCAGCCCATGCCAAAGCGCAACAAGTCTTCTCGAACAGTGAGTATCAGGTCTCCCAGTCGGTAAACTTTTTGCTAAGGTAATAAATAGCATTCTCTTTTCGGCCAGACTCGTCATGCTGACCCAGCACACACCCCATTGAGTTGTCGAGTACTGTCAAGTATAAGATCAAAGGTCTCCCTTCAACTGGAGGCATCAGAATGGGTGGCTCTTGGAGATACTCCTTGATCCTTTCGAAAGCGGCCTGACATTCATCATTCCATCTTACCACTTGATCTTTCTTCAACAGCTTGAAGATTGGTTCACAAGTAGCAGTCAGGTGTGAGATGAATCGGGCAATATAGTTCAGACGTCCCAGAAATCCTCTAAATTTTTTCTCTGTTCGGGGAGCTGGCATTTCCTGTATAGCCTTCACCTTTGCAGGATCCACTTGAATACCTTTGTCACTTACGACGAAACCCAGCAGCTTACCAGATCTCACCCGGAAGGTGCACTTGTTTGGGTTTAACCTCAGCTTGTACAACTTCAACCTGTCAAACAGCTTCTAAAGATGGTCCAGATCTTCTTCTTCAGTTTGGGATCTTGCGATCATGTCATCGACGTATACCTCAATCTCATGATGGATCATGTCATGGAACAAAGCGACCATGGCACGCTGATACGTTGCCCCAGCATTTTTCAATCCAAAAGGCATGACCTTGTAGAAAAAGGTACACCATTGAGTAACAAAGGTTGCCTTCTGCATGTCTCCGGGAGCCATTTTAATCTGACTATAACCGGAGAAACCGTCCATAAAGGAGAAGACCTTATGTTGTGTGGTGTTGTCAACCAGAACTTCGATATGAGGTAGAGGGAAATCATCTTTGGGGCTTGCCCTGTTCAGATCCCTATAGTCAACACACATTCGAACCTTACCATCCTTCTTTGGCACTGGAACCACATTGGCAACCCACTGGGGGTAAGAAGTTACTGCTAGAAAACCAGCGTCAAACTGCTTCATCACTTCAGCTTTGATTTTCTCAGACATCTCTGGGCGCATTTGGCGGACTTTCTGTTTTACTGGAGGACAATCTTCCTTGGTAGGAAATCGGTGAACCACAATATCGGTATCCAACCCAGGCATATCTTCATAAGACTAGGCAAAGATCTCAACATAGTCACGCAGCATCTGAATCAACGGTTGCTTCACAGTAGCTTCCAGATTTGTACCGATTTTAACTTCTTTATTGTCTACCTTTATACCCAGATTCACTGTTTCCACTGGCTCTTCATGTGGCTGTATAGCCCTCTCTTCTTGGAGTAGCAGTCTTGCAAGTCACCAGGCACTTCACAATCATCTTCACCTTCATCTTCGGCTAAGTTGATCGGACTTTCGAAGTCATAACTGGTAGTAGCGGAGTCGTTACCAGTAGGATCTAGAGTGGATGTAGACCTGTATATGTGAGTGTGTGTAAAACAGCTGTTTTGCAATGTATAATAAAAGAAAAACAAGGAGCGCAAAATTTGAAATGCAAGAAACGTCCAATGCTTTTATTAATGATATATGTAGATGACACACATAAAGCCCTCACAAATGAAGCCATGGTGCCCCGGGTAAGACACCAGGCTGTAAAGTTTAAAACATTGTCTGTTACAAATACAAAACAAAAGTCTCATTACCGGGTGATAACAGAAACGAGCATAGAATCCTTCACTGTCCAGTTGCTTAATCCACCATCAGCAGTCGGGTATATCCAGCTGTCAATATCAAACTCTTCATCATCGTCATCCCCGATAGCATTCACCCCTGCGTCATGTTTAGGCTTTTCTGGTATTCCGAACTCGGTCTCCTTGGCATCAATAAGGTCCTGTAACTTGTTCTTCAAGACCCAGCAGTCATCTGTATCATGCCCCGGGCTATCAGAGTGAAAAGCACAGCGGGCATTCGAATCGTACTTCAGTGATGTTGTGTTGGGAGTCTTCGGGGCCTCCCTTGGAATCACCAAGTTGGTCTTTAATAACTGCGGCAGAATCTGGGATAAAGTCATGTTGAGCTGAGTGAATTGTCTTTGAGGTCTCTCGGCCATTGGCTGATTGTTACGCTGAGGAGCACCAGCAGGTCTTAAAATAACCACTGCATTAACAACTTGGCGGCGTTCAGGTCTATTCTGGCTTTTTGAACTGTAAACAGCACTGGACCCTTCTGTATTTTATCGGATTTGATACCGGCCTCAATCCTTTCCCCGGTCATAATCAGCTCTGTAAACCCAGACGAAGAACTTCCAATCAGATAGTTAAAGTACGGACCAGACATGGTCCCCAGAAACATATCCACAAGCTCCCGATCAGCCAAGGGTGGTTTCACTCTTCCAGCAAGGTCCCTCCACTTCTGAGCATAATCTTTGAAACCTTCGCCCGCACCCATTGACATACCCTGGAGTTGGGTACGCATGGGAGCGAGGTCGGCATTGTATTGGTACTGCTTGTAGAAAGCAACAACCAAGTCTTCCCAATTACGGATACTGGCTCCCTCTAACTGGTAAAACTATTCAAGCTGAGTCCCTGAGAGACTGTCTTGAAAGAAATGGATCCAGAGATTCTTGTCAGCGGTGTACGGCTAAATCTTCCTAACATACAACCGGAGGTGCAGTTTCGGACAAGAAACTCCGTCGTATTTAGCAAAGGCTGGTGCTTTGAACTTGTGGGGAATCACCACCCCAGATGAAAAACCCAGATCACCAAAGTTCAGACCAGGCACTTTCTGAACTTCCATCGCACTCAACCGGTCTTCCAGTTGTTTGTATCTATCCTCAGCCGGAGGATACTGGTCTTCATCAAAGTCGGTATCGTTGTCTGAAACCACAAGTCTATGAGCCCTCCTTTCTTCCTAATTATCTTTCCCTCCAGGTGAGGGGGTCAAATCAACCTCTTCTCGCAAAAAAATTTCGAATATGCGACCCATATTGAACAGGACTGTCTTCTTCTTCTTTTTCTTCTTCTCTTTCAGGATAAGGGTCTTCAGATCTTGCTGACCCTTAGCTAAACTCGTGAACAATTCCTGGAACTGGGCATTTTGAGCCTGTAGAGCCTTGATTGCTTGTTCAGTTGATGGTTCAGAAGACATGATGCTGAAATAAACAGCGAAGAAGATGAGAAAACCTGTAAGGGTACCTGTTATGAGGTGCATGGGAATGATATGCGCATGATAATGATTTCAAAGACTTTTAGGGATTCAAATTCGTAAACAAAACGAAACACACTTTTATTAGATAAACTTTAAAATCAATTGTTCAACAGATGCCCTTAAGGCGTTACAAGAAAGAAATACTGAAAAGTAAATCAAAACTAGAAATAATCAAAAGACAATCAGTGCTCCCATGGTCGCTTCTTGTCAGTGCGAACATAGTCATTGAGGATCCGCTCGTTCTCCAGCTGCCTTGTCAACTTCTGGATCTTCTGTTCTTGCTCGTGATACTTTTCTCTGTAAGTATCGCGCTCTTCTCTCAGCTGCATCCAATATCTCTTTAGTGCCCCTATGTCAGTAGGCATGTAAGGGTGTAGGATGGTAGGAGGAACCCCTTCTTCATCAGCAACCTTAACAATGATAGGCAGGACGGCTTCATACGACATTCCCAGCTTTTGGGCACGGATACAAACCCATCAGAGACATGGCTCCATCGGAAGAGAATTCTTTGGACCCAGCTCGTGTGGATCAGACATGTGAACTCTATCCCAAGCTCTTATGAATTTGCGGCGTTGCTCGTCACTATCCCCTTGGAAATCAAAGACAGTACTAGGCATTAGCAAATCATGAGGACCTTCCCTTATAGCTCGCCAAAACTGACGTAAGGCCAAGCACGGATTATAAGTGATTCCTCCATTGGTTCATATCAGTGGGACATTGGGGTATTCCCCACATCGATCAATAATAGCCACCTCATCCATGCCCTTGATAGTCCAAATGATGTCATTGTGGGAGAGAGACATAATCCTATAGGCCCAACCCATGCCTTCCTTATTCTTTAAAACTGATTTGGGTAGGTGAGAAATAAACCACCTCGCCAACAATGGAGCACAGCACATCAAGGTTCCTCGCTTCCGAGCAGTACGGGCATAAAGCTGATGAAGAATGTCACCCAAGAGAGTGGGTACAGGGTTACCAGACATAAAAATATTTATCGCATTCACGTCGACGGACGCATCTGAGTTAGGAAACAACACCAAACCATATATGAGAAGAGCCAGAATGTCTTCAAATGCTTGGAAGTCTAGACTGTCCCAGAACTGATTTGCTTTACCAACCAAGAACTTAGTCAGAAAGCCCTTTGCTCCACTTCTAGTATCCCAATTAGACATCACTTCAACCTTTGTCAGATGGAGGGCTGAAGCAATATCTTCTGGCCTAAGGATCTTCTCCCAACCTGTGAACGGGGTCTGCTCTAGAATAGAGATACCAAGAAGATCAGAGAACTCCTCTAAGGTAGGGACCAACTGGTAGTCCTGAAAAGTAACGCAATGGTACAGCGGATCAAAGAACTGGACTAGGACACTCATTATCTGCTCGTCCAATTTGGAGGTGACCAAACCAAGAAGATGCCCATGTCTTCTGATAAAGGAGGTAGTATCTGAAATCTTTGTAACCAATTCCTTAAGCTGAGAGGGAACCTGGACAAAGTTGATCCGAATGGTATTCCTATGCATGGGTGCCATGACCTACAAAACAGAACAAAGATGAATCCCTCCTGTCTTTGAAATAGGTTAGTCCAATGCAAGATGCATGCAATGTTATGATGTCATGATGTCATTATGGGAAACACACCACAAGTATCCACAAATAGCAAACATGGTAAAGTCACACAGAAAGCCCTTATATTTCAGGCTGGCAAGGAGCTTAGGTACTACCCTCTTTCAATTCAGTTGGTTCAAACCTGTCCTAGAAGTAGTAACCGGGTTCTAGAGGATTTCAATATCACTAACTACCCTTGATCGGTCATAATTCTAGTTTAGCAACCTTTTCTTGTAGCCGGAATCATCGGGAGAGTTTAGTCTCAATGAGTGTAGCATACTGCTACTGTTATATGGCCAAGTTGGTCAATTTAAAGGTTCTAAGGTCAGTTGGTGCTTAATGACCCCTTAGCAGACCCATATTCTCTTCGTTGCGCCACAAGGGATATCGGTACAAACTAAAGTGCTACACCAATGTAGCTACTGCTTCAACCGTATCGGTCTATGCCGTACAGTTCCCTCACAATTTATTGCTACTTACCTAAAGGGTATCCCCAGATCCGGGTTAGGATCTATAGTAACTCTGATTCAAACCCACAAAGATAAAGAAAACAAATCATGCAATTAAAAACATTATGAACTAATCCTAAGGTACACCCCACTTATAAAATTCCCCAGCAGAGTCGCCAGTTCTGTGATATGGTGGGAAGAACTGACTGTTTTTTGGAATGCTGGTTTTGCATTTTGCGTTTGTTTTCGCAAAATGTCGCGGTAAGCAAGAGTCGCCACCGACTTTTATTTTATCCAACAAGGAAAGGAAAAAAAGCACAGAAAAATTCCTTTTTCGAGATATTTCTCGAGTTCGGGGGGTAGATTATAGAAAGGGAAGGTGTTAGCACCCTTTCTATCTGTTGTTATCCACGGGCTCTTAGGTACTTGCTCAAATGTTTTCAAAATTGCTTTCTTTGTGCTTGTGGGTTTGAAAAAAGTTTTTGTTTTGAAACTTCGATTTAACTCTTGCTTCTGTCCTCAAGAGCGTATGAAGTGTTTTTGAAAACTTTGTTCGAAAAGTGTAAGTGTGAAAAGTTTTGTTTTTTGAAAGAGCAAGTATCTAAGAACCATCTACCTACTCGAAAAAAGAATCGTTCTATGCTAATTTCTTTTAGACAATGCTATCCCACTATTAATGAGTGGGTAGCACCATCGTTGGAGTTTAAGGGTCAATTCGAATAAGGGACATGCGGTCACTAAAGCAATGTTAGGACGCCTTAGCGGTAACCCTAATGTCTTAGATCATTTTATTTGAGGCAATTGTATCTGAGGCAACCATTTCGAGGCAACTATGATCTTTAGACAAGAGGACGGCCTCTAAAGTGACCTATACTCAATGACCGCGTACGAAGGCAACCAAGTGGGATGTACCCTAAGAGTGCGCATGTGCGAGTGTGTCGTTTTCAGTTAATTTTATCTTTGTACATGTTAAAGGTGATCTAAGTTGATTTTAGGTAAAAACATTCAGTCTTGTCATGCCATCCTATTATCAAACATCTAACGGTTATAATTTGCGGAAAATAAAATGCGGAATTTAAATTACAAGACGTCGGGTATTTACATCGCCAAAGACAAACCCTTTAAAAATAAATAAAGCGATAAAAAAAATAAAGGTCATATTAAGCTATTACAATCCGAGAGCAAGTACATTAGATAAAAATAAATCGCATGCGGGAAATTAAATCGAGTGCAAAGTTCTAGGGTTTTGACCCTTTTTTTTTTTGAATTAAGAAAGAAATCAACCTAATTTAATTACTAAATAAAATTAATTAATTAAAAGAAAGAAAATAAATTATTTTTGGGTTTTTTGTATTTAAAGAAAGAAAATAATATTAATTAATGTTAGTAAAAAACCCTAATTAAATATAATTGAATTTTAATTATTTACAAAAATGTGAAAGTTATTCTAATTAAAATTCTAAATCAATTAATTAATGTTTATTAATAAAAATAAAGGTTAGAATTTAATTTGATAAAGAAAATATTTTGTGCTTTTTTTTTATTTTATAAAGAAGAAGAGTTTTAATTAGTTAGTAATTAAATAAAATATAATAAACAATTAAATAAAACAAAAAAATAAATAGGAGAGAGTAAGGGGGTTTGGGCCTGAATTTTGGGGTCAGAATAGCAAGCTGAGGCCCATTTGCATTGGCCTCTTTTTGACTTTTCAGATCTGATGCTTGCACGCTGACTTGGACTATGGTGGACCATCATTTCTTAGCCACCAGATCTGGCCAATGGCCATCTGGAAATTGATTGAATGATGGTACATGGTGGGATGCGCACTTGGAGGTACATGTGATCACCTGGAAAATAATAATATCAAAGAAGTGGAAGACCTGGGATTCGAACCCAGGTCCTGATGGTGATTGCCAGCTTGCCTTGCCACTAGGCTGTTTGGTTTTCATTGTTAATAATATACACAATAATAATAATAAAAGAAAACGAATTATATGCCAGAAAAGACAAAAACAATGCGCGCCACATTTGAATGGGCGAATCACGCCTCACCATTCATCATCTTCAACCCTCGTCCGTAGCTAAAAACCTGTAAAACTTATAGCTACAGACACAAGTCGTCGCTACAAGTCGTGCCTCCTCCAAAATCTTCTGTAGGCCATGAAAATGAAATCTAAGGGCATGGTTGTGCTCGTCTTGACCTCCCGGTCCTAACCATGCCCTTCTTGGTGGCCAATTATCCCTGAAATAAAAACACCCAAACACGACCAAGAAACCCTAGCTATGGCATCTCACAGTATAGGTCATATAAATAAAATTGAATAATGCAAAAAGCTTAGAAACATGGTGAGGATTACGAATATGCAAGTAATTTGTACAAAGGATGCAAGAATGGTGATTTACGAATTCAAATACAGAGCTAGGTAACGTGATGCTTACAACGTGTTTGGGCGTGTATGGAAGCCTGCTTTGGATTGGTTTCGCCTCAGTGAACGTCCAGGAATCGATTGGGATGCTTCTTGGCTTTTGAAAACACCTCTAGGCACAATTTTGATCTCAAGATTTTTACCACTTTTTTCAAGTTTTGTTCTCTCTATTCTTGCAGCCTCTAACCCTTATTTTCGTGTGCCTATCTTGCTTATGTATTGTGGAATGTGCTAGAGTAACAAATATGGCTTGAATCTTCCACATCAATGCATTGAAATTTGATTTGATTCACCTCTTTACAACTTTCCAATTTTGTCAATTTTCAATTTTTTTGCACATGGTATGATGAGATTCGAGTTTGATGATGATCATGATGATAATTAAGACCTGAAACAACCAAAAAGATCTTAGGTAATCAAAGCTTGGATTTTATATGATTTAATTTGATTTAAAATGAAATAATTCAATAAAAAATCAAATAAAATAATAAAAATAAGATATGGGCTTATGGCTGAATCTAGGACACGTGTGCAATGATGTAAGCTCAAATCAAGTGTAAAAGAATGGGCCCATTTGACAAAATTTGAAGTTTTGGGGATAGTTGACTTTTGACAATTTTGCAAAAATGTCAAACTTCAACAATGCATAACTTCATCAATTTTGAACTTTTGGAAGTGTTCTTAGACTTTTTAGAAAGATTGAGATGTCCCCTAACCAACCCTTTTGATATCATCTCATTTTTATGTTCCATGTTCAAGTTATAAGCTTTGGAAAAAAGGTGTTTATGTTGACTTTCAAAAATGACTTATAATGTCCAGATTTATAACTTCTTGTGAGTGCATTTTTTGATCTTGGGGTATGAAGATGGATTGTAGGAAATTAAATCCTCTTCAAAATGAGCTTTGGATGGGTCATTTCTCATAAAGTATGAGAAAGTTATGCTTGGTCAAAGTTGACTTGACTTTTCCTACAAAACCCTAATTTAGCAACTTTTGAGTCTTAATGAATTTTGAGCAATCCTTGATGAATCATGATCAACCCTTGATCAAATGATGAAATATACTTCAAAATGATAATGTTGACAAAAAATCTTAAAGTTTGACTGTTTATAGGTCACCGTTGACTTTTGCCCTAGCACAATCGACTTTTGGACCTTTTGAGCAATTGACTGAGCAAACTTTTCTCTGCAAGGCTTGAAATTTGACATGGATGGTCTTGAGAGCATATTAGGACATTGGGGAGAAATTGAGGTCATTTGGACTCAAGGATCTTGATGCAACACAAAACCCTAATTTGGGGTTGACTGCCTTAGGAGATAGCTTGTCTGTCCAACTCTTGAGCAAGCTTGAGCTACTTGGAGATTTTTCTTGCAATGTTTTGAGAAATATGAGAGGGCAAATTTTGGGGTACAACAGAGAGTGTAAGTGTGAAAAGTTTGTTTATTTTAAGCAAGTACTTAAGAACTAATCTACCTACTCGGAAAAAAAAGAATCGTTCTATGTTCGTTTCCTTTAGACAACGCTATCCCACTATTAGTGAGTAGGTAGCACCGTCGTTGGAGTTTTAGGGTCAATTTGAAAGGGACATACGGTCACTAAAGAAATGTTAGGATGTCTTAGTAATAACCCTAATGTCTTAGATCAATTATCTGAGGCAACAATATCCGAGGCAACCCTATCTGAGGTAACCTTTCCGAGGCAACTTTGATCTTTGGACAAAAGGATGACCACTAAAGCATCCTATACTCAATGACCATTTACCGAAGGCAACCAAGTGGGAGTGTACCCTAGGAGTGCGCATGTGCGAGTGATTCAATTTCAGATTATTTATCTTTGCACATTTAGGATTGTCTAATTGTTTTAAAATTTTACATTCATTCTTGTCATGCAACCTAATATTATACATCTAACAGTTTAATATTTTACAGAATTTAAAGTGCGGAAATTAAACTACGTTATTACAAGGCTTCGAGTATTTACATAGCCAAAAACAAACCCTTAAAAAATAAAGCGATAAATGAAAATAAAAGACCTAATTAACTATTACAACTTGTGAGCAATTACATTAATATGGTAAAATAAGATAATAAAGTGCGCGATGAAATTAAGATCGAGAAGAAATTAGTGTTTTGACCCTCTCTAACCTAATTAAAAGAAAAAATGTTTTTGTTATTTTTAATTATTTTTAAGAAAAAGGAATTAAGTTTTTTAAATTAAATACAAAATTAATTAGCTAATTAAATTAATTAATAAAAATAATTACATGGCCTATTTTTTATGTTTTTGGTTATTTTAAAAGAAGAGAATATAACTAAGTTAAAAATAAAAGCCTAATTATTCTAATTGCTTTTAATTTATTTACAAAAAGAATTAAAGTTATCTAAAATTATTAACCTAATTAAATTAATTTAAATTTTGAAAGAAAAAAAAAACTATACCTAAATTTGGTGAAAAGTATTATTTTGTGATTTTTTTTTATAAAAACAAATAATTAATTTGTTAGTAAAATAAATAAATTAAATTAAGTAAAACAAAATAAAATAAAAAAAGATGAAGAGAAAGAAATAATTGGGCCTGAAACATGATTCTGGGGGTGCAAATAGCAGCTATTGGGCCCAAAACAAAGTTGTCCACGTTGACTTGCCAAATTCCTTATGATGCATTGACCATGTCCTATTGTACTCCTTCATTGATGGCCCTTGGATCTGGCCATCTAGCCACTTGGCAGGCTGGATGATGAGGTCATATGGTGGACCTTGGTCTTGTAAGCGCGCTGGATCCTGAAAAGGAAAATAATGTGAAGAAATTGGGGGACCTGGGATTCGAACCCAGGTCCTGATGCCTTTTTCCCTCACCCTGTAACTAACTACACCACTTGTTTTTGTTGTATATAAAATAAGCATAAAATATAATATGGAAATCAACAAAGCATTAAATCTCTGCGCGCGGAAATTCAAATGATCCAATGGGAAGGTGCCAGCAAATCATCTTCTTCCCTTATCCGTAGGTAAAAGTCTCGGACTTTTACCTACGGACATCCGTCCATAGCTATAGGTCCTGTAAATCTCAAAATTCAATACAAGCGTGATAACTAAAAACGAAGGCCATGGATAGCTTCGTCTGGACCTGCTGAGTGCAATGGTGGCCCTTTCATTTCCCAATTTTTCCTGTAAATGAAGATCCCAAATCGAAGCAAGAAACCCTAATAATGGTGAAATCCAATATAGGCCATGAAAACACAATTGAATATTACAGAAAGCTTGCAAATATGATGGTGAACAATAATATACAAATATTTTATGCTACAAGTATAAGAATAATGTTGTTCGATTTCAAAAAAGAAGCAATTTCGTGGATGACTTACAACGCGTTTTGGTACTGGAAAGGCTTTGTTCTTGATTGATTTCGCTTGGTTACACTCCCAGGAAGCGATTGGGAGGGTTAGGAGGCTTTGAAATTTCCTAGAAAAATGAAATCGTGTTTGCACTTTTTATGGTTTTTTCCAAGTTCTGTTCTTGATGTTGCACCTCTCTCTAGCCCTGCTTTAGGTCTGCCAATGATCCTTATGTACTGAGGAATGAATTAGGGTTGAAAGAATGTGCTCAATCTTCCTCCATCATTGCATTTGATTTTGATTTGATACACTTGAATATCTTTCCAAAAATAGTCCAAATCCAATCTTTTTATGCACTCCATGCTTTTACACGAATTTGATCTCATGCTAGCTAGAATTTAAGACCTGAAACATGTAAAAAATCTTGGGTTTTCAATATTTTGGATTTTCTATGATTTGTTTTGATTTAAATTGATTAAATTCAAATAAAAATCAAAATAAATAATAAAAACAATATAATGACAAGTGGCAAAGGCTAGGGCTCGTGGACCATGTTTCCAAATCAAAACAAGTGCAAAAGATTGGGCCCATTTGGCAAAAATTGCATTTTTAGGCATAATTGACTTTTGACAATTTTGCAAAAAAGGTCAACTTCACCAATGCATAACTTCCTCAAATTTGACTCTATGAAGGTGTTCTTGGACTTTTTAGAAAGCTTGATATGTCCTCTAAGCAACCCTTTTTGTCTCATCTCAATTTTATATTCCATGCTCATGTATTAAGCTTTGACAAAAAAGGTGTTTTTGTTGACTTTTCAAAATGACCTATAATGTCCAAATTCATAACTTCTTGTGAGTGCATATTTTGAACTTGAGAGATGAATATGGATTGTATAGATTTTCATCCTATTAAAAATGGGATTTGGATGGGTCATTTCTCATAAAGTATGAGAAAGTTATGCTCGGTCAAAGTTGAGTTGACTTTTCCTACAAAACCCTAATTTAGCAACTTTTGGTTCTTGATGAATTGTAAGCAATCCTTGATGAATCATGATCAACCCTTTATAAAATGATGAAATATACTTCAAAATGAGGATGTTGACCAAAAATCTTGAAGTTTGACTGTATGTGGGCCACAGTTGACTTTTGTCGTAGCATAGTCGATTTTCAGGCCTTTGAGCAATTGACTGAGCAAATTTTCTCTGCAAGGCTTGAAATTTGACATGGATGATCTTGAGAACATATTGGGACAATGGTGAGAATTTGGTATCCCTTGGACTCAAGTATCTTGATGCAATATGAAACCCTAATTTGAGGTAGACTGCCTTAGGAGGGAGTTTGTCTGGTCAACCCTTAGACTTCCTTGAACAACTTGAGAATCTTTCTTGAAATGTTTTGAGAAATATGAGAGGGAAAATTTTGGGGTACAACAATCGACGACGAGGAGACCTTATTTACTCATAGAATATGGAAAAAATTCCCCTCTACCATGGTCATATCTGACGGGGGATTCAGCGGCTTTTTTGTGAATTCATCAAAAAGGAAGTTTAATGAGCTGATAGATGCGGACCCAGTGTAGACTGTAACTATTTTACCCTAAAATTTTCCCTCCAATTTTCTTCAAAACATTATTCTAAGACTCTTAAGTACTCAAGGCTACTCAAGGGTTGACCAGTCAATTCTCCTTCTAAGCAAGGGGTCCACAACTAGGGTCTTGTGTTTTTCAAGGAAGTTTGGTTTACAAAGGTCTCAAGTGGTTTCCATGATTCTCCGTAGGTTTTCAACAATGTTCATGTCAAATTTTTAAGTCTTGCATCACAAGTTTGCTCAGTCAATGGCTCAGATGATTGAAAATCAACTGTATTGGATAAAAAGTCAATTATGGTCAACATATAGTCAACCTTCAAGGTTTCTGGTCAACGTCAATATTTTGAAGTGATGTTCATCATTTGATCAAGAGTTTATCATGATTCCTCAAGGAAAGTATTCAAAACATCAAAAGTCAAAAGTTGCCAAATTGGGGTTTCCTTAGGAGAAGTCAACTGAACTTTGACCAAGCATAACTTTCACATACTTAACCAAAGACCACTTTGAAGGAAATTCAATTCTCTACAACTTTGTCTTTATGCTCAAGTCCAAAAAGTGCTTCATTTGAGAGATATGAGCCAATACATTACAAGTCATTTCAAAAGTCAACAGAAAGACAATTTTTGTCAAGGCAACTTACCTCACGATAAAGTCTCCAAATGCAAAAAATACCAAAAGAGAAATTGTAGAATCCATCTTGAGCTTTCCAAAAATTTAAAGATCTCCTTCAAAATATGAAAATTGAGAGAGTTGTTACCAATGCAAGTTGGAAAATTTTGAGAAAATGCATAAAGTGCAAAGTAAGCACACTTGAAATTTTGAACTAGTGGGCCTAACTTTTTAGGTTTCAAACATATCCATGAACTTATGGAAGCCTCCTAATCTCACTCATACCTTTCCTTATGTTTTATTACTATTTTATTTATATTTATATTGTTATTATTAAAATAAATACAAAATAAATCAAATAAAATGGAGGATCATTGGGCCAAGGCGCATGATGGGTTTCTTGATCAGCTAGAGGCCCGAGACAATACATGATAACTTTCCAAAATTGTGTGGTGCCACATTAAGAAAGAAATCTTCATTTTTGGAACGTTTAGAAAGAAATTTGAATTCACTTGATTCCATGGGATTTTTACCAAGTTTGTTGACCTGATTCCATAAGGTTATAAAGATACAAACTGGTCAGATGCAAAGGAGGTAACTATCACGAGCATAAGGGTTCACAAACTCAAATTTTTTCATAAAACTTGTATTTTCGTGTAGCAGTTTCTAGTCATATTCAAGCAGATTCAACCACCCTTATCACCTCCTGAACATCTATTGAGTAAGTACAGTTGGTCTTCAATGGTTTCCCATGCTTGAAATGACCATGTTCATCATCTCTGATTGCAAATTTTTCCATTAATTATATTTATAATGTTATACGTTGTTGGATATTTTTAACCATATAGATCAATGTATATGAATGCTCAGAGCAGTTGTAGCCATCGCATGGAGTTGATAACGTCCAAATCTGGATTCACCATTTTTGAACCGTGCTAGGGTTTTTCATTCGAAACCCATAATACAGGGACTTTTAGCAAAAATGAACCATATAATCAAACTCAGGAGGAAATTTTAAGGGGGATAGCATATCCTATTTTCTTTGATTTGACGTGTTTTGCAGGTTTCAAAAATCTCCTCATTTGAGAAGACGGTGGAAACCACCACTGGCGGGGGTTTGAATCTCTGACAGGTTGCATGGTATAATGGAGCGTCACGATTGGCCCATTCAAAACATCGAGGCCCCACTTAGACGCGCGCTATTGTTGACTGATTTTTTATTTGATTTTGTATTATCTATTAGCTATTGCAGTTAGGTTAATGGATGTATGGCCACTCCAGTGGTAGCGTACTTGCCCTTAAGACATTGTTTTACCCATACGCGTGTTCGATCCTGGCGTGGGACGTATTTTTTTTATGTTTTGTGATTTTTATAGATCCAATGCAAGCTAGCTTAGCATGCTCACAGTGTGCTCCCACGTCATGACCATCAGATATCAATAGATCCATATCTAGCACCTCATATGTATCCCCCTCACGGTGAACCCCCATGAAACTATCCTCACTGAACCCAGCGAATACATTCTGGGCCTTGTCACGTTGTACCTAGCAATTTGTTTCTCATACCCCTCATTTACTACTTCTTCGGGCCCATCTCTCTATTCTTTTTTTTTATTATTTCATTCTAACTTCTTTTTCTTTTTAATAATTATCTTTTTAAATAATTAAATCAACTTAACTTTTTCTAATTAAAATTAAATTAACTTAATCTTTTTCTAATTGAATTAATTAAATTAATTTTTTTTTAAATTATATGAAATTATTAATTTAGTTTCTTTAGGATTTTTATTATTAATAAATCAACTTCTTTTCTAAATTAAAAAACAATTAGGTTAGATTAATCATCTTTTTTTATCAAGACAACTTTCTTTCCATATCTTTCCCTTTTTCATAATCTCCACGCGCTCTTTTATTTTCGCATTTGTTTCTTTCATAATCAAGTAATTGTTGATGGTTTGTAATAGCTTAAACTAGGGTTTACTAATTTTTCCCTGTTTTGTGGTTTTTGTACCCCCCCCCCCCCTTCCCGAAGCATTGTAATTGAGTAGGACATTTATCTTCCGCCTTTATTGCTTTCCTTATAATTGTATAGTAATTAGGCGTGCATGGTGTTGTACCCCAAAATTTTCCCTCCTTTTTCTCAATTCATTTTCTCACAAGGATTTTCAAAAGGGCAATTTTACACAAGTACAATTGGATTTTTGGCTTTCAGGCATCAAATCGAAGAAGAGCAAATTTTCCTTGATTCATAAGCTTCGATTGGGCATCTAAAATCCTTCGAGCAAGATTTACTTCACAAGCTTCGATTGAACATTTGGCCTTCTTCGATGCAAGCATGTTTCACAGGCTTCGATTGAACATTTGGCCTCCTTCAATGCAAGCCTGAGTCACAAGCTTCGATTGGATGCAGGGCCCCCTTTGATCATGTTTAATTTACAAAGCTTCGACTGAGCATTGGCTGCTTCAGGCTCGCCTTCGATTCACAAGGCAAGAGCTTCTTTCATGTGTGCTTCGACCCACAAGGAAATGACTTCCTCTGTGCGTGCCTTCAGCGCACAAGGGAAATACTTCCTCTTCATGCTTGCCTTTGATTCATAAGGCAAGAGCTTCTTCCATGTGTGCTTCGACCCACAAGGAAATGACTTCCTCTGTGTGTGCCTTCAGCGCACAAGGCAAAGGTTTCCTCTTCATGATTTCCTTAGATTCACAAGTTTTCTACACTTTGACACAAAGTATGGTCCATTCAAAGAAACATTCCAAAGGTCCATTCAAAGAAACACACAAATGGTGCCTTCGAAGGACACACATGTGGTCCGTTCAAAGAATACACAATTGTTGGAAACAAGTTTGTTTTGCCTTTTGATGGGTTTGGCTCAAGATGCTTTCTGGCCAAATTCCAACATGCTGCCAAGCCCAAGCCGCCTGCACAATTACATTCATGACAAAAGAAGCTTTGACTGGTCAGAATGGAGTTTTCAATTAGGCTAGTTGAAAAGTTTCAGATCAAGAAACTAAGGCATATAATGGCTCAATCAAAGAAGCCACAATGATGAAGCCTGGAGCCATTCGAAGAGAAACTCAGGGCCAATCGAAGAATAAATCTTGAGGGCATTCGAAGGAGTTAGGGAGTGAAACATGTCCAGGTTCATCTCAAAATCCAAAAGGGTAGGAATTCATCAAAAAAGGCAATCCTTTAATTTGGCTGATTTTGCCTTCAACCCTTAACACATTTCCTGGTTAATGGTTGTCCCTTGCCATTTCCATTCCCCTCTACACCCCTATAAATACAGGCCTAAGGATACATTTCCAGGGACGGAAAAAAAAGAGATAAGAAACACAGTGCCTCAGAAAGCCACACCAAAAATCTCAAAATCTTCACAAAGTGATTCAAAATCAAAGCAACCTTCACATGCCTCTTCAACAAGTGCTCCACTCACTCCCTGAAGGTTGCAGGAGGCGTTCCCAAACACTAGGTAGGTCCAACGCACGTCGGAGCATCACTCACACAATCTCACCATTGGTAATTTGCTTGAGATCTCAAACTAGCTAAGTATGCAATTTTTAAATTCATGTTAATCATACATTCATGTTATTGCTAATGTTTGTGATTGCTTTCCTGCGTTACATACAAGGTTAAGTGCAAGGATGGGATCATGCCATTGCTAGGGAAAGATCTATATTTTCTTTTTAATCTCATATTCATGATGTTGCAAGACGAAATAGCTTTTAACTCAGACCCAGGGGATTCGAACTAGGTTGATGCAGCCACAGGCTATTGAATCCAAGACTAGATTCGACCCAAGTCTGGATTTTTATTTTGTTTCTC
This sequence comes from Vicia faba, assembly GCA_948472305.1. Taxonomy (NCBI): domain Eukaryota; kingdom Viridiplantae; phylum Streptophyta; class Magnoliopsida; order Fabales; family Fabaceae; genus Vicia; species Vicia faba. The sequence continues at coordinate 704,658,924 of OX451741.1, read as the reverse complement.
TAATAAATTTCCTACAGATCTATTGTTCCCAGATCGAAGGAGTATATCATGCACCTTCGAATAGTTTCCTCATTGGATCGAAAGGCAGCTCTAGGCTCCTTTTCGATCTAGGTCTGCATTCTACAATTTGCACAGTTTCCTTCATTATCCTGGCCCTTTAAATTTTGTTTTGTTTTATTAACTTATTTCCTTTTGTTTATTTTATTTTATTTACTCAGTAAAATGATTATAAAAAAGATCACAAAAATTAGGTGTAGTCTTTTATAATTAAAATTAATTTTGTTAACTAATTAACTAATTACTTTAATATGTTTTCTTAAAATTAAAACTAAATAGACTTAGGATTTTAGTTAAATCATTTTTCCCAAATAAAAACAAAACAAAGCAACAAAAACATTTCATTTTTAGGATTTAGAAGTCCTTTTGATTCGTGCGCGTTTAATACTTTAGCATTTGTTATTCTTATCATTATTGTATCTGACTATGGATTGTAATAGTTATAATTAGGACTTTTTTTTTGTTTCTCCCCCAAGTTTTAGAATAAGTAATTAATCCCCCTTCTCGAAGCTTTGTAATAGCGTAGATTTAAATTCCCGCATTTTATTTCCTGTACATATTTGAACTGTTTAGATGTATGACTAATAGGATTGTATGGCAAGAACATAAAATAAAATACTAGTGTGATATGGTGGCAGAACCGACTGTTAATACTGGTTTGCGTTTTGCGTTTTTTTCTGCAAAATGTCGTGGTAAGCAAGAGTCGCCACCGACTTTTATTTCATCCAATCATGGAAAAGGAAAAAGAACAGAAAAAACCTTTTTTCGAGATTTCTGAGTACGGGGGGTAGATTATAGAAAGGGAATGTATTAGCACCCTTTCTATCCATGGTTTTCCATGGGCTCTTAGGTACTTGCTCATTTTTCAAATTACTTGTGTGTGCTTGTTTTGAAAATGTTTTACTTCGTGATAACCCTTGTATCAGTCCTCAAGGGTGTGATGAAGTTTGTTTTGAAAATTTGTTTTAAAAGGTGTTTGTGTGAAAAGTTTTGTTGAGCAAGTACTTAAGATTCTACCTACTTGAAAAAAGATTGTTTGTTCTCGTTTCCTTTAGACATCGCTATCCTACTATTAAGGAGTAGGTAGCACCGTTGTTGGAGTTATAAGGGACATTCAAAAGGGACGAGTACAATCACTAAAGCAGCAGTTAGAAAACTTTAGTAGTGACCCTAGAGTCTTAAGATCTTTCTGAGGCAACATTTCCGAGGCAACATTCGAATGGGACATTTTGATCTTTTAGACAGGAGGGCAACCACTAAAATCTCTTATGCTTAATGACTGTTTTATCGAAGGCAACCGAAGTGAGGTAAACCCTAGGAGTGAATATGTGCATGTGAATTGTTTCAGTTATTTAATCTTTGCACATTAGGTGATCTACCATTTTAATTTCAAGTAATCTTCCTATACAATCCTATTAGCATACATCTAGACAGTTAAATATTTGCAGGAATTTAAAGTGCGAAAAATAAACCTAACTATTATAAGGCTTTGACAGTTACATAATTGTCTTGACGGAAAATAAAAATGTGGAAGCTTAAAACCCTAATTAAAACTATTACAAACTTGAAACAGTTATAATAATAATAAAACAAATTAAAATGCGCGCGAAAAATTAAATGCGAAAAAAATTGAAAACCTTAAAAATCTAATTGAAAAAATATTTAAGTTATTTTTTGAGAAAAGACCTAATTAGGTTATGTACAATTAAAACCCTAATTCTAATCATTTTTAATTATAAAAAGAAATTTGAATTAACTTAATTTAAAATAAATTAAATAATTCAATAAAATAAAATATTTTGTAAAAAAGATTTTATGTATTTTTGTGGTTTTTTTATTTGAGAAAAGAAACAATTTAATTACAAAATTTAAAACCTAGTTTCTATTTAATTTTAATTAAAACAAATAATCAAATAAACTAACTAACCTAATCTATTTTCAAAAATATTAACTTGAATAAATAATATTTAATTATGTATTTTTGTGATTTTTTAGTTTTATAAAAAATAATATTTTTTGTGTTAATTAATTAAAACAATTAATGAAATTAACTAAAGAAATTAATAAGAAATAGAAAGAAAAAAATAAACAAACTGGGCCTGTATGTTGTTAGCAAATGGGGGGAGGGGGGTGATTCTGAATTTTCAGGCCCAATAGTCCTTCAAGCCCAGTCAGCACCTGGTTCCATGTGGCGTTGACCTGGGGGTGCATCATGGTCCCTCACTGCTTATGCGTTAGATCTGGAGAGGCTGTGATCCATTGGTGATGACTTGAGGAGTATGGAAGGCGCATGCAAGGTTGATTCACTAGATCTATGAACAGAAATTGAGAAAATAAGAAAATGCTTGGACCTGGGATCGAACCCAGGTCCTCACACTTACCACCAAGCGCTCCTACCACCAGGCCAATCTGCTTTGTTGTACATAAAGTAAAAAATAAAATATAATATAACAAAATAAATGAGTTAGTGGGAAACGCGCGTGAGATTCAAATGGTCCACTAATTGGCTGACACCTAATCTTTTTCTACCTTTCTCAGTCGTCTTAACTGCATACCTTTTACCTACAGTCATGTGTTCGTAGCTATAGCCCTGTGAATTTCAAAAATGCACAAGACACATGATAAATTACTTCCAGTTATGTGGATCAATCCATCTTGACCTCGTGAACATCATGGCGTTCTTCTTTTGGCCTAATTTAACCTGTGTGACAAACCCTTAAAAGGCACACGAAAACCCTAATAATGGCAAAGGCATAGATATGCGTCAAAAACACAATTAAATCATCCAGTCAGGTTGCAAACACATCCATGATCACAAATATATCACTTAAATATGCTAATGATGCAGGAAATTCAATAATCGATTTGGAAAAAATAAGCAAACCGTGGGAGTTGTAGTGCGCGATTCCGGATGATTCAGGCCTTACAAATTATTGCTACTGGTTCAGTGAGTACCTAGGGAGATGACTTGATCTCTAGAAACGCTTGAAACGGCCTATGGAGCAAGATTGCATCTGCACTTTTCTTTGAAAAATTCAAACTTTGTTCTTCCTTTTCACGCCTGCAAAACCTTGTCTCATTCCTTGTACATGTCTAATATATATCTAGGAATGAATTAGGGTTATGAAATTAGATTGAATCTTTGCAATTATGAGAGATTTGATTTGATTTCCATGCTACATGTAAACTTGCTATTTTGAGTTAAATCATCCATTTCTTGTACCAATTATGCTTGATTCATTTTGGTCTTGATATCTCAGCATATTTTGATTGCCAACCTGTCCAAAAACCAAATCAAATCATATCTTTGCTATTATTCACCAATTATTTGATTTAATTCAATTTTTAATTAATAAAAATTCAAAATAAATTGAAAAATGAAGCAAATGATGTGTGGGTGAATATTTGGATCGTGGACCATATTATAAGTGAGGTGCAAGCATAAAAAGTTAGGCCCATTTGGCAAAAAAATGTAATTTTGAGCCTATTTGACTTTTGGCAATTTTGCATAAAAGGTCAACTTTGACAAGGCATATCTCCTTCAATTTTAACCCTAGAGAGGTTTTCTTGGACATTTTAGAAATCTTAGGATGTCCTCTAAGCAAACTTTTTAGTCTCATCTCAATTGAGTCTTCCATGTTCATGTAAGAAGCTTTGACCCAAAAGGTGTTTTTGTTGACTTTTCAAAAGGACCCATAATGTAGAAATTCATATCTTTTTGTGGGTGCATATTTTGAACTTATGGGATTAATATGAGTTGTAGGTAATTGCATCCTCTTCAAAATGAGATTTGGATGGAAAATTTTTTATGAAGCATGTAGAAGTTATGCTTGGTCAAAGTTTGGTTGACTTTTATTGAGAAATCCTAATTTAGCAGCTTTTGGGTTTTGATGAATTTGGAGCATTCCTTGGGGAATCATGATAAACCCTTGATAAAATTATGAAAGTAACTTCAAAATGTTAATGTTGACCAAAAATCTTGAAGTTTGACTGTATGTGGGTCACAGTTGACTTTTGACCTAATATAGTCGATTCTCAAGCATCTGAGCAGTTGACTGAGCAAACTTCTTGTGCAAGGCATGAAGCTTGACATGTAGGGTATTGAGAACATAATAAAACCATGGAGAACATATGAGACCTTTGGATTACACATATCTTTAGGAAAACAGAAACCCTAATTTGAGACACCCTACCTTAGGAGAGAGTTTGTCTGGTCAACTCTTGGGCAACCTTGAGCAAATTGAGGATCTCAATGGGCATGTATTGAGTAAAATGAGAGGGCAAATTTTGGGGTACAACAGCTAGCAAACCTAATGCAAAAGACAAAAATAACAGAATACAACATAATTGCACATATACACCTCTAGGGTACTCCCACTTTGGTTGCCTTCGGAAAAATAGTCACAACTCTCGAAACGTGAGAGATTTTAGTGGCTACTATAACGCCCGTAATTTAATTAATTATTTAATTAAATCATTTTTGGATTATTTATGAAGTTGTATTATGATGATAGATGTTGTGTTGTGATTAATTGAATTAATCTATTCTATTAAGTTGTAGAATAATATTAGAATAATACTATTATTTGATGTGGGTTTATTGTTAAGGATTAGAAGTAGTAGAAAGGGGGTGTAGGAGTTTTAAGACCATTAAGATATAATGAGAATTATAGGGTTATTATATTAGTTATTTGTAATCAATAATAAAAATAAGTAGAGAAAGAGAGAAAGAGAACGTGAATGTTGCAGAAAAGAAGGAAAAGAGGCACAACAGAATTCGATCGGAAAAGGTGTAAAGAAACCTTCAATCCAAGGTAAGGGTGGGGTTCTGACTCTATAATAAGGGTTTGTGATGAGTAGTATATGGGATTGGATTTGAAAAGTTGTTTTGTTTATGATTGAAATACATATTGTTGTTTGATGAGGATCGATGATTTAGAGATGAATAATGATGCCCTAATGCTGTATAATTGATGTAGAAACATAGGATTATTAGAATTGATGACTACCTATTATTAGAGGATGTTTTTAGGTCCTAAGGCAGGGAAATTGCAGTGAAAACACAGTGGAATCGCAAAATAAATTCATTACAAATCAGTATGTGTCGACCTCAAAGGCCATGCGTCGACACATGCAGGATTTAAGACTCGGGATGAGTCGATACGAAAGGATCATGCATCGACACATGCAGTGTTTTAGACTCAGTATGATTCGACACAAGAGGTTACACGTCGACTCATGCAAGACTCAAAACCCAGTACGCGTCGACTCATGCAGTCCAATTTTTGACAGATTTTTCCAAAGGTTGTAACTTGAGTTTCCAAACACTGTTTGAGGTGTTGTTTGAAGCGTTAGATAGCTAACACGATGAACTTCATTCTTAAGGATTAAAATTAATTATAATAAGAAAAACTCTAGTACCCAAATTAGGATTAGAGTTAGCTTCCCGTGTTAATCTCTATGGTGATTTCGTGAAGTATGATGAGGATAAGACGATCTTAGATTATTGCTTGGTTCATAATAGTAAGATTAATAATAATAATGATGTAGAATTGCAGTATAATAATATGTAGAGGTTTGGTAATTAGAGATAAGCATTAGATGATTAATTAATTAATTAGGGGCATTATCATGTTGTAGGCATATGGCCAATGTTGAGGGGTTGTCGATATGTCATTGTATTGTTGTTATGGCTGAGTTGCTGTGGAATTACGTTGATAAATTATGTTGATGAATTATGTTGATGAATTATGTTGATGAATTATGTTGATGAATGATGTTGAGATGCCTCTAATAATTGGCAGCTATTAAGTTGTAGGCTTCTGGCCAACGATGATGTTGTGTTGAGATGTTATTAGTTGTGGTTGTTGTTACTGCATTCATGATTGTGTCGCATACATTGCTTATTAAGATGGAGATGATGCTCGTTAAGATGGCTTGTATTGGCGAATATTAAGATGAAGGCTTATGCCTTGTTGATGCCTCTGTTTATTGGCAATTATTTTGAGATGGGAGTTATGCTCCAATGGTACCACATGCATTTGCATAGTATTGAGTCACATTTTATGATTGCATAAAGAAGTTATGTATTGATGCGGTAATGTTGTATGTTGTTGATGTTCCCTTGCGATTATTGTTGTTTATAAGAAGTGAAGTGGTGATATCATGTGATATGATTTAATATATTATTTATCATACGTTTTATTATATTGTTAGATATCTCACCCCTTTTGTTTGAATGTTACCCTTACGTTGGTAACATGCAGGTAATCCAGAGTGAAGTTGGTTTACCTTCAGTAGTTCGAGTCAGTGTCATTACTCTGATACGTAACACTCGGGGGAATGAACGCTTGTTGCTTTTATTTATTGTTATTCCAGTTGTTGAACTTTAATTTGATTTTTGCTAAGTATGTGTTATTTTGAAGTTGCTGTAATGTTAGACAAAGATGTTATTATGATTCTGCTGCATAGTTGTTCAAGTTGTTGAATTAAGAGATTAAATTATTTTACTGTTGGTTCATCCGAAGTTTAAAAGTGTTATGTATCCATGTTGAATGCAATGTGTTTTTAAGTTGAATTTAAGGCATCCTGATTCAGTTGTATGAATTTTATAACTCTAATTTACATTTATAATTGTCGGGTAGAATTAGGTTGTTACAAAGTTGGTATCAGAGCAAAGGTTGTTCCTTCCGACCAAGTTGTCGAGTCGTAGTTGTCTAACAATCGAGTATTATTACCTTGAGTTCTAACCGTTATTTATGTTGTAGAGATAAGTTGAGATGGCTGGAAGGAATGATGTTGCACTTGCTGCTGCTTTAGAAGCAATGGCGCATGCTATGGAGAATCTGCCGAATGCTGACAAGAATGTTGGATCTCGTAGCTTGGCGACTTTCCAGAGAGAGAATCTGCCTACCTTCAAGGGCAAGTATGATCTTGACGGAGCATTGGATTGGTTGAAAGAGATTGAGAGAATCTTCCGTGTGATGGACTGCACTCCAGCACAGAAGGTTCGTTATGGTACTCATATGCTAGAAGTCGAAGTTGATGACTGGTGGCTAGAGACGTGTCAGAGGTTAGAAGCTGCAGGTGAAAATGTCACTTGGGCTGTGTTCCGTAGGGAATTTCTGAGGAAGTATTTTCCTGAAGACGTTCGTGGTAAGAAGGAGATTGAGTTCCTTGAGCTGAAGCAAGGGAATATGTAGGTTGTTGAGTATGCTGCAAAGTTTGTTGAGTTGGCTAAGTTTTATCTGCACTACAGTGAGGCAAATGCTGAGTTTTCGAAGTGCATCAAGTTTGAGAGCGGGTTACGCCAAGAGATCAAGAAGGCAGTTGGATACCAGAAGATCTGTGTCTTTGCTGATCTGATTGATAGTTGCAAGATTTATGAAGAGGATAATAATTCTCATTACAAGATTATCTGTGAGAAGAGGGGTAAGCACCAACAGAATTGTGGTAAGCCTTATGATGCCCCAGCTGGTAAAGGTAAACATAAAGTTGCTCAGGATCAGAGGACTAGTGGGGGAGGTGCTCCTTCTAGTGTGGTTTATTTCAAATGTGGAAAACCTGGGCATAAGAGTAATGTGTGTGCTGCTGAGGTGAAGAGGTGTTTCGGTTGTGGTAAGACTGGACATGTTGTATCAGAGTGCAAGCATAAGGATGTGGTTTGTTTCAATTGTAGTGAAGAAGGGCACATTGGTAGTCAGTGTTAGAAACCAAAGAGGGTGCAGACAAGTGGTAAAGTGTTCACTTTGGTTGAGGATCAGGAAGCTGCTGAGGACAGACTTATCTGAGGTACATGTTTCATTAATAGTACTCCTTTAATTACTATTATTGATACTGGTGCTACTCATTGCATTATTGCCGCTGATTGTGTTGAAAGATTGGGTCTTATGTTGTCTTCTTTGAATGGAGAAATGGTCGTCGACACTCCAGCCAAAGGGTCGGTGACTACATCTTTTGTGTGTTTAAAGTGTCCTTTGTTGATTTTCGATAGAGACTTTGTTGTTGATCTGGTTTGTTTTCTGTTAAGAGGGTTGGATGTGATTTTGGGTATGAACTGGTTAGAGCATAACTATGTTCATATTAATTGTTATGACAAGTCTGTTAGGTTTTCTACCCCCGAAGAAGAGGAAGATAGTATGTTGTCTGCTAGACAGTTGAGGAAGTTGATGCAAGAAGAAGCACAAATGTTCTCTTTGATGGCATCATTATCTGTCGAGACTCAAGCTATAATTGAGGAATTGCAGGTGGTGCATGAATTTCCTGAAGTTTTCCCTGATGAAATTCCTGATGTACCGCCAGAGAGGGAAGTTGAGTTTTCTATTGATCTTGTACCTGGTACCAGACCTGTATCTATGGAACCATACATGATGTCTACATCTGAATTGCCAGAGTTAAATAAGCAACTGGAAGAGTTACTTGAAAAGAAGTTTGTAAGACCAAGTGTATCACCGTGGGGAGCTCCAGTGTTGCTAGTAAAGAAGAAAGATGGAAGTATGAGGCTTTGTGTTGATTATAGACAATTGAATAAAGTGACGATTAAGAATAAGTATCCGCTTCCAAGAATAGATGACTTAATGGATCAATTGGTGGATGCTCGTATGTTCAGTAAGATTGATTTGAGGTCGGGTTACCATCAGATTAAAGTGAAGGATGAAGATATCCCGAAGACGGATTTCAGAATACGTTATGGACATTATGAGTATTCAGTGATGCCTTTCGGTGTTACTAATGCGCCGGGAGTATTCATGGAATACATGAACCATATATTTTATACTTAGTTGGATCGGTTTGTAGCGGTGTTCATTGATGACATTTTGATTTACTCTAAGTCAGAAGAAGGGCATGCAAAACACTTAAGAGTAGTATTATAAGTTTTAAAAGAAAAGAAGTTGTATGCAAAGTTGTCCAAGTGTGAGTTTTGGTTAAAGGAGGTTAGTTTTCTTTGTCATGCGATCTCAGGTAGTGGCATTGCTATAGATCCATCGAAGGTTGATGTTGTGTTGCAATGGGAAACTTCGAAGTCAGCTACTGAGATTAAAAGCTTTTTGGGATTAGCTGGTTACTATAGAAGGTTTATTGAATGTTTTCTAATTTGGCACTCCCGTTGACTAAGTTGACTTGTAAAGGTAGAGCTTTTGTGTGGGATGTTCAGTGCGAAGAAAGTTTTACAGAATTGAAGAAGGGATTGATGTCGGCTCCGATTTTGACGTTGCCTAATCTAGGAGAACCTTTTGTAGTATGTTGTGATGCTTCTAAATTGGGTTTAGGAGGTGTGCTTATGCATAATGATAAGGTAGTTGCTTATGCGTCAAGACAGTTGAGGACTCATGAGAAGAACTATCCTACGCATGATCTAGAGCTTGCTGCAGTTGTTTTTGTGTTGAAAATTTGGAGGCATTATCTTTATGGTTCTAGATTTGAAGTGTTTAGTGACCATAAGAGCTTAAAGTATTTATTCGATCAGAAGGATTTGAATATGAGGAAACAAAGATGGTTGGAATTGTTAAAGGATTATGATTTCGGTTTGAATTATCATCCAGGAAAAGCGAATGTGGTAGCTGATCGTTGAGTCGAAAGACTTTACATATATCGACAATGATGGTTTAAGAGTTGGAATTAATTGAACAGTTCAGGGATATGAGCTTAGTTTGTGAGGTGACACCGCAGAGTGTTATGTTGGGTATGTTGAAGATTAATAATGAATTTCTAGGCAGTATCAGAGAAGCTCAGAAGTTGAATGTGAAACTGGAAGATTCGATGGTTGGGATCGATCAGTCTGAGAATATTGATTTTAAGTTAGATGCGTAAGGTGTATTGAGATTTCGTAATTAGATTTGTATTCCTGATGATGAGGAGATGAAGAAAGTGATACTTGAAGAGAGTCATAGAAGTAAGCTGAGTATTCATCCAGGAGCTACAAAGATGTATCAGGATTTGAAGAATTTGTTTTGGTGGCCTGGGATGAAGAGTGATATGGCTAGGTTTGTGTATGCATGTTTGACTTGTCAGAAGTCAAAAGTTGAACATCAGAAGGTTGCATGTTTGATGCAACCATTAGAAGTTCCAGAATAGAAATGGGATAGAATTTCGATAGACTTTGTGATAGGGTTACCTAATACTTTAAGAGGACATGATTCGATTTGGGTGGTTGTTGATAGGCTTACGAATTCGGCTTATTTTATTCCTATTAACATCAGTTTTCCAATGACGAAGTTGGTTGAGATTTACACTAGTGTAATTGTGAAGCTGCATGGTGTTCCTTTGTGCATTATTTCGGATAGAGATCCGAAGTTTACTTCTAATTTTTGGAAGAGTTTTCAAGAAGCGTTGGGTTCTAAGTTGAGGTTGAGTTCGGCGTATCATCCTCATATGGATGGTCAGACTGAATGGACTATTCAATCATTGGAAGACTTGTTAAGGGCGTGTGTTCTTGAGCAGGGAGGTTCATGGGATACTTACCTTCCGTTGATAGAGTTCACTTATAATAACAGTTACCATTCTAGTATTGGGATGGCACCTTTTGAAGCGTTGTATGGTCGAAGATGTAGAACTCCTTTATGTTGGCATGAATCTGGAGAAAGTGTAGTACTTGGACTTGAACTTGTTCGTGAGACTACTGAGAAGGTGAAGTTGATTCGAGAAAAGATGAAAGCTTCCCAAAGTAGACAGAAGAGTTATCATGACAAGCAAAGGAAGGACTTAGAATTTCAAGTAGGTGACCATGTGTTTTTGAGAGTTACACCTGTGACTGGTGTTTGACGAGCATTGAAGTCTAAGAAGCTAACTTCTCGTTTTATTGGTCCATATCAAATTTTGGAGAGAGTTGGGAATGTTTCTTATAGAGTGCCTTTACCTCCTAATTTTTCGAATTTGCTTGATGTGTTTCACGTGTCGCAACTCCGGAAGTATATTTCAGATCTATCTCATGTGATTCATATGGATGATGTGCAAGTAAGGGATAACCTTACTGTGGAGACAATGCCTATACGAATCACAGATCGTGAAATAAATACTTTGAGGGGCAAAGAGATTGCTTTGGTTAAAGTGGTTTGGCTAGGAGCTGTCGGAGAAAGCATGACTTGGGAGTTGGAAAGCAAGATGTAGGACTCTTATCCTGAGTTGTTTGATTAAGGTAAATTTTCGAGGACGAAAATATTCTAAGTAGGGGAGAGTTGTAACGCCCTTAATTTAATTAATTATTTAATTAAATCATTTTTGGATTATTTGTGAAGTTGTGTTATGATGATAGATGTTGTGTTGTGATTAATTGAATTAATCTATTCTATTAAGTTGTAGAATAATACTATTATTTGATGTGGGCTTATTTTTAAGGATTAGAAGTAGTAGAAAAAGGGTGTAGGAGTTTTAAGCCCATTAAGATATAATGAGAATTATAGGGTTATTATATTAGTTATTTAGAATTAATAAGAAAAATAAGTATCATTAAGAAGAAAAGAAAATAAGGGTCGGAAGAGAAAAAGAGAACGTGAAAGTTGCAGAAAAGAAGAAAAAGAGGTAGAACGGAATTCCATCAGAAAAGTTGTAGAGGAACCTTCAATCCAAGGTAAGGGTGGGGTTATGACTCTATAGTAGGGTTTGTGATGAGTATTATATGGGATTGGATTTGAAAAGTTGTTTTGTTTATGAATGAAATATATATATATATATATTGTTGTTTGATGAGGATAAATGATTTAGAGATAAATAATGATGCCCTAATGTTGTATAATTGATGTAGAAACATGGGGTTATTATAATTGATGACTACCAATGATTAGAGGATGTTTTTAGGGCCTAAGGCAGTGAAATCGCATAATAAATTCATTATAGATCAGTATGAGTCGACCTCAAAGGCCATGCATCGACACATGCAGGATTTAAGACTCGGGATGAGTCGATACGAAAGGATCATGCGTCGATACATGTAGTGTTTCAGACTCAATATGAGTCCACACAAGATATTACACTTCGACTCATGCAAGACTCAAAACCCAGTACGCGTCGACTCAAAGAGACATGCGTCGACTCATGCAGTCCAATTTTTGACAGATTTTTCCAAAGGCTATAACTTGAGTTTCCGGACTCCGTTTGAGGTGTCGTTTGAAGCGTTGGATAGCTAACACGATGAACTTCATTCTTAAGGATTAAAATTAATTATAATAAGAAAAATCCTAGTACCCAAATTAGGATTAGAGTTAGCTTCCCGTGTTAATCGCTATGGTGATTTCGTGAAGTATGATGAGGATAAGACGATCTTAGATTATTGCTTGGTTCATAACAGTAAGATTAATAATAATAATAATAATGATGTAGCATTGCAGTAAAATAATATGTAGAGGTTTGGTAATTAGAGATAAGCATTAGATGATTAATTAATTAGGGGCATTATCATGTTGTAGGCCTATGGCCAACGTTGAGGGGTTGTTGATCAGTCATTGTATTGTTGTTATGGCTGAGTTGCTGTGGAATTATGTTGATAAATTATGTTGATGAATTATGTTGATGAATTATGTTGATGAATTATGTTGATGAATTATGTTGATGAATGATGTTGAGATGCCTCTAATAATTGGCAGCTATTAAATTGTAGGCTTCTGGCCAACGATGATGTTGTGTTGAGATGTTGTTAGTTGTGGTTGTTGTTACTACATTCATGATTGTGTCACATACATTGCATATCAAGATGGAGCCGATTCTCGTTAAGATGACATGTATTGGCGAATATTAAGATGAAGGCTTATGCCTTGTTGAAGCCTGTATTTATTGGCAATTATTTTGAGATGGGAGTTTTGCTCCAATGGTACCATATGCATTTGCATAGTATTGAGTCGCATTTTTGATTGCATAAAGAAGTTGTGTATTGATGCGGTAATGTTGTATGTTGTTGATGTTCCCTTGCGATTATTGTTGTTTATAAGAAGTGAAGTGGTGATATCATGTGATCTGATTTAATATAGTATTTATCATACGTTTTATTATATTGTTAGATATCTCACCCCTTTTGTTTGAATGTTACCCTTACGTTGGTAACATGCAGGTAATCCAGAGTGAAGTTGGTTTACCTTCGTTAGTTCGAATCGGTGTCATTGCTCTGATACGTAACACCCAGGGGGATGAACGCTTGTTGCTTTTAGTTATTGTTATTCTAGTTGTTGAACTTTAATTTGATTGTTGCTAAGTATGTGTTATTTTGAATTTGTTGTAATGTTGGACAAAGATGTTATTATGATTCCGCTGCGTAGTTGTTCAAGTTGTTGAATTAAGAGATTAAATTATTTTGCTGTTGGTTCATCCGAAGTTTTAAAGTGTTATGTATCCATGTTGAATGCAATGTGTTTTTAAGTTGAATTTGTGGCATCCTGATTCAGTTGTATGAATTTTATAACTCTGATTTACATTTATAATTGTTGGGTAGAATTGGGGTGTTACAGCTACCTTTTGGTTTAAAAAGATCATTAGTCCCTTGATGACCCTCAAGACGTTGCCTCGGTAAACAATGATCTTAAAACCCTAGGGTAGTTACTAAGTTTTCTTGCCCAGTTGCCTTCGTGACTATAAAACGTCCCTTCGAATGTCCCTCTAACATCCAAACAACTAGAGCTACCTACTCACTAATAGTAGGCTAGCATTGTCTAAAGGAAAAGAGGAAAAGAACGACCCTTTCGAGTAAAAGTAGGTAGTTCCTAGATGCTTGCTCAAAAACAATTTTTTTCACATACACAAACACTTTCAGAAACATTTTCAAAACGCTTTATCAACACTCTTGAGGACTGATATAAGAGTTATCATAAAGCAAATCGCTGCACTAAGGCATTTCAAAATACTTTTCAAAAACACACAAAACACAAGGTATTTCAAAAATGAGCTAAGTATCTAAGAGCCCGTAGATAACTACGGATGAAAAGGGTGCTAACACCTCCCCTTTCCATAATCTACCCCCCTTACTCAGAAATAATCTTGAAATGTCTTTTTCTATTCTTTTCACCCTTTCCTTTGTTGGATAAAAGAAAAGTCGGTGGCGACTCTTGCTTACCGCAACATTTGTAAACACAAACGCAAAACCAGTATAACAGTCGGTTCTGCCATCGTATCACAGAACTGGCGACTCAGCTGGGGATTTATAAAAAGTGGGGTTACCTTAGAGATAGATCATTTTAAATTGATTTCCTTGTATGCTTTGCTTGCTTTACTTTTAAGGGTTTTTTTTGGGTTTACTTGTAAAGATACTACACTCGGATCTGGGACACCTTTTAGGTAAGTAGCAATAGATCGTGGGGACTGTGTGGGGTATACCGACAAGGTTGAAACAATAGCTACATTGGTGTGACACATTTGTTGGTACCGGTAGCCCTTAAGTAGTCAAGGATAATACGAGGCAGTTGTGTGGTGTCATGAAGCAACAACTAACCTTAGAACCTTTAATTGAATAACTTGGCCATTCGGCAGTAGTGAGATTGCTGGATTTGGTGCAGTCCGAAGTTGGTTGATACTCGATACTACACCCATTGAGATCTGAATTCTAGGATATTTTTATCGCCAATAAAGAGGCTTGCGCTGAAACAATGCTCGGTGAAGAAAGATCAGTGACATTGAGGTCCCCTAGAACCCGGTTACTATTAATAGGACAAGTTGAACCAACTATACTTCAAGAGGGTACTTACGTATGGAATCCATGCAAGCCTAAACCTACGGATCTGTTTGTATGCTTGTATATATTTTTTTGTACATAACATCATAACATTGGTATATCACACTAACCATTTCAAGGACTTTTAGGACTTATCTTTGTGTCTGTTTTGTAGAACATGGCTCTCATTCGTAGAAATATTATCCAAGTCAACCTCGTAAGAGTGCCTCCTCAACTCAAAGAGCTGGCATCAAGGGTTCCTGAGAATTCCCCACTCACTAAAAGATATGGTCGACTCCTCAGTTTGGTCACCTCAAGCCCTGATGAAGACATGGTGAAAGTTCTCTTTCAGTTCTTTGACCCTTTACATCATTGCTTTACATTTCCCGACTATCAGTTGGTGCCTACTATGGAAGAGTTTTCTCAGTTATTGGGTGTGCCTATTCTCAATCAATTACCCTTTAATGGTATGGAAAGAGACCTAAAGCCTGTGGAGATCGATCAAGCCCTATATTTACAACGGTTCAACGTTGTGACAAATTGGGAAACAAGAAGCGGTGTCAAAGGGTTTCCAGCCAAGTTCTTGTTGGAGAAAGCTCACTATTTTTGGGATACTTTGGACTTACAAGCCTTTGAAGAGATGTTGACCCTTCTCATCTATGGGATGGTACTATTCCCTAATCCGGACCAACTCATAGATATGAATACGGTCAAATTTTCATGTCTCGTAATCTGGTGCCTACCTTACTTGGAGACATTCTGCATTCTTTTCACACTCGCACCATAAAGAGAATAGGAACCCTCATGTGTTTCACTCCTCTATTGGCTAGGTGGTTTATTTCGCACCTACCTCGATCTGTGTTGAAGAATGAGCAAGGCATGAGGTGGTCTAATAGGTTGATGTCTCTCACGCATTCGGATATTCACTGGTGCCCTCGATCTGTGGAAGATGTTACCATCATTAATCGCTATGGGGAATTCCCTAATGTCCCTCTCCTAGTCATTAGGGGAGGAATCACTTATAACCTTTGTTTGTCATTGTGACAGTTTGGATATGCTAGGAGGGATGGTCCTCATGATGCACTGGTTCAGGGAATTGCATTTGACTATGAGAATGATGTCCAAGGGTACCGTCAGAGGTTCATTCGAGCTTGGGGCATGGTGAACATAGTGGATAGAAAGACATTAGGGTATAAGAACTCCATCCCTTTAGAATCTTAACTTAAGTGGGTGCGAGCATGCGCTCAAAATCTCATGATGCCTTACCCCACCATCCTGCCTATTATCATGGAACCTATTACCGAGACAGATGTACCTCATACTATTCTCCATCCTGACATGCTGACTACTCTCGAGGTACTGCAAAGATCTTGGATTCAATTCAAATAGGAACGAGATACCTTTGAAGCCCAGTTTTATGCAAGTCAGAAGAAGGTTTTGGAGCTTACAAGACAATTGCATGAAGAATAGAGTTTGAATGCCTATATTGCACCAAAGAGGATACGCTCATGGGAAGCCTGAGTCCTATTTGATTTAGGAGTTTTTATTTTATCTTTGTGTGATACGGTGGCAGAACCGACTGTTAATACTGGTTTTGCATTTTTTGTTCATAAAATGTCGCGG
The DNA here is from genome assembly GCA_948472305.1 of Vicia faba. Classification (NCBI taxonomy): domain Eukaryota; kingdom Viridiplantae; phylum Streptophyta; class Magnoliopsida; order Fabales; family Fabaceae; genus Vicia; species Vicia faba. Next base: position 704,642,615 of record OX451741.1, on the reverse strand, counting down.
TAAGCAAGAGTCACCACCGACTTTTATTTTATCCAATCAGGAAAAGGAAAAAGAACAGAAAAACCTTTTTTGAGATGTTTCTGAGTACGGAGGGTAGATTATAGAAAGGGAAGGTGTTAGCACCCTTTCTATCCATGGTTTTCCATGGGCTCTTAGGTACTTGCTCATTTTGAAAATTGCTTGTGTGTGCTTGCTTTGAAAAGTTTTGTTTTACTTCGTTTTAACCCTTGTTTCTGTCCTCAAGAGTGTTACGAAGTTGTTTTTGAAAACTTTGTTTGAAAAAGTATTTGTGTGAGAAAAATTTGTTTGTTTGAGCAAGTACCTAGGAACTAATCTACCTACTCGAAAAAGGTTTATTCGTTTTCCTTTAGACAGTGCTATCCTATTATTAAGGAATAGGTAGCACCGCCGTTGGAGTTTTTAAGGGACGTTCGAAGGGACGAAATGGTCTCTGAAGACAACAAGTAAGGATACCCTAGCATTTTGAAGAGACTATCATCATAAGATCAATTCGTAGGCAACTCGAGGGACAAGTAGGGACTGTGATCTTTATGACGACTTTGAATTACGGGTCATTGCTAAGGTATCCCTACGTTCTAGGGACACGACCATTATTTCCGAGGCAACCAAGTGAGGCAAACCCTAGGAGTGAGCATGTGCATGTGTTTGACTTCAGTTATTTAATATTTGCACAATTAAGGTGATCTACTGTTTTAATTTTCAGTTAGTCTTTCCATACAATCCTATTAACATACATATAAGCAGTTTATAATTTGCGAAAATTAAAACTCGGGAAAGTTTAAAAGGTCCTAGCTATTATAGGGCTTTCGCAGATACATAATTATCTTGACAGTAAATAACGATGCGGAAATTTAAAACCCTAATTACTATTACAACCTCGAAACAGTTACAATAATAATAAAAGGGAAATTAAAAAATGCACGCGGCGAATTAAATGCTAGAATAATTTAGGAAACCTAAATATCTAATTGAAAAATTATTTAGGTTATTTTTTGAGAAAAATCAATTAGGTTATGTACAAATTAAAACCCTAATTTCTAATTAATTTAAATTATAAAATAGGAATTAAATTTGCCCTAATTTTAATTAAACTAATTAATTTATTAAGAAACAAAATATTTTTTTATGAAAAAAAAGATTTTTTCGGTTTTTTTGTGATTTTTTTATTTAATAAAAAAACTGATTTTTTTGTGTTATTTTTTGTAAAAAAGGAAAAAAATTAACAAAATTAAAAAAGAATTAAAAGTAAAAGATTTAGAGATGGGCTTGTGTTGTTGAAAAAGGGAGGTGTGAGTTGAATTTTGTAAGCCCATTAGCTGCTGAGCCCAGCCTTTCGCTTGATCCTATGTAGTTCACACTTAGAGGGTGCACCATGGACTACCCTTTGATTGAGAGTTTTATCTGAATAGAGATGAATCATGTGGCTGGATGATGGAAGCACATGGCGGGCGCCTGGAAGTGTAACACGCTAGATCTGCAATCAAATATTGTGAAAATAGAAAAATACTGGGACCTGGGATCCAACCCAGGTCCTCCCACTCAACATACGTGTGCTCAACCAACTGGACTGGAATGCTTAGTTGTTATAATATTGAAGCAAAAATAATATAATAAAATATGGGTCAATGTGGTAAATAAATGCGCGAAATTTGAATTACCCAACGGTGTTCATCCATGTTATCGTCTTCTTCACAGATTTGTTGTCTTAGGTATAACACTTTTACCTACGAACAACCTCCATAGCTACAGACCTGCAAACTTCAAAAATCCACAGCAAGCATGATAAATCAATTCTAGCCATGCCAATCAACTCATTTTGACCTCACGAGTATGATGGCATCCTTCTCTGGCCTTAATTTTACATGTACAATAAAACCCTAAAACGGAGGATAAAACCCTAATAATGGCAACTCATCGTTTATGCGTCAAAACTAATAATTAAGTATACAGAAAGTTTCCAGGAAGTCATGTGAACACAAATATCTAATCAAAACATGTTAACAATGTAAAATTGAATAGATACGATCTAGGAAAAAGTGACAAACCGTGAGAGCAATATGTGGCGATTCCTGGAGCTTTAAAGCGTGCAATTGGTCCTGTTAGCTTTAGGAGATACCCAGGAAGGTATTTGTGGCTTTGAAGGGTCTTGAATCGTCCTCTAGATTAGAAATTGGATCCACACATTTTGTCAAAATTTTCAGTTTTGTTTTCCTCCTTGCACGACTTCAATCCCTATTTTTATGCATTGTTCTTGTTCAGTATATATATATTAGGACAAATTAGTTTAACAAAAACGAGTTAAATCTTTATCAATCATGGCAATTGGATTTGATTTTGTTCTTGTATTATATGTTTCTAAAACAAGCATAATCATGCCAATTTCGCTTCAATTTGCCTTGACCTGATTTGATATGATTTGCCAGCCTAATTGGATTTGATTCCTACAAAAAAATCAGATCAAAAATCAATCTTTTGTATTTTTTGCTATTTATTTGATTTAATTTGAATTTTAAATAATAAAAAATCAAAAAATAAATAATGAAACAAATGAAGTGTAGATGCTGACTTGGGTCGTGGATCATGTCACAAGCAAGATGCAATCATGAAATGCTAGGCCCATTTGACAAAAAAATGCATTTTTGAGCACATTTTACTTTTGGCAATTTTGCAAAAATGGTCAACTTTGACAAAGCATATCTCCTCCAATTTTAACCCTAGAGAGGTGTTCTTGGACTTTTTATAAATATTAGGATGTCCCCTAAACAACCCATTTGGTTTTATCTCAATTGGGTCTTCCATGTTCATGTAAGAAGCTTTGACCCAAAAGGTGTTTTTGTTGACTTTTCAAAAGGACCTATAATGTAGAAATTCATATCTTTTTATGAGTTCATATTTTGAACTTTTGGTATGAATATGAGTTGTAGGGAATTTCATCCTCTTAAAAATGAGCCTTGGATGGAAAATGTCTGATAAAGTATGAAGAAGTTATGCTTGGTCAAAGTTTGGTTGACTTTTCCTAAGAAACCCTAATTTAGCAAATTTTGGGTTTTGATGAATTTGGGGAATTCCTTGAGGAATAATTATCAAACCTTAATAAAATGATGGATATCACTTTAAAATGTTGATGTTGACCAAAAATCTTGAAGTTTGACTGTATGTGGGCCACAATTGACTTTGGACCTAGTATAGTTGATTTTCAGGCATCTGAGTAGTTGACTGAGCAAACTTCTTGTACAAGGTATGAAACTTGGCATGGATGATCTTGAGAACATATTAGGACCATGGAAAGCATTTGGGACCTTTGGAGTTCCCACACCCTGATAAAAATGGAAACCCTAGTTTGAGATTCATTGCTTTAGGAGAGAGTTTGTCTGTTCGACTCTTGGGCATCCTTGAACAAGTTGGGGACCTCAATGGGCATGTGTTGAGTATAATGAGAGGGAAAATTTTGGGGTACAACACTTTTTTTCTTCCATTGTAAGCCCAAGAGGCATCGTTGTAATCATTTAAACTTATGAATGCAATTAATGTTTGTTCTTTCTTCGTCTAAGCAAATTTAAAATCTTAAAAGTTCTTGAAAACATTGCATCAGCATATCATGCATTTCATTGCATAAATAGGTATTTCGAGACAGGTTTCTTATTCTTTTCGCTATTTATTTCAGAAAAAGAAATGGCTCTTGAACAAACAGTAAAGGATCTTCAAGCTCAAAACTTCCAATTCCAACAAATGTTCCTGGCTCTGACTAAGGGGCAAGAAGATCTGAAAGATCTTGTCATCAAGGAGAAGACCAAGAAGGCAAAGAAACTAGTTGGTGTCTTGAATTTGGGTATAAGGTTTAGAGGATCGGATAAGCGATCTCTAGATTTCGCAACCCCGTCAAATGAGGGGGACAATCAAGAAGAGAAGCCAACTGAAGAAAACAACAATCCTTGGACTGATGAGGAAGAGGCTGATTACTCTGAGGAACAATATCCTTCTATTGATGATAAGTACAAACATCTGGAGGATCGTCTCAATGCTATGGAGATTCAGAGGGTACCCGGGCTGTATTTTGAAGAGCTAAGACTGGTCTCAAGGGTGGTCATCCCACATAAATTCAAGGTCCTCACATTCGCTAAGTATGACAGTGCTTTCTGTCCTAAGCTGCACTTAAGGTCATATGTCAGGAAGATTCAACCCCACACTACTGATAGGAATTTGTGGGTACATTTCTTCCAGGAAAGTTTGTCATGAACGCAGTTGGAATGGTTCTATCAGCTGGAGGGAACCAATATCCGCAACTGGGAAGATCTGGCTGCTGCCTTTTACAGGCAGTACCAATATAATGCTGACCTTGCTCCCACCCGTACACAATTGTAAGTTATGTCTATGGGTTCCGACGAGGGTTTCAAAGGTTATGCCCAAAAGTGGAGAGACCTTGCGGGAAGAGTCCAGCCTCCTCTGTCTGATAGAGAGCTGGTAGATATGTTCTTGGGCACGTTGTCTGGTCCATTCTTCAACCATCTGATTGGAAGCTCTTCAGCTGGGTTTACTAAGCTGATCTTGACCGGTGAGCGGGTAGAAGCTGGTATTAAGAGTGGTAAGATTCAGAGGGATGCATCCTCCAGTATAGTAAAGAAACCATTCTCTGGTAAGAAAGAGGTCAGCGTTGCTTATGGCCAGAGAAATCAAAACAAAACTGAACTTCGTCCAATGGTAGGGGTGTTATGATCTCCAATCTTGCATTGAACCAACAACGAAACAATCAGCGCAGGCCAGATGCGCCTAGAAGACAGTTCACCCGGATCAACATGACCTTATCCCAGGTTTTTCCACACTTGTTGAAGTCCAATCTGGTGACTCTAAAGGAAAATCCTAAGAATCCCAATACGGCATCTCCTCGCTACAACCCAAATGCTCGATGTGCTTACCACTCTGACGGTCCAGAGCATGATACAAATGATTGTTGGGCTTTGAAGAACAAAGTGAAAGATCTGATTGAGGCAAAGGAGATTGAGTTTCACCCTCCTAAGACTCCCAATGTCATAACTGCACCAATGCCCAACCATGAACCGAGAGTCAGTGCTATTGATGTTGTTTCCGCTACAGAAGAGGCTGACAGTAACGACAACATGGATAAATGGATCTTCACAACTATCACTGATGGACTCAACAATTGGGAGGCAAAGGATTTTGTTCCTATTACTTTTATTCAAGAGTAATTGTCTTTTGTTTTTTTGGGATTTGTATAATTTAAACAATTGAAACACTAAAGCCTTGTGTCTTACCCGAGGCACAATGGTCTATTTGTGAGGGCTATTACTTCATCTCCATATGTCATGAATAAATCATTAGACATTTTGCATACAAATTTTTACACTTTCTTTTTCTTTTCTACTTTTTACTTTATCAAAATAGCTATGTTCTCTTACACATACCCACATATCAAACTGCAGGTCCACATCCACTATGGATCCCATTGATAACGGTTCTGCTATTGCCAATTATGACTTTGAAAATCCGATCTACCAAGCCGAGGACGAAGGTGAGGAAGATTGTGAAGTACCAAGGGAACTTGCCAGACTGTTACAACAGGAAGAAAGGGCAATACAGCCCCATGAAGAGCCAGTTGAGACAGTAAACTTGGGTAATGAAAAGGATAAGAAGGAAGTCAAGATAGGTGCCAATCTGGAGCATAGTGTCAAGGAGCGGTTAATTCAGATGCTACATGACTATGTTGAGGTATTTGTCTGGTCATACGAAGATATGCCAGGACTTGAAACTGATATCGTGGTCCATCGTCTGCTGACAAAAGAAAATTGTCCTCCAGTGAAACAGAAGGTTCGTCGTATGTGGCCAGAGATGTCAGAAAAGATCAAGGCTGAAGTCATGAAAAAGTTCAACAATGGTTTCTTAGCTGTCACCTCTTATCCATAATGGGTTGCTAATGTTGTTCCGATACCTAAGAAGGAGAGTAAGGTATGTATGTGTGTGTGGATTACAGAGACCTGTATAGGGAAATCCCCAAGGATGAATTTCCGCTTCCCCATATTGATTTTATGGTTGACAACACCGCACAACATAAGGTATTATCCTTCATGGATGGTTTCTCCGAGTACAATCATATCAAAATGGCACCTGAGGACATAGAGAAAATGACCTTCGTCACGCAGTGGGGCACTTTCTGCTACAAAGTTATGCCATTTGGGTTAAAGAACACCGGGGAAACCTATCAGCGCGCCATGGTAGCTTTGTTTCATGATATGATCCATCAAGAGATAGAGGTCTATGTTTATGATATGATATCCATGTCTCAGACTGAAGAGGAGCACCTTGACCATCTACAAAAACTGTTTGAAAGACTGAAAAAGTACAAATTGAGACTGAACCCGAATAAGTGTACCTTTGGAGTAAGATCTGGTAAACTCTTAGGCTTCGTTGTCAGCGGCAAAGGTATTGAAGTAGACCCTGCAAAAGTTAAAGCCATAAAAGAAATGCCAACTCCTTGCACTGAGAAGGAAGTTAGGGGATTCTTGGGGCGTCTAAACTACAGTTCCAGATTGATTTCCCATCTAACCGCTACTTGTGAGCCAATCTTCAAATTACCGAAGAAAGATCAAGCAGTGAAGTGGAATGGTGATTGCTAGATTTCCTTTGACAAAATCAAAGAATACCTTTAAGAGCCTCCAATTTTGATGCCTCCGGTTGAAGGAAGACCTCTGATCATGTACTTAATGGTATTAGATAATTCAATGGGGTGTATGATGGGGTAGCATGACGAGTCTGGTTGAAAAGAGCATGCAATATACTACCTTAGCAAAAAGTTTACCGACTGTGAAACAAGATACTCACTGCTTGAGAAAACTTGTTGCGTTTTGGCATGGGCTGCTCGCCGACTAAGACATTATATGTTGACTCACACTACCTTATTAATATCTAAAATGGATCCTATCAAATACATATTCGAGAAGCCTGCTCTCTCCAGAAGAATAACAAGATGGCAAATAATCCTGACCGAATACGGCATTCAGTACACAACCCAGAAAGCAATTAAAGGGAGTGTATTAGTTGATCATTTGGCTCATCGGGTTGTGGACGACTACCAATCCATAAACTTTAAGTTCCCGGATGAGAACATCATGTTAGTAACTGATTGTGAAGAACCTGGATCGGATGAAGGACCTGAAAAGGGATCCCGATGAACTATGGTTTTTGACGGAGCATCCAACGCACTGGGCAATGGAATCAGTGCTGTAATCATATCCCTCGAAGGCTGTCATACTCCTTTCACTTCCAGACTATGTTTCAATTGTACCAACAATATGGCTGAATATGAAGCATGCTTTATGGGTCTCAAAGTTGCTATCGACTTGAGGGTTAAATTCTTGAGTGTATTTGGAGACTCGACCCTAGTAATCAATCAAATCAAGGGAGAATGGGACACGAAGCATCCTAACCTCATCCCTTATTGAGAGCATGTGTTGACATTAATTCCATATTTTAAAGAAGTTACCTTTGAGCATTTTCCACGAGAGGAAAATCAACTAGTGGACGCGCTAGAAACGATGTCATCCATGTTCAAGGTCAGGTGGGATAATGAAGCCCCTCATATTACTATTAAGAGAATAGACGAACCAGCATACTATCATGAGATTGATACTGAAGAAGGAGTGGACAAACCTTGGTTCCATGATGTAAAAAGATATCTCGAAGCCCAAGAGTATCTTGAAGGAGCTTCAGTCAATGATAATAAGTTCCTAAGAAGGTTCTCTGCCAAGTTCTTCCTTAGTAACAGAATCCTCTACAAGCGCAACCATAATTCTACTTTGCTCCGGTGTGTGGACAAAAGTCAAGCAGAGAAAATTATAGCAGATTTGCACGAAGGCAACTTTGGCACCCATTCCAGTGGGTACACAGTGGCTAAAAAGATCCTACAGGTAGGATACTATTGGTCCACTATGGAAGCAGACTGTTACCAGCATTCACGAACTTGTCACAAGTTCCAGATCTATGCTGATAAAGTAGATGTGCCTCTGGTTCCTCTAAACGTCTTGATTGCTCCCTGGCCATTCGTAATGTGGGGCATCGATATGATTGGAGATATTAGGCCTACAGATTTTAATAGGCACCACTTCATCCTGATTGCCATTGATTACTTCACAAAGTGGGTCGAGGCAGCTTCATTTGCTTCTGTTACTGAGAACATTGTGGCCCGATTCATCAGACATAACCTTATTTTTTGGTATGGTATTCCAGAAAGAATAATTACAAATAATGGTACCAATCTCAATAATACTATGATCACTAAGCTCTGCATGCAATTCAAGATGCAACATCATAACTCTTCTCCTTACCGGCCAAAGATGAATGGCATTGTAGAGGCTGCTAAAAAAAATATCAAAAAGATCATACAAAAGATGACGGTGACATACAAAGACTGGCACGAGATGTTACCATTTGCTCTTCATGGTTATCGTACCACCGTGCGCACATCAACAGGGGAAACTCCTTTCTCTCTGGTATATGGTATGGAAGTTGTCCTACCCATTGAAGTCCAGATCCCTTCCTTGAGAATCTTGAAGGATACAGGTTTGAATGAAGACGAATGGGTTCAGACTCGACTCGACCAATTAAACCTGATTGACGAGAAGAGGCCCACGGCAGTCTTCCATGGTCAGATGTATAAAAACATATGATTAAAGCTTTTAATAAGAAATTCAGACGTCAGGTATATCAGGTTGGTGACCTAATAATCAAGCGCATCATACTTCCGCAAGGTGATCCCAGTGGCAAATGGAATCCCACATACGAAGGGCAATTTGTGATCAAGAACAATTTTCTGGTGGAGCCATGATCTTAACCACTATGGACGGTGACGACCTTCCGCACTCGATAAATGCGAACATAGTTAAAAGATACTATGCATGATCAAAGACCCGCTAGGTTGACCGGCCTAGGCAAAAATAAGGGCATCACGGCAAACCAAAAGGGTTTGGGCAAAAGTTAGGGATATACATATGAAAAAATTTGTACACCCGGTAAGTCGAAAACTTGAAAAGGCGGCTTGGGCAAAAAAGGGTATCCCGATGGACTGAAAACCTGAAAGGGCGGTCCAGGAAAAAGTTAGGGATTGAAAGCGTATATCTATGTCCCGTTGGATCACCTTACAACCAATCTTCGGTAACAACTATCAAGCTCAAGTGATACTAATCAATCCAGTCAGCTTCGGACAAGCAGTAAAGAGATGAGACGCTCAAAGACATAAGGGAAATAGCAGAATGGGAACCCCTTGGGATCATTTCACATAGCTATTTTTCTTTGTATATTATTTTTTTATAGTTTTCATTCTTACGACGATATTTTCTTACTAGGATGTTCGTCCCCCCTGTATAAAAATGCCTATTATTGGCAAAACTCATTCAAATTAATATAAAACCATCTCTTTGAAAGTGCAAAACTATTTTCTTTTATTTTTTCTGTTTTGTTTGTGAAAATGTCCAGTGATTATTTTTGAACATATGCATTTGAATGTGATTACTGCTTACAAATACACGCATAAAAAACAGAAAGACAGTTACTAATGGCTTTAAGAAGTGGACAATGTCTAAAAGCCATCCATAAAATCCTCGTGGATACCTTCTCCAACAGGTACAAAGGCAGGGGCATCCTACTATAAAATCACTTCCATATCCTCAGCATACAGCCTAATGATGTCAGGTATTCTTATATCCCCAGCGGAACAAGGATCTCCAAGTACTGCCCCGTCATCTTAAAGAATTCCCCAACCTGGTTCACAAGCTTTTCAGGATTCCTCTGCAGGATTTCAACAAAATCCCCAAGCAGTTCACGGAGTTTCCCTTCCCCAACAAAGTTTATTTCTCTAACAACGAGAATCCATTTCCCATCATTTCAACTTCAACAAAATTTGAAGACCTACATTCTTCACCCCCAGCAACAATCATGGATTTATTTTCCCTGATTCAACAACACTGCAATAGAACAACTGATACGTTCATACATTGCATTCATGCATCATTCTGAAAACATCATAGCATATGCAACACAAGTGCATATATCACAATTTCATTCATTTTGAGAGCATCATGAAATTCATACATCATGACATCGCATGAAACTGGTTTTACCTTTTCAGGTTAAATTAGCATACAGACAAACACTACCAACTTACACAGCATGTCAAAGATTAACGCCCAAACCAGACGGAGAAACTATCTACACGACCAAGTGGTATGAACTCCCGGAGCAAGACGGGTTCACCAACAAATATAGCAGGCTACAGATTAATTTCCGTAACCAGACGGGGAAACTATCTATGTGACCAACATTGCCAAGTTCCAGATTAATACTTGAAACAAGACAAGACAACTATATGAGGGCGACTGATTATAGATTAACACCTGGAACCAGACAAGAAAACTATGTACACGAGCAGATTAAAGATTAATACCCGAAACAGGACAGGAAAGTTATCTTTCTTTCTCTTAGGTCAGATATTAATACCTGAAACCAGACAAGACAACTATCTCAATGACCAACAAAATAAGTTCCAAATTAATACCTGAAACAAGACAAGACAACTATCTATGGACAATTGATCATAGATTAATACCTTAAACCAGACAGGAAAACTATCTACATGAGTAGATTGAAGATTAATACCTGAAACCAGACAGGAAACCTATCTTTCTGTCTCCTAGGTCAGAGATTAATACCTGAAACCAGACAGGACAACTATCTTAATGACCAAAGTAAGTTCCAGATTAATACCTGAAACAAGACATGACAACTATCTGTGGACGACTGATCGTAGATTAATACCTGAAACCAAACAGGAAAACTATCTACATGAGCTGATTGAAGATTAATACCTGAAACCAGATGGGAAACCTATCTTTCTTTCTCCTAGGTCAGAGATTAATACCTGAAACCAGACAGGAAAACTATCTCAACGACCAAAGCAAGTTCCAGATTAGTACCTGAAACAAGACAGGACAACTATTTGTGGACGACTGATTTTAGATTAATACCCGAAACCAGACATGAAAACTATCTACATGAGAAGATTGAAGATTAATACCCGAAACAAGACGGGAAAACTATCTTTCTCTCTATTAGGCCAGAGATTAATACCTGGAACCAGAAAGGACAACTATCTCAAACGACCAACAAAAACAAGTTCTAGATTAATACTTGAAACAAGACAAGACAACTATCTGTGAACAGCTAATTATGGATCAATTCCTGAAACAAGATGAGGTAACCATCTACATGACCATCTTGAAGTAATCTTACACGGGTATCTTCTCATGATCTCGAGATGTAGTCTAACACGGATTCATCCTGAAGCAATCTTACACAGGTTTCTTCTCCAAATCTCCAGATGTAGTCTAACATTGACTCATCTTGAAACAATCTTACACGAATTCCTTCTTGCAGTTTTCAGATACAGTCTAACACAGACTCAGCTTGAAGAAGGCCTACACAGGTTTCTTCTAATACATTTCCAGACATCATTTAATTTCATTCTCCTCAGCAAATTACTGTGAAACTTGGATTTCAACCAGAAAATAGCAAACTTTTCCAGAGATAACTCCTCGGTAGAGCCATTGACAACTGAAGTTCCTAGACTCTATTCCCCCACAAAGTTTTCCTCAAGCAGGAGAACCACATAAATTAATATTCCCCAGCGGACTCCTCCTAAGACAACAGGAACAAGAATCCTCCAGAAAGAGACCTCTTATGAAGTCAGCACCCACTTTGGATGGCATATTTAAGCTCATCTCCAACGACTCTCCATCATCTTCTCCAAATGGCATCTTTAAGACCATTCCCCACGCAATCAACCATCACATCATGCGAGTGAAAAATTTTGGGCACTCTAGTTTTCAATCTTCTTCCACCTTCAGATCACAAAAGGCAAACAAGCCAATCTGAATCTTCAGGTTTAATAAGATTGAACAGGGGCAACTGTTGTACCCCAAAATTTTCCCTCCTTTTTCTCAAGTCATTTTCTCACAAGTATTTTCAAAAGGGCAAGTTTACACAACTACAATTGGATTTTTGGTTTTCAGGCATCAAATCGAAGAAGAGAAAATTTTCCTTGATTCATAAGCTTCGATTGGGCATCTAAAACCCTTCGAGCAAGCTTTGCTTCACAAGCTTCGATTGAACATTTGGCCTCCTTCAATTCAATCCTATTTCACAAGCTTCGATTGAACATTTGGCCTCCTTCGATGCAAGCCTGAGTCACAAGCTTCGACTAGACGCTGGGCCCACTTTGATTAAGTTCAATTCACAAAGCTTTGACTGAGCATTTACTGCTTCAGGAGCTCCTTCAATTCACAAGGCAAGAGCTTCTTTCATGTGTGATTCGACCCACAAGGAAATGACTTCCTCTGTGTGTTCCTTCAGCGCACAAGGCAAAGACTTCCTCTTCATGCTTGCCTTTGATTCACAAGGCAAGAGCTTCTTTCATGTGTGCTTTAACCCACAAGGAAATGACTTCCTTTGTGCGTGCCTTCAGCGTACAAGGCAAAGGCTTCTTCTTCATGCTTTCCTTTGATTCACAAGTTTTCTACACTTTTACACATAGTATGGTCCATTCGAAGAAACATTCCATAGGTCCATTAGAAGAAACATACAAATGGTGCCTTCGAAGGACATACATGTGGTCCGTTCGAAGAATACACAATTGTTGGAAACAAGTTTGTTTTGCCTTTTGATGGGTTTGGCTCAAGATGCTTGTTGGCCAAAGTCCAACATTCTGCCAAGCCCAAGCATCCTGCACAATTACATTCATGACAAAAGAAGCTTCGACTGGCCAGAGTGGAGTTTTCAATTGGGCTAGTTGAATAGTTTTAGATTAAGCAACTAAGGAAGATAGTGGCTCAATCGAAGAAGCCACAATGATGAGGCCTGGATCCATTCGAAGAGAAACTTATGGTCAATTGAAGAATAAAGCTTGAGGTAATTTAAAGGAGTTAGGGAGTGAAACATGTCCAGGTTCATCCCAAAACCCAAAAGGGTAGGAATTCATCAAAAAAGGAAATCCTTTAATTTGTCTGATTTTTCCTTCAAAGACTGGTTAATGGCTGTGATACGGTGGGAGAACTGACTTGAAGGTTTTACATTTGATCACAAATGTTGCGGTTAGCAAGAGTCGCCACCGACTTTTCTTTTATCCAAAAGGAAAGGTGAAAAAGCACAGGAAAGACCTTTGAGATTGTTTCTTGAGTTCGGGGGGTAGATTATGAAAAGGGAAAGTATTATCACCCTTTTCATCCATGGTTTTCAATGGGCTCTTAGTTACTTGCTAGATCACTTGCTTTTTGTTTGAAATTGTGCTTTATGTGGTTTTTGGAAGTATTTTGTAAAGAGGCCATTGTTTAGGCAATCTTTGTAATGATTCTCATTCGTAAGAATGTATACAAAGATGTTGATCTTTTGAAAAATGTTTTCAAATTTGTAAGATGTTTGGAAGTGTGTGTGATTGTTTTGAAAATAGAAAGGATGTCTGTTTTGAAATGGAGCAAGTAATTAGGAGTAATCTACCTACTCAAATGTCTTTCTTGTTCATTTTCTTTTCCTTTGACATTGTTGTCTTACCATTAATTTCATAAGCAACCCTATCTTTGGATGTAAATGGGACGGGCGTGGGTCATCGTATAACCATGAATAGAAATGTTGAAAGGTATCTTAGCATTATTTTTGAGGGACTGAGATTATTTGTAAGGCAACTTAGATAGCGTCATCGAGGGACTATGATCTTGTATTGGCTTGTTTTGCTAAGATACCTTACATGCGTAATATGGCCTTTTTGTATAAGGAAACCAAGTGGAATAACCCTAGGGGTGCTTGTGTGCAAGTGTATTGATTTTCATGCCTATTTTAGTCTTTGATTAGGGTTTGCTACTTGTTGATTTTAGTCTTTCCATACAAACCCTAATTACTAGCATTTGCATATAAAGTTACTACGCTATTACAACATGTGGGGAGGGGTATATAATTTGTAAATGGGGATTGTAAGAATTTAAACCTAATTAGTCTATTACAACCATATTGAATTGGTATGAATATACACGGAATTAAATAAATACAAAGTATAAAAATGAATAAATGTACAAGGATGCAAAAATGTAAAGAAAATGTTTGGTTTTTCATGGAAAAAAAAGATTTTGTCTTTAACCTAATTAAATAAAGAAAATAATTAATTGAATTTGAATATTATTAAGAAAAGATTTTAAGTGAAATCCTAATTCTATAAATTAATCAAAAGAAAATAAGTTTAAGAAAAGTATTTTTAGTATTTTTATCTTTAAAAATATTTATAGCATTATAAAATATTTTTAGTCTTTTTTATATCAGAAATAATATATTTAAATTAATATGAAAGAAAATAACTAATAACCTAATTTTATTTATTTACAAGATAATAAACAAAAAAAGATAAAGTGTAATTAATAAAAAAAAATTTGTGAGAAAAATAAGATAAACTAATTCAAAATATAAATATATCATTTTTTATATTTTATGATTTTTTTCAGTATTTTAGAAAATATATTTAAGAAAATAAAATAAAATAATTTTAAAAAAATCAAACTTAGGCCAGGGGTGCCATTAGTCAGCAGGGAGGTTAGTGAGCAAAAACAAAAAAAAAACAAGCCAGGCACAAAGGGGCCCAGCGCCTGCCAAAAAAAACAACCAAAGTCAGAAAATGTGAAAAAATGAAAAAGGGTACCACTGGGGCTCGAACCCAGGTCCCATAGGTTACAGGCGCGCGCTTCTACCACTGGGGTGGCTATACATCCGTTAATACAAATGAAACAATAAATATGTAAGGCAAAACGTGTTCTGAAGACTTCATCTTCAACCTCCAGCCAGACCAACTGTAACTTGCTTATTTCTCATCAAAAATGAAAACTATAAACATGAAACTTGTAGAAAATTTTCTCACGATTCAAGAAATGTAAAGTATTAAAACTATAGATCAAATTATAAGCAAGAATTTTAATGGCCCTAATCTGAACCCTAAAAATTTCAGAAATTTCAGTTTCAAAATTCTCTAAGCTCAAGCAAAATTAATGGAAACTAAGGGCATGGTTAGCTTCAGGGCAATGATATCTACATGTTTTATTAATAAATAAACTATTGATGATGCCTGTATGAAGAGTTCCAAGTTGATAAAACTTACCTAAAAACTGGAAATCATGTTTGGAGTTTGAGCTTGTTTCAAGTGATGGTGATGATCAGGTTAGCTTTCTTGAGGTCCTAGGAAGCTAAAGCAATTGTTTGCTTGAGTTTAGAGTGGCTGAAATGATTTGGAGAAGTCAATGTGCAATGCTCTGTTTTTGGTTATGGAAGTTAGCGGCTCAATGTGAACTTTATGCAAAAAGCTTGCTTTACAAGAATGGCAATGTTAACTTTGTGCCATTAATGGAAATGCAACTTGGATAATAGCTCAAATGCTTGGATCAAAGCTCTAACAACTGTGTAAACATTTAATTATGGAGTGACAAACAAGTTTGAGGCCTGCAAAGCAAAGATTATGCAGCCTAGCATGGATTTGGTTCATGTGTTCATCAAAAATGACTTGTAATTCAAGTGACAAAACCCTAACTTCATCTCTTCGATTTTCCATACTCAAAAATGATCTCAAGGAGTTCTTGGATATTTTGGAAAGCTTTCAATGTTCTCTACAAACCATATTTAAATTGCTTTTGAAGATTCCCCTTGGAACTATATGAAAAAGTGACATGAAGTTGGGTCAAAATCCTGACCAAATTAGGATAAAATTTCACTAAGTGTTTAGTTTCATGACTCTATGTTCATAAAATTATAACTTGAGATCCAAGCATCTTTGGAAGGAGTTGTGTAAAGAAAAGTTGTAGATTTCATGGAGATCTGCAACTTTCATGTGGGAAGTTTCTCTTGAATCATCTTGTATCATAGTGAAAATTTGGCTCAAAGTTATAAAAAAACATGAATTTTCCAACACTTAGAAAATTTTCTAAGTTTAGAAATTTTGACTTTTGAAAATGAAATCTTGACTTTTTGATTTCTTAATGAATAAGTTTCGTATTTTGACATGTTTTGATGAATTGTGATCTTTGGCACTTGAATTTGACCAAAAGTCAAAGTTTGACTTTTCAGTATACAGTTGACTTTTGATCAGTTGACTGCAAAATTCATCTGTCAATCCAATGGACTTGCAATGTTTTGAACCATGTCATTAGGTTAGAATGATGCAATTGGACTCTTGAGATCATGCCTTAAACCAATTGACCATTTTCTAGGTGAAAAATCAGAAATTGCATTTTCCTAGTCAAAACCCTAATTTTGACCATTTTGCCCCTTTGGAGATTTGATCAAATTTCTTGAGGAGTTGTGGTCCAAACTTGATCAAATGATACATATGAGTCAAAAATGTTGATATGGATAAAAAATTATGAGGTTTGACTGTGAATTGGCCATAGTTGACTTTTCCCCAATACAATTGATTTTTAGGTCAACTGCTCAATTGGCTGATCAAAAATGTGATTCAAAGCTTGAAACTTGACATGAGTAATCTTGGGAGTCCATAATGATCCATGAAAGTCATATGGGGCATTGAAAGTTCAAAAATCCTTGTGCAAACTCAAACCCTAATTTTGGTCATTAATGCCTAAGGAGGTGTCTTGAGCTTATCAAACCCTAGTGCAGTCTTGAGCCCAAGGAGATCTTGTGAGAAAATTCTTGATAAGTGAGAGGGAAAATTTTGGGGTACAACAGCTGCCCCTGTTCAATCTTCTTAAACCTCAAGAGTTAGATGGGCATGTTTTTCCATTCGTGACTCGAAGGTGGAAGATGATTGGACACTAGAGTGCCCGGAAATTTACACTCGGTGATGTGATGGTATAGGGAATGGGCTTAAAGATTCCATTTGGAGAGGTGATAGAGAGTTGTTGGAGATGTACTTGTAGATTCCATCCAAGAGTGATTGTTAATTGTAATTTGTAAGCTGAAAGAATAAGTATCAGAATGGCATCCGCGTATGGAGTGTATCTGAACTATATCTGAAAGCTTTGTTTGAATGAGTATCAGAATGACATCCATGTCTGGAGTGTATCTGAATTGTATCTGGAAACTTGAATCTGAATGAGTGTCAGGATGGCATCCATGTCTGGAGCGTATCTGAACTATATCTAAAAGTTGAGTCTGAATGAGTATCAGAATGGCATCTGTGTCTGGAGCGTATCTGTAATGTATCTGAAAGTTGAGTCTGAATGAGTATCAGAATGGCATCCGTGTCTAGAGCGTATCTGGACTGTATCTAAAGATTGAATCTGAATGAGTATCAGAATGGCATTTGTGTCTGGAGCATATCTGAACTGTATCTGAAAGTTGAATGTGAATGAGTATCAGAATGGCATCAGTGTCTGGAGAGTATCTGAACTGTATCTGAAAGTTGAATGTGAATGAGTATCAGAATAGAGTCTGTGTCTGGAGCGTATTTGAACTGTATCTGAAAGTTAAATGTGAATGAGTATCAGAATAGCATCAGTGTCTGGAGCGTATTTGAATTGTATCTGAAAACTTTGAACATTGTTAATGGTAGATGTTAACCTTATCCTGAAAAAGGGTAAAATGTTATCTAAAATGCAAAGTCATGTTGTATGAAATGCATGGTATAATGCGTTCGTGTTAACAATGTTTATGATATATGGATGCGATGTATACGTATGTGAGCTAATCTGTTGCACTGTTGTTGGATTGGGGAAAATAAATCCCTGAATGTTGTTGAGGATATGTAAGTCTTCATGTTGTGAAGTCGGAGTGTTGTTGAATTTCTGCTTAGAGAAATAAACTCTGTTGTAAGGGAAATGCCATGTACTGCCTGTAAAATCTTGTTGGGGAATCCTGAAAGATTTGGATGACTTCTACTGGGGATTGATAATTGGAAGCTTTTTTCCGCTGGGGATTAAACTGTACACTGCGGAGAATTTTTATGAAAAATAACTTAGAGAGATTTCCCTATCTCTTAAAGCCATCAGTGATTGTATTTTATTTTGTTTATTTGTAAATAGTAATTATGTTCAAATGCATATGTTCAACAATGAATCATTGGATGTTTTTGTAAACAAAACACAAGCGTAAAGAAAAACAGACAGTTTTTGCACTTTCAAAGAGATATCTTTATATTGACTTTGAGTAAGTATTTTTGTACAATGAGACAAACATTCTAGTAAGAGAATGCCGTCATAAAAATGAAAATTTTAATACAAAGAAAAGTTAGCTATGTGTAATAATCCCATGGGGTTCCCATTCAGCTATAGCCCTTGTATCTCTGAGTATCTTATCTATTTGTTGCCTCGTCCGAAGATGATTGAATTGATCAGAACCTCTGAGTTTGCAGGTTATCCATAAGGTGATCCAAGGGGACATAGTCATACGCTTTAATTCCCTAACTTTTGCTTGGACCACCCTTTCGGGTTTTCAGTCCACCGGGATACCCTTTTTTGCCCAAGCCGCCCTTTCGGGTTTTCAGCTTGCCGGGTGTACAGATTTTTTTGTTTTATCCCTAATTTTTACCCGAACCTTTTTGGTTCGCCGGGATGCCCTTGTTTTGCCTAGGTATGTCAACCTAGCGGGTCTCTTATGCGTAGTATCTTTTGACTATGTATGCATTCGCATGGTGTGGCAGGTTGTCACCATCCATGGTGGTCAAGATCATTGCGCCACCAGAGAATATTTTTTTGATTATAAATGGTCCTTCGTATGTTGGAGTCCATTTGCCCCTGGGGTCACCTTGCGGTAGTATAATACGTTTGATCACCAGATCCCCAGAGTCCATTGGCATCTGACTTTTTTGTTGAAAGCTTTGATCATCCGTTTTTGATACATCTGACCATGGCAGACAACAATAAGTCTTTTCTTATCAATTAAGTTTAGTTGATCAAGTCGAGTCTGGATCCAATCTTCTTCATTCAGCCTTGCATCCTTCATAATTCTCAAAGAGGGGATTTGAACCTCAATAGGCAAGACAACCTCCTTGTCGTATACCAGAGAGTAGGGTGTGGCTCCGGTTGATGTGCGAGCTGTGGTACGATATCCGTGGAGAGAAAATGGTAGCATCTCATGCCAGTCTTTGTACGTGACTGTCATTTTATGTATGATCTTTTTGATGTTCTTATTCGCGGCTTCGACAACACTATTCATCTTCAGCCGGTAAGGGGAAGAATTGCGATGCTGGATCTTGAATTGCTCGCACAGTGCGGTGATCATAGTATTGTTCAAGTTCGTACCATTGTCTATAATGATCCTCTCTGGGATACTGTACTGACATATGATATTTTGCTTGATGAACCGGGCAGCAATGTTCTTGGTAACGGAAGCGAAAGAAGCCGCCTCCACCCACTTTGTAAAATAGTCAATGGCCACTAAGATGAAGCGGTGTCTGTTGGAGGCGATTGGCTTGATTTCCCCAATCATATCAATCCCCCACATAGCAAAGGGCCAAGGAGCCGTCAAGACATTCAGAGGAACCGGAGGTACGTGCACCTTGTCAGCATAAATCTGACACTTGTGGCAAGTTCGAGAGTGTTGATAGCAATCTGCTTCCATGGTAGACCAATAATAGCCTGCCCGTAGAATTTTCTTTGCCATCGTATGCCCGTTGGAATGGGTGCCAAAAGTGCCTTCATGTAACTCAGCCATGATCCTTTCAGCTTCAACCTTGTCTACACACCGAAGTAACACAGAGTCATGGTTGTGTTTGTAAGGAATGTCATTGCTAAGGAAAAACTTAGCAGAGAATCTCCTTAAGAACTTCTTATCATTGACTGAAGCTCCTTTTGAATATTCTTGGGTTTCGAGATACCTCTTGACTTCGTGAAACCAAGGTCGGTCCACTACTTCTTCAGTATTAATCTCGTGATAGTGTGCTGGTTCATCCCTTCGCTCAATGGTGATCTGGGGGGCCTCGTTATCCCATTTAAGTTTAAACATAGATGACATTGTGGCTAGTGCATCTGCTAGCTGATTTTTCTTCTTGCGGGAAATGCTCGAAGGTAATCTTCTCTAAATGTGGGAGAAATGTCAAAACATGTTGTTTGTAAGGGATAAGGTTAGGGTGTTTGGTGTCCCATTCCCCTTTGATCTGGCTAATAACTAAAGCTGAATCTCCGAATACATTCAAGGATTTGATCCCCAAGTCTATGGCAGCTTTGAGACCAAAGATGCATGCTTCGTATTCCGCCATGTTATTTGTACAATTGAAGCACATTATTGCCATAAATGGAGTATGACATCCTTCAGGAGATATGAGTACAACACTAATACCATTTCCGAGTGCGTTAGATGCCCATCAAAAACCAGGGTCCATCGGGATCCTTGTTCAGGTCCGTCATATGGTCTTAATTCTTCATAGTTGTTTACCATCATGATGTCTTCATCTGGGAATTCGAACTTCATGGACTGGTATTCTTCCACATCTTGGCGAGCAAGGTGATGAGCTAGTACACTTCCTTTTATTGCTTTCTGGGTAGTATACTGTATGTCATATTCTGTCAGGATCATTTTCCATCTCGCTATTCTCCCAGAGAGAGCAGGTTTCTCGAAGATGTATTTTATCGGATCCATTTTAGATATCAATAAGGTAGTATGGTCGGTATATACTGTCTTAGTCGGCGAGCAGCCCATGCCAGAGTGCAGCAAGTTTTCTCGAGCAGTGAATATCTTGTTTTACAGTCGGTAAAATTTTTGCTCAGGTAATAAATAGCATGCTCTTTTCGGCCAGACTCGTCATGCTGCCCGAGCATACACCCCATTGAATTTTCCAAAACAGTCAGATACATGATTAATGGTCTTCCCTCAACTGGTGGCATCAACACAGGAGGCTCTTGCAGGTACTCTTTGATCTTGTTGAAAGCAGTTTGGCATTCATCATTCCATTTGACTACTTGATCTTTCTTCAATAGTTTGAAGAGTGGTTCACAAGTAGCTGTCAGGTGAGAAATGAATCTGGCAATGTAGTTTAAACGTCCCAAGAATCCTCTGACTTCCTTCTCAGTACGAGGAGCAGGCATCTCTTGTATCGCTTTCACTTTGGCAGGATCTACCTCAATACCTTTGTTGCTGACGACAAAGCCTAGGGGTTTACCATACCTTACTCTAAACATGCACTTATTGGGGTTCAACCTCAGCTTGTACTTCCTTAGTCTCTCGAAGAGTTTCTGTATATGATCGAGGTGCTCTTCTTCTGTTTGAGATCTAGCTATCATGTCATCCACATAAACCTCTATTTCGTGATGTATCATGTCGTGAAATAGAGCTACCATGGCACACTGATAGGTTGCCCCAACATTCTTTAGTCTGAATGGCATAACCTTGTAGCAGAATGTGCCCCACTGTGTGACAAATGTTTTTTCTCCATGTCCTCAGGCGCCATTTTGATTTTGTTGTAACCTGAGAAACCATCCATGAAGGAAAACACTTTGTGTTGTGCTGTATTGTCAACTAGAATGTCAATGTGGGGAAGTGGGAAATCATCCTTAGGGATTTACTATTCAAATCTCTATAGTCCATACACATTTATACCTTGCCTTCCTTTTTGGGCACGGGAACAACATTGGCAAGCCATTGCGGATATGAGGTGACAACCAAGATTCCAGTGTTGAATTGTTTCATGACTTCTGCTTTAATCTTTTCCGACATATCTGGTCGCATGCGGAAGACCTTTTGTTTCACTGGTGGGCAATCCTCTTTTGTAGGCAGACGATGTACCACAATATTTGCATCAAGTCCTGGCATGTCTTCATACGACTAGGAAAAAACCTCAACATACTCGTGTAATAAATGAATCAGCCGCTCCTTGACACTGGGTTCCAGATTGGCACCCATCTTGACCTCTCTTTTGTATTCTTCAGTGCCCAGGTTGATTGTATCTACTGGCTCTTCGTGAGGATGCATGGTTTTCTCTTCTTGTAGTAGTAATCTGGCAAGTTCCTCTGGTACTTCCCAATCTTTCTCACCTTCGTCTTCGACTTGGTAGATTAGATTTTCAGAGTCACAGAAGTCCATAGCAGAACTGTTATCCATGGGATCCTGAATGGATGTAGACATGCATTGTGAGTGTGAGTGTGTGTAAGGATATAGTTATCTTTGATAGAAATGAAAATGTAAAAAAGAAAAATAATGAGCACAAAGTTTGTATGCAAAACATCCATGATTCATTGATGTCATATGGAAATGAGATAATAACCCTTACAAATGGACCATTGTGCCTCGGGTAAGACACAAGGTTTTAAGAGTCTGAATTGTTTTAATATTACAGATGCAACAAAATGTAAAGACAAATTATTGTGGGATAAAAGTGATCGAGACAAAATCTCTAGCCTCCTAGTTGCCGAGCCCTCCACTGACAGTTGGGAAGATCCAATCCTCTAGGTTGCACCCTTCTTCCTCATCCTCTACCGCATTGACTTCACGGTTGCTGATCTTCAGGGGTGGTCCTCCAGCACGAGCACGCCGTACAGTCTTCTGAGCACCTGAAGTGAAACCTAGGCCAAACTTGTCAGACTTGTATGGGATATCTGGGAGTTGTCCCCAAATAGTGCACCCACCTTCTTCTATCACTTCTTTTGCATCCTTCAAAGATGACATCCTGAGTGAAGGCCTTGTGATCTTGGGAACTTGAGACACAACCTTGGTCACTGCCACATCTTGCGGGACTTCTTCAAAGTGTTGGAATGGATTTTCAATAAATTCACCATCTAATTCCACATATATGAAGGAATTGAGATGGCTGATCATATACTCTTCTTCTCCATGAACGGTGATAATCTTCCCTTGAATCGGATACTTCGGCATTTGGTGCAACGTAGAAGTAACAACGCCCGTATTGTGAATCCATGGTCGGCCTAGCAAGCAGGAATATGAAGGAAGGATATCCATTACATAAAAAGTTGAATCAAATGTTTGGGTTCCAACCTGTATGGGGATATCCACTTCCCCATGCACCATCCTTTTTGAGCTGTCAAAGGCCCTTACTACTATGTTACTTGGCTTTAATGTCAATCCCTCACAGTCAAGCCTATCAAGTGATTTTTTAAGCAATACATTCAGAGATAAGGCAGTGTCCACCAAAACATGAGCCAAGTTTGTGCCCCTACATTCAACTGAGACGTGTAATGCCTCATTATGCCTCCTTCCTCTTGGCGTTAAATCAGCATTCAAAAAACCTAGACCACTATCTGCAGTCAAGCTGGCTACGCAATCTTGGAACTGATCGACAGATGTCTCTTAGGGTACAAGGGCAGTTTTCAGGAATTTTACCAAGGCTTTTGCATGTGCCTCGGAACATGGTAGTAAAGCCAGCATGGAAATTTTAGATGGAGTTTTCCCCAGTTGCTCAACTACATCGTAGTCGCTTCTTTTTATGATCTTTAGAATTTCCTCCATCTCTTTCCGGGAGGTCTCAGGGATAGAGAATGATTGTGCCTTTGTCCGGACAGGCTCAATCAGAATACTTTTACCTCGAGTCTCGGTTGACTCGGAAGCAGGAATGTCAATAGGAGTGATAGCATGGATTGTAACAACTTTGTTATTTGGAGTATTGGCAGAGATGATCGTAGGACTGGGAATAGCCTTTGGAGGAGCAAAAACAACAGGAATGATTACGGGTCCAAAAGCTGCTTTTGGGGGAGCAATTTCTGGAGAGAATATCCTTCCGCTTCGGGTAATCTTGCTTATGCCTGCAATATTACTGATATCAGAGTCAACTTTCTCAGAACCTGAATCTTCGGCAGCTGGCCAATCTTGCTTGATATTGTGGTAGTAAACATCCCCTCCATAATTCCATGGTATGGTTTTGTCTGACGAATACGGGACTGGTCCAGGCATTGTAATTATCAAAGGAGCTGCTTTTGGAACTGATGTAATTCTAAAGGGTCTTTTGGTGGAGACCCTGGAAGAATTGGCGGAAATGGTAATGATATAAACATCATTAAAAGGAACAGGTGGAACAGAAGTCTTTTCAAGCAAAATTTCCTTGTTATCTATTAGGCACTGAACGCCTGCTTTCAATAAAGGACAGCTGGTTGGTAAGGACAAGCAGAAATGACAGCCTTCATCACAACCTGGGAACACACCGGCATTCAATAAATTCCTTTTGATAGTTATGAGTGGGGTCATAAGTTTATTAACTGAAGTAACAAACATATCTTCCTCAATGGCATTGGTATTATGGCCATGTTTGAGCATAGGGGTAGAAATGACATTTAGCTTTTCGGGCGCATCGAACTCAATCTCTTTGGCTTCAATAAGATCTTGTACTTTGTTCTTTAGAGCCCAACAGTTATTAGTTTCATGGTCGGGACTCTCAGAGTGGTATGCACAGCGGGCGTTAGGATGATAGTGAGGAGAGGCTGTGTTAGGGTTCTTTGGAGCTTCTTTCGAAGTCACTAGGTTGGATCTTAGCAAGTGTGGAAATACTTGAGATAAGGTCATGTTAATTCTGGTGAATTGTCTGACTGGTCTTTCCATCCTTGGTTGGTTGTTTCTTTGCTGATCAGGCGCAGGTTTAGGAATCATAACAGCCCCTACCATTGGACGATGTTCGGCCCTATCTTGATTTCTCTGAGGATAAAAAACAACCACTTATTTCTTTCTGATAAATGGCTTCCTTACAGCAGCAGAGGATTCATCTCTTTGAATCTTTCCACTTTTTATCCCGACTTCTACCCTTTCTTCGGTCAATATCAGTTCAGTAAAACTTGCCGATGAACTCCCAATTAGGTGATTGAAGAAGGGACCAGACAAGGTGCCCAAAAACATGTCTACTAATTCTCTTTCAGATAGGGGAGGTTGAACTCTTCCAGCCAAGTCTCTCCATTTTTGCGCATAGTCCTTGAAGCCCTCACTTGAAACCATGGCCATACTCTGGAGTTGAGTACGGGTAGGCACAAGATCAGCATTGTACTGGTATTATTTGTAAAAGGCTGCAGCAAGATCTTCCCATTTATGAACATTTGCTCTTTCTAACTGATAAAACCAATTAAGTTGAGTTCCAGACAGACTGTCTTAGAAGAAGTGTACCCATAAATCTTTGTCAGCGGTATGGGGCTGGATTTTCCTCACATAGGACCGGAGATGCATTTTTGGGCATGAGACTCCGCCATACTTGGTGAACACAGGTGCTTTGAATTTTGGAGGAATGACAATCCCTGATACTAAACTCAATTCCTCAAAGTCCAATCCAGGAACTTTTTGGATTTCCATTGCGGTCAACCGCTCTTCGAGATGTTTATACTTGTCATCAGCTGGAGGGTATTATTCTTCATAATAGTCTTCTTCTTCCTCTTCTTCTTCCGATTCTGATGGGAAAACTATTTCTTTGCCTTTCCCATCTTGATTGTCTTTCTCACCAGATGTTGTTGCAAAGTCTAGGGTCCTTCTTGTTCGCCCGTGAAATCTTCTTCCCATGTTTAGAACTCCGGTTATCTTCTTTGTCTTCTTTTTCTTCTCCTCAGCCAGCAAAGTCTTCAACTCTTCTTGTCCTTTGGCTAGGGTTAAGAACAACTGTTGAAACTATGAATTCTGAGCTTGGAGGTCTTTCACCGTTTGCTCGAGATCCATCTTACTGAAATAAACAATAGAGAGATGAGGAGACTTGTTGCAAGAAAACTTGCTTATGTTATGATGAATGGTAAATGCATATGGAATGTTTTCAAGGATTTTAAGATTCAAATTTGTATTAGACAAAAAGGAAACACACGTTATATTAATAAGTTAAAGTTTTGAATACATCGGTACCTTCTTGGGTAAAATAATACAAAAACTCTAAGATAAAAAGGTAGTACGCATCCTCTTTGGTGCAATGTAGGCATTCAGAGTCTGTTCCTCATGAAGTAGCCTAGTGAGTCCCAAAACCTTCTTCTCGCTTGCGTAGAATTTGGCTTCGAAAGTATCTCGCTCCCCCTTGAGTTGTATCCAATCCCTTTGTAGGTCTTCAAGAGAGGTGGGCATGTCAGGATGTAGGATAGTGTATGGAACATCTCCTTCCATGACAGGCTCAATGATTATCGGGAGAACGGAGGGGTAAGGCATCATAAGACTCTCAACACGAGTTCATACCCATTTGAGGTAAGGCTCGAGAGGGATGTAATTCTTGTGTCCCAAAGTCTTGCTATCTACCTTGTTTAACATCCTCCAAGGTCGAATAAATCTCTGGCGAAGACCTTGATCGTCGTTGTCGTACTCAAATACCAAACCTTGAATTAGCATCTCGTGCAGGCCATCTCTTCGGGTGTAACCAAACTGTCTTAAAGCTAAGTAGGGGTTATAGGTGATACCTACCCTAATGCCAAGTAAAGGGACATTAGGAAATTCTCCACAACAGTCGACAATAGTAACATTCTCTATGGATCGGGAGCACCAATGAATGTTTGAATGTTTGAGCGTCATCAACCTTTGTGACCACCTTGAACCTTGCTCGTTCTTTAATATAGATTGGGGAAGATGCAAAATAAACCATCTTTCCAAGAGAGGAGTGCAACACATAAGGACACCTCTTTTCCTCATTGTGCGAGTGTGAAAAGAGTGTAAGATGTCCCCTAGCAAAGTAGGCATCGGGTTGCGTGATATAAAGATTTTGATGGTGTTCACATCTATGAGTTGGTCAGGATTAGGAAACAAAACCATCCCATATATGAAGAGAGCCATAATTTCCTCAAAGGCTTGCAAATCCAAGGAGTTCCAACAGTTTTGGATTTCTCATATAAGAACTTTGCTAGGAAACCTTTGACACCACTCCTTGTTTCCCAATGAGTTGTGACATCAGATGAGTGCAAGTGTAGAGCTTGAGCAATCTCTTCTGGCTTTGGGTCTCTTTCTGTACTGTTGAAAGGTAGTTGATTGAGAATGGTAATCCTTAAGAGTCTGGAGAATTCTTCCAAAGTAGGCACAAGTTGATAGTCGGGAAATGTGAAGCAATGGTGTAAAGGATCAAAGAACTGAAAGAGCACCTTCATCATGTCCTCATCTGTGTTAGAGGTGACCAAGTTGAGTAGGCGACCATGTCTCTCGGTGAATGGAGAGTTTTCAGGAATCCTTGAAGCTAGCTCCTTAAGTTGTGGAGGGATCCTTACAAGGTTGACTTGAATAGTTTTCCTTCAAAGAGAATCCATGTTCTACAAAACAAGAACAAAGATAAATCCAAAATCCTTGAAATGGTTAATGAATGTGTATGATGTTATGATGTTCATGATGTTATGTACAAGTATGTATATACAAATAAATCAAACAAATCCTTAGGCTTAGGCTTGCATGGAGTTTTATGGGTAAGTACCCTCTTTAAGTTTAGTTGGCTCAACTTGTCCTAGTAATAGTAACCGAGTTCTAAGGAGCTCAATATCACTGGTTTGTTTCCTTGGTCATTGTTTCAACACAAGCCTCTTTAATGGCGACTGAAATATCCCAAGAAACAAAACCTCAATGAGTGTAGTATCGAGTATCTACCAACTTCGGACTGCACCAAAGCCAGTCATCTCACTACGTCTTAAAGGCCAAGTTTGGTCAAGTAAAGGTTCTAGAAGTTCATTAGTGCTTCATGACATCACTCAGCGGACCCGTATTCTCTTTGATTAACTCAAAGGGTACCGGTACCCACAAATATGTCGCACTAACATAGCTATTTCTTAGACCATGTTGGTATACCCCGCACAGTTTCCACAACATATTGCTACTTACCTATAATGTATCCCCAAATCCGGGTAGAGGATTCAAACACAAACAAAGAACCATAATATAAAGCATACAAATCAAACAATGTAAGAAAGTAAATGTGATATATCCTAAGGTAATCCCACTTTTAGAATTTTTCCCCAGCAGAGTTGCCAGTTCTGTGATACGGTAGGAGAAATGACTTGAAGGTTTTGCGTTTGATTGCAAATGTTGCGGTTAGCAAGAGTCGCCACCGACTTTTATTTTATCCAAAAGGAAAGGTGAAAAAGCACAGGAAAGACCTTTGAGATTATTTCTTGAGTTCAGGGGGTAGATTATGAAAAGGGAAGGTATTAGCACCCTTTTTATCCATGGTTTTCCAGGGGCTCTTAGTTACTTGCTAGATCACTTGCTTTTTGTTTGAAATTGTGCTTTGTGTGGTTTTTGAAAGTATTTTGTAAAGAGGCCATTGTTTAGGAAATCTTTGTAATGATTCTCGTTTGTAAGAATGTATACAAAGATGTTGATCTTTTGAAAAATGTTTTCAAATTTGTAAGATGTTTAGAAGTGTGTGTGATTGTTTTGAAAATAGCAAGGATGTTTGTTTTAAAATGGAGCAAGTAATTAGGAGTAATCTACATACTCAAATGTCTTTCTTGTTCATTTTCTTTTCCTTTGACATTGTTGTCTTATCATTGATTTGGTAAGCAACCCTATCTTTGGATGTAAACGGGACGGGCGTGGGTCATCGTATAACCATGAATAACAATGTTGCAAGGTATCTTAGCATTCTTTTTTAGGGACTAAGATCATTTGTAAGGCAACTTAGATAGCGTCATCGAGGGACTATGATCTTGTATTGGCTTGTTTTGCTAAGATACCTTACATGCGTAATATGGCCATTTTGTATAAGGAAACCAAGTGGAATAACCCTAGGGGTGCTTGTGTGCAAGTGTATTGATTTTCATGCCTTGTTTAGTCTTTGATTAGGGTTTGCTACTTGTTGATTTTAGTCTTTCCATACAAACCCTAATTACTAGCATTTGTATATAAAAGTCGTAAATTGCAGAATTTTAAAGTTACTACGCTATTACAATATTTGTGGGGAGGCGTACACAATTTGTAAATGGGGATTGCAAGAATTTAAACCTAATTAGTCTATTACAACCATATTGAATTGGTATGAATATACAAGGAATTAAATAAATACAAAGTATAAAAATGAATAAATGTACAAGGATGCAAAAATGTAAAGAAAATGAATTTTGTTTGGTTTTTCATGAAAAAAAAGATTTTGTCTTTAACCTAATTAAATAAAGAAAATAATTAACTGAATTTGAATTTTATTAAGAAAATATTTTAAGTGAAACCCTAATTCTATAAATTAATCAAAAGAAAATAAGTTTAAGAAAAGTATTTTTAGTATTTTATCTTTAAAAATATTTATAGTATTAAAAAATATTTTTAGTCTTTTTTATATCAGAAATAATGTATTTAAATCAATATGAAAGAAAATAACTAATAACCTAATTTTATTTATTTACAAGATAATAAACAAAAAAAAGATAAACTGTAATTAATAAAAATATATTTTTTTGTGAGAAAAATAAGATAAACTAATTCAAAATATAAATATATCATTTTTGTATTTTATGATTTTTTTTCAGTATTTTAGAAAATATATTTAAGAAAATAAAATAAAATAATTTTAAAAAAAAAACAAGTTTGGGTCAGGGGTGTCATTAGTCAGTAGGGAGCTTAGTGAGCAAAAAAAAACAAGCCAGGCCCAAAGGGGCCCAGCGCCCACCAAAAAAAACAACCAAAGTCAGAAAAATGTGAATAAATGAAAAAGGGTATCACTGGGGCTCGAACCCAGGTCCCATAGGTTACAGACGCGCGCTTCTACCACTGGGGTGGCTATACATCCGTTAATACAAATGAAACAATAAATATGTAAGGCAAAACATGTTCTGAAGACTTCATCTTCAACCTCCAGCCAGACCAACTGTAACTTGCTTATTTCTCATCAAAAATGAAAACTGTAAACATGAAACTTGTAGCAAATTTTCTCATGATTCCAGAAATGTAAAGTATTAAAACTATAGATCAAAGATAAGCAAGAATTTTAATGGCCCTAATCTGAACCCTAAAAATTTTAGAAATTTCAGTTTCAAAATTCTCTAAGCTCAAGCAAAATTAATGGAAACTAAGGACATGGTTAACTTCAGGGCAATGATATCTACATGTTTTATTCACAAATAAACTATTGATGATGCCTGTATGAAGAGTTCCAAGTTGAGAAAACTTACCTCAAAACTGAAAATCGTGTTTGGAGTTTGAGCTTGTTTCAAGTGATGGTGATGATCAGGTTAGCTTCCTTGAGGTTCTAGGAAGCTAAAGCAATGGTTTGCTTGAGTTAAGAGTGGCTGAAATGACTTGGAGAAGTCAATATGTGAAATGCTCTGTTTTTGGTTATGGAAGATAGGGTAAATGATGTTATAGAAATGAAACAGGTACAGGGATAAGTTACACTTGATGTAAGGAAGCTTTAGAAACTAAAAGGCCAAGAAACGCACGAGGGAAATGGGAGTTTGATGTTCAAGGTCAAAAACTGTGCAACAATGGAGTTTTTGTGCAATTTCTTATTTGAGAGAGTTTTGGTGTATTTCAGGGTGCTCAAGCTCGTGTTCTAGCTCACAAATAGTGACTCTATTTATAAGCAACAAGTTTGGAGTGCTCTAGTTGATCAGAATTCAAATTTACATGTTTAAGTTAAATATGTGATTTTTTGACAAAACAAGTTTTCATGCCTTGTGTACTTGCTAAGATAGAGTGGCTATGCTTTAAACAAGCTTGCTTCTGACTTTATGGATCGAGTGTGATCAGAGGGAACAAGTTAGCGGCTCAATGTGAACTTTATGCAAAAAGCTTGCTTTACAAGAATGGCAACGTTAACTTTGTGCCATTAATGGAAATGCAACTTGGATAATAGCTCAAATGCTTGGATCAAAGCTCTAACAGTTGTGTAAAAATTTAATTATGGAGTGACAAACAAGTTTGAGGCCTGCAAAGAAAAGATTATGCAGCCTAGCATGGATTTGGTTCATGTGTTCATCAAAAATGACTTGTAATTCAAGTGACAAAACCCTAACTCTATCTCTTTGATTCTCCCTACTCAAGAATGATCTCAAGGATTTCTTAGACATTTTGGAAAGCTTGCAATTTTCTCTACAACCCATCTTTGAATTTATTTTTAAGATTCCCCTTGGAACTATATGAAAAAGTGACATGAAGTTGGGTCAAAATCCTGACCAAATTAGGGCAAAATTTCACTAAGTGTTTAGTTTCACGACCCTATGTTCATAAAATTATAACTTGAGATCCAAGCATATTTGTAAGGAATTGTGTAAATCAAAGTTGTAGATTTCATGGAGATATACAACTTCCATGTTGGAATTTTAACTTGAATCATCTTGTATCATGGTGAAAATTTGGCTCAAAGTTATTAAAAAACATGAATTTTCCAACACTTAGAAAAATTTCTAAGTTTAGAAATTTTAACTTTTCAAAATGAAATCTTGACTTTTTGATTTCTTGATGAATACGTTTCATATTTTGACATGTTTTGATGAATTATGATCTTTAAAACTTGAATTTGACCAAAAAGTCAAAGTTTAACTTTTCAGTATACAACTGACTTTTGATCAGTTGACTGCAAAATTCATCTGTCAATCCAATGGACTTGCAATGTTTTGAACCATGTCATTAGGTTAGACTGATGCAATTGGACTCTTGAGATAATGCCTTAAACCAATTTACCATTTTCTAGGTCAAAAATCAGAAATTGCCTTTTCCCAGTCAAAACCCTAATTTTGACCATTTTGCTCCTTTGGAGATTTGATCAAATTTCTTGAGGAGTTGTGGTCTAAACTTGATCAAATGATACATATGAGTCAAAAATGTTGATATGGATAAAAAATTATGAGGTTTGACTGTGAATTGGCCATAGTTGACTTTTTCCCCAATACAATTGATTTTTAGGTCAACTGCTCAATTGACTGATCAAAAATGTGATTCAAAGCTTGAAACTTGACATGAGTAATCTTGGGGGTCCATAATGATCCATGAAAGTCATATGGGGCATTGAAAGTTCAAAAATCCTTGTGCAAAATCAAACCCTAATTTTGGTCATTAGTGCCTAAGGAGGTGTCTTGAGCTGATCAAACCCTAGTGCAGTCTTGAGCCCCAGGAGATCTTGTGAGCAAATTCTTGATAAGTGAGAGGGAAAATTTTGGGGTACAACAATGGTTGTCCCTTGCCATTTCCATTCCCCTCTACACCCCTATAAATACATGCCTAAGGATACATTTCCATGGATGAAAAAAAAGAGATAAGAAACACACTGCCTTAGAAATCCACACCAAAAATCTCAAAATCTTCACAAAGTGATCCAAAATCGAAGCAACCTTCACATGCCTCTTCAACAAGCGCTCCAATCACTACATGAAGGTTGCAGGAGGCGCTCCAAAGCACTAGGAAGTTCCAACGCACGCCGGAGCATCACTCACGCAATCTCTTCATTGGTAATTTGCTTGAGATCTCAAACTAGCTAAGTATGCAAATTTTAAATTCATGTTAATCATACATTTATGTTATTGCTAATGTTTGTGATTGCTTTCCTGTGTTACATACAAGGTTAAGTGCAGGGATGAGATCATGCCATTTCTTGGGCACGATTTGTATTTTCTTTCGAATCTCAGGATTCATGATGTTGCAAGACGAAATAACTTTTAATTTAGACCCAGGGGATTCGAACTAGGATGATGCAGCCACAGGCTGTCAAATCCAAGACTAGATTCGACCCAAGTCTGCATTTTTATTTTGTTTCTCTAATAAATTTCATGCAGATCCAGTGTTCCCAGATCGAAGGAGTATATCATGCACCTTCAACCAGTTTCCTCATTGGATCGAAAGGCAACTCTAGGCTCCTTTTCGATTCAGGCCTGCATTCTACAATTTGCATAGTTTCCTTCACTATCGTGGCCCTTTAAATTTTGTTTTATTAACTTATTTACTTTTATTTATTTTGTTTTATTTACTCAGCAAAATAATTATAAAAAAAAATTCACAAAAATTAGGTCTAGTCTTTTATAATTAAAATTAATTTTGTTAACTAATTAATTAATTACTTTAATATTTTTCTTAAAATTAAAACTAAATAGACTTAGGATTTTAATTAAATCATTTTCCCAAAATAAAAACAAAACAAAGCAACAAAAAGATTTCATTTTTAGGATTTAGAAGTCCTTTCGATTCGTGCGCATTTATTACTTTAGTATTTGTTATTATTATCATTATTATATCTGACTATGAGTTGTAATAGTTACAATTAGGACTTTATTTTATTTTATTTTGTTTCTCCCCCAAGTTTTAGACTATTTAATTAATCCCCCTCCCCGAAGCTTTGTAATAGCGTAGATTTAAATTCCCGCATTTTATTTCCTGTACATATTTGAACTGTTTAGATGTATGACTAATAGGATTGTATGGCAAGAACATAAAATAAAACTCTAGCAAACCTAATGCAAAAGACAAAAATAACTGAATACAATACAATTGCACATATACACCTCTAGGATACTGCCACTTTGGTTGTCATCGGAAAAATAGTCACAACTCTCGAAACGTGAGAGATTTTAGTGGCTACCCTCTGGTTTAAAAAGATCATAAGTTCCTCGATGACCCTCTCGACGTTGCCTCGATAAATAATGATCTTAAAACCCTAGGATAGTTACTAAGGTTTCTTGCCCAGTTGCCTTCGTGACTATAAAATGTCCCTTCGAATGTCCCTCTAACATCCAAATGACTAGAGCTACCTACTCACTAATAGTGTAACACGCCGTTTTTATCTAAATGTTATTTCATTAATTATTTTCCAAAATTATTAAATTATATCTATTTTGAGAAATATATTCAATTGATATCGATTAAAATATTAATTGGGTAATATGAAATAAAAATATTTATTGTGTCGGAATATTATTTTGAATAATATTAATTTGGTGTGTAGTAATATTTGACTTTGTTTGATTAATTGGCATGATTAGGTTTATATAGAATGAATATTATTTAGTGTAATATTGTTTAATAGGGTTATATATTATAATTTGAGTTAAATAATTGTTGGGGCCAAATTATAATTTTTGAAAGATAGAGGGAGGAAAGTTAGTAGTAGAAGGAGGGTTTTATAAAATAGAAAGGAGAGTTAGTAAGAGTAGGGGAAAGAAGAGAAAGAAGAAGAAGAAAAGAGGAGAAGAGAAGAAAGGAAGCTAGGGTGAAGTTGCAACATCTTCATCTTCTTGTTTCAAGAATACCCATACCAAGGTAAGGGGTTTGATTCTCCATCTCATATTGTTAGGTTTTGATAAATATATTTTGGATTTGGGGGTAAAATGGATAGTTGATTTTATAGGGTTTTGTTGGTTGATTGTTAGAATGGTTTAGAAAAGTTGGATTAGGAGTATGGTTTGTGGGTGTATTAGGTGCTAGCTTGTAGGAATTAAGAGTATTGAGATGGGAAAGAAAACCATGGTAGTTGAATGAGAAAAACCCAAAAGAGTGGAGTTTTCACGCAGGCCTCTCAACACGGGCCGTGTTACAGCACACGGGTGCCCGTGTTGATGCTCTGACTTGGCATTTCTTTAGGCACGTTCATGGTGGCCTCTCAACACGGGCCGTGTTGCAGCACACGGGTGCCCGTGTTGATGCGTCTGTAGACTCCAAATTTCTGATTTTCGCACTTTCTTTGGAACGCGATTGTGTTCCGATTTTCCGATTTGGAATTATTTGATAGTTGATGGTTTATGTTTTGGTTGAGTAAGTAACTTGTTTGTATACATTCTACTTGATGTGGAGATTGTTAAATCATATGTATGCATGCATGTACAATAGTTGATGTTCCATTGGTTGGATTTGATGGCATGTGTATGTTAAGATTATTGTGAGTCTTAATTGCATGCATTGGTTATATTGTACATTGCATGGCATGGTTGGTCTTGAAACAGAGACGGTGAAACTGTGGGTTCACACAATATTTAGACGGTGACCCTATTGTGGGAAAAGACGTAGTGACCTTGATCCGGAAGGGAAACACAAGTGGTGGAACTTTGGGTCCACAATATCTAGACGGTGACCCTATTGTGGGAAAAGACGTAGTGAACTTGATCCGGAAGGGAAACATAGGTGGTGGAACTTTGGGTCCACGAGTCGGTACCGCATTCGCATACGTTGAGTCGTGTAGTGAGTCTCATGTGTATTTGTGCATGTTATGCATGAGTGTGGATGTGTTTTTGATTATGTACCAATATTGTTGTTGTTTGAATTATGGTCATGTGCCAAGGGTGTGAGTATTTCGGATAATCGGTTTACATGGCTAATGTGTTGGAAATGGGTTCCTTGAGTAAGGATACTACGAGTGATAAAATGAACATGATCATTATGTATTGCTTTATTTATTGCCATTTCATTTACTCAAAATTACATGTTATATGATTATTGGAATTCTTACCCTTTTGTTGGCCAATGCCTTTGACGGCATTGTGCAGGTACCGAGGACGGTAGCGCGAGGCGCTAGCTAACGGATGCATTGGATTGCAATCTATTTTATTTTGATTAGAGTCGAGTCGATGCTCTGGTAGTAACACATGGGGGGGAATTATTTAGTGTCGAACTCGATTATTTTGTATTTGGATTATGATGTATATAATCCTTATTCTTGTATATGATGTTTTGTATATGAGAGACTTGATAACATATGCTCATGTGATTTATGATGGCTTGATGCCTTGGATTATGTTTTGATTCCTCCATAATGGAGATGATGTGAAATTGTGAAACTCCGTTGCGTTTGCACGAGAGAATGAAGTAAATATTTATTGTATGTTTGTTTTGTGTTGGAATACTTATACCTTCAAACATACCCTGTCTGTTTTCTTTAAAAATAATTTGGAATGTTGTTTTGTGTTGTGGCATCCCTTCCGTGCAATTTTATTTCTCTGATTTTAATCTTTACCTATGAATTGGGGTATTTAGATGGGGTGTTACAATAGTGGTATCAGAGCATAGTCGGTCGGTTGTCAGGTCTTATTTTGTTAATCCCTTGTATTCGATTGTGTGGCTAACGCGGTCAATGCCATGTGTTGTTCAGAAGATGGCTGGTAGAAGGAATGATGATGCTTTGGTTGAGGCATTGAGGTTGCTTGCGGGGTCAATAAATCAGATGCCGCAAACGACTCAAGCACCACATGATGGTACCGAAGATGCTTTCCGTGCTCTTGGGAAATTCCAAAAGAACAACCCGCCTACTTTCAAGGGAGAGCATGCTCCGGTGGAGGCTCAAGAATGGTTAAAAGCAATTGAGAAAATCTTTCGTGTGATGAATTGCACTGACGCTCAGAAAGTGCAATTCGGAACGCACATGCTGATTAAAGAGGCCGAAGACTGGTGGATCAACGCTAGTCAGAGGTATGAGGAGGAGCAGGTTGTGGTGACTTGGGAAATTTTCCGAGATGCATTCTTGGAGAATTATTTTCCGGAGGATGTTCGTGGTAAAAAGGAAGTTGAATTCCTGGAATTGAAACAAGGTAGTGGTTCGGTAGCTGACTATGCGGCTAAATTTCAAGATTTGATCAAATACTGTCCTCACTACAACACTGTTAATGCTGAGAGGTCGAAGTGCCTTAAGTTTGTTAATGGTTTGAGGCCGGACGTAAAGAAGGCGATTGGGTATCAGCAGATTACAAGATTCTCTGAGTTGGTTAATAAGAGTCGTATCTACGACGAAGACAGTCGGGATAGCACTGCTTATTACAAGAGCTTGAGTGAGAAAGGAGGTAAGGGGCAGATGCGTCCTAAGCCTTATGATGGAAGAGGAAAGAGACCAATAAGTAGTGGGAAGAGTCTGAGTGGGGGAGTGACTACTCCAATCAAATGTTTTAAATGTGGTAAAGAGGGACATCATGCTATGGAATGTCGCCAGGGGATAGTTAAGTGTTTCAAGTGTGACAAGGTGGGTCAGAAAGCGGTGGATTGTAGAGCTGGTATGAGTGTAACTTGCTTTAATTGTGGTGAGCAAGGCCACATAAGTACCAAATGTCCAAAGCCAAAGAAAGAAGTTGGAAAAGTATTCGCTTTATCTGGGGCAGAGACTTCTGCTGAGGAACGTCTAATCAGAGGTATATGCTTTATCTCTAATGTGTCTTTGGTTGCTATTATTGATACGGGTGCGACACATTCGTTTGTTGCTTTAGATTGTGCCAAGAGATTGGGCCTTGTCTTGTCTACTTTGGATCGAAGTATGGAGGTAGATACACCTGCGATGGGTTCAGTTTCTACTTCAGTTGTTTGTTTAAAGTGTCCTTTGCGCATGTGCGGGAGAGATTTCGAATTTGATCTCGTGTGTCTTCCCTTGCATCAGATAGATGTGATTCTAGGTATGGACTGGTTGAAAGCCAACCATGTCTATATCAACTGTTTTGCTAAGGCTGTTCTTTTTCTCGAGTCCGAGAAAGATGGTGTAGTTTTCTTGTCTACACAGCAAGTTGAGAAGAGTGTGAAGAATGGAGATGGGTTGTTTATGCTTATGGCGAGTATGGTTTTGGAAGATGGTAGAGTAAGAAAGGATTATCCTGTGGTATGCGAATTTCCTGAAGTGTTTCCTGAAGAGATTACAGATTTACCTCCTGAGAGCGAGGTAGAGTTTTCCATCGACGTAATTCCTGGTACTAGTCCTGTTTCGATGGCTCCTTATAGGATGTCACAGTCGGAACTAGTGGAACTGAAGAGTCAGCTGGAAGAGTTGCTTGACAAAAGGTTTATCCGTCCTAGTGTGAGCCCGTGGGGTGCTCCAGTTTTACTTGTGAAGAAGAAAGAAGGAACAATGAGACTTTGTGTGGATTATAGGCAGCTAAACAAAGTGACCGTTAAGAACAAGTATCCTTTGCCAAGGATTGATGATTTAATGGATCAGCTGGTGGGTGCGTGTGTGTTTAGCAAGATTGACTTGAGGTCAGGCTATCATCAGATTCGCGTGAAAGCGAGTGATATTCAGAAAACTGCATTCAGAACTCGCTATGGACACTATAAGTATTCGGTGATGCCTTTTGGTGTTACGAATGCACCTGGTGTGTTCATGGAGTATATGAACAGAATCTTTCATGAGTTTCTGGATAAGTTTGTGGTGGTGTTCATCGATGACATTCTGATTTATTCCAAGAGTGAAGCAGAGCATGCCGAACACTTGAGAATTGTTTTGTCAATTCTGAAGGAAAATCATTTGTTTGCTAAACTTTCGAAGTGTGAATTCTGGTTGGAACGAGTGAATTTCCTTGGTCACGTGATATCTCGTGGAGGTATTGCTGTGGACCCTTCGAAGATAGAAGCTGTGTCAGAATGGGAATCTCCAAAATCAGTTTTTGAGATTCGAAGCTTTCTTGGTTTAGCGGGTTATTACCGTAAGTTCATTGAAGGCTTTTCCAAGCTAGCTTTACCGTTGACACAATTGACTAGGAAGAGTCAAGCGTTCGTATGGACTCCGCAGTGTGAAGATAGTTTCCAAGAGTTGAAAAGAAGGTTGACAACTGCGCCGATTTTGATTTTGCCTAAACCATCTGAACCATTTACGGTCTATTGTGATGCTTCTTTGATGGGTTTAGGAGGTGTGTTAATGCAAAATGGGAAGGTTGTGGCGTATGCTTCGAGGCAACTCAAGGTGCATGAGAGAAATTATCCGACTCATGACTTGGAGTTGGCAGCGGTGGTTTTTGTGTTAAAGATTTGGAGGCATTATTTGTTTGGGTCGAGATTCGACGTCTTTAGCGATCATAAGAGTTTGAAATATCTGTTTGATCAAAAAGAGTTGAATATGAGGCAAAGAAGGTGGCTAGAGTTCCTTAAAGATTATGAATTCAGTTTGAGTTACCATCCTGGTAAGGCAAACGTGGTTGCAGATGCTTTGAGCATGAAGTCTTTACACATGTCTATGTTAATGGTTAAAGAATGGGAATTGTTGGAGCAATTTCGAGATTTGAGTTTGGTGTGTGAAGAGACTTATTTTGGCGTGAAGCTTGGTATGATGAAGCTTACTAGTGGTGTCTTGGAAGAGATTAGGGATGGGCAAAAGTCAGATTTTGTTTTGGTTGACAAGTTTACTTTGGTGAATCAAGGTCAAGGTGGAGAGTTCAGAATTGATGAGAATGGAATTTTGAGATGTCATGATAGAGTTTGCGTTCCTGATGTGGGGGATGTGAAAAAGAGGATTCTTGAGGAAGGACACCGAAGCGGATTGAGTATTCATCCGGGTGCTACAAAAATGTACCAAGACTTAAGGAAGTTGTTTTGGTGGCCAAGTATGAAAAAGGAAATTGCTGAGTTTGTATATTCTTGTTTGGTTTGCCAAAAGTCTAAGATTGAACACCAGAAGCCTTCGGGTTTGTTACAATCGTTGTCTATTCCCGAGTGGAAGTGGGATAGTATCTCGATGGATTTTGTTTCTGGTTTGCCGAGGACTCCGAGTAATCATGAGGCTATTTGGGTCATAGTGGATAGATTGACTAAATCTGCACACTTTATTCCGATTAGGATGGATTACGCTATGGAGAAGCTTGCTAAGTTGTATGTGGAGCGGATTGTTTGTTTACATGGTATTCCTACATGTATTGTTTCAGATAGAGATCCGCGTTTCACTTCAAGATTTTGGGAAGGTTTACAAAGAGCCTTGGGTACTAAGCTGAGATTGAGTTCCGCTTATCATCCTCAGACGGATGGCCAAACGGAGAGAACAATTCAGTCACTTGAGGATTTGTTGCGTGCTTGTGTTTTGGATCAAGGAGGTTCCTGGGAGAGTCATTTGCCTTTGATTGAGTTTACTTATAATAATAGTTTTCATTCTAGCATTGGCATGGCTCCTTTTGAGGCATTGTATGGAAGACGGTGTAGGACACCTTTGTGTTGGTACGAGACGGGAGAAAGTGCTATAGTTGGTCCGGAATTGGTTCAAGAGACCACGGATAAGATCAGATTGATAAGAGAGAAGATGAAAGTTTCTCAGAATCGCCAAAAGAGTTACTTTGACAAGAGGAGGAAACCTCTTGAGTTCAAGAAGGATGAACATGTGTTTTTGAAGGTGAATCCAACTACGGGTGTTGGAAGGGCGCTTAAATCGCGGAAGTTAACACCTCGGTTTATTGGTCCTTATCAGATTTCAGAGCGGATTGGAAGTATGGCTTATCGGATTGCATTGCCGCCATCACTTTCAAATTTGCATGATGTGTTTCACGTTTCGCAATTACGAAAGTATATTGCGGATCCGTCTCATGTTATTCAAGCGGATGATTTGGAAGTAAGAGACAATTTGACGGTTGAGGTTTTACCGGTGAGGATTGAAGATAAGAAGGTGAAACAACTAAGAGGAAGAGAGATTGCTTTGGTTAAAGTTGCATGGGGTGGTTCGGCGAATGGTAATGTGACATGGGAGCTTGAAAGTCGGATGC
Source organism: Vicia faba (assembly GCA_948472305.1). Classification (NCBI taxonomy): domain Eukaryota; kingdom Viridiplantae; phylum Streptophyta; class Magnoliopsida; order Fabales; family Fabaceae; genus Vicia; species Vicia faba. Next base: position 704,602,347 of record OX451741.1, on the reverse strand, counting down.
GGGATTCGTATCCCGAATTGTTCGTTTAGAGGTAATTTTCGAGGCCGAAAATCTTTTAAGTGGGGGAGAGTTATAACACGCCGTTTTTATCTAAATGTTATTTCATTAATTATTTTCCAAAATTATTAAATTATATCTATTTTGAGAAATATATTCAATTGATATCGATTAAAATATTAATTGGGTAATATGAAATAAAAATATTTATTGTGTCGGAATATTATTTTGAATAATATTAATTTGGTGTGTAGTAATATTTGACTTTGTTTGATTAATTGGCATGATTAGGTTTATATAGAATGAATATTATTTAGTGTAATATTGTTTAATAGGGTTATATATTATAATTTGAGTTAAATAATTGTTGGGGCCAAATTATAATTTTTGAAAGATAGAGGGAGGAAAGTTAGTAGTAGAAGGAGGGTTTTATAAAATAGAAAGGAGAGTTAGTAAGAGTAGGGGAAAGAAGAGAAAGAAGAAGAAGAAGAAAAGAGGAGAAGAGAAGAAAGGAAGCTAGGGTGAAGTTGCAACATCTTCATCTTCTTGTTTCAAGAATACCCACACCAAGGTAAGGGGTTTGATTCTCCATCTCATATTGTTAGGTTTTGATAAATATATTTTGGATTTAGGGGTAAAATGGATAGTTGATTTTATAGGGTTTTGTTGGTTGATTGTTAGAATGGTTTAGAAAAGTTGGATTAGGAGTATGGTTTGTGGGTGTATTAGGTGCTAGCTTGTAGGAATTAAGAGTATTGAGATGGGAAAGAAAACCATGGTAGTTGAATGAGAAAAACCCAAAAGAGTGGAGTTTTCACGCAGGCCTCTCAACACGGGCCGTGTTACAGCACACGGGTGCCCGTGTTGATGCTCTGACTTGGCATTTCTTTAGGCACGTTCATGGTGGCCTCTCAACACGGGCCGTGTTGCAGCACACGGGTGCCCGTGTTGATGCGTCTGTAGACTCCAAATTTCTGATTTTCGCACTTTCTTTGGAACGCGATTGTGTTCCGATTTTCCGATTTGGAATTATTTGATAGTTGATGGTTTATGTTTTGGTTGAGTAAGTAACTTGTTTGTATACATTCTACTTGATGTGGAGATTGTTAAATCATATGTATGCATGCATGTACAATAGTTGATGTTCCATTGGTTGGATTTGATGGCATGTGTATGTTAAGATTATTGTGAGTCTTAATTGCATGCATTGGTTATATTGTACATTGCATGGCATGGTTGGTCTTGAAACAGAGACGGTGAAACTGTGGGTTCACACAATATTTAGACGGTGACCCTATTGTAGGAAAAGACGTAGTGACCTTGATCCGGAAGGGAAACACAGGTGGTGGAACTTTGGGTCCACAATATCTAGACGGTGACCCTATTATGGGAAAAGACATAGTGACCTTGATCTGGAAGGGAAACATAGGTGGTGGAACTTTGGGTCCACGAGTCGGTACCCGCATTCGCATACGTTGAGTCGTGTAGTGAGTCTCATGTGTATTTGTGCATGTTATGCATGAGTGTGGATGTGTTTTTGATTATGTACCAATATTGTTGTTGTTTGAATTATGGTCATGTGCCAAGGGTGTGAGTATTTCGGATAATCGGTTTACATGGCTAATGTGTTGGAAATGGGTTCCTTGAGTAAGGATACTACGAGTGATAAAATGAACATGATCATTATGTATTGCTTTATTTATTGCCATTTCATTTACTCAAAATTACATGTTATATGATTATTGGAATTCTTACCCTTTTGTTGGCCAATGCCTTTGACGGCATTGTGCAGGTACCGAGGACGGTAGCGCGAGGCGCTAGCTAACGGATGCATTGGATTGCAATCTGTTTTATTTTGATTAGAGTCGAGTCGAAGCTCTGGTAGTAACACATGGGGGGGAATTATTTAGTGTCGAACTCGATTATTTTGTATTTGGATTATGATGTATATAATCCTTATTCTTGTATATGATGTTTTGTATATGAGAGACTTGATAACATATGCTCATGTGATTTATGATGGCTTGATGCCTTGGATTATGTTTTGATTCCTCCATAATGGAGATGATGTGAAATTGTGAAACTCTGTTGCGTTTGCACGAGAGAATGAAGTAAATATTTATTGTATGTTTGTTTTGTGTTGGAATACTTATACCTTCAAACATACCCTGTCCGTTTTCTTTAAAAATAATTTGGAATGTTGTTTTGTGTTGTGGCATCCCTTCCGTGCAATTTTATTTCTCTGATTTTAATCTTTACCTATGAATTGGGGTATTTAGATGGGGTGTTACAAATAGTATGCTAGCATTTTCTAAAGGAAAAAAGGAAAAGAACGACCCTTTCAAGTAAAAGTAGGTAGTTCCTAGATGCTTGCTCAAAAACAATTTTTTTCACATACACAAACACTTTTAAAAACATTTTTAAAACACTTTATCAACACTCTTGAGGACTGATGCAAGAGTTATCATTAAGAAAATCGCCGCACTAAGGCATTTCAAAATACTTTTTAAAAACACATAAAACACAAGGTATTTCAAAAATGAGCTAAGGATCTAAGAGCCCGTAGATAACTACGGATGGAAAGGATGCTAACACCTTTCCTTTCCATAATCTACCCCCCTTACTCAGAAATAATCTCAAAAGGTCTTTTTCTGTTCTTTTTACCCTTTCCTTTGTTGGATAAAAGAAAAGTCGGTGGCGACTCTTTCTTACCACAACATTTGCGAACACAAATACAAAACCAGTATAACAGTCGGTTCTGCCACCGTATCGCACATGGCAAGACATAAAAAAATGCTAGAAAACTTAATCTCAAGACAAATAACTAAACCAAAACACTTTTCACACACGCACCTCTAAGGTGACCCCACTTGCGGCCTTCGGATAAAATAGTCATATCCCTCGAATATGGGACACTTTAGCAAAAACCCTCGATTAAAAGATCGTAGTCCCTCGATTACCCTACAAGTTGCCTTTATGATTGTATGATGACCCGCGTCTGTCCCTCACACATCCAATGATAGGGCTTCCTACTAACTAATGGTAGGGTAACACTATCTAAAGGAAGAGGAAAATAACGCGAAAGACTTTTGAGTAGGTAGATAGCTCGTAGTCGCTTGCTCACAACAAAATTTCAAAGCAAAACATCCTTTACACAATCACACTTTTTCTCTGAAATATTTTCAAAAATAAACATTTTGTGTGCATTCTCAACGATACGAGAATAATTACAAAATTGCCGCACTTAGGCATTTTTTTTCAAAATATTTTCAAACATACACAACACAAAGCATTTTCAAAAAGTGAGATAGTGATTAAGAGCCCGTAGATAACTATGGATGAAAAGGGTGCTAACACCTTCCCTTTTCATAACCTACCTCCTGAACTCAAAAAAATCTTAAAGGCCTTTCCTGTTCTTTTCACCCTTTCCTTTATTGGATAAAAGAAAAGTCAGTGGCAACTCTTCCTATCTGTAACATTTGCAATAAAATGAAAAACTAAAAGTCAGTTCTCCCACCGTATTATAGTAACCATTCACCGATTCTGGGGAAAACCCGATCCCTTCACCTTCTATCTTGAGGAATTTCCCAGTGGAGCTCCCAACTCGAACATCCCTTTGCTCGTGAGAGAAAATATGGCCAACTTTGACATGCATCACATCCTGGTCGACGAGGGGAGTTTTGTTGATGTCATGTACACCCAGTTGTTCCAGACTCTCCAGCTCGATAGATCTCGCTTGTCACCATATGTGGAATCCGATCTCCAAGGCTTCAACGGCTCAACCTCCAAGCCATGGGGTTACGTCGAGTTTCTCGTCACGTTCTGGATAGAAGTTTCCGCCAGGCTAGTCAAGGTACACTTCCTATTGGTCGACTTCCCATCTCTCTACAATTTCATCCTTAAGAGGACGACACTGGCCGAGTTGACCGTCGTACCCTCCATGGTCCACCTGAAGATGAAGTTCTACACAAATACGGGCCGCATCGCCACCATCCACGGAGACATCGAAGATGCCAAAAGTTGTTTCAATGCAGCCTCTAAGGGGCAGAACATGGTCGACACAAATCCATGAGCTACCAGCGGAGCAACCTCCTCGACAACAACGACTTCCTTGGTAGACAAGCCCGCTCAAGCCGAAGAACAGAAGGATTCACCCAATGTAGGCTCCATTGACTTTGACACCTAATTCACCAAGGATGAAGTCGAAGTCCCCAATGGCGAACATGATCCTCTTCCTCCCATCCCTGATGGAGGCATCGAAATCACCCCCCTCGGTGAGGACCCAAACAGAGGCGTGAAGATTGGAGTTGCACTCCCGGATCTAGCGAGGAAGCAAATCGAAGGCTTCTTGAGGATAAATGCCGATCTATTTGCATGGAGAGCTATGGAAATTCCCGGAATCAACCCTAAGGTTGCCTGCCACCAGCTCACTATAGATTCGGCTGCTAGGACAGTAGTTAAATGTAAGCGTAAGTAGTCTCCCAAGAAAGAAGAGGCTGCCGAAAAAGCTGTAAAAGACCTTCTAGAGGCAAATTTTATTTATGAGGCCCGATATTCAACCTGGCTCTCCAACATTGTACTAGTTAAGAAAAATATTGGAAAATGGCGTATGTATGCTGATTATACTGATCTTAACTGGGCATGTCCCAAAGATGCATATCCTTTACCTAATATTGATATGCTAGTCGACAACTAGGACGACTATAAACTCTTATCATTTATGGAAGCATATTCATGTTATAATCAAATTCCCATGGCGATGAGCGAAAAATAGTGTATGACTTTCATGACCATGTCAGGCAATTACTATTACAACATAATGCCCTTCAGCCTAAAAAACATGGGTGCAACGTACCAGGAGATGATGAACAAAGTCTTCCATAGTGAGATCAGGAACACACTCGAAGTATACATGGATGGCATGATCATTAAGTCCCGAGCAGAAACCGACCATACGGTCCACCTAAAAAGAGACTTCGACCGAGCAAGGCGATGTAGGATGAAATTTAACCCGAAGAAATGCACCTTCAGGGTTAAGGCGGACAAGTTCCTAGGCTTATATTTGACCAAACGAGGGATCTAAGCCAACCTTGAAAAATGCAGGGCATTCTCTGACTTCCCTATGCCAAGCTCGAAAAACTCCATACAAATCTTGAACGATATGCTCACCTTGCTCTCCAAATTCGTGGCGAAGTCTGTGCAACATGCACTCCCATTTTTCAAACTCTTGTGCAAAGAGACGATGTTTTAATGGACTGAGGAGTGCGAGCAAGCCCTCCTCTACCTCAAACGAGCCATTTCGCAAACTGCCCGTGCTCTCACGACCAGAGAACGGGGAACTCTATTCCTCTACCTGGTCGTCTCAACCGAGGCTGTAAGCGTGGCCCTTGTTCTTGAAACCTCGGACGAGCAGAAACCAATATACTTCACCAGAAAAGTACTACAAGGCCCCGAGGTCAGGTATCAACTGATCGAAAAATAGTTTTGGCCCTCATCAATGCAGCGAGGAGACTCATACATTACTTCTTACCCCATTCAATCATGGTGCAAACAGATCAACCTGTAAAGCAACTACTAGAACGTCCAGACATGGCCGGTCGAATGATAAAATAGTCCCTAGAACTTTTGGAGTTTGACATCTAATACGAAAGAAGGAAAGCTATCAAAGTCCAAGCATTGTATGACTTCATCACAAAAATGGTCACCCCCGAACCCCCTACGAGAAGAGCCCGAAAGTGGACAATCTTCATTGATGGAGCATCCATCTCGACAGGAAGCGGAGTAGGCATCCTCCTCGAGAATGAAGAGGGCATCGTAGTCGAACACTCGCTCACTTTGTCATTCCCAATGTCAAACAACCAAGCCGAATATGAGGCTCTACTCGTGGGGTTGAGAATGGCCGAAGACTTAGGCGCCCAGGAAGTACAAATCTCCACTGACTCCCAGCTTGTCGCATCCCAGGTACGAGGAGATTATTGGGCTAAGAATGACAGCCTCATCAAGTACCTAAACCTGGTTAAATAAAGGATGAAGAGGTTCGCTAACACGGAGATCAAACATGTTCCCCGCGAACAGAACACTCGGGCCGACGTATTATAAAAACTCACAAGCACAAAGAATAAAGGTGGGAACAAATATGTTGTCCAAGAATCCCTTTCTCGCCCGAGAATTAAAGAACCCTATGTGTTTCTCGAGGTGAACGCCATTGAGAACAGTACATGTTGCATGACCCCAGTGCTCAATTACCTCACAAAGGGGGAACTACCTTCTGATAAAAAGAAGCCAACATAAAAAAACAGCGTACGTTATGGACAATCCTAAACTCTATAGACGAGGATTCATGATCCTGCTCTTGAAGTGTGTCGATGAGACCAAAGTTACCCACATCTTGTGAGAGATCCACGAAGGGATCAACGTCCAACACTTGGGGGAAAGATCCTTGGTGTGAAAGGCTCTATGAGCAGGATACTATTAGCCCACAATGTAACATGACGCTAAGGAGCACGTCAAAAAATGCGACAAATGCCAGCGCCATGGAGATATGCACCTAGCACCTCTGCACGACCTTAAAACATTGTCCTCCCCATGGTCGTTCTCCTGGTGGGAGATGGTTTATCCTCGGTCCCTTGCCCCAAGGATCATACCAGAACAAATTCCTGATCGTCGCTGTCGATTACTTCACTAAATGGATAGAAGCTAAAGCCCTCTCCAAAATCAGGTCACACAACATTCTTCGTTTCTACAAAAGAAACATGTTCGCTCGATTCTTCGTGCCACAAACGCTTTTCACCGACAATGGGACATAGTTCACCAACAAGAACTTCTAAGATTTCGTCTCCAAGCAACGTTTCATGCCTGTCGAGCACCCGCAAACAAACGGGCAAGTGGAATCCGCGAACAGAGTCATCTTGCAAGGAATTAAGCACTGCGTGGGTGAGCCTAAGAAGGGGTGGGTCGAAGAGCTGCACAATATACTCTGGGCTTACAGAACAGCACCCCACATAACTACTGGGGAAACAAGTTTCTGACTAACATACAGTACCGAGGCAGTCATCCCCGTAGAAATCAGGGAGCCATCTAGGTAAACTGAATTCCCTCTCGACGAGGAGCTAAATAACAAAGCCTTGAGAGAATAGCTAGACCTGGTCGAAGAGATTCAGTTGGAGGAATCTCTTCGCGAGGCCACACTAAAACAAGCGATAACTCTATGACATGATGCCAAAGTCATAAAACGCAAATTCCAGATCGGCAGCTTGGTCCTACAGAGAAATAAAAAAGATTCTCGTGAAGGAAAGTTGCCCACCAATTGGGAAGGACCCTATCGTGTCTACGATAGAACGGGAAACAGGGCCTACTACCTCGAACACCTAAGTGGGAAACAATTACCTCAACCTTGGAACACTAAAAATCTAAAACAATATTACAGCTAAGTCCCAAGAAAAAGCCGAGGCTTAGTAGCCGACCTGACCCGTCCGACAAAGACGTGCCTTGCTCAACCACTAAAGCATGTTAAGGTACAAAAATTGCGTCCATCAACTAAAAGGCGGGTCCTCTCTTATTGAACGAGTAGAACCTTAGCCCGATAGGGACACCTCGATCGAGCTCTGCTTCCAAAGTACCTAACAAGAAGAACGCCCAGCTCGTGATAGGATAGTTCACGCTGCGAAGTCACGTCCTCGACCGCGACCTTGGCCTTGTTCAAGCAGAACCCAAATCCGCCTCCCCGACACGTCTCCATATGTTGTCGACCCTAAAATAGGTCGAGCACAAATTCACACACTTGTATAAAAACAAACATGAAAACCACAACACCAAATAATATCTAACGGATGAACATGCAAGATAAAATCATTCAGATATTACAAAAGGAAGGGCGCACATGCCCTAACAAAAAGCAGCTATACAAAAACTGGGCAGGGCCCCATGTCCAAACATTAAAACAAAAATTTGGCACGCAGGCCGAGTAAACATACGGGTATGTAGGCCCAAAACTTAAACTAGTCTTCACACATATCCTCCTCACCATCCGACTTCCCTTCGGGATTATTGCCGGGGGAAGAAATTATCCTTCCATTGACCACTTGGTGAAAAGGCCTAGTCCCTTTAGTCATGAGCTTGACCCTGGTATTGACAATCTTGAGTTTCTCCACAACAATATTAAAGTTGTACCCAAGGGTGTCCAGAACATCCTGCTCAAGCTGATGAATCTAGGAAATCAGCCCTTCCCTAGTCTGTAAAACCTTCTCCTTGTCGGTTTCCTCATCAGCAAGTGCCACAACCCCTTCAATCTCTTTTACCCGAGCAAACAATCTTTCATTCTCCTTGGCCATGGTATCCATCTTCAACTTTAACTCGTCCAACTCCTTGACGAGCCCGACTTGGATCTCATACTTATTCAGATGTACGAGGAGATTGTTCTTTAGCTTTTCTTTATGACCCTCCAGATTTTCGATTCAGGACTTCGCTTTGTCAAGAGTAGCATGAGAGCATGTCGCCGCATCATTTAGGGTCAGGGCAGTCTCGAGAAACCTAATTACAACGGCCATGTACTCATACAGATTTTTCTGACGGGTCTTATCCGCGGACAAAATGGCTTTCCTCTCCCCCTCATGAAGACCTAAGGAATTTTCCCCGCTAAAAATACCACAGTTGAGATAATAGGGCAGCAACATAAAGGTCTCCCCCGATATTCATTCCCTTATTTGTAAGGACCATGTGCTCGGGACTTTCCCCGTGCCTCCTTTTTACGGGTTGTTCATAGGGAGAGAGTTGATCACCTTAGGGAGAAGAGGATCCACTGACAATGGCGGAGTAGCTAGCGAATGGAGAAGAGACGACGGGAGAGCAAAGTCGAAAATGTCTAAGTAAATATTGTCACCTACTTTTTATAGATTCTCCCCACCACACGGGGTAGCATGCAAGGGGACATAATTGCTTAGACCCATAAACTTTCCTAGGCAATGGTGGCGTTTTGGATAGCCCCCACGTGGCACCAGAAGTAATGTGCCATTTTGGCTTCAAAAATCCCACACATGAAACCATGTGCTGACGCCCGCTTCAAGTCTTCTTTGATGAACTTGTGCTCGACCTCATTATGGCTCCCTTTTTTTACGGGAATATTATGAATGTAAGCCCGTGAGAAAATTTGTGTTGGTTTCCCCCGCGAATGCGAATCTCAAATAAACCTGCATCAAGTTGGGCATCTACATGCACACCTTCGTAATCGAGCACGAATGCGCGATCACAGAAAATGGACAAGGAAATCGATGACCTGGATTACCACATCGTCCCCGACCGAAACACGATGATTATTCTGATTAGTTTTCGACCTTGTTGTCGGTAATGACTCTGCAAAAGTTAACAGTCCCTTTGTTGGGAAACCTCTCACCGATAATTAAGCTAGTCTTAAGTCATTTCTCTTTCGCCTAAGACAAATAACTTGGGGGCTCCTGTTTTAGACTGGGCCTGCGTTTGCCCCACCGTCATGCAGACCCAATCCAGTGCCTTCATCATAGCCCAATAACGTATGGCCAAAGTCTGCAATCGTTGGAGAGTTTCCTCACGTGTCCACCAAAGAGACGTGGCTAACAGTTATCTGGAGCTACTATCATCCTGTCCACCGAGAATAATGGGTCCATAACTCCCATATTATCTCGGAGCAGTTGACTAGGAAGGAGGCCATGTGTTGGTTTCCACTACTCACGTAACCCTGACAGTCTTTGTTATTGGGCCTAACTATCCGGCT